>JAHZTW010000001.1:420405186-420677084 GCA_020283515.1 Alliaria petiolata
CGTTGTCGATGGAGTCGTTACCTCTAGGTTTCAGATTTAGACCGACGGATGAAGAACTCATCAATCATTATCTGAGGCTGAAAATCAACGGCCGTGATTTGGAGGTTCGGGTTATACCGGAGATCGATGTTTGCAAGTGGGAGCCATGGGACTTACCTGGTTAGTTTATAGTCTCTTTCATCTTCTTCTTCGCGATTTTGAAGGAACGGAGTTGAGAAAATGAATGTTTGAGCTCTGGAATTTTGATTCTGTTGGATTGAGAGTGATGAGTTTTTTTAGGGTTTTTCAATTTGATTTGATTGTAGGGCTTTCGGTGATAAAGACGGATGATCAAGAGTGGTTCTTCTTCTGTCCTCGTGATCGGAAGTATCCGAGTGGCCACCGCTCCAATAGAGCCACTGACATTGGATACTGGAAAGCTACTGGGAAAGATCGAACGATCAAGTCGAAGAAGATGATTATTGGTATGAAAAAGACTCTCGTCTTCTATCGTGGTCGAGCTCCTAGAGGAGAGCGAACCAACTGGATTATGCACGAGTATCGTGCCACTGACAAGGACCTCGACGGCACTGGACCTGGCCAGGTCTGTTTTTCTTCATCTGATTAGGTCAATTGTAGCTAGCTCCTTGTCTGCTTTAAGCTATATCCATGGTTGTGAGGTTAGATGTGATCTCTTTAGGTGATTCAGAGTAAAACTTTGTGTATAGAAATGGCTATAATCGAGTCTATGTTGTTTATAGAAATGGTTTGTCTTTGATGGTGACCTTTAGGCTTGTTGGGCTGTGTTTTGTTTAACATTCTTCTGCTTATATGTTCTTTTCGTGTGTGTGTGTGTGTGTGTTTGGAACAGAATCCGTATGTTTTGTGTCGCTTGTTCCACAAGCCTAGTGATGGCTGTGATGTTGCAAACTGTGACGAAGTGGAGAATGTCAATTCCACTCCCACCACCACTAGATGCTCTCCTGATGACAATTCTTCTGAGATGGTCCAAGAAACAGCTACGTCTCGTGTACATGCCCAGAATAGATCAGATGACACCGAGAGGTGTCCAAGCGACAAGGGTAGTGATGTGAGACCTGAGGATCCGGTGATTAAAACAGAGAAATCCGCCAATCACGCTGAAAGTTCTCGCAACAGAGACCGTGTTTTGGGCAGAAGCCTAGCAGAGGTAATACGTTCTGTTTGCTTTAAGTATAGCATTCTGTATCACAGATTGTTCCGTAACCAGCTTGTGCTTTCTTCTGCTATAGGAAAATGCACGTGTAAGGGACTTGGCAGCTCTTTGTGGACCGAGCTTTACTCAAATCGTTGACCAAACGTATTATCCTGCACAATCAAGCATCGGTTTTCCTGCAACGCACATGGATTCGATGTATTCTAGCGATTTCGGAAACTGTGATTATGGGCTACATTTTCAGGATGGTGCCGCCATACAAGATGAATCCCTGACAGATGTCTTGGATGAGGTATTCCATAGCCATAATCAATTCTCTAGTGAAGGGGAAGTCTTTGCGCTTCCAAACATGATGCATTGGCCTGTAAATACAAGACTGCTCTCTACTGAGCATCCGTTTCCCAGAGACGCCGATGCTTTCGGTGACGGGGCTGCTGATGTTTCTGGCCCACAGGTACTCAGGATAGTGATTTGTAAGCTGGTGATGATCACTTTCTCTGGGACTGACCATAATGTTGTTTCTTCATGTACAGAACTTTGTTCCTGACATTGTAGCTTCCAGATGGATGAGTGATCACCACGTTGATAGCAAGGAGGTAGTAGACTTGCAATCTTCGTCCGGGTCTTCTCGAACCTTGACGCCGCTTCATAGCAACGTTTTAGGGCAGTATGCTTCAGCATCTTACGCGAATATCGATCCGTTTAACTCTAATGTCAATCAGCGCGGCCAATCGTCCTTTGAGCAAAGCCCTGTTGACCGCGACATTGGTCCCGGTGACATTTCTGGGTTCAAGGCTAGGCCTCAAGAGAATCAGACAGATCTGGACTTTGTTATGAACCAAGGCACTGCTCCTAGAAGAATTCGGCTGCAAATCGAGCAGCCATCGACTGCGGTTAACAACGAGAAAGAGAGAGATGCAGATAACTATGAAGAAGATGAAGTACAATCTGCCATTTCCAAGGTAGAGGAGAACGACAGAGATGAGAGAAGAGCACAAGGGCATGAAAGCCTGTCGGAATCAGCTAATTTAAGGGCTCAGGGAACTGCTCATAGGAGAATCCGCCTGCAGACGAGACTGCGGAAGCCTCCCGTAACCCCAAGAGACTCAAACCGCAGTGAAGAAGAAGCAAGCCATAGCAAGGTAATATATTTCTTTGCAGGTCACAACAATAAACATAATCTCTAACAAACAAAGCATCTTTTTGATATGAATGAAACAAAAACATCATTAACGTGATTGAAACAATGGAAGATGCAGGAGAAGGAAGATGTACCATCATCATCATCATCGTGGCAGAAACAGAAGAAGCGAATGAGGAGCTTGGTGCAGTATAGTAGTATGGTGATAGTAATGGCGGTGATAGTTGTTTTAGTAGGAATATGGAAAGAGTCGAGAGATGCCAAATGTAGCTTCTTGTTTCATCAATTGGATTCCTTCAAAGGCATGTTTACTTGATGATATATAGCGTCGTTCTCCATGTTTTTTCTTTTCTTTTTGTATAATCAATCTTGTTTAGTCTGTTTTTTGTGTAGTGTTGAGTGATAAAGCCAAATTCTCTAGAATCATTAACAAAGTAGTTCTCTTTTTTTTTTTGGCTTTGTAATATTTATTCCTTTAGCTTAGTTGTATTATTTGTTCAGCTAGTTTAATATGTCAAACGGACCATTTTGTGTTTAATTGAGTTTTAAATACTAAGCTAATCTTGCGAAATCATTTATTTGGTATACACTATTGGTATATCAATCTTTAGAATGTTTTATATCGGGTTTAAGACTTTGTTCGTATCTACAGCCTGTTGGAGGAGGCTGCGATTTATGACCTGACTTGCGGCTGCAACCAGATGTTGCAGACTGTTTTAAACAAACTTCATACTCCTTGAAAACTCTCTAGTGAGAGTGCTTTATATGGGTCATCTGAAAGATAATGCCATGAGAGTTCTATTATTTATTCATTCCCTTAGCTTAGTTGTATTATTTGTTCACGTAGTTTAATCTGTCAAACGGACCTGCGGAATCATTTATTTAGTAGGGTGGTTTTAGTGTATATCAATGGTTGACCAATTAATTAGGTAGATAGGAAAATATAAATCAAAATTAAGTAAGTAAGAGAGAAACAAAATTTAATCCTTAAAAGGCCTTATTTATTTAGCATAATTACTTAAAATGCCATTGCCATGAAAACTATGTTGGCGTCGTTAGTTTCCGACAACACTGTTCACTTTTCGCCGTGAACACTGTTTACACACGAGAATATTGTTCTTCGAAAAATTAAACAATGCACAGTTACACTATTATTATGTAGTTAACATGATAAGCAGGTTAGCATATTGTGAAAAATACATGTTAATTAAGTTATCCATCATACATGTTAAACCAGTTAACCATGTAAACTATATATTAAACCAGTTATTCATGAAAAATTATCATGTTAACTTTGTTATCATTTCATAAAAAATACATATTGTGAAACACACATATTTAATCAGTTATCTAACATACATGTATAACCAATTATCAATGTAAAATACATGTTAAACAAGTTATCTATGAAAATTTATCGTGTTAATCTAAGTATCATATCACATAAAATATAAGTTATTGATTAGCTAATTATGTCAACTTGACAAATTTATGCCAAATTAAACTGATAACCCAGTTAGCGAACTTGTTATCAGTTAACTTTATATTTCTTCTTCTTCTTCATTTGTTATCTTCACCACCGTCACCATCACCAGCATTATCGACATCACTGTCACTACCGTCGGCGTTACTGTTAATGACGTTACCATCAACATCCAGCACCAGTGATATCGCTACTATCGTCGTTAACACTGTTATCATTGTCGTACCACCGTTGCCGTTGTCATCACCACCGTAGTCCACCACCGTAGTCCACCACCGTCGTCGTTGTCGTATCATCATCACCGTCGTCGCCCCCACCGTCATCATGGTCGCCATCGTCACCATTCTAAACCGTCATCCGTGCATCGTCATCGTCACTGTCATCCTAACATCATCCTCAGTCGTCAATAATTAGAAGAAAGAGAAAGAAAACACTTTTGGTAATAAGTTGAAAAAGATAAGGACATTAAAGACTTTTCTAAATATACAATATTAAAGATAAAAAGACGGAGGATGAAACTTAAATATGATATTAAGTAATCCTATCTATTGTAGTTTCTCTATTTAGTATACATTATTGGTATATGCCTTTTTACACTATTTTTTTTAGATTACCAAGAAGTTTTGGACGGAAATCTGTAATATCTCTAGATCCAAAATTAAAGCATATAATATTAGTTTTGTCTCAAACATCACTCGATCATATAACCTCTAAACTTTATCGAAAGTACTTTTCCACACTGTTTTTTATCGGGTTTAATTTTTTGTCCGCATGTACATCTACAGTACATGATAATCTATAAGACTAAACTAATTCAGACAGACTGTTGTGTTCGTCTTTCTTCAGCAACGGTAAATTGGCGTTTAGAGATTTGAAGTGTGTTTGACCTTGTTCCGGTAAAGAGAATGACTTTCAAGGCAGTTCTTCCTCGCTCAGCTTTGTGTGGCTGGTGTCTCTCTTCCTTTGATCTTCATGGCTTTCGCCTTGCGATTTAGGCTTCAGTTCCTCTCCTTGTTAGGGGTTTGGTTCCTCTGCGTTCTTTTTTGGTTCTTTGAAGACCGTATTGTCGGAGAAGTTTTCCGGCTTTGTTTAGCGTTCTCAACTTGTTATTCCCTTTCCTAATTTTATAGACTTTGTTAAGTCTGTAGTTTGCTGCCCTCTTTTAGATTATGTTTCTCTTTTCGTTGAAGTTATGGTTTCTGAAAGTCTGTTTAAATTCGACGGCTTTGTCTCCGGATGGATTTTGATCCATACCGATTTTGTAGTGTAATGTTTATTTTCAATAAATTTCAGCAGTTGGAAAAAAAAACTAATTCAGACTGACTAAGTATATACGAGATTACCTTATTAAGTTATTATATAATCCTATTTATTTTGATACAATGAGATTGCAGTCCAACATAAAACGTTCCACAGTTTCTGACACCGTCATGCGTTTAGAACTTAAAAAGAATCTGCGGTTAAAGCAAAAATGTAGTGGACCCCATTGAAAATGAAACGCTCCATACCCGTTTTAAAAACCAGCTTCAAATACAGACAAACCCATGCAAGGTTTTTTATAACCACCAATCAGTGTCTTTTATCTTCATAAAATGAAATCCAAACAACCATTTTAGGATTTACTTTTGTAATCGATAATTTAATTTTATCTTTATTGTCGTTACAGGGATGTAGCTATTAAAAAAGATCGAGCGGATAAACATCATCCGATTTTCGGAGTGGGTCCCGCATAATAAAGAAGCAGCCACGTGCATATCCAATACAATGTGCGTTTTCTTTCTTTTTTTTGTCTCTTCGACACTTGTCTGTTTTCTATTAGGTTTTTTTCTGACTAGACGTCGACGATCTTTAATGAAAGAAAAACAAAAATTATACGAATTTTGTCGCAAACTTTTATAAATATATCGAATTTATTTTAGGAAAGAAACAATACAATTAAAAAAATTCAATAGTTTCTCCATTTTATTGATATTTAATTTTTATTATTAATAAGCTATCCTAAAACAGTTTCCTATAATATAAATAAAAAAGTTTCAAGTTTGAAATATAAAACAATTTTGTACTATATCTTTACAAAAAAAGGAGGTTTGGTTAATTTGTAGTGCTAATTTAAATAAAATTATTTTTGTTTATTTACAACTGATAATTTTTTTTGTCGTCTTACAGCTGATAATTCAAATATGGCTATTTGTTTCTTATGATTATGAATTATGATCAAGTAAAATAATAACTAAATAATAAATGTTATGTGTAAAAAGAGATGACTCAATGATAAATCTTAATTTTGTTAAATAATAATATAACTAAATGATAAATTAATACAAAACCAAGAGCGGACTCAGCAGCATAGACAGTAGTAGACACCCCTAGATTTTTACTTGCCTTCTCCGACTATATAACTAAAATACAATTTACAAAAATAAAAGAAACACACATAGAACGAGAAGAAGAAGATTCGACTGAGAATAAAGAAAACAAGAATGTTGCTAGTGACTGTATTGGCGGAGATGTTGAAGGAGTACACGGTGGTGCTCGCCGGAGTTTTGGAGCATCTCTTCTCTCAGGCGCCTTTTCCGAGGAGAATCCGACTTCATATTTTGTACTCTCTTCCTTTCCATAATTCTAATTCCTCTCTCCCTCTTCTCCTTCCTTCTCCTCCTCCTTATTCTCGCACTTTCTAACCTAGAATCGTGATGTTTTGTTTTGTTTTTCTTTTTCTTGCTTACTTTGTGATTTTTCTTTGAGTGAATATGTGTAATCCAGAGCTTCTGTTGTAAATAAGATCTTTATTAATTATCGCATCATTTTGTTGGAAAAGACGAAAACAAACAAGTCACAGAGCTTTGTTGGTATCTATCTCCTTTTGTAAAATTTTCTTGAACTCGAGGCGAAATTTATCATTATCAATGGACTGATCCTGGCCTAAGAATTGAGAAGAAGGCTCTGTTTTTTGACGTCTCTTCTTAGTAAAGATAAGATCAGAGACACTATTTCATTGAGAAGGTCTCAAACGTCGAGTGTTGTGTCTTTCTTGAAATCAAGAGATGTAACCAAAAAGACAAAAAGCTGCTTACTCGGTTTGGACCAGATAAGCCCCAATTTCTTCCGAGAATTATCTTTTTTATTTTATTTATCTGGTCTCAAACAATTTTTAATAGATTTAGAAATTCAACTCAATTGATTTGTTGGTCTCAATTGATAAATTTTTTTTTTGTCTACAATGAATTGGCAAGTCAAATCGATCAAACCAGAAAGAAGTGTTTTCCCCATTCCTTAGCTCAACGCAGCAAAAATCCTTTGCAATCGATCTATATTTTAGAAGTTTTCGCCCCAATTTCTTCCGAGAATTATCTTTTTATTTTATTTTATTTATTGGTCTCAAACAAATTTTTAATAGATTTAGAAATTCAACTCAATTGATTTGTTGGTCTCAACTGATAAATTCTTTGTCTACAATGAATTGGCAAGTCAATTTCTTCGAGAATGTCCAAGATTTATTATTAGTCATCATCTTTTTAAACTTGCTTGTTAGGCATCAAATAGCGTGGTTATATATGTTAGGTACGTTAGCACTATAATAGGAAAGAAAAAAAGGGTTTTGACTTTTGCGGGTTAAGCTTGCCGTGGCTGACAGTCTTAAGAAGATCGAACGCATTGAAGACTTGCAATGTGGATTTAATTGAACTACGGCTGTTTTGCTTAGGTCCCTCTCTTTCAAAAAAGAGTGTTTGACTCAGTGGCGGAGCCAGAATAATTATTCACAGGGGTCATAATAATTTTTTTATCTAAAATATTGTATAAAATTTATTTTAAATACTAAAAATATACTACTTAAATATATATCATACGCTTACTAAATATGTTAAAATCATTTTATTACCGTTTTGTTTTTCATAGTATCACATACTTCTTTCAATATACATAATTAAAGAATCACTTACTTAAAAATATATTAACGATACAATTAGGCAAGATTGTTTTCACATATTTATTGTAGATAATTATCTTTTAACGTAACGGTAGTGTTACAACACACAAAATAAAACTATTGTAGCCAGTGGCGGAGCTAGAATTGTTTTTTACCGGGGTCAATAATATATAAACACTAAAAATGATAAAATAATACTATAGAATATATCGTATATAATTTTTGAACAGTTTAATTATATTATACACTTTATAAATTATTTAAAAAAAATTTGTATTTATGAGCCAGATTTTAAAAGTAGCTTATAGTTAAAATATTACATTTATAATTCATAATTTTATTTAAACTAACTACATGTATTTATTAAAAATTATATAAGAAAAAAACTAAATTCTAAATAAAACAGCAATTCTTTAAAAAAAAATTTTATAATCAACTAGAACTTATTTCCGTTTAAAAAAAAACTATAACTTATTTACGACACATATTTACTGTTTTTTTGCTTAACTATGAATCCAATTTATATAGTTTAGATTTTTAATGTGAAAGTGTATTAAATTTAAAAGATTCAAGTATAAATTTTCATTAGATTTTGGTTTGATTTAGGTTTGAATTAGATTTATAGGGGTCAGTAAAAATATTTCAATGTGGTCAATATTACAAAATTTCCTAAAAACATATTAAACATTAAATTTCATAGGGGTCAATTGACCCCCCTCCCTTGCATGTGCCTCCGCCACTGATTGTAGCGAACAAAAAATATTTTTTTTACATGTTTTTATAATAAAATCAAATAGAAAAATAATTAGTTGAAATAAAAAAAGAGAAAGATGATGAAAATTAAAATAACATAGAGATAATTAGGTTTAATTCATGGTTTATTATTGTTTTATATGTACTTGTGATGTGTTTTATGGGACTAATATTTACTAGAATTTAATATATCTAAACTATACTTGAATTAAAATTTGCAGGGGTCAATATTTTTTAAGGGATGGGGTCAAGATAATATATTTACTAAAACTCAAACCAATTTCTAAAAATTCATGTGGACCCCCCTAATTGCTTATTACCTCCGCCACTCGTTTGACTCTTTAGGGAATTAGGGATTTTTCGCTGGTTTTTTTCCTTCCTCGACATCCCAAATGAACTGTTTTGCGATGAATTTATTACGCGTAATTGTTTTCACTAGAATACTCACAAATCTCCTATATATTAATTGAGAAACATTTTTAGAAAGTAGGTTTAGTTTTAAAAATATTTACAATGGTGTCATTTTACTATGTGTCACCACCACACTTATTCTCCCATTTTTAAAATAAAAATTTCTTTTTTTCATTAGACTATTTACATTATATGCCATTATCCATTAATTACTTTTAATATAATCAGGAAAATAATGTTTTATTTTTTTTTAATTATTAAAAATAGAATTTTAGGTTATACACAATACAATTTTTAAAAATGAATAAAAAATAATTTTAAACATTATTATTTAATAAAATATAATTTATACATAATTTATGATTTACACAATACTTTTTTTATTAAGCAAAAAATATGTTTCGAATAAAAAAATACTTTTAAATGTAAGATTTTAATTAAAAAAAAATCGAAAATGTACAAATTTCAACTATTAGTTAGGTTCCAATAAAAAAAATTTGATATGTGTGATTTAAAAAAAAACGAAAAATGTACAAATTAAAATTATTGTTTTGGTTTTGGAAGATCGAACTCAAGAAATCAAATACAACATAATCACACACAACCAATTTCACAAAGGAATTTCATATGTTTTTAATTCAATTTTTATTATGTATCTCAAACTATTTATATTTAATTAAATGTGTTTAAACAAGAAAAAGAAAGTGATTAGTCTAAAAATAAAACATAAAATCCGATCAAATCAATATTTTTAATTAATTGCAACCAATTTTTTTTATTATGGTTGTGTTTGAATTAATTGCAAAGAATATAGGGGATGTATTAACTGAATATATGGTTGCACAAATCATTTTTTTTTCCATTAAATTGACCTACCATACTTTGTAAATTTGAAAATAAATCTGATTACACTTACCGAATTCAATTTCGTATGTCTTTCATTAAGTACTAAAATCAATAAATTTGATTTTACTTACGATAATTCCGAAAAAGTAATCAACGTAAAATTTAAAAATTTAATTAATTGAAAACTCTATTCTTTCTCTACTATATAAGACGTTATTATATTACCACTTAGACTCATCATTTCAAAAATCTTATATTTCTTCAATCTTATGTGGGCTACCGACAGTAATGTAGTAATGTGTGTCTTGAACCTATGGAGAATTGAATGGGAATCAGGTTCTTTATGAATTTCTTTTAACAAGTTATTTATTTAATATTGTCCAATATTTTTTCAGGATTATTACATAATACATGTTTTTTTTATCATATATGTGGCTTTACACGTATTTGTAATTTAGATGGATGTTCTCAAATTTTATTTGATCCTCAGATTCCTGAAATACAATCAGTCAGATCAATGTAAGTATGAATATCTCCTAATTTGTGTTCTATGTTTATGAACTCATTAGTAATACATAATTTTAAATTCGAATTCACTTTATCAAATAACTTGTAATTTTTTTACTCCGCGCAGGATTCAGGTTATCACCTAGTTTTAATATAATTTGAAATCAATAAAGAAAACACAAAAAAAAAATACATGCGCGATGTAACAGTTTCCTCCAAATTATGATATTATGATGCATGGAGTACACATTGGTGGAATCTAACAATCCCAAACGAAACCGCCATTGCCCATGATACTCTCGCATCAAACATTGTTACAATGAAACGACTATTCTCCCAATTAAATCATGTATTACGTCTTCTTTCCACAACGCTCTCATCTCCTCCTCTTGCTACTCGCTACATAGAGAATACCATCAACAATAAATCAACTATTATGGCTCCAACGAAAGAGGCATTCACTACCAAACATGTCACATCTACATATGTTCAAGTGGAACATGGTATTCGCATGCAAGGACTTTATCCACCGACAGATTTGTATAAAATTCTTCGGATGATGATGATAATCATGATTTACTTAATTTATTTCATCGTCACTGTCGTCTGGATAGAAAGATCCGTGGAGCAGAGGATCATGATTTACTTAATTTATTTCATGATCCTCTGCTCCGCGGTTTACTCTAACGAACATGGTATTCGCATGCAAGACTTTATCCACCGACAGATTCGTTAGAGTAAACCGCGGAGCAGAGAATCATGATTTACTTAATTTATTTCATCGTCACTGTCGTCCAGATAAAAAAAAAACTGGAAAGGAGGCTTTGTTTATCGCTGCGCTATTTCAGTGTGTTATAGTTGTTTATCGCTTCGCTATTTCACTCTAACGAACATGGTATTCGCATGCATGATAAATTAAGTAAATCATGATCTTCTGCTTCGCAGTTCACTCTAACGAAACATGCTATTCACATGCAGAACTTTATCCATCGACATATTTGTCTCATAGAGTCTAAGTTATTGTATTCCAATCTTTACACCTTATGTAATCTCTCTAAAAGATGTATGGTCCCGAGCCTATGTAATTGGATTAAATGAATTTTGTTTTTGATATAAGGAAAAAAAAAACCCGACAAGAACCATATAAGAAACAAAGAATTTTTCTGTAAATAATAAACACTCCCTATGTTCCTAATAGTTTGATTTTTTTAGATTTTTTACAGATATTAAGAAACAATCATTATTTACTTTTATAAGTTATTTTTTGTTTGTTTTTCAATTTAATACTCAAGAAATATTATTTTTGACCTTTTTTATTCTCTTATCCAATAATTTTTTAGTATTAATCCTTCTTCAAAAGTGGAGTACATTAAATATTGTGTACAACATCAATCTTTAGAGAACAAAAATAAAATCTAAAACATCAAATTATCAAGAGGGAATAGAAAAGTAGAAATGGAAGAGGGCATTCTTGGGTCAAATTTATAGATTTGTAACTGAAAGAATAAAAGCCGAAGGACTAGAAACAAACCCTGAGATTTTGAAACTAAGGAAGATTGTGTAGTTACCCATTTTAGTTTTTTAAATATGAGTTGGACTAAGAGATCTATTTTTAAGTTGGAATATTTTTTTTGAAGTGTTCGACCCTTATTTTAGTTTAAACATTTTCGGCCCTGTTTTTAGATGTAGTTGCGACACACTTTGTACAAGCGTCACCGTAACCATTCACAGCAGCAGTCTATCCACATTCTTTAAGTTGCGTACAAACAATTTGTGTATTACGTACGATATTTGTCACTTTTTTATATAATTAAAAGTAATACTGGAAATGTAAAGAAGAACATACGAAAGTCAACAAACCAAACCGAAAGTACTTTTAGAGGGGTAGGTAATTTACACACAAAGTATACAAACCGGAGGAGAGGAGATGACTAGACCACCACCAATATTATTTAACTATTTATAAATAAATTTGTGATATGCAAGTTTGACAAGATATATATTACTTTGTTAAATAGGTAAACGTGAGATAAAAAAAACATTTATCTCTGGCGAATTCTTACGAAAAGCCATTGATACGTTACGAGAGTAAAATACTCGTGGGAATCATAATGGATGATATTTGTCAAAGATGTGTTACTCTTGAATCCATTAACCATATATCATTTATTTGTTCTGTGTCTATTTCAACATGGAAACACAAAAGCTCCCTCTCTTTTTTTCTCCATCTCAAGATACAGAAGAAAATATTAGGTATATTATTGATTTACAAGGAACACAAAAGTTAATAAATCATCAAATAATATATATTTTTGGATTATGTGGCGCATATTGAAATTCAGAAATAATTTATTTCTTTTAAGAAACAAAGAATAAACTCCGTACGAGATATGAAACTTGCAATCGCAAATGTATATGAATGGTGGATCACATCGACCTTTAAAGACAACCATACGAATTTGCAACCAGCTAACCTTTCACTTCAAAAACCACATGTTACTGCACCATTTTCTTGATCGAGTTTATATGATATAAAACTGGATCGAAGACAGTATCGTAATAAGAAAATCTAAATTACATGTATTTCATGTTTATATGACATAAATGACATAAACAAATGTTAGAGAGAAATTCGAAAGAGAAGAGGAGTATAGGGACACATATAAAAGTATAATAAAAACATAAGGTGTGAAATGTCAAACCCTGAAAGTTTCGTCCTCATCCGAATTTGACGAGTAAACAACAGAGAAGGACATGTTTTCTTCGTCTTTTTAATCGACTCTTGACCTGAAGGAATAAGCTTCGGGGAGGGGAAGGTGAAAAACCTTCTTTTCTTCACATCCCTTCCCTTCTTCTTCAACAAGATTCATAGCTTCCTTTCTCCGCCATAGCCACATAGATAGAGATAGAGAGGAGATGAAGCAGTGTAGTCACGGAATTGATGGTTTACGAAGCGGTCTTTCCCCTTCCGCCATCGATTCTCCTTCCTTCTCTCACACTGCTTCCAAATCTGAACACGAAGATTCTATCTGGTGTGATTATAATCTAGACCTATCCTTCTTGTCCTCCGATGACCAGAGAAGTGGCCTTGACGATGATGATTCTCTATCTAACCTCTCTCGCGATGTAGATGCCACCAAAGGTGATAATTTTTTTGTATTGTTCTCTTCTCTCTCTGAGGTTAGTTAGTGAATTTAATGGGAACAGAGATTTTGGATTAAAGAGCTAATTTGGTGTGTTTTTCTTTTCTTGACACTTGTGTGGATTTTGCAGAAGGACTGCTTTTAGAGGACAAGATTGTCTTGCGAAACCCTAATACACGTTTTCAGAAATCCCCTGAGCTACTTACTAAGTCCTCCAATGTTGCTGGTGATGACAAGATGGATCTGTCCTGTGCCAACACAACTGTCATGTCTGAGCAATCTTCTCCCCAAGATGACGACTCGGAGGAAGATTCTCCTTGCTGGATAGGGATACATTCTCGCAAGACTCTAGTAGCCTCAGGTGCCAAATCCGTGGCTTCAAGGCGTTCTACTGATGATCTTAGTGGGTTTCATAGGTTGAATCCTTTAGCACCTCAGTTTATACCATCTAACTCTAAGAAGAATGTTGTTGACACGGATGGGAGAAAATGCGAAGATAAGAACAGTTCTTCGTCTTTGAAGAAGTCTCTGTCTTCGGATTTTCCATCATCGTCTGGAGAGTTCAACTTGAACGATCCACCTGAAGATGGAATTAAAGATACTGCAATAAGTACAGGCATCTTGAACCACAATGCAGATGAAAGTTTGGGTTTTGTATCTCAAGATAGCGTGAGCATGTCGGATTCTAGAAATGAGTCCCAACCATCTAAAAGGTTGGATCCTTTGGCCCCCGTTTTCGTTCCCTCTGGTGCAAAACTAAGCCCTTCTGTTCATGAGAAGCAAGGAGCGTTTGAGGCAAATGCACATTCAACTTCTGCTCTTACTTCTCTAGATTGTAAGTCGCTAGATATGGTCAAGGAAGTGACATGTTCTGGAGAGGTGGTTGACCACAGTTTCAAGAGTCCATATGGCGTTCATGAATTAGGTTCGACATCTTCATACACTGCACAACTAAGAACCTCCAACAACAAGTCTCAGGGTCAGCGGAGATTGAATCCGTTGGCCCGTCAGTTCTCTCTTGCAGATACTAAACCGAAAGCATATTGCTATGATACTTACCAAGCAGCAGATGATTCATCGCTTGTGGTGAATACTTCCGGTTTATCTTCTCCAAATGGTTATTGGGACCATAATGTAGTAGATGCAGACTTAGCGCAATCCTCAGTATATGTGGAATGTCTCCTTCCCAACATATCTCCATAGGTGGACAGTAACTTTGGGTCTACTAAGTGGTTTGCGGTGGAGCCTAACACTACACTTTCAGTCAAGGGTAACAGAGATTTTAAGCATCCTCTTCCATTTCACGTCGTAGAAACTGCAGCGAGTTCATCTTCAAGCGATGTGAAAGCTTTTTCTGGTTCATCTCCAAAAATGGATGTGAAGAAGCTACTTACAACGATGCATGGTCTGTCAGAGTTACTAACACATGCACATGGTTCAGAATCTTCAGATTCACCTGATGCGGATGAGGTTGATCTCATCAACAGTACTGTACAGAATCTCAACTTGTACGTCATAAACAGCACTCAGGGACAGGCTGAGAATCAAAGCGTCACACGACACAATTCATATGGTATAAAGCTTTTACCTAACAAGAGTAAGGTATGTTGTTCTACCTGTTTTTTATGTATATATTTTGGTAGCTTAAGCCACATGATATTTCATTGAACATGGAAAGCACATTGCATTCGCGTAGAACTTAGTAAATGTAGTATCATCTCATGTAGAATTTATTAAGATGATATTGTGTTAATGGGTCAACATGATTCTAAATTTTCTCTATTAGCTATCGATTAGAGACCTTCAGCTTCCAAGGACAAACGATATGACTGTCGACCTTGATGTTAAAAGGAAGGAGAAATACTCTTTGGTCTCGGGGGAGAAGGTCCCAGATTCTCTTTTGTTTCATTATGGTGTTACCAAAGATAACGGCTTTGGTCAGGTATGGTATTTTTCTTCATACCTGAGATGTGATATATGGTGTTTATCTGGAGGTAGACCTTTTGGTTTGATAACATGCAGGTTGTGGCTAAACGTGGTTACCAACAGAATCATCAAGGTGATGAGCAGATTAACCAGCATGCACTGTTCTATAAAAGCTTATGGCTGAAGGCTGAAGCAGACAGGTGTTTGATGGTTTACGAGACTTCTCTTTCGAATCCAACTTCTTGAGGATATTAGAAAGGTGACATCAAATCATCCATAATACCTACACATCCTTTACTCTTAATTCAGAGTGATGTTTGAAGGGCATTTACATGTCAGATTGGTAAGGCTTGCACAAGGTCCTCTAGATCATTTGCTTTCGATTTTCCAGGTTGGCATGTAAGTTTCAAAGAACAGCCTCAAGATCTCCAATTTCTGGATGGAGACTACAAGGCATATATAAATCATTTCCTAAGAAGTGGCTGACATGTGATGTGACTAATTGTGCAGAAGAATGAAGTTTGTGCTCTCTTTTTACTAGTTCCCTTTTCTTTTATTTTTGGTCATCTTGACTCGAGAGAATGAGTTTGTTCTAATCTCAGTGCTTACTTTTATTTACATAATCCTTACTGATCAAACTTGTCTTTCTCTTGCCAGAACATGGTGGGTACTGTTTGGACGTGGAGCCTTTTGGTTGCTGAAGATTTTAACGTTCTCTGGATATTTGGTCCTGATCTTGGATTATCAGATGTATAAACAAACCTCTGTTACTCTTGTATTAACTATGTCTTCCACTTTTTGTTCTATATTGATTCCCACTTATTTGAGCTTTAATCAAAGTAGTAGAGAGAAGAAACAGTGAAGAGATCAATAACCTTCCAAGATAATGGTAGCCAAAAAGTCTTTAAACAAAGAAACAATGAAACAAAAAGCAAAAGAGCAATGTAATGGTGTCTCTGCAACTCAAAAACTATGTCGTGAGTTCCATAATGGCTGAGACGATATCTCCATCACTGGCCTTTAGAGCTTTCACGGCTTTGGCCTTAGAGACACCTGCTTGTGTCATGACAAGATCAATGTCTCTAGGTTCCACGCCTGTGACATCAACATCTTCNGGACAGTAACTTTGGGTCTACTAAGTGGTTTGCGGTGGAGCCTAACACTACACTTTCAGTCAAGGGTAACAGAGATTTTAAGCATCCTCTTCCATTTCACGTCGTAGAAACTGCAGCGAGTTCATCTTCAAGCGATGTGAAAGCTTTTTCTGGTTCATCTCCAAAAATGGATGTGAAGAAGCTACTTACAACGATGCATGGTCTGTCAGAGTTACTAACACATGCACATGGTTCAGAATCTTCAGATTCACCTGATGCGGATGAGGTTGATCTCATCAACAGTACTGTACAGAATCTCAACTTGTACGTCATAAACAGCACTCAGGGACAGGCTGAGAATCAAAGCGTCACACGACACAATTCATATGGTATAAAGCTTTTACCTAACAAGAGTAAGGTATGTTGTTCTACCTGTTTTTTATGTATATATTTTGGTAGCTTAAGCCACATGATATTTCATTGAACATGGAAAGCACATTGCATTCGCGTAGAACATAGTAAATGTAGTATCATCTCATGTAGAATTTATTAAGATGATATTGTGTTAATGGGTCAACATGATTCAAAATTTTCTCTATTAGCTATCGATTAGAGACCTTCAGCTTCCAAGGACAAACGATATGACTGTCGACCTTGATGTTAAAAGGAAGGAGAAATACTCTATGGTCTCGGGGGAGAAGGTCCCAGATTCTCATTTGTATCATTATGGTGTGACCAAAGATAACGGCTTTGGTCAGGTATGGTATTTTTCTACATACCTGAGATGTGATATATGGTGTTTATCTGGAGGTAGACCTTTTGGTTTGATAACATGCAGGTTGTGGCTAAACGTGGTTACCAACAGAATCATCAAGGCGAGGAGCAGATTAACCAGCATGCACTGTTCTATAAAAGCTTATGGCTGAAGGCTGAAGCAGACAGGTGTTTGATGGTTTACGAGACTTCTCTTTCGAATCCAACTTCTTGAGGATATTCGAAAGGTGACATCAAATCATCCATAATACCTTTGCACCCTTGTCTTTTAATTGAAAGTGAGCATTACATGTCAGATCATTTGCTTTCGATTTTGCAGGTTGGCATGTAAGTTTCAAAGAACAGCCTCAAGATCTCCAATTTCTAGATGGAGACTATATAAATCATTCCTAAGAAGTGGCTGACATGTGATGTGACTAATTGTGCAGAAGAATGAAGTTTGTACTCTCTTTTTACTAGTTCCCTTTTCTTTTATTTATGGTCATCTTGACTCGAGAGAATGAGTTTGTCCTAATCTCAGTGCTTACTTTTATTTACATAATCCTTACTGATCAAACTTGTCTTTCTCTTGCCAGAACATGGTGGGTACTGTTTGGACGTGGAGCCGTTTGGTTGCTGAAGATTTTAACGCTCTGGATATTTTGTCCTGATCTTGGATCATCAGATGTATAAACAAACCTCTGTTACTCTTGTATTAACTATGTCTTCCACTTTTTGTTATATATTGATTCCCACTTATTTGAGCTTTAATCAAAGTAGTAGAGAGAAGAAACAGTGAAGAGATCAATAATCTTCCAAGATAATGGTAGCCAAAAAGTAGTTAAACAAAGAAACAATGAAAACAAAAAGCAAAAAGACAATGTAATGGTGTTTCTGCAACTCAAAAACTATGTCGTGAGTTCCATAATGGCTGAGACGATGTCTCCATTACTCGCCTTTAGAGCTTTCACGGCTTTGGCCTTAGAGACACCTGCTTGTGTCATGACAAGATCAATGTCTCTAGGTTCCACGCCTGTGACATCAACATCTTCATCTTCCTCCTCTGCTTGTGTACCAGTGGCAGCTTCAGAAGCATCGTTAGGGAGCATGGAAGCCATGTCGGGCATCTTGAACCTCTGAGCAGCCTGGGTCTGTAGCTGAGAGCTCAGATCGTCGATCTTGGCCTCTCCAAATATGACATAAGTCTCGGTGTTGGGACTCTTGTAAACATCTGGCTTCGAGATGACAAATAACACCTGATAGATGGCAATGTTTTTCCAGAATCAAAGCTCAGGTTTCACAAGAAAAAGTGAGGAGCGAGAGTGTTTATAGTTTAGAAAGGTATTTACATTCTTGGATCTTTTAATGGTCACTCTGCTGACATCTGAGACAGGTTTCATGCCAAGCTTCAGAACAGCTTTGCGACTCTTCTTCTCGCTTCTACTTTGCTTGGAGTTCTCATTTCCACCATCTCCTTCACCTACAGAGTCAAATACATCAAAAGAAAACCCAAGAACACAAAATCAACAGAAGTACATCTCTTTACAGAAATGCAAACATAGAAAATCAGAAATCCCAATGCAAAAATTCACATTTAGGAAACACAACAGCCAAAAATTGTGACTCAAGCTTGATACAGAGATACGTTCAAAGCCTGAGAAAATGTGGGGTTCTGATTTCTACAATCTTCATTTTCATAAAACCTAACCTTATCCAAAAACTACGAATTTCAGTAAACCACCCAAAATTAACGCATGAATCAACAAAATCAAACGAACCCAAAACGAAATGAATCAAACGGAGAGAAATGAAAAGGGAGAGAAGAATTAACCTTCGGCGTCATCATCGTCGTCGTCTTCTTCTTCCTCACCGTCTTTCACATCCTCCACAACAACATCATCTTCCTTCTGTTTTTCCACCACAAATTATTATTCAAAAACAAATCGGACCATCTTCGTTTCTTCATTTGGAAAAAAATCGAACAGAAAGGAAAAGAGGAAAACGAACCTCGAGCTTCAGTTGCTCTTTGATGGATTCGATCAGGTTTTCCTGCGATTTCTCTTCCTCCAAAACTGGTCCTGGCATCGTTCTTCCTTCTCTTCTTCTTCAACAACGATAACACACTGAAATAGCGCAGCGATAAACGAAGCCCCCTCTTTTCCAGCTTTCTTTCTATCCGACGACAGTGACGATGAAATAAATTTAAGTAAATCATGATCCTCTGCTCCGCGGTTCACTCTAACCAACCCAATCCAATGGTTTCGATTGAAAAAGCCCATTGGGTCTCAATCACCCAAACTTGATCACTGTTTATTCCGGTGGAAAAAAAAATCGGCAACCGGCAAAAATGAACCAATTACTGAAATTGTTAAACCGAAACCTAACCAAAATTTATTTATAAACCATTTGATTTTATTATCTTCAAATTCAAACACGAATAAACTAAAATTTACTAACATTTTGTATTTTTAATTAGACCTATGTTTAGGATTATTCGTTGTCATGTACATACATGTCAAGTTTTTCGCAAAGCCATATTCGTATAAGTTCAAAATTTATGATAGAATGATGTTTTTCAAGAATTCTTCTGTGCTTAAATCAAACAAAAAAAAAATCAAAAGTTTGATGCGCGAAAACTGAAAAAAAAATCACACGGATCCAAAAAGAGTAGATTCACAGTATTTCAGTCAATTTACTATTTATTTACTGAAGTAAGAATTTCACATATAACCATAAAATTATGGAAAAATAGGATGAAATTAGGTTTGATACTATGAAGTATGTCAAAAATTCAACATCTAGAAAGATTGTACTACCGAAATGTGTAGAAAGTGATAATAAAGTTGTTATATCTTTTGATGTTCAACAAAGATGGAATTCGAATTGACGATCGAAGAATTGATGACGAACCAGACTTCTCCACATTTTTTTAGGTTTTCGATCTTTCCTTTTAAACCCATTTCCACTCTCACGCTAATTATCACTAAAAACCTTTAATCCTAATCGTTTGATTAGTGAAAAAGAAAACGAATGGTTGACGAAGAAGGTATAAAGACTATTGTTTATTGTTTATTGTTTACCACATTTGTTTGCCGTGAATTCATGATGAAGGTAACACTATGGTCTTATGAATATATGAAAATCAGATAAAAATGATGAAGGCGAGATGGTTATTATTCAATCGAGTCCAAATGATGTTGAAGAACACTTTTTAGAAGAAGCCAAAGATACACAAGGATATCTTTTTTATTTCAAGTTTCTTAAGAGCCTTTTCTTCACCAAGCAAAAAAGGGTTAGTAAAATCTTAAATCTAGCTAGATTTGTCGTTGCCATTACTTTATCAATTTCTTATTAATGATGGTGCTACTTGCAGATGTTCCGTTAGCAAAATCTGAGAGTTTATGGCATAAGAGCTTGTCTTTATTTTATGAGTTCGGTTACATAAGAGAGAGCATTGTCATATGTGTGAAAACTGCCGTTGATAATTTAATTATCACATTAAATGACAATGTTGGCTTAGCTTTTTGCATTGTTCCATTAAATACAGAGCTTTTTTGCATTGTAATGACTTAAGAGGATGTTTAATTCCCTTCTTTTGTAGTTCGAAAGTTTAATTTTAATGAAAGAAATGTTTGAACCAAAAAAAAAGCAAATATGATAGTTTGCATTTACATTGATTATCGTACGACTTGCATGAACGGAGTGGCAGGCACATCACATGATCTTTTACTTTGGTTAGATATTATTGGAAAATACATTTTTACATGATTATTGTATTACTTATTTAAATTATGTTCATTAATCATATTTTCATTAATATTATTTTTTTATAATCATAAATACGTTTTGCATAATACTCATGATATGATTTGAGAATTTGCTTAATCATTTATTTATTTAAATTATTTTGTATGATTAATTATTTAAATGATGATAATATTAGTTATGGATCAACCCATTAAAACCATTAACCCATCATTTTTAATGTTATGGATTGACCTGATCTATTTATTTATTGGGTTGGATTTATCCATCATCCATTTAACACTCAATCCACTTGGATATAAATTGGTTTAGTTTGGTTTATCTATTTTTATACCTTTAGAAGGCCAAGAAAAAGCTAAATATTTACAGAGAATTGAGAGAAACTAAAACTCTAAAAACATTTGCATAAAATCGGATACATATATCAAAACCGGATCCTCTTCTTGGTGACCTAAAAAAAAATTGTTTGGATTTATTATTTTAAAATTCAAAAAAATCACCAAACCAAAACAAAACAAAACGAACTACACATGGTTTTTATATGGTTTCTGACTTTCTGTTTTTATAAAACCGAACCGAAATCAAATCATAAACCGAATTGCTTACCTCTATGGCTCTATGCCTCCACGTGATTGAGTGATTCGCTGGTATTTTCATAAGCTTATGCCTCCGTAGGATTGTGTCGCTAAACTCGATCATGACTTAGTTACTTGAAGAATAAAAATATCTTCTTTTTATCTATTGAAATATTCATACCTATTGACCCATTTTCTTCAAAATTGTCAGCATAACTGGTCAAATCAAAAGCGATTACTTTTCTTCTTTATAGCCAAAAGAAATGAAGCATTCACAATTCTGACTAAAACTCTCAAGAAAGCTTTTACTTGGTTCAGATTCAGGAATCAAGATAATCGGAAGATGGAAGAACAAAACCTATCCTTGTACGCCATGATCCTATCGAGCTCCTCTGTTCTTCCCATGGTTCTCAAGACCGCCATAGATCTTGGCCTCTTCGACATATTATCAGAATCTGGCCCTTCTTCTTCCCTCTCTGCTTCTCAGATAGCGTCTCTATTGTCTACTCAAACACAACAACAACATGATTCAAGCTTGATCAATCGGATTCTTCGATGTCTAGCGAGCTATTCCATAGTCACTTGCTCTGTTTCCACTGACCAAAGTGAGCCACGTCCGGTCTATGGCTTAGCTCCTGTTGCCAAGTACTTCACTAAGAACCAAGACGGTGGCGGCTCGTTGGCTCCGTTGGTGAATTTGTTTCAGGACAAGGCCGTGATTGATATCTGGTAATTCATCAACAACATCCAAACTCTTTGTAATTATCTCTGTGACTCTGTCTTGTTGTGTTATTTGAAAGAGCCCTGATTGATTAATGATTATGATTTTGTGTTTAAGGTACAACCTTAAAGACTCTGTTCTTGAAGGAGGGCTTCCATTCAACAAGACTCACGGTTTGAGCGCGGTCGAGTTGGTCGGACGAGATTCAAGATTCAGAGAAGTGTTTCAGAGCTCCATGAGAGGTTTCAATGAAGTTTTCATGGAAGAAGTTGTGAATAACTACAAGGGTTTTGATGGGGTGAAGTCATTGGTGGATGTTGGTGGTGGAGATGGCTCTGTTCTTAGTAAAATCATCTCCAAGCATCCTCACATCATCAAAGCTATTAACTTTGATTTGCCCTCTGTTATCAACACTTCATCAGCTTCTCCAGGTAGTTATACAAGTTCTTGCAAAGATTCTTGTTGTATTGTAAATGATTTGTATCCTCCAGCAATTAATTGTGTGTGTTGTAGGCATCGACAATGTTTCTGGAGACATGTTTACAAGCATTCCTAAAGGAGAAGCCATTTTCATGAAGGTTAACTTTTCTTAAAGGTTTCCTTAAAGTCTTAACAAAATATACTTTAAAAGCTAAACATTAGGTTTCTTGTGTGTTGTGTTACAATTAACAACAGTGGATTCTCCATAGCTGGGACTAGGGATGTTGTTGTGGGTTTATATTCATAGGGTACACCCAAGCCCATAAGATATGATAGGTTTTTTTACCTTATGCAAAAAAGATTGGGTTCAAAATAGTTGGGTTTTTTTGCCCGTGGGTTTACGTAAGTTGATATTGGGCTTCTCATAGGTTTGTTTTATTTTGTAAATTTTAAAACACCGTCGTTTTTGGCGTTATCAACAAAGCTCTCTCTCTTTCTTCTCCAACACCGATCTCTCGTTTCTCCAAAATCAATCTCTTTCTTCTCCAACATCGATCTCTCGTTTCACCAAAGATCTCTAAATTTGCCGCCGTTTATATCTCTCGATCTCTCGTTTCTATCTCTCGATCTCTCGTTTCTCCAAGATCGATCTCGTTTCTCCAACATCGATCTCGTTTCAGATTTTTAAGGTTCGATTCTGAACATAGCTTGGATAAATATTTGATTGCTTAGAGTTTTTTGAAATGGGTTTTTTGTTTCAATGCGAGTAATGGGTTTTCTTACAGTTTTTTGTAATGGGTTTATGTAGAATGGATTTACAGTCACTTCGATTACTTGCACAACTTGATGCTGAAAATGAACAAAGAGAAATTGATGAGGATATTGAGGAGGGTGAAGCAGAAATACAAGGAGCAGCGCAAAGTGAAACTCAAACTCAACCTACTCAAACGGTATTTCAATCTAACAAACGCTTAAAGGCTGATGTTTGGAAAGAGTATATACCAATAGGTGTAAGGGAAGATGGAAAGAAAATGGGTCGTTGCATCCATTGTAGTAAGAAGTTCATCATAGAAATTAGTCATGGAACATCTGCTTTGAAGCGTCATTTAGTAATTTGTCCAATGAAAGCTGAAAAAGGCAATGATGGTGTAGCTAGGAAATATGATCATAAAGTGGATCGTGATATGGTTTGTGAGATTATTATCTACCATGATTTGCCTTTCCGGTATGTTGAGTATGAAAAGGTTAGAGCTAGAGATAAGTACTTGAATTCTGATTGTCACCACATATGTAGACAAACTGTTGGTGCTGATGTGTTTAAGAGATATGAGTTGGAAAAGGTGAAGTTGAAAAAGATTTTTGCAGATCACACAGGTCGAGTATGTTTTACAGCAGATATGTGGTCAGCTCGTACCACTATGATGGGGTATATCTGCTTAACTGCGCATTACATTGATGATAGTTGGAGACTGAACAATAAAATTTTAGCTTTCTGTGAGTTCAAACCTCCACATACCGGTGAAGAAATAGCTAAGAAAATTTTGGACAGCTTGAAGGAATGGGGTTTAGAGAAAAAGGTATTCTCTTTCACGTTGGATAATGCTACTAGTAATAATAGTATGCAAAAGATCCTTAAGCATCGTCTTCAGATGGTTAGTGGTAATAGATTGCCGTGTGATGGAAAGTTTTTACATGTGAGATGCTCTGCTCATATCTTGAATCTTATAGTGAAGGAAGGATTAGAACTAGTTGCTGGTCTTTTAGAGAATATTCGAAATAGTGTCAAGTTTGTGAAAGCATCTGGAACAAGGATAGATTCATTTGCAGCTTGTGTTGAGAGTGTAGGGATTAAGAGTGGGGCTGGATTGTCTTTAGATGTCTCTACTCGCTGGAATTCGACCTATGAGATGCTTGCTAGAGCTTTGAAGTTTCGTAAGGCGTTTGCTAGTTTGAAAGTGTGTGATAGGAATTACAAGTCACTGCCTTCAGAGGCTGAATGGGATCGTGGAGAAAAGATTTGTGACTTCTTGAAACCTTTTAGTACCATCACCACTTACTTTTCAGGTGTGAAATATCCGACAGCCAATGTTTACTTCATACATGTGTGGAAAATAGAAGTCTTGCTAAGGAAATATGCAAATTGTGATGATATTGATGTTAGATTAATGGCTCAGAAGATGCAAACTAAGTTTGCAAAGTATTGGGACGAGTATAGTGTTAGTTTAGCGATGGGAGCTGTTTTAGATCCGAGGTTCAAGACTCAAATACTTAAATCAGCTTATGAAAAATTGGATTCTAGTACTTCTGAAGAAAAAGTTGATGTTGTTAAAAAAATTTTGAAGCTGCTCTATGAAGAATACAAGACCAAGCCTTTGACATCTTCAACCTTTTCAACAATGCCAACTCCAGTTGAACTTCTTACTGAATCACCATTGGAAGATGATTTGGATTCTGTAAGTATTTTCTCTTCAGTTTTACATTAACAGATTGCGCTTGAGGAAACCGATTAACATGATGATAATTTTCATATTTGTCTAATTAATGCAGGATCTCTTTGAGCTTGAGAGAATCGTCCAACATGGCTCAGATAATACAAAGTCAAGTTTAGATCTCTATCTAGATGAACCCAGGCTAGAGATGAGGTCTTTCACTGATATAGAAGTTCTAAGCTATTGGAAAAATAATGGGCATCGCCATGGTGATCTAGCTTCTCTTGCAAGTGATTTACTTAGCATTCCAATCACTACAGTGGCAGCAGAATCAGCTTTTAGTGTTGGAGGACGGGTTTTGAATCCATATAGGAGTCGTCTTCTTCCTAAAAATGTCCAGGCTTTGCTTTGCACTCGTAACTGGTTACGTGGTTTTGCTGACTTTGAAGGTAATTTATCAAGATTATCAAGATTAGAGTATATTTCAACTAATTATGTTATTTATCCAACTAATTTATATCTTCAAATTTAGGTGACATTGAAGATATTTTTGATGATGAAAGTGAGGATCCTACAAAAACTGCAAGCAACTCAGTGTGTGAGATATGAAGATCAATAGGCCATTTTTATTCGAAACAAGTTTCTTTGTGTTATTTTGTGGTTGGGCTGCCATAAACCCACTTGGGATTTTTTATGTGGGCTTAAAATCGAACCTATATAATAAAAAGTTCTCAGACTTTTTGTAGATTGGGTTTTTCTTGTACAGGTTATAAATAGATTAGATGTGGGCTGGGTATTTTTACCCACCACAACATCCCTGGCTGGGACGATGAGAATTGCGTGAAGATACTCAGCAACTGTTATCAATCGCTACCGTTAAACGGGAAGGTGATTGTGATCGATATGGTAATCCCTGATCTTCCAGGAGATACTCTCTTAGACAGAAGCTTGTTTCAGTTTGAGTTGTTCATGATGAACATGAACCCATCAGGGAAAGAAAGAACAAAGAGAGAATTCGAGATCTTAGCTCGCCTCGCTGGATTTTCTAGTGTCCAAGTTCCGTTTGCATCTCTCTGTTTCTCTGTTGTGGAATTCCACAAGATTGCATGATATGTACTAGTATTTTCTTTCTTTGACAGCAATATATGTACTCTTTTATTAATGATATTCCATAAGATAAAAAGGGTACACATTTTACTAGAAACAAATTGACTCAAGAACGTACTAAGGAACTAACGATAATCTTTTAATACTTCCAACATCCACAAGAACTATATTCCTCTGTTTGACAAAACTTAGAGAAGTCTGAAACATAGAAAACCAGAAATCCCAATGCAAAATCCTATTGTGGGCTCAAATAGGCCTGCGAGTTCAGGTGGTTCGGTTTTGATAGTTCGATTAATCGGGTAGTTTGGTTCGAGAAAATTCTACCGAGAATAACCGAAATAAATTACAGTTTGAGTATCAAGTAGTTTAGATATTAATTTTTTTATCGAACTAACTGAGGTTTTTTTTTTTTTTTTACAAATTCGGTTAAGTTCGAATAAATTTGAGTAAATTCGGTTAATTCAGTTAGTTCGGTTCTTCGGTTCGAAATTTTTAATTTGGTATAATCTTGGTTTAAAAAAAAAATTTAAAAATCCGTTCGGTTCGGTTTGGAAATCTCGGTTTGGTTTGGAAACCTCGGTTCGGTTTAAAAAACCTCGGTTCGGGTTAAAGGTCGTAGGCCTAGAGGCTCAAATTTAAAAATAGTTATCATTTTTTTTTATCTTAATGGGCCTCAAAACAGAAATCTCAACTTTCTTATGTTAAAAATTAAAAAAAAAAAAAAAACACTACGAAAAGGAACTTTCGGTAGCTGAGATATTTGAGTGTTTTGGCGAGAGTATCTTCAAAGAAAAAGAGATTATCACATGCTTTGTTTCTAGACTTTAGGCACTAAAGCGACTCTATTTGATGCGAATTCGACCATTGAATGTCTCTGTCTAAATATGAACATATTTGAATAAGATTTTGTTAGGTCAAACCTTTAATTAATAATCGTTTGTCTTCTTACCCTGTGATAGTAAATGAAAACAAAAAGCCAAATTCATGTTTTTTTATAATTTTTTTGGTCTTGGTCTTGTCGCATTTCAACTTGTTCCCAACAAGACATATTTTATATATTGTAGAGGAGAAAAATGAAGTTGGACCAATTCAGATTCATACTAGAAACTCAAGTATCAAGATAACATATTCTACAGACTTGTATATAAGTTTGAAATCAACGATGTGATCACTCACCTAACCTTAGTGCATGTTCTCTACATATAAATACACGACTTTACAAATTACAAAATGTATCAAACTTAAGAGTTTAGACAAACAAAAAAAAAACATATAAAAAATGAACGTGGTTCGGTTTATAACTTTTGTAATCCTCTTGTTCTTTGCATCATCAAACACTACCTTCGCTGGATTACCATACGATTATGAATCTCTCAATACAAGTAAGTTTCGAATTAGAAGAACTTGTTCTTTCATCTCTTGATTTTAGTTATCTATTTCTTAGAAATTAATATTCAAACTTTTGTTTTGTTGGAAAAGGAATTGGAGAAGGGTTTTGGGATCAAAAGCCTCTCACCAAGATCAGGGGTGGAGTAGAGGCCAGTAAGTCACCGCCGGCTAAAGGAAAAAGACAATGGAGTTGTTCTGAAGATTCTAATTCGACTCAATGTGAATGTAATGTTATCAGTGAAGCATTGTTCTGATAACTAGCTTCATCTATATAACAATATGGCCAATAGTTCATATCTTTGAATACATTTTTCTCCTTGAATTATGTAATTGTATATCGGTTTCTATTAACGGGAAGAATATAGCTATTTCTTCTCGTTAAAATGAATCTTTTCTGTTCAGCAAAAATGGAGAGCTTCAAAGACATTAGTAGAGGTCACAAAATAACTTAAATCTATCTACAAGACTACAATTACAAGCAAGGGCATATGTAAATAAGAGAAACAAATTAATGTCAACTGCATTCCACTAAAAACATGAGAGAATCATTCGGAATTCGGAAGTATATATTGAAATAAAGAAAAGATAAAATTTAGATAGTCTGTAAATATACTAATGGACTATATAGTTCATTCTTGTGATGAAAATATACATATTAACACTGTTCATCACGCTTTTTGTCTGTAACATTTTGCATGCAAGAAAAATATGTTCAAGTTACCATTAACATTTTGCATGCAAGATAATTTTGTTTTGCTACTGGTGAGTGGTGACATTCCTGTCCAATCGATAATTAAATTAAAAAAAAAAGATAATTAAATTAAATTATCGGTTACGATGATATTCCTGACCAAACGATAATTAAATTAAATTATTGATCACGGATGACATATGTGATATGTTAATCCTAAGAGCAAGTGCAACGGCAGTTTTTTAAGTGAGATATAACCTTTAAAAAATATTAAAAAAATGAAAAAGTAAAAAGTGAAAGAATCGATCTTTGCTATCCTTATTAGGAACCAGCTCTTGTACTGTTTGTGAACAAACAAGACATGTGTCTTGAGGTAAGTAGTTTTCTTTTTTATATATTTAAAATTTATTTATGTTTTTATATTATATTAATATTTTATATTTAAGAAAAAGGTTTCTGCGTTGAACATGGTCTAATTCCTTACCCGATATATTATATTGAAACATCATAATAGACGTTGTAGCCTAGTTCGAGACTATAGGATTATAATCCACTCGAACCAATCCAAATTAAAAAAAAAAACGTATCGTAAAAACTAGTACACTATGAAAGGAAAAAGAAATAAAATCATTCAGTTTAATTTTACCATATATGAAGTAACCAAAATTTATTTTATTTTCTTTGAATATTCTCTGATTTGAAGGTATATTTTGCTAAACATGGAATCAAAATTTCCAAAGTTTATCAAACTATAACCAAAGTGAATATATAATATTCAGTTTCTATTCAGTTTTTCTATTTTATAAGCCTGTAAATTTGAACTACAAGTCTATTAAAACAAAAATCGGATTGAGTATATAAAATTACTCGCAACAAAAAAAAAGTTACTTGGCTTTGGAGGTTCGTATTGATTATTCGCCGTCAGCCCGTCACAAAATAAGCTAATTAAATCGGTCTACATGTGAATTAATGCATATGCTTAAAATCGAACAATGTCCCGCTCAAAACACGAGACAATCATTCATCAAAGTCACCACAAGAACACATATGTATATTCAGAACAAAAACGATATATAGAGCCAGAGTTTCTCTGGCACGTGGGCATTATTCAACTTTTGTAGGAGAACCCTGGTGGGATTTAAATTTTTTTAACATAACAGCGTCTGCAATGAAGACGACGACAGCTAGAGTTTTTTTTTTTTTTTTTTTTCATTATTTTTTTTGGACGAACTTTTCTTTTCATTATAATATTTCTTTTTGGTCTTCGTCTTTTTGTACTTCCACTTGTTCTCCACGAGTAGAGAAATACGAAGTTGGACTAGTTCAGATTCATACAAGTTATTCAAGAGTCAAAATAAATTCTTCTAAAAACAAGTATATAAATATACTAATAGCAGCTGTCAAAAAAAATATATATACTAATAGCCGTGTTTATTGAATTTACCGAATCAAAATCAATATTTTCCTCATTCGAAATTAAGGAATAAGGACGTACCGCGTACACAACCTACGTAACCTTAGTGCATGTTCTCTACATATAAATACACGACGTTACATATTAGTATATCACAAACTTATAAAGTTATAAACGTTAAGATTTTTGACCAACAAAATTCACAAACGAAAAAATGTACGTGGTTCGGTTAGTAACTTTGATCATTCTCGTGTTATATGCATCATCAAACACAGTCTTCGCTCGATTACCATATGATTACGAATCTCTCAAAAGTAAGTTTCTAGTTATGATGATAAATCTTCTTCCCTGTCTCTCAATTCGGTTTTCTATTTCTTAAAAACTAGTATTTCAATTTTTTTGGGGTAAAGAAACAGGAGAAGGAGTTTGGGATCAAAAGGTCCTCAACGAGATCAAGGGTATTGTGAAGCCCAGCAAATCACAGCATGCAGGTAGTGGAATTAATCAACCTATAGGTCCCGAGCCCTGATAATTATTTTCACGTGACCATTGGAGTTATTTCAAAGATTCTTATTCACTTGAATGATCACCCTTTAAACTCATGTGTGAGAATCACCCTTTAAAGTTCCTGCGATGATTCTCATTGCGGACTCAATGGTCGTGCAGTTCAGATCCGGGAGCTTCTCGGCTGCGATCGTGCGGAGCGCGTCTATCGTTATCGTCCCAACTTTATCTTGCTTTGGATCTTTCGATCCCTTCTCAACACCTATTTCCAAAATTCAACAAATGTCAAGAACATCACACAACTCTCAGGAAGAGAGACAAGGTAGTAGTGTAGATGCCACACCTCATACCAATCATATAATGGATCTATATTTGAGTAGAAGCTCAAGTGATGATCTAAGAAAAAATACGATATACATTACTTTCTTGCCAATAGTTCTTGTACCAAAGCTATATATTTGAATTTTCTATAGTTGAGAAGGAGCATAAGTAATGACTCTAGCAAAACTCAAGCTATACAGCTTTGCGAAAAGCAAGATAAGATTCAAACGCAAGCGCCTTAAAGATGATCATTTCTATGGAAGCAAACTCTATTATTAAAATGCACATTTGGGTTCGACAAAAAGAGTACCTGCAGCCTTGAGCAACAAAACCGAAGCAGGAGGGGTCTTGAGGATGTCCACGCGTTGCGCGGATTTGTGATAGTTTAAATGTTTTAATTTTATAATTTATTTCATAGTATTTGTTTGTAAAAGTTTGTCGGTAATTATTAATTTCTAATTTATGAATTTTTAATTTTGTATTGAAATTTTGGTGGAATAATAATATATATAGTGGATGAGAATTTTTTTTTATTCATCGTAAGCATATGAAATATCAAATTATTTCTCTTTGACAATAAGGACATGTTGTTTCGTAGTATAATCAATCTGAAATACATTTGGGGTGGAATTTGTGCCTGCAAATTAAAGTGTTGATATGTTTTGGCCCTTGTCGATTATCAAGACATATATCACAATTGACATAATCTCCATTTGTAGCTTGTGTTTGTGTTCTCTCTAAGTCTCCAATTGTAAAATCAACATCTAGTCTTCTTGATGCATTTGAGTTGTAATCTTCAATTTCAAAAAATACTTTGAGGCGTTGTGTTTAATGTGGTCGACGTGATATTATAGATTTTTGAATAAAGTTTATTAAACTCTCGGTTAATGTACTTGATGTTGTATCATCTATGTCATGATAAAAGGTGGAAGTTATCACATCTTTGAAGGTAGAGTTACTTGCTTGTAGTATTTGATCGGTGTTAAAAAGGATTGTGTAGTTGATGTTCTATTATTGACGGAGAGGACGTGTAATTTTGAGCCGAAGTTTGTTTCCGGTTGATTGTGTGCTAATAAAAGTGAGTTATGTTTGTAGATTGTGTATTGTTCTTGCTATTTATATATTGTTGTAGAATCTCTATTGCAGTTTTTTTTTTGTTTTTTTTTGTGAATTATATTTAATTATCATTATTATTTTTGCTTAGTATAGTTGAATTTTTTATTCTCTTTTGTTGACCAGTTTTTGAAGACATGACACATGTCAAATTCTGAAATGCTATGTGACAGCATATCAAAGCTCTTCTTAAAAAAACCTTACATTATTATATAAGAATATTGAAGTATACTCCATCAGATAAAAAGGGTACACATTTTACTAAGAAAAAAATTGACTCAAGAACGTACTAAGGAACTAACGATAATCTTTTCATACTTTCAACATCCACAAGAACGTATATTCCTCTGTTTAATAACATTTCTCTTTAAAGAAGTGTGAAACATAGAAAACCAGAAATCCCAATGCAAAATCGGAAAATCCTATCGTGGGCTCAATTTTTAGAAATAATTATCAATATCCTTTTAATATTTTATCTTATTGGGCCTCAACATAAATTTCAACTTTCTAAATTCTGATGTTAATTTTTTTTTTTTCTTTTTTAAACACCAAGAAAAGGAACTTTCGTCTGGCTAAGAATTGAGGTTCTTAACAAATTTATTAATATAAATTTTCTATCATTCCATTTTAAGGGAGGGTTATTGGGAGATGGATTTTAAAGAATTTTTAAAATTTTGAGATTCCATCATTATTGGTTTATAGATTCTTAAAATCCTAATAGAATCCATTGTTATTGGTTTAAAGATTTTAAAATTCTATCCAAAATCCTTTGTTATTCAAAAAGTTTGGGTTTTAAAGATTTTATGATTCTATTAAAATCTTGTGTTATTGGGACAAGGATTTTAAATATTTTAACTCATAAAACAAGATTTATCAAGACTTTCAAAATACTACCTATATAGCTTAGATTCTCAAAGTCATTAGAACAAAACTATTTTGATAGATTTTCTAAATACATAAACTTTTTCCAAATCTAACAAATTTTTTAACAAATTTAACAAATCTCTCAACTCTTAAAATCAATAAAAATTTTATAAATACATCTCCCAATAACCCCCCTAAGAACTTTGCTACAAGATTTTATTTTTTTTCTCCTCCATTGGTAGAGCTCCATTAAGGGTTCTTAGAAATTTACAATGAACAAGAAAGAACCAAATGCTTTGAATTTCAGTTCGTCTAATGCTTTACCAAACATAGCATCGGAATAATAACGATCAATAATACAATCCCACATCATCATCAACATTGTATCTGTTTTCTCGATGGTTTTACTTTTAAAGCAAAGGGGAGGAAATGGTGTCAATACCGTCTTCTTATGGATACCAAGCTGTGCCCATGTTATCATCTCCAGCAGTTCCTCCATAGTTCCATAACCTCCTGATGGAACAAGAAGCCAAAATCATCTTTAAAAATTGCAGAAAACCAAAGAAAAAAACTTATTGCTATCGAAATGAAGACATCAAATCCAAAATCAGAGATTTTGGAATAGTTTAGAAGATGAAAAGGTTTCTGTAGAGTTAACATACCTCAATAGGCATCAGAGCTTTCGGAATGATCCTACAATTGCAAAAAATGCATGCAAGAAGCTCTTAGATAGACGTTTTGTAATTGCATCTAATGGAAGTGAAAGAAAGTGGAAGGGAGTCTTAAACTATCACCAGTATGTTCGCAGAACAAGAGAGAGAATCAAGCTCCTCTTTTGTCTTCGTCTTTGGAATGACACTAATCCCATTTGAAACCGGAGATGAGTTATTTAGCACCGAGCTTCTTAGCTTTCTTGACGATACTGCTACTGTCCTGTTTTTCCAACTTCCTGATAGTTCAGAAACCGACGTTCCATTGGACAACTTGTGTACACTTGAAACAGCTCGATCAAGATGATTTGCTACCTGTGATTCGAGAATGAAATCAATCCCAAGTAGCACACTGAATTGTACATGTTAGAGAAGCCACATATCTGCCATAATTCTAACACAGAAATATATGCAAGGAACTAATTCACAGAACAGCTACATTATTCAAGTTTTCTTGAAGATTCATATCAAACAAGTGTGTTCATCAGAGAAGTTATATTACCTTTTCGCCATCTACACCATGAACCATTGCCAATTTTGGGACTCCAGCTGCAAACATTGGATGAAAAGACTTTCACTTTCAATTGAATCAATTCACATCCAGAAAAAAGCGTAGATAATTCGTGAATTGGGATATGGGGAGAGAGGAACCTGTGGAGCTTTCTCGATGAATTCTTGAACGTAATTCTCGCCGAAGCTACGGTGGCTAGCGTCGTAGATTTGGCGGATAAGTGAACCGGCCCAGACGATCTACATCTCGTCGACATCGAACTCCGTTTGTTCCTCTCATCGGCGAGAGAGATTGAGATTGAGAGATCGAGAGAGAGAGAACCAGATTGCGAATTGATGTACAGAAGAGGCTAGACATCTTGCGAATTGATGTAGAGAAGAATCGCTTGATCAATCGGACATCTCTTCGAGCTTCAACATTGACGACTGCGATTCGGTTGTTTCCGATTTCTGGGTTTCATTCGGAACGGCCAGAAGAAAGAAAGAAAAAATTAAACTCAAATTCGAAATATAATACAGGGATGTGTCATCACCACACTTAGCTGTGTCATCACCACACTTATTCTCTAATTATTTTAATACAAATTTCCTTTTTTGATTAGACTAATCTTTTTATATAATTATTATATAAAATTGGATGCGTTAAAGTTATTAATTCACTTGATCACGATACATAACAAGTTAATCGATATGATTTTGACACGTATTTTGATAAAAATTTTATTATAAAGAAAAAATATATTAATCATAAAAGAAAAAAGAAAATACTATTATTTTTAAAAAAGTTAAATAAAATAAAAATAAAGATAAAAAAAATATATCAATTATCAATTAAGAAAAGGAAATCAAAACAAAAGTAAACAAGATATTTCAATTTTACTAAAAAAAAAAAAAAAGATAAAAAAAATATATCAATTATCAATTAAAAAAAGGAAAATAAAAACAAAAGTAAACAAAATATTTCAATTTTACTAAAAACAAAAAATAAACGTTAAAATTATTAATTAATATGATCGTGACATGTGGCAAGTTAGTCAATAAGATTTCGACACATGTCAAATTTATCGCTTTAGATTTTGATACGTGTCTCAGTAAAATATTATTTTTAAAGAAAAAAAGATTTCTAAAAGATTATAAAAATAAAATAAAGTTAACTATCATATATTTCAATTTAATAAAAAAAAAATAAAACAAAATGATCTATTTCATTTTAAGAAAAGGAAAATAAAAATAAAAAGTAAAATAAAATGAACTAGGATCTTATTATATAAAGTTTGATACGTCAAAGTTAGTAATTCACATGATCGCGACATATGACAAGTTAATCGATAAGATTTCGACACGTGTTTTGATTAAAATATATTATAAATAAAAATATACTAATCCTAAAAAAAAAGGAAAATACATCTATTTAAAAAAAAAAAAGATTTCGACATGTGTCAAGTTTATCAATTTAGATTTTGACACGTGTCTCGGTAAATTATGATTTTTAAATAAAAAAAGGAATTTCCGAAACAAAAAAATTAAAAATGTTAAATTTATCGATTTAGATAAAAAAAAGTAAAATAAAATTAACTAGAATATATTTTAATTTAAGAAAAAGAAAATAAAACAAAAGGATCTATTTCAATTTAAGAAAATGAAAATAAAAACAAAAAGTAAATTAGATCAACTAGAATATATTTCAATAAAAAAAAATAGATATGACATTAGACGATGATGAGAATTTAGGTTACAATAAAAAATACTTTCATATGTGTGATTTTAATAGATATCTATATTTATTAATATTTTGTTGTTTATATGGTTTGTTAATAGAACCATATAAATTAACCAAATAATATAAATATTTAAACTTGAAAACAAGTTAAAAAATATTATATCAAAAAGTTAAAATATTAAATTATATTATTCACATATATATAAAACTGATTAAATTATTTTTATTTTAAACAATTTTCATTATCATCTTTAATAAAATTATTTATAGATTTTTCATCTTGCGCATGGCGCAGATTATCACCTAGTAGTAAAATATGTTACAATATTTTTTTTCTTTTTTCATAAGAACATTTTCGTCTAAGAGAATAGTCAATTGGTTAGTCACTTAATTATTATTTTCTTATGGCTATATTCTTCATTTGTAATCTCAATATGGCTATTTTTTTAAACCCGACCCGGCAAGCAAACCGGAATAGCTTTTGGGATACCGTGTCACTGGGTTGATACAGATTGATGTGGTCCGACCGCGGATTAATACATTAGTAAACTTTAAATATCATTATGTATATCTATCTATGAATATAAAAAAAAGTCTTCATAACATAAAAATCATAACAGAAAATAAGAAAAAGACCAGAAAACAAAGTATAATCATACATGTGAAAAATAATGAAACAAAAAAAAAAAATTAAAATTAGAAAAAAAAAATTTAAGATATGAAAAAAAATCAAAGCCACGATAAACAACACAAAAATGAAATATTATAAAAAGATGGAAGTTATAAGACAAGATGAGATCGGCTACTCGAGTTTTTAAAATTTAAAATCAGGTTACTATTATGTCGGAGGAGATAAACTATGGTCGTTCGTGTGAGAAAAAATAAATAAATTACAATCCAGTTGGTTCAATCAATGAACCGGGTCGCCGGGTCACCGGAGAATAGCGGTTTTTTGTGGGTTTGATCGGGTTTATAACTAGCGTATTTAAATAATAATCCGGATCGGATTTCAAAACATTGGCTAAAAGACCCAGAAAGAAATGTCTCACCCATCAAAAATTGTCGCTAAGAAAAGATAGATTCTTATAACACGAGATATTTTGAAATCTCAATGGATGATATTTTGAAACCTCAATTGGTTATCTAATTTGCAAACAAAAAGGTTTCTATAAAGATACTAATGGACTATAGTTTATTCTAATTTTTTTTTTGGATCACTCAGAACAAATCACAGGTTTATAGAAGGGTCCAGACTAATCTTTGGGGGAAGTGCAGCTTACATATAGTTTATTCTATATTTTTTGTGACGAAAACATCCATATTAATACTGTTCATCACGCTTTTGTTTGTAACATTTTGCATGTAAGAAAAATATGTTCAAGTTACGATTAACTTTTTTTTACTTACCCAAAACTATCGGAAAACTTTTAAAAGTGTTAGAAAAAATATGTGTAAGTTGTCAAAAACATTTCTACATTTCTAGTGAAAGTTTCTGGAAGGTTTTTGAAAACAAAATTCTGTCACGCCAGAAAAACAAAAACACGTGATGAACAATTTTTTCATAAAATATTTATGCTATGATCAAGTGAAAATTTATCAAAATCCAAATCTTAAAACATATTTGGAAGAACCTTTTTTTTTGAACAACATTTCATTAAATATAAAAATTTGTGTCAAGAAGCCTTTAGAGATGATAAAGAGGATTCTTATTTAACAAGATAATGAGGCATAGCTTTTATATATACGGTTACAAAATTAACGTGCTTACCCTAATTATAATAGCAATATCGATATATATATATGATGGGCCGACATAGAACAATACCCGCTTCAAAGTGGAGTGTGCACATTGTAAACACCCAGCTTGAGCAAAAATTCATCAAACTCCTTGCGTCCTAAGGCTTTAGTTAAAATGTCAGCGAGCTGAGACTTGGTCGAGACATGCTTCGTTGCTATAACAACACATATAATCTCATCATGAATGAAGTGACAATATGCCCGAGCATGTTTGGTGCGGGCATGATAAACAGGCTTAGCAGCCAGATTGATTGCAGACAAGCTATCAGAATGCAATGTAATCAGAGCCGAACAATCAGTGTCGAATGCAGGTAAAAGATCTTGTATCCAAAGAAGTTCATTTACTGTATCAGCAATACCTCTATATTCTGCTTCAGCAGAAGAGCGAGAAACCACATCATGTTTCTTTGTTTTCCAAGACAACATATAGCAATAATCATGTAAAGATCCTTTTGATACGAGTCTTGAGAAGCATAACTTCTCTAGAGAGCAGAGAGATCATACGGGAGATGAATGTGAAGAGAGAAAGAGATTTTATTTGCTTGAAAAGAGTTAATGGGAGATCGTTAACATAGTTGGAGGATTCGAATTGCATACCTAAGTTTTTAACGCAGCGGAAAAGAAAAAGATAGATTATAAAGTGTGTTAACTATATGAGAAGTATGGTTAATGTTGCTTAGGGTCCGCAACAGAATCTGTGTTTTAAATATTTTAATTAAAAATAAATGAGAATTAAAATAAATAAATAATTCTTAGATTTAGATTTTGAGTTTTTCATATAATATTTTTTAGTAATGTTCAGATTTTGTTTTATATTTTTTTTTTAATATATTTTAACGGGTTTTAAATTTTATTATTATAAACCTGCGTATACGCGGATCCTAATATAGATTTTAATTATGATAAAAGTAGGATAAATAATTCGTTAAAATTTTAGTATAAATAATTATATCTATATATAGATAAGTGCATTAGAAGTAAACATAATTCATATAAAAATATTAAAACATATACACTTGGAAATATTAATAAAATAAAATTTTTTTTTTTCCTTATAAATTATCCAATTTTGTTTTCAATTTCTTTTTACGAATTTAAAATATCTTATTAAAAACCCGCATATATGCGGATCCTATTCTAGTTACATTATATGCCTTTATCCAATTATTACTTTTAATATAACCAAAAAATTATGTTTTAATTTTTGGATTATTTAAAATCGAGTTTTAGGTTATGTGATGATTTATGATATACATCATATTACACAATACATTTCTTAAAAATGAATAAAACAATAGTTTTAAAAAATATTATTTAATGAAATATAATTTATACACAATTTATGATATACACAATACTTTTTTTTGATTAAGCAGAAAATATTTTTACAATAAAAAAAGACTTCGATTTGTGTGATTTTAATAAAAAAAAAATTATAACAAATTAAAAATATAAAGAATCACCCAATTGAATAAACCAACCAGTAAGCGAGCGTCGCGTTAACGGACATGCAGCCCAATCAAAATCACACCAAGCATTAAGAACAAGTTTGGAGTCAGCACAAAGTAAAATACCTTGACCAGGGCTGTTCTTTAAGTATCGAACCACACACAATGCAGCATCCTAGTGCTCTTGCTTTGGATCACTCATGAATTACGATAAAATGTGAATAACATAGGACATTTCAGAACGAGTGGAGCCAAGACAGATGAGCTGACCAATCAAATGACGATAACGCGTTATATCTGAAAAAGACTCACCATCTGCGAGTGCTAGCTTGTGATTTTGTTCAAGCGGGAGAGAAACAGGTTTGATGCCAAACATTCCTGTTTCAGTGATGATATCAAGCGCATACTTGCGTTGACATATATAAATCCCAGTGGGATTCTGAGCAACTTTGATTCCCAAAAAATATCGCAAGACACCTAGATCCTTCATGTGAAAACAAGTGCTTAAGTATCTTTTGAATTCAATAATAACAGCCACTATATTTCTTGTGATGACCAAGTCGTCAACATATACGAGAACATGAAGAATCATACCCCCTTTCACAAATGTGAACAACGAATTATCCGAACCATTTTGTTCAAAACCATAGTCTTTCGGAGCAGCACCGAGCTTCTCAAACCAACAGCGCGGTGCCTGTTTTAATTTGTAAAGAGATTTGTGCAAACGACAAACCTTAATCTTATCATCCGTCCTGAACCCGGGTGGCAATTTCATATACACTTCTTCATCAAGATCGCCATGAAGAAAAGCATTATGAACATCCATCTGATGTACTTCCCAATCATACGATGCAACTTGTTGAAGAAAGGCACAAATAGTAACCCACTTGGCGACGGGAGAAAAAGTTTCATTGAAATCAATACCTTCAGTTTTGTTATTTCCGAGAACAACCAGACGCGCTTTATGTCGAGCGAGAGTTCCATCAGCGTTGTATTTCAAACGGAAAACCCACTTACACCCGAGAGCTTTCTTCCTTGGTGGTAACGTTTCAGTTGTCTAGGTGCCACGATTTCATCCTTAACAGCATCGTGCCAGTTCTCATCTAGAACAACATCTTTATAGTATTTTGGCTCAATTCAAGTAGTTAAAGCCAAGACATACGCCTGATAAGTAGCAGAAAATTGGGAGCTTCAAAGGTAATTATCAAAGGGATATGGAGTTACCGATGGATAAGGTTGATGAATCAAAATAGTGACATAATCAACTAGTTTCGTAGGTGCCATCTTCTCTCGAAGACCACGACCAAGGTGCTCATGTTCGGGAGTGATTTCAATTTCAGCATCGGTGGTGGTCGCAACATCCATGGGTAGTGGAGAAGATGGAGACATACCAGATTCTGATTGCACTGAATTCTCAGTAGAAGATGGTGACATAGCCGATATCTCAATCGAGGTGTCGATGGCAGAGGAAGAAGGTGAAGTACATAATTCTGCCTCTGTCGTTGGAGATGCATGTGCATCTGAATCAGTTGTGAAAATTGGCAACTGATCAACCAAAACATCATCAGCAACATCATATTCCAGCGAGGTAGTCAAATAAGACAATGGAGAGGGAGATGAAGAAATCGAAGCGGAGTCTGCAAATGGAAACTCGGATTCGTTAAAAATAACATCGCGAGACATAGAAAGTGTGCCCCTGTGTCAAGATTATAAACATGCCACCCCTTTTTACCAAACGGGTACTCAACGAAGACGGAACGATTACTCCGACTAGCAAATTTATCTCCACCTTGGTTTTGATTGTGTGCATAGCAAAGAAAACCGAATACTCGAATATGGTTCATTAGAGGAGGCCGATTATAAACAAGTTCATATGGCGTTTTACCATGAAGAATTGTTGTGGGAGTACGGTTAATAAGGTAGGCTGCAGTGAGATCACAATAACCCCAAAACTTGAGAGGAAGATTGGCTTGAAACTGGAGAGCTCAAGCAACGCTAAGAATATGCCGATGTTTCTGTTCAACACGACCATTTTTTTGAGGCGTGCCAACACAAGAGGTTTCATGTACTATCCCTTTTTGAGCAAACATTTTCGACAAGCAAATAAACTCTGATCCGTTATCACTTCGAAAAGTTTTGACTTCTGTAGCAAATTGTCGTTCCACAAGAGCCAAAACATTCGTTAAGTGCGTTAGTGCTTCTGTTTTATTCGGAAGGAGATAAATCCATACGACACTAGAGTAATCATCAATAATGCTGAGAAAATAACGAGAGCCACACAATGCTGGAATTCTGTAAGGACCCCAGAGATCACAATGCACCGATTCGAAAGCAAAACTCGTCTTATTAATACTCAAAGGAAAAGAGTCTCGTGTCTGCTTAGCACGAATACAAATGTCACATGTCTTTAATTTAGACCAGAAGTACTAAAATCAGAAAGCTTCAACCTCTCCATTGCTTTAGAGTAGGACTGGGCATAAAAACCGGATCCGAAGAACCGAACCGATATGAACCAAAATTTTAGGTACCAGATCCGAACCGAACCGGTGTAAATACCCGAATGGGAGCCACATGTCATATCCGAAGAACCGATACCGAACCTGAACCGAACCGAAAGCCGAACAGATACTCGAAATACCCGAAAGACAATTATATACAAAACAAATATTAGTTATATTTAGATTTGTAATAACAAAAATATAAAATATTATAATTATAAACTGAATATATCAATTATGTTTACAGGTTTTCATATATTTTTATATTTTTCAGGTATTTTGGATAAACTGGGTATTTTTGGATACCAATTTTAGTTATTTTAGGTACTAAATCGGATACATTTCAGATATTTTGGTTTATTTGGTTACAAATACCCGAAAATAGCCGAATCGAATTAAAATTATGTTTACTTTTGGGTTTAAAAATCCGAACCGATCCATAACCGATCAGTTTTCGGATAAAATTCGGTTCCTCAACCTTGATACAGAACCGACCCGGACCCGACATAAACCGAACCGAACCCGACCGGAAAATTAAAAATACCCGAATGGGACTTATAGCCCAAAACCGAAGTAACGAAAACCCGAATAGACCCGATCCGAATCCGAATCGGTACCGGAATGCCCATGCCTACTTTCGAGGAAGGGTGTCCGAGACGACGATGCCATACATCAACTGAAGATCCAAGTGAGGTATGAATCATAACTGCAGTCTCCAATCCTCCAAAAAAATAAAGTCCTTGTTGGTGTTTACCCGCTTCAATCAACATCTTCGTGATGCGGTCCTGAACAATACAAATCTTATCAGTGATCTGAAACACATAACCTATGTCCCTTGTCAGCTGAGAGACTGATATAAGATGACATTGAAGCTCAACTACGAAATACACATCCTAAAGACTCAAAGAAGAACCCAAATGAACACAACCACGCTTGGTTGAAATCGTGAAGCGTCCATCAGGTAGCTTAATAGTCATAGGTGTCATATCCGAAACATTAACCAAGAACTCAAGAGTACCAGTCATATGATTAGATGCTCCTGTATCTATAATCCATGATTCGAGAAAATACGTACCAGAGCGATGAGTAGAAGGAATGTATTTGCGTTCTTCAAACATGTGAACCAGCTTTTTTCATTGGGCATCGTTTAAACTAGTTATACCAATTCGATCAGCAGCTGTCAATGAATCAGCGGAGACATTGAGACCATGAGCAGAAGTAACATGGTTCGCATGAGCAGAAGTTGATTTCGTCGAACCCACATAGGTAGTAGTATTCGAACCCCGAGCAGCTCCTCATTGGTTTGAATTCCCATGATTGTTGTTACTTCTTAGCTTTTGTCGAGGTTTATCATACCATGGAGGATAACCAATGAGTTTGTAGCAACTTTCAGCAAGATGCCCAGTACGACCACAATGAGTACATGTAACGGAACCACCTCCACCGTAATTGTTGTAATTTCGTGGTCGATTTGCAGTCTGGATAGTGAAACTTACGCCATCACTATTTCCATCATTCATGCGACCAAGCGACTTTGATTCTTCATCCTGAGTCAAAGCGTTGTATGCATCTTCAAGTGATGTCAAAGGAACTCGAGAGAGAAGTGAAGACTTAATAGGCCCGTACTCTGCTTCATCTAGACCCATGAGAAATTGATGAAATTTATCTTCCTCACATTCCTTCCTTACTTCTTCCATTGTCTTAGCTTGTTGGTAGGCAGACAAGTTTCACCACAATTAACTCAATTTCCTGAAGTAAGCCTCAATATGCAGACCTTTTTGACGACAGTTCGCCAACTCTGTTTTAAGACGCTCAACACGTTATCTGTATTTCACGCCAAATCATTTTTGAATATGTGTCCAGAGCTCATGTGAGTCATTAGTCCTAGGCATTCGGATATTCGGGTCGGTTCTGGATCCTACCCGATCGGTTCCGGGTCTTTCGGGTAGAGGGATTTAATACCCATATAGGTACCGATTGAATTTCGATTCGGTTTCGGTTCGGTTATTTTCGGTTCCGGGTCGATTCGGGTATGAAATTTCAGAACCGCATAAAACCCGAAAATTTTCGGTTCTCATAAAAATTCGGTTCGGTTCGGTTAATTATACCCGATTTTACCCGAAATACTTAAAAAAAACCTGTATACCCGAAATGTTAGTTGCATACCCGAAAAAATAAAATCCAAAGTACCAAATTCAAATCCAAAGTACCAATCTTAAACAACACATCTGATCGAATATACCAAATTCAAATCCAAAGTACTGGAAATAAAGAAACAAAACATAAAATAGAGTACAAAATCATCAAAGATTCCAAAGTTCAAAGATAAAAACATCAAGATTTGAGTCGATGAGTCTTTCATCTTCACTTCCACTTCTTGTCATCTTCAGTGTCCTCCTGATTCCTGAACAAAACAAAACACTTACAATCTAAGAGACATTGACAATTATAAAAAACAAAAACAACATTACATCAAAGAATGCTAGGCTACTTAAGACATAAAGATATTGGCGAGACTAATAAGGACTTAGTTACCTCATTCTCACTTCTCACTTCTCAGGTTCCTTGACTTTGCATGTTGAATTCAGGTTCAAACTCTAAAAACGAGAGCAAGAACTTAGTTAGTAAATCGAAATTGTAAAGGCATATATTATGAGAGTTCAAAAGAAAGAAAGTTACCTCTCATAAGATCATCTTCCAACTCTACGTCCGAAAGAAGTTGTTCAATTGTAATCACTCCTTTTTCATTCATATGAATTTCACATTTCAACCATTGTTCAGTGCACATCAACACTTCAACCATGTATGGTGTCAAACAGCTCCTATACGGGTCTAATACCCTCCCACTAGTGCTAAATGCAGATTCTGATGCAACTGAAGACACTTGCATTGCAAGTATATCCCTAGCTACTAGAGACAGAATTGGGAACTTGAGACTGTTTCTTTTCCACCAATCTAAAACATCGTAATCTGTACCTTTCATAAGCTTCGGATTCTCGACAGGTTCTTTCAAGTACAATTCCAGCTCATTAACTGATTCTGGAATCCCAGATTCTTGCAAAAGCTCCTCATACAAGCTATCCATTCTCTCATAGCCGAGACCATTACTAAAAACCCTTTTATTAAAAACTTCACCTATAACTTGATCTTCCGACTGCGACTGAGAATGAGTAGACGATGTTCTTTGTGACTGAGACCCACCAGTAGCAGTTTTGTTAGCAAAACCATTGTACTCGTCAAACAAACTCTCCAATATCTTCATGATTTCTTTTGAAAGTTGATTAAACTCGATGCTTTCTAAGCCATAAAGCATCTCAAAACAGAGGTTAGCAAACTTCATCTTCTTCCTTGGGTCGAAAACACTTGCTACTATCAAAAGCTTGTTCATCTCACGGTTTTGAGATGAAGCATTTTCCTTTGTAGTTACCCAAAACGGATTCCAGTACTTCTTTAATTTCGTCATCATAGCAAAGGCTTTGTAACTTAGCTCTTGATCAGGACCTGCATTAGTGCTGATGGCACTAATATTCCTTGTGATGGTGACTATCTCTGCGTAGATTTTATGAGCAGTCACTGAAGTTGAAGCTGAAAGACTCAAAGTGGAATTGTAAAAAATGATTAGGAATTGAATCAACCTCTCAACTTCTTCAAAATCAGTTGTAGATGGTGGCCCGATCCTCTTCTTCCCCTCCACAATTTCCAAGAAGTAGTCGTTATACGGTTTATCTTCAGCCTCCATCTTCTCAAATGCCAATTTAAACTTCATGGCTTGATCCAGCATGAGATAAGTGGCATTCCATCTCGTCCTCACATCTAAAGGTAAGCTTCCCCTTGTCATTTTCCCTGTTTCTACACGAAACTCAAACGACTTAAGTCTGTTTGTTGAAGACCTCACATACTGAATACCATTACGAACAGCAGCAATACTGGCATCTATCTCCATCAAACCCTCCTTCACGATCAAGTTCAAGATGTGAGTTGAACACCTCAAATGCAAAAAATTCCCTTCCAGAACCAAAGCATCATCACCAACTTGACTGAATCCTTCCTTGAACTTCTTCATAGCCGAACTGTTAGCTGTGGCATTGTCTACTGTGATGCAGAAGATTCTCTTTATATCCCACTCTGCTAAACAGTCAATTAGAACCTTCGAGATTGTAGCACCTTTATGATCTGAAACCGGTTTGAAGCCTATGATCAACTTCCTTAACTTCCAACTAGCATCAATAAAATGTGCTGTTACTACCATATAACTAGCTGACGTATTAGGAGCAACCCATATATCTGTAGTTAGGGACAACCTCTGCTTATTCTGTCCAAGAATATTCTTCATAGTTGCTTTCCTTGAGACAAACATCTCCACAATTTCTCTTGTGCATGTTCTCCGAGAATGAGGCTGATACAGCTTCACTCTTGAGCAGAAATGTCTCCAAGCTAAACTCTCTACGAAAGCTAAAGGCAATTCTGCTAATACCATCATCTCATTCGTAGCATCCCTAAAAACTTTTTCAGATACCTTACACATTGCTAGATTCCCTTCCTCATCAGGAGTTAACACAGATTGACTTTTAAACTTATTAGCAGCTAGCCATACCTTGTACGACTTGCAACCTTCGAGATGTTTCTTCAGATTGGATGTGCCAGATTTGGTTGGACAAGACATCTCTTTCGCACAATAATGACAATTGCATTTGTCATAATTGTCTTCCTGTCTCGTGAAGTGATCCCAAACCCAAGACCTTGTCTTCTTCCTTGACCCTAAACCAGAACCACTGCCTCCGGTTTTGTCCTTCCTCTTCCCTTTTTTTCCAGTTCCAGGAGTTGGTGTTTGAGCATCCTCGTCTGTTACATCCATTGGAGAGTCATTGTTTCGTATAGGAGAATCACAAGACGCCATCTGCAACAGAATGAAAACAAAAACATAAACATTGGTATACAAAAGCACGAATGACATTGACAGAGACATAGACTAAGAGGATCATTGATATGGATAAAAATCGAGAGAGACAGAGACAGAGACTCATAGAGACAGAGACATTAGTATACACTTTACAAGACGCCAACATGTTACTCAACTAATCAAGCATTCGATTTCAAGCTATGAGTATGACAATGTTGAAACTTGAAAGCTATGACAATGCTATTTATTTTGACAAGAAGAAATCAAGTTAATCATCGTTACACATCTGGATTTACATGAACACAACTCTAGACTCTCGTATCACTTATTTTTATGCTTCAAACCTCAAAGTTACAAACTACAGAGACACGACTAGGATTCAAAATCAAAGTAGTTTAAATCAAGAAGGAAATCGGAAGCAGTACATCAAATCCGAAGCATTATCGAATTTGGATTTCTGGATTTCCAATTTAGGATCGATTAACATGAATTTTTTTCCTATTACAAACACAAATTAAAGACAGAGAGACTGAGAGAAAGAAAGACAGAGAGACATAGACACATACCTCCGATTGGTTTCTCGACGAGGCTGACGGTGGCGATGAAAGAGATCCGGCGAACTTAGCTAGGGATTCCAGTTTGTATTTGGGGATTTATCTGTCTCGGGTAATATTATTACCGTAATAAGTGTTAGAGATGAGGAAACTCAATCGTCATAACTCGGCGTCTAAGCCTAAACCGAAGAAGCCCTTATCCCCTAAGTCACATTTTTCGGTTAACCGATCGGGTATCGGATAAGAACCGGAACCGACCCGATACCCACGGTTCTCAATCTCATTACCCGTCGGGTAAACATGCTTATAACCGAACCCGATCCGAACCGGTTTTTTCGGGTCGGTTCCGGTTCGGTTTTTCGGGTCCGGGTTTTTTGCCCAGGCCTATGAGTCATCAATATGTGACATTGACATGGAGAATCTTTCATCGATTGTGAGTTTCATCCACGAAACCACAAGAGCGTTGTTAGCAATACAGTCTTCGTAGTCATTAGAATTCTCCTCTGGTTGTGGTATAGTGCCATCGGCAAATCCGAATTTGGTAGCTCACTCATCGTAGTTTAGACCACGCAACATATGTTTAGTGATTAGAGTATCATGATTGTCTCTAGAAGTCAGATCGTTCGGTGAAATTGTGCGACGTGATTCAGTACGACTTGGAACCGTAGAGGAAACGAGAGATGATGCAGAAGTACTCATCTTAAAGAAGAATTCGTTGAGAGCAGATCAGCGAAAAACTGAGGTCAACAAGAGGATAGAACGAAAAGAGAGAGATCTCGTAGCGAAATTGAGATCACAAGATCGAAAGCAGAAACCTTTTTGTAATTAGGTCAGAGCTCTGATACCATGTCAAGAGGCCTTTAGAGGTCATAAAGAGGATTCTTATTCAACAAGATAATGAGGCATAGCCTTATATACACGGTTACAAGATTAACGTGCTTGCCCTAATTACAATATCAATATCGATATAGATATGATGGGACGTCATAGCCCAATAACTCGGTTACACGTGGAGCGACATAGCCCAATAAGAGGATTCTTATTCAACAAGATAATGAGGCATAGCCTTATATACACGGTTACAGGATTAACGTGCTTGCCCTAATTACAATAGCAATATCGATATACATATGATGGGCCGACATAGCCCAATAACTCGGTTACACGTGGAGCGACTCTTGGAGAGCTAAATTAGCCAATGAATCGGCTTGACAATTCTATGTTCTTGGTATGAAACTAAAAGTGATCGATACAAACAAAGCATCTAAATGGTGAATATCGGCGAGGATTCCATAGAGCTCGGTGACTTGTTCTTTCGATCGGATAACTCGGATGAGCATTTGTGAATCTCATTTTATCTAGATTTTTGTCAATCCCATGTATTGTGCTTGGTGGAGACATTCCCATATTGCCATTGCTTCGGCGAGCAGGGGTGTACTGATGAAGTAGCAAGCTGTCTTTCCTTCTGCAATTGTCTGGAGATCGTGGGTTTTGAAGATCCAGCCCAATCCAAAAGTTTTTGATTCCCGATCCCATACTGCATCTGAGAAAGCAAGGATTGCATCTGGATCTGGGGGGTTAGGAGGGATCGAATTGTAGGAGGGGGCTTTTTGTCGTCAATTTGTTGTGTGTTCTGCCATTCTCTAGCTTCCGCTGATGCTTTTGCGATGGTGTCGGCTGGTGAGAAGTGTCTATTCTCGAAGATTAGAAGGTTTCGAGCTGACCAGATGGCCCAGTAGATCCATGGGACGATTGGTCCAGCGGTAATTCCCGTTGGAGGGAGACAAACCACTCATTTGATTCCGTCAGAGCGTCGGAGAAAAGTTGAATCTGTGTCGATTCGATCGAATTGTTTAGAGGGGCCAATCTCTATCTTTGTCTCGCAAAGTCACAGTGGCAAAGGAGTTGTTCTCTTGTTTTCATATCCCCGCATCTGCAACATGCTACCGTTGTTGTGATTCCACGGCTTAACAGGTTTGCTCCCAGTGCCAATGTTCCTTGTGCTAACTTCCACATGAAAACTTTGATTTTTGGAGAAAAATTTCCATTCCATATGTCTGAATGCCAATTGATTCGAGGTTCAATATCTGGCCAGTTCATCTCTTCCTTTTTTTAAAGCAAACACTATGTGGTATCCTGTCTTTGTGGAGTACTCGCCTGATGGGGTTGAGAGCCAGATAGGCTTGTCGGCAATTCCATGGATGCTCGGTTTTATGCATAGGATAGTTTCTTCCAATTCAGATAACACTAACTTTATCATTTCTCGGTCCCAGAACTTTGTTTGGGGATATGGAGGGAACCTAAGTAACCCTTCGGATCCATAGAAATTAAATCATTCAATCATATTTTACATAAAATTACATATGTGTGAATTGATTTAACAAAATTCTTCCATGATCCCACAAAGGGACTTTCGGTTTTTTCATACCTCAAGAGTACGAAAAAGGCCGGATCATACCCCAATAATAGAGCTGTGCTAGAACATACCCAATGACATATTCGGTTTAATTCATACATGAAGTTAATAAAATTGACTAATTCATACTTTACCGTAACAGCGTTAGATTTTCCGTCTAATTGTGCTGACTCGGATGCCACGTGTGATACGACGTCGTTTTACCTTAAACGAAAATTAAAAAAAAAATCTTTAAAACGACACCGTTTCGGAATTAAAAAAAAAACCTAACAAAGAGAAGGATTGAACTCGTGACCTCTAAGGTTTTACACTCGATTCAAACCAATTGTGCCAAATCAATTTTTAGTGTTATGTCAAACAAATATAAATATATTTATTAGCAACGTCGGTATTTAGAAATGAATAAAATCAAATGTTTTATTCTCTCTCACTTTCCAATTCCAAACCCACGAAACTTCTTCTACAGAAATGGGGAGACAAATTTGAAGAATCAAGTGAAATCCTAAGCAATTAGTGTCACGATTTGTCAGCTTTATTAAGGGTTTAGAGTCGAATCAAAGTTTGAAAAGCTCCAGCCTGGTTTTCGTACGTGAACATGATGTGAGTTTAGGGTTTGATTTTTTTCATGAAAATAATAGCTTGTTAGTTGAATTTAGTTGAATAGATTGATGAGTTGTGTTTATTTGTATGTATTTGATGAAAAATGAACGTGTAAGTGTAGTAATATTATCAGAGTTACTTGAGTAGAAACTATGGAATTGAATGAACACCAAGTGTTCGATACAATGTCTGAGTGAAATTGATATAATTTTTTTTTTGTTTCAGCTCCGATGATGCAACATTCCATTGTTACTTCAATGGAAAGTTTCATAATTCTCCTGATAATATAGTCACATATGTTGGAGGTGAAATCCACACGCTTGAGTGCAAGCCACAAGCGTTATTTATGAACATGGTGGATTCATTGAGCTTGAGTTTGTATGGCCAACACATTTGGTATAAGCTGCCATACGAGTCTAATTCGGAGTTGAAATTGATGTGCAATGGTGGAGATGATATGAATTTTCAGAGAATGTGTCAAGCGGCACATTGGACTAAAACGGTTGAAATATTTATGGAGAAGGATGATGTTGTTGATGAAAATGATGGTCATGGTGCTGATGCTACTACTAATGGGCGTGGTGATGGTAAAAACCGTCGTGATAACATAGACGGTAATGGTCGTGCTGAGATTCTTGAAGAGGAAGCTCAAGTTGAGGCAAACATAGTTGACTTTGTAGATGAAGATGAACACTGCAATTCTGAAGCTACTCCTCCTAACTCGGATGATGAGGAAGTACAAAGTAAGAGGAGATATGAGAGGTTTAGGAAAGGCAGTGGAGAGCTTAGGTTAGAGCAAGTATTTGATAGCATCTCGGAGTTCAAAGAAGCTGTGGTAGAATATGTCCTTAAAACGGGAAGGAATGTGAAGTACACTAGATGGGGATATGAAAAATCTGAAGTTAGGTGTGCAATTGGTGGTGGCTGTCCATTTAAAATATATTGTGCTTTTGACGAGGCAGTTGATATGTTTATGGTGAAATTCTTCAATGAGAAGCATACTTGTAACAAGGATGAGTTTAGCAAGGTATTGAAGGATGGTATTATTGCAAGATTGTTCTTGAATGATATTAGGCATGATCCGAATTTGAAGCCACAATATATGCAAGATCAAATCCAAGATCGTTACAATTTGGGAGTGTCACACGACCAATGTAGAAAAGCTAAGGGAAAAGCACTGAAAATGTTACAAGATGAATTTGATGAACAATTCTCAAGGCTACAAGACTACAAGCTCGAGATTTTAGAGTAAGTATTTATCCATGTATTCTTTTTTTAGCTTATAGTCATTGTAGTCTAACTGTTTTTTATGTAATATTTTTGTAGTTCGAACAAAGAATCCACAGTGGAGCTTCGTACAGTGGTTGGAGATGGTGAATTAGAGAGATTTGAACGCTTTTATGTTTGCTTCAATGCCCTCCGAACAATTTGGCGTAGCTGTTGTCGGCCAATCATTGGGATAGATGGCTGCTTTTTGAAGAACAACATTCAAGGTCAATTGTTGGCAGCTGTAGGTAGAGATGCAAATAATCAATTCTATCCTGTTGCTTGGGCAGTAGTTCAAATAGAAAATACAGAGACATGGTTGTGGTTCATTGAGAAGCTTGCAAATGACTTAAACCTTAAGGATGAGGATGGCTATACATTTATATCAGATAGGCAGAAGGTGAGTTAGATTCGATATTTTAATTGCTTTCTTTGATTTTTGCTGATTTTGGTACTAATTGTTACTCTATTTTTTATACATGTCAGGGTTTGATCGTCGCTGTTGAGCAGCTTTTGCCTAAAATAGAGCATCGTATGTGTGCACGCCACGTTTATGGGAACTTGACAAGGATTTTTCCAGGAAGGTCTCGCATGAAGAAACTGTTTTGGGCTGTTGCAAAGAGTTATAACAAATATGAGTATGATACAGCCATAGAAGCAGTTAAGAACTACGACATTCGTGTCCATGAAGCCATGATGACAAAGAATCCACATAACTGCAGTCGTGCCTTCTTCACCAACAAGGCATGTTGTGAAGATGTAAGCAACAATTTCTCGGAATCTTATAACGAGAGCGGGCCCTGAAATTATTAGGGCCACAAGGTAAAACAAAAATTTAGACCTATTAAATAATGAGTTTACCAAAAAAATACCAAAAATACCAAAAAACAAAGAAATGGGATTCGAACCCCTGAAATGATAGTCACTTAGAAAGTATTTACCACTAGACTACAAAGACTTTTATGCAAAAGTGGGCCGAAATATTATATATTTATGTTGGGGCCGCAAGCCCAAGCTTGGCTTGCTTGGGCTCAGGGCCGGCACTGCTTATAACGGTACAATCGAGAAAGCAAGAGCAATGCCGTTAGTTGAGATGTTGGAGACAATAAGGAGACAAGCTATGGTTAGGATTGACATAAGAAAGAAGAAGTCGCTTGGTCATACAGGAAAGTATAGTGAGAAAGTGGCAGATTTCATTGCAGATGAAGAGAAGTATCGAAAGTTCTGTCAAGGAGTCCCTGGAGCGAATGGTTCGTGGGAGGTGAGTGAGAATGGTGTAGGGTTTAAAGTCCATTTGGCGAGTAAAACATGCTCCTGCAGGAAGTTCGACTTGACTGGTATTCCTTGCCGTCATGCCTTGAGAGTGATATGGCAGAAGAAGGGAGATGCTGAGGATTATGTTTCTCACTGGTATCTGACCGCTAAATGGCAAACTCAGTACAGTGATTCAATATCGCCAATGAATGGAATGAACTTTTGGACGAAGTCTGGTAAACCTCGGATTGAAATTCCACCAAGGGAGACAGCTCTCGGTCCTAAGAAGAAACAAAAGAGGATGAAGAGTAAGCATGAGTCTCCAAAGAAGAAGGGTAAAAGTAAGGGAGGGGCTGAGCCACCTCAGACGCAGATTAAAGCTACCAAAGAAGGACGAATTGTTCGTTGTTCACGTTGTGGTCTACAAGGACATAACATAACAAAGTGTGCTAATCCTGGTGTTCAGATGAAGAAAAATGTCAAGGTTTCAGGTCAGGGAGAAGGACCGTCACAACAAGTGAATGAGTCTATGTCTCTTGATCATGGAGAAGGACCAACTCAACCATCACAAAGCTCGATGTGTGATTGAAGGTAATCAAAGCTCGCTTTTGTTTTTTTGTGATTGAAGGACCAATTCTGTTCGCTTTGTGATGACCAATTCTGTAGTTTTTGTTTCTGTTTTTGGTTCTTTTGCTCTTTGTCATGATGTTTTGGTGCTTTGGGAAAGATATAATTCCTTATTGTCTTCTTATTATGCAGGCTCTGAAGGCGTTCTCTGGATTTCAATTTTTAGGTGTGGATTTAAGTTTCTGGAAGAGAGTTTTTAGGCGTTTGGATATCGGTTTTTAGGTGTGTCATGTTGCTGGTTTTTGTGTACTCTCTTTCTCTAGACAATTTGTATTCTCTTTCTCAACACTTGCATAATGGCTTACAATGGTTTAACTCTTACAATGTCTTCACTCTTACAATTTATGAGTGATATCTAAAAACCGATAACATGAGAGTTTAACTCTTACAATGGTTTAAGTCTTCCTGGATTTTCATCTGTCTTCGAAGTTCTTATCACAGAAGCTTCTCCACACAACCTACAAATTCTTGGGAAGCCTCTCGCCCTTTCACCACCTTGTTTTCTCCAATTCGCACTCTGTCCTCCACCTTTTTCCAAAAAAAATCCCTTATTTAGAAATAGAATTGAACCGAAAATATGAAATTAATAACGATAAATCCTCCAAGCTAAAGTATTGATAAACATTTACATACCTGAAGCTGAAGACGAAGACATTGGAGCCGTGACCTCGTCGGGAAATTGGGTGAAGAAGATGACCTAGTTTTTAGGGAAGAAGACGACATAAACCTCTCTATTTATTGACATATCGCTCAAACGACGTCGTTTCGTTTTGTTTTTTTATTCATTTCTAAATACCGATGTTGCTAATAAATATATTTATATTTGTTTGACATAACACTAAAAATTGATTTGGCACAATTGGTTTGAATCGAAAGATAAAGCCCAGAGGTCACGAGTTCAGTCCTTCTCTTTGTTAGGTTTTTTTTACTTCCGAAACGGTGTCGTTTTAAAGATTTTTTTTTAATTTTCTTTTAAGGTAAAACGACGTCGTATCACACGTGACATCCGAGTCAGCACAATTAGACGGAAAATCTAACGCTGTTACGGTAAAGTATGAATTAGCCAATTTTATTAACTTAATGTATGAATTAAACCGAATATGTCATTGGGGTATGTTCTAGCACATCTCTATTATTGGGGTATGATCCGGCCTTTTTCGTACTCTTGAGGTATGAAAAAACCGAAAGTCCTCCCACAAAGCAAGTTTTTTTTTTTTTTTTTTTTTTTTAAACCTTCCCACAAAGCAAGTTTTCAAAGCAATATAATTAACACCTACCTATTTTACCTTATCCAATCGATAATTTTGTTTTGCTACTGGTTTGTGAGAAGAGATTTTATTTGCTTGAAGAGAGTTAATAAGAAGATTATTAACATATTCGAAGGACTCGAATTGCATACCCAAACAGAACATAAAAAGATAGTTGATAAATTGTGTGAATTATATGAGAAGTAGGGTTAATGTTGCTTAGAAAATAGAATACGTAACAGATTTTTTGTTTTGAATATATTAATTGAAAATAAATAAGAATTAAAATAAATAAATAACTTTTAGGTTTCGATTTTGTGTTTTTCATATATTTTTTTCAGTAGTGATCAGATTTTGTTTTCTATTTTCTTAAAAAAATATTTTAACTTTATAAATTTTATTATTATAAATCTGCGTATACCCATATCATAATCTAGATTTTAATTATGATAAATTTAATTCGTCAAAATTTTAGAATAAATAAAAATATATATATATATATAAATAGATAAATCATTAGAAATAAATCTAGTTTATATAAGAGTATTAAAACATATATATTTGGAAATATTAATAAAAGTAAATTTATTTTTTCTTTACAGATGATCCTATTTTATTTTCAATTTATTTTTACGAATTTAAAATATTTTATTACAAACCCGCATATATGCTGTTATGCATAAATATATAACCATTATCGCTAGGGTTTAGGACATCGGTTTCGTGAGCGTGGGCCTTTTCCTGGAGGTGAACAACTACCACCAACTGCAATCTTGATCTCTCTGATCATCTTCTGGTCCCAAACCCCTTCTCCTATTTATTTTCCAAAAAAAATAAAAAACATTTATTTTGAATGCTTCTAGTAAACAATTCCTTTTAAATTATATATAATCCACTCGAACCAATCCAAATTAAAAAAAAAAACCGTATCCTAAAAACTAGTACACAGATCGAAAGGAAGAAGAGATCAAATCGTTCAGTTTAATTTTACCATTTATGAAGTAGCCAAATTTTATTTTATTTTATTTGAATATTCTTTGATTTGAAGGTATATCTTGCTAAACATGGAATCAAAATTTCCAAAAACGAATAATAATCAGTTTCTATTCAGTTTTTTTTCTATTTTATAAGCCTGTAAATTTGAACTACAACCAAACATATATCGGATTGGGTATATAAATTTGCTCGCAATAAAAAAACTTACTTGGCTTTGGAGGTTCGTATTGTACTCGGGCCAATGCTGTGTTTGATAATCCAGTGAGCAACAGAAAACTTAAAGTTAGCAAGCATACCAGGACGATATACATTTTGTTCGTTGATGTAAGAATTTCAAAATGTAAGTTTGTGCATATGTAAAGAGAATAAACTGATACATTTCAACATTCCTTCTATAAAATGAAATCCCAGTCTTCTCTGAATTGGTCCAACTTAATTTTTTGATTATTGTGGAGAACAAATTCCATGTTATACGTTCAAGTAAGATTAACATAAACAACAAAAGCTTTTGTCATTGAATAAAAAAATCCAAAAGTGTTGAATAAGTTCGTTTGAAATACGAATGGACAAATTTTTAAGATCCCATATAACGTTGCCCTGCTCTTCTCAATATAAAAATAAGACTTGACTGTGTACATATGTGATCTTATATTATTTTTTTTGTAATAAGCCTTGAATAAATACATGTGAACCAAGCACCTTGATCATTCATTACATAAATGAGAAATCTCAAAGGACTGTAATAATTATGTACCTTGATGTAGTTTTTCTCACGAATGTAATAGACAACCATACCCTTTAATTTATGCAACACAACACAAACAAAAGTGTTTCAAAATTTATGCAACACAACACAAACAAAAGTGTTTTCAAAGACGTTTTGATTATTCGCCTTCAGCCCGTCACAAAATAAGCTAATTAAATCGGTCTACATGTGAATTAATGCATATGCTTAAAATCGAACAATGTCCCGCTCAAAACACGAGACAATCATTCATCAAAGTCACCACAAGAACACATATGTATATTCAGAACAAAAACGATATATAGGGCCAGTTTCTCTGGCACGTGGGCATTATTCAACTTTTGTAGGAGAACCCTGGTGGGATTTAAATTTTTTTAACATAACAGCGTCTGCAATGAAGACGACGACAGCTAGAGTTTTTTTTTTTTTTTTTTTTCATTATTTTTTTTGGACGAACTTTTCTTTTCATTATAATATTTCTTTTTGGTCTTCGTCTTTTTGTACTTCCACTTGTTCTCCACGAGTAGAGAAATACGAAGTTGGACTAGTTCAGATTCATACAAGTTATTCAAGAGTCAAAATAAATTCTTCTAAAAACAAGTATATAAATATACTAATAGCAGCTGTCAAAAAAAATATATATACTAATAGCCGTGTTTATTGAATTTACCGAATCAAAATCAATATTTTCCTCATTCGAAATTAAGGAATAAGGACGTACCGCGTACACAACCTACGTAACCTTAGTGCATGTTCTCTACATATAAATACACGACGTTACATATTAGTATATCACAAACTTATAAAGTTATAAACGTTAAGATTTTTGACCAACAAAATTCACAAACGAAAAAATGTACGTGGTTCGGTTAGTAACTTTGATCATTCTCGTGTTATATGCATCATCAAACACAGTCTTCGCTCGATTACCATATGATTACGAATCTCTCAAAAGTAAGTTTCTAGTTATGATGATAAATCTTCTTCCCTGTCTCTCAATTCGGTTTTCTATTTCTTAAAAACTAGTATTTCAATTTTTTTGGGGTAAAGAAACAGGAGAAGGAGTTTGGGATCAAAAGGTCCTCAACGAGATCAAGGGTATTGTGAAGCCCAGCAAATCACAGCATGCAGGTAGTGGAATTAATCAACCTATAGGTCCCGAACCCTGATAATTATTTTCACGGACATTGGAGTTATTTCAAAGATTCTTATTCACCTGAATGATCAAACTCATGTGTGAGAATCACCCTTTTAAATAAATTTCTTCTTTGAATTATGTAATTGAATTTTTTTTTTTTTATATCTTCTTATATGAATTATGTAAAGATAATATTTTTCTAATCAACAATATTATAATAGAGCGCTTCAAAGAAATTTGCTAAGTCGTTGTCACAAAATAAGTTTTATCATCTACAAGCAAGTGCGGATGGTCAATACGAGAAATAATGTCAACTGCATTCCGGTTAAAACACGATAGATTCATTCATGAGTGACATATTAAACCAATTAAGGGTTGGATTAGTGGTTGCAAGACTCTTTTTGGGAGCGAAAAGTCTGGCCCTTAGTTCGATGAATTTCTATTCTTATGATAAGAAGATATATGAGTTTCGGCCCAGAACTCCTCGAAGTGGTTTGATTAACCATTAAAAAAAAGGTGACATATTGAAATAAAAATAAAATTGGATAGATAGTGTATTGGCTATTTTGGTAATCAAATTTGCAAAAGAAATGGTTTCTGTAAGAGTATTAACGTAAGATAGTTTTCTAATTTCTTATGACAAAAGTATCCATATCAATAAACACGCTTTTTCCGGTAACAATTTTTTAAAATATTTAATGGGCCTGTGCAATATATTTTTATAAACATAATAAGTAGTATTGGCACACAAAAAAAAGACCCTAATTTTTTTTAAAGAACCCTAAAATCTAACCAAAATTTGTAAAAAAATATATGGATAGTGCAAATGCACCTCTGGCACATGCCTAAAACTATGCCTAAAACTAGGCCTGGTATCATATAGTTGAAAGTTAAAATGAGTCTTGATGTTTCTTTAATGGAAGATTGTATTTCTTCCACCAATGTAATTTTTTCTGCATTTGGATCAAGCATATAATTTGAACCCTCAAAAAACTTATTGGGATTAGTAGAGATTAATAGGTCATAAAGTCTTAATCTCTATAGAGTGTGTCAGATATATCACACATCAGAAGTTGGGAGAGATTTTGAGTAATATGTAAGTGACTTGTGCCAATCCACTTATTGCCAATTGATTTTGAGTTAGAAGTTCAGAAAACTTAACAAGAATTGAATAATACGCTTTGTTCGATTGAGAAGGAAAGAAAAAGTGCTTAACAAAGTCCACTCGTATTTGCAGTCAAAAAACAAAAAAAAGTCCACTCGTATAATTTTAATTGCAGATCCAGTTTTTGAATGAAACATAGGATCCTCAAATTGTTTCAGTGACAATTTCATTGTTGGTTCACTACAAATCTACAATACATATGAACACTTCCTTTTCATAATAGGCGTCGTTATATAATTTTATTATTGTTTCACAAACAGTGGTCTTTTATATTTTCAAATTCATAATTTAAACAAAACAACCAAGACTCAAAATAATCATTATATGGATTTCTCTCAAGTGTCTTGTTGGAAATTACATTTAGAAACGAATCAGACGACATTATCAAAACAGAAGACTACCATGTAGGCTTTTACAACAAAACTGTTTTCTTCTTGGGTTCAAGAATCGGAGGGTCGATGTCTATCCCCAACGTCTATTGAATTTAATGTCCTAAATCCATGTTTTTAGAGTTTGTGTTGATTTTATCATAATTGGCTATCATGCAATGTCATAAATCTATTTTTCTTGTTTCTAATGATTTTTTATTTAATTAATTAAATTTTCATTCTAATGGCATTTAATGTAATATTTTAGATTTTTTAGAGTATTTTCAAAAATGTATTTTTCAAATAATATTATAGAGATAAAAAGAAGTATATAAATATACCAATAGCCGTGTTTATAATGAATTTACTGAATCAAAATCAATATTTTCCTTAGGAATAAGGACGTACCGCGTGCATAACCCACGTAACCTTAGGAAAAAGGACGTACCGCGTACATAACCCACAAAACCTAAGTGCATGTTAGTACATCACAGAACTTATAAACCTTACGAGCTTAGACCAACAAAAATTCCAAAAGAAAAAAAAATGCACGTGTCTCGTGTTATAAACCTTGTTCGGTTAGTAACTTTGATCATTCTCGTGTTATATGCATCATCAAACACAGTCTTCGCTCGATTACCATACGATTACGAGTCCCTCAAAAGTAAGTTACTAGTTCTGACAAACTTAAATTAATTATTCTCTGCCTCGCAATTCGGTTTTCTTATTTCTTAAAAAATAATATTTCAAATTTTTTTTTTTTTTGGGTAAAGAAACAGTAGAAGGAGTTGGGGATCAAAACGAGATCAAGGTTTTTGTGAGCCCCAGCAAATATCGGCCTGCGGGTAAAAATAGCTATCGACGGTACGATACGGTAAGGAGTTATTTTCACGAACATTGGAGTTGTTTCAAAGATTCTTATTCATTTCACCTGAATGATCATCAACTCATGTGTGAAAATCACCCTTTTAAATAAATTTCTTCTTGAATTATGTAATTGAATGGTTTTTATTGAAAGATTTTTTTTTTTTTTTAAACACTTTGTTGTATTGATCTCATTTGAAATGATTACAATATAAAAGATATCCGTCAAATAAAATATAAAGAGAAACCAACGATCTTTCCCGACAATTTAGTGAAAAAGGGATTCTTTGATGATACATTGGCGATAACAAAATAATCTTGTTTCGAGTCTTGAAAAGGCTAATAAAAGACGTTCTCATACCACAATAGCAGATAGTCTTCTTATACTTTTGATGACAACAATTCTCACGATATAAACAGATCTCTTCTTTGATTGTTTTCTTCAATTTTGTTCAGGAAGAGTTAGCTTCGATAAAATTCGCTCTAAACACCGTCGAACAAACTTGAACTGCAAAGCATAAACCATATATAGGCAAAATCGACTAAAAACAAAAGCATCTAAAGCAAAATATAAATCTTTAACAAAAAAAAAAATACCTAAATAAAAACTTCATCTCGAGAGAGAATCATTGAACTCAACCATGAGAGTCACCAAAACCCATAAAACTAAATCTTAAGAACTATCAGATCTAAAACTTATTAGAACTAAAACTAAAAGAAAAAAAAATTCCAACTCACAAAAGAAAGCTACTAAACCCTCTCACGATGCCGACGAAGAATGCCAGACATCGGAAAAGCAAAATATGCAAATCTCTATTTTTTCTCTCTGACGGCTGACCAAAAGATTTCTTTATGTGAATGTAAAGAGAATCTTTTCTATCATCACAAAATAAGTTCTATCATCCACAAGCAAAGTGCTTATGCTAATACGAGAAACAATGTCTATTGCATTCATTCATGAGTGGACATATTAAAACCAATTAAGGGTTGGGCTAGTTGTTTTATATTTTCAAATTCGTAATTCAAACAAAACAACCAAGACTCGAAATAATCATTATATGGGTTTTCTCTCAAGTGTCTTGTTGGAAATTACATTTAGAAAATGAATCACATATTACCAAAAACAGAACACTACCATGTAAGAGGCTTTTACAATATAACTGCTTTCTTCTTGGGTTCAAGAATCGGAGGGTCGATGTCTATCCCCATGTTAGCTGCAGTTCCTGCGATGATTCTCATTGCGGACTCAATGGTCGTGCAGTTCAGATCCGGGAGCTTCTCGGCTGCGATCGTGCGGAGGGCGTCTATCGTTATCGTCCCAACTTTATCTTGCTTTGGATCTTTCGATCCCTTCTCAACACCTATTTCCACAATTCAACAAATGTCAAGAACATCACACAACTCTAAAGAAGAGAGACAAGGAAATAGTGTAGATGCTACACCTCATACCATCAAATGATCGATCTATATCCGTAAAACTACATAACAAAACATATGATACACATTATCTTCTTGCCAAACTATTCTATATTGAGTAGAAACTCAAGTGATGATCTAACAAAACTCGGAAGACAAAGGATTGTAGATCACAAAACATATATGAGCACAGGTAATGACTCAAGCAAAACTCAAGCTATGCAGCTTTGCAAAGAGCAAGATAAGGTTCAAAAGCAAGCGCCTTAAGATGATCATTTCCATAGAAGCAAACTCTATTATCAAAATGCACATTCATTGATAACGGTACTCATTCTCGGATTCGACAATAGAATACCTGCAGCTTTGAGCAACAAAACCGAAGCAGGAGGGGTCTTGAGGATGAAAGTGAAGCTCTTATCCTGAAACCATACATATAAACTCTTATGAAACGATCTCATAGAGCTATGTGACTCGGAGACATATCACTATTCAAAACGCTGCTCCTAATCACAAGTTGAAGACAAAACATTTACAAACACTTGCAAAAAGTCAGCTTTCGATAACAAATTTACCACAATTTCACTCTTCTATAGTTTTAATCAAACCGGAAAATCAAGATTGCAAATTAGGGTAGAAGAAGAAGTGAAAACTCACATCGAAGACTGTGATTTCAACAGGAATGATATAACCGGCTTTATCAGCGGTTCTGGCATTGTAATCCTTGCAAAAAGCCATAATGTTGACTCCCTTCGAACCAAGCGCCGGACCTACAGGCGGCGCCGGAGTTGCTTTCCCCGCCTCTAGAGCCAGTTTTATAACTCCGACAACTGCGAAATTTTCCAACCCATAAGACAATCGAGCGCGAGAATTAAGAAATTGATAGGTTTTAAAGAAATGGGCAGTGAGAAAATTGTACCTTTTTTGGCTTTGCCTCCGGGTTTTGGTGGAGCCATGGCGATAACGGTGAGAAATCTCGGGGTTGAGGAGAGAAGCGGGGGCTGTCTCTTCCCCAGAAACTGGACGGAGACATTTGCTTTGGAGGATAATTTAGCGGAAAGGGAATGTGAGAGCTTAGATTTGGGATGCAGAGAAGAGGAAGTAGAGCTGCAGAGAGTTGATAGGGAAGAAGACGCCATTGATTCACAGTGAGCGAAGGTAGAGAGAAAGCAGAACGCGAGTTCACTCACGGTTGGGGAAAAATCCTATCCGCTTTTGAGTTCTTACTTCATGGGCCTAAAACTAGTAGGCCTACGAATCTACGATTCCAGATCCAACAAATCGAATTGCAATAGATCAAAAGCATTAATACAAGAGATTAATTACAAAACACAAATCGTTTCTTAGGGGTCATATTGGATTGATGATTTGGGAGATTTTTTTTTTTTTTTTACAAATCTCCCCTTATTGGATCTAGTATTTATAAAAATTATTCAAAATCCAAGGTTATTCGATTAGTCATTTATAAATGTTCTTTCAAATCTCAGCTTATTGGAAAATAAGGATTTCAACAATAAAATATATTAAAAACAATTTGAGATGATTTGTAAGGTAATTTGTAGTTAAAAAATGATGAATCCAAATACCACCTTATGAGATGGAATTTGTTATGAATTTTTACGACAAAAAAGCGAATCTGAGAAAACCCAGTTTCATCCTCGCCTGCTCTCTACCTCCAATCGTCTTGCGTACCAAATCGTCTTGAGAAAACCCAGTTTCATCCTCGGTAAATTTTTGAAGAACCAGAACATGATTGGCGGCTCTTTCACTTTTGGGAAGAAGAAAGTGAAAAAGAGTTTTCTGGGTTAAAATCCAGATTCATCATCCGTCGCGTGCTCTCTACCTTCAATCGTCTCTAATATGCTACACATGTGTCATTTGAGCAGGGAAAGAAGGCTGTGATTACTTTCCACGTATGATCAACTTCTACGTGTAGGAAGATTTTTGCTAGACGTCTTGGAGAAGGATTGATAAGAGGTCTCTTTCTATACTATTTTTAAATTGAAAAAAGTCTTGCAAGCCTTCGCAATGAATAATATTATACCAAAAAAACACTCTCACTCTTTACTCATGTCTGCTCCATGGGTTAACAATAATGGGTCTAAAGAAGTTAAATTTCCGTCTAGCTCCGAGCAGAAAATTCGAAATTCAAGTTTCGATAATGTTTTTAGTGTAAATAGATATAGAAGGGATAACGATTCTGGTAATAGAGCTGTAGATGATTATGATATCAGTAGTGAAGCAAGAGATTCATATTTAGATGATGATGATGGTCATAGAGGCCAAAGAGGGATGGTAGATTCAGGAAAAGACAATGGAGTATGGAGAGGGAGGAAGAGTAATACGGTAGAAGCCGAGAGAGTCGTACCAGAACATGAGCTGAGAATGGTTGAGAGAATCAAAGTAGGTTTTTGCAGAAAAAAAGGTAGGTTCTGTAGAAATTACATAGGCGCTCGTCGAAGACATTCACGAGAAATGGGATGTTGATGAAGTTGTGAAGCTGAAATTTAGGGAGCCTTTTGCTCTTAATGTGAAGAGAACTCACGAAATTTTTGAGGTGAGATTTGAATATGTCAATAAAGGAATGATCTTTGTGCCAGAGTTTTGAATAATGTTTGTTGTTGTGGTGTGTAACACAAGAAAACCGGGGGATTAGTGATATGGAGGACAAGGAAACCCGCAAGAAAAGTATTCGAGAGTTGATGAATATGAGTTTTCTTCTGACGAGATAAAATGAAATCCTTATGAAGGTTCTTGACTAGGAATTGAAAAACTGCTTAGAACTATGACATCTCTAAAACTGAATTTTGTGAATCAGGATGAATCTATGGAAATGGGAGTCAGAAAAAAATGAGCTTTCTTGCCATCGAAAGAAAAAGAAGAAGAAACTTGAACCAGTGAACAAATAGAATATTTTGTTCTAATAAAGTATCATAACTTGTAGCAAAATATAACTTGTTACTGCATATTCTTTATTATAAAGTTACGGTAACAAGATCAAACAAAGAGAAAAACAGAGCATAAAAGAAATACAACATGAGCATATTTAATCATTCATTTATTCACCCAACATATATTCTTGTTTCGTAACATTTGCTTGAAAGCACTCACTCACACACGTTAAAATTCATTCAGATACCAACTAAATTAAAGAATGAACATTTGCTTGAAAGCACTCACTCACATTGGCCAAAGATTAATGTTCAACAAGCCCTGTGCGATCCATTTTGGTAGAGAGATTTATGAAGCCTATGAGTGATGAAGAGTTGAAGAGGAGTGGCTTTGTAATTAGCAAAGTCATTGTTTTCTGTCATGTCCACATCTTGGTCTAGAAAAAAAAAACTCGACAGTGAATAGTTTTAGCTATTAGGGAAGACGGACTTCTCAGTGCCTGGTGTTCCTTCACTAGTTCTTTTTGTTTTTAACTTTTTATTCTAAAAGGCCGAGCATTTATGATGCTGAGAGAGAGAAAAATAAGTTTTCAAATAAGTGAGTTGGATGCTATTAAATAATTTGTAAAAACGTTGCCAAAAAAAATGGTAGAAACTATTATTTTTCAAAAGTGTTCCCAAATCCTTTCTAATCATCTTAAAATTTATAATAATAACTTTGCAAAATTTTCTCAAATCTCAATTCCTTTTAAAATTCTCTCAAATTTAGGTGATTTCAAAATTATCCCAAATCATTGATCCAATATGCCCCCTTAATAAATTCCCAAAATATTTCATTACACATATTAAATATTTTATTACTTCACCACCTTCAGGTAGTCTTCTGAAATAGAACAGTCACAGAGTAGCTTTAAAGTGTGTAGTGTACAATGAAAGCAAAAATGATCTGTTGAGAAAAATAACATTTGAAGTTACAAAATATCTAAAACGAGACAGATTAACTGAGAAAATCAAAGTTGTGTTGTTAGTTTATTAAAGCCCAAAAAGCAAAAAGAGGAAACTGATCCTTTTACAAATGATTCAACAACAAAAAGAAAAAAGAAAAAGGAAACAATTCATCTCAAAGGCGAAACAACTTATAGAATAAGACCGGTTTGTATCGAGCAAGGGCTTGTCCGATCGCTAGTCCAAACAACACTCCGGGTCCATAGCCTATTGCAGCTGATTTCCAGTTCAACACTTGTTCTTGCTTTGCCACTTCTTGCTCTTGTGTCTGTTGTGTTGATGATGGTGCTCCATTTCCCCTGAAGCAATTCTCTTGAAGAGGAAGACCACAAAGATTGATATTCCCTTCAAATGAGGATTTAGGTTGCCCACCAATCTGCGTACTCTGCGGTATCTGGCCGGTGAGTCTGTTATGTGACATGTTAACATACGCCAAGAACGTGAGGTCTCTTAGCTCTTGAGGAATTCTTCCGGAAATTCGGTTTAGAGATAGATCCAATGACTCGAGCTGTTTGAGCTTGGACAAAGACGATGGAATATGACCTGTGAAACGGTTGTTAGATAAGTCCAGCACAATCAACGATTTCAAGAAACCTACGGATTCTGGAATCTGTCCTTCAAAACTATTCCCTGAGAAATCAATTGATGTGTATGTGTCTGGGATCTTTTCCAATTCCATGCTTCGTCCTTTGATTCTCAAATGAACTGAAGGATAATACCACAGAGGGGTCTCATATTTAGAGTGTCCATCTCCTGTGTACTCTGGCCAACGGTAGCCTTGAGGAGTATTAACCAAAGGTGCACTCCAATTCGCAAAGTAATTTGGTGGAAGACTCCCGTTGAAGCTGTTACGGGATATGTCAACTATCCGCAGTGCCGTAAACGAAAGAAAGATCTCAGGAGAATATACGGGACCATGGAATCTGTTTGATCTCAGAACAATGATTTCAAGACGCCTCAAAGCGCTCAGCCAGAAAGGGAAAGTGTCGTTGATGCGATTTCCTTCCACATTTAGAAACTTTAGGGTTGTGCAGTTTACAAGAGACCTTGGAAGCTTCCCACTTATCTGATTGTTGCCAACATCAAGTAGTATTAAGCCATCTTCTATGTCGGGAAGTCTCCCGGTGAGGTTGTTGTTACGGAGTTTCAACGCTTCTAGTCCTAGTGATACATTTTTCAAGCATCGGGGGATTAACCCATTGAAGTTGTTGTTTGATAGATCAAGGAGACTCAGTTGAAATCTTTTGCAGAATGTAAGAGGTATGCCTCCAGTGAAATTGTTATTTGATGCAGCCATGATGTTGACGTAAGGTGGAATAATAGGAAAATATCCTTTAAAGGCGTTTGAACTCAAATCTAACTCCGAAATTGACGAATTAAGGATTACTTTTGGCGTACCTTCCAAGGAATCGAAGGAGTTGTGAGAGAGATTCACACGTTCCATAGAAGGCAGATTCCATAACAACTGAGGAACCTTTCCTTTAATTCTATTATTGGAAATGTCTAACCACCATAATCTTTGTAAGTCCTTAATAAACATGGGGAACTCGGTGATGTTGCAGCTCGACAAGTGCAGACGTGTCAAATTTTCCGAACCGGTACCAACCACTGACACACTATTTCCGGAGAGATCCAAATAATCTAGAGACTTGAATTGCAAGAAATCGAAGTTGATTGTGTAGGTTGTGTTCTGAAAAGATAAGTCGAGATGCATGATGTTGGCTAACTTTGAGATACGTTCTAGGATTCGATGACTCATAAGGTTATAGGCTATGTCTAAATATATAAGCTTAGAGTTTCCAGAAGAATTTATATTTTCAAGAGGGTCTCTAAGATGGTTTTGGCGCAGGTCAAGAGAAATTAGGAAAGGCATGGTGAATAGATAAGAAGGAATGGTTCCAGAAAAATGATTATATGAAAGGTCTATATTTTCAAGAAGGGTTAGATTATGTAGATTGGGAATACGACCGGTGAGCTTGTTATATGAAAGTTCTAAGTTGGTTAAGCGGCTTAGGTTACTGATTGAGGAAGGAACTTCTCCTATAAAACCATTTTTGCTAAGATCCAAGGATTCTAAGTTGGTGAGTCTATCAAATCCGGTGGGGATAAGGGACGAGTCAAAATGGTTTTCAGAGAGATCAAGGTACCTGAGGTGTTGGAATCTGAAGAGGCTACTATTAGCCTTGAGAGTAGTGAGACATTGACGACCAAGGGATAGCTCCGCCACGACACCGGTCTCGCTATCAAAGGCAACCCCAGCAAAGGAGTCAGCGTCTTTGGTCCAGGAGCTTATGTTTGCTCTAGTGTCCATTCGACCAAAGTAATCGAGTTTCCAAGTGAGGTCGCAGTTGAAAGATGGAAACTCATTCTTCAAAGCCAAGAGAATCTCCACTTGGTCGCGAGGGAAAGGAAATGGTAGAGTGTAAACTGAGTCGCTGGTCACAAAGACGCAACAGAAGAAACAAGTGATGAAGAAAACGGCCAAGTGCCATTTCATCATCTGAAAGAAGGATTTTCAAACAAAAGGAAGGATTTATGAAGAAGAAGAAATTGGTATGTATGAATTGGTTTTGCAGTCTAATTCTAAGTTTCTAACAATATATGTAATGAATATAAGAGTTGTTGAGTCAAATTGCTTGACTTGGAAATTTTGAGTCCTCAGCATGTTTGCATATGGACCACCATATATTTAATTCGACCAAGACCGATACCCACCAGGTAGACAAACTATATTTAATACAATTTTGTTTTTTTTTTTTGATAAAGGGTTTATATTTAATACGTTTGCTTCTCGTAATTTATTCTCTGATTACACTTGGACGTGAATATTAATTTAACGTGTAGCAAGTAGTAACCACTATTTTTTTTAAACCTGAGTCTTCTGGATAATTGAGCCAATCGTTCAAGCTGGTCATGTACCAGTTTATAACCATTGAACATGGCTTGATTTGAAAACTGTAAAAGTTTTCCACTACTTTCGACCCACACAGATCCGCTAAGACTTCTTGCCATGTTGGAGTGATCTTGTTTTTTCATATCATATAATTATAAAAACTTACAAAGGAGGAGAGATGAAGAAGAAATGCATATACTGCTTAATAATTTATAACAATGATGTTTTTTTAGCAAATCCATTAATAATAACAATCTGAATAAATGTCAATTGCATTTCAATAAGTCGTGTATTTTTAAAATTATTATTTGTGTTTTTTTTATGAATTCTAATTTTAATCCAATAAATGTTATTTGTAGTTTCGTCTTTTCACTTATCAAACATTGCTTCTTTTCATTTATGTCTTTTGAAGATTACTTATATTGTTCAAAACTACATAAAAAGGGTCATTTGATAGTGATTCATACTATAATGATCATAAAAAAAGTATCTTATCTAGATGGTTTGCTCTAAATAAAAAAGAAGAAAAAGTAGAAAATCCAACATATGATCGTTTTCCAACAAAATATGTATGGAATAAAAGTTTAAAAACTTGAAAAAAGTTAAGATTATAAATCAGCTTGGGAAAATATATAATATTTATCTTTCTTATGGTGAATTATATTATCTTCGAACGTTAATCGATTGTTTTTAAAGAAATAAGTTTTTTAAAGATATTTTTGCAGATTATTATAAAATTCAGTGTATTTTTAAAGATACATCTACAACAAGTGGTTTAAATAGAGAGTGATGATGAATATTATGCAACAATGAAAGAATCTTCTTTTTGGGCTACACCAAATAAGTTGTGTATTTTGTTTGTCATATTAGTAAATTATTGTGATGTTACAAATCCATTACGATTATGGAGTACATTTTGGGAATATGCTACCGGAGAAATAGTTTTCCAGGAAAACAAGTTATGTAATTTTACCGGCGTGTCTATAATATACCTGTTGTTCAAAAAGAATCGAGTCAACATAATTTGGATAATACCAAAAATAATTGCAGTAAAAAATGCAAAAGTTTTAAAGAACGTGAAATGGAGACATATGAAGTTAGTACGTGTGCTGGTCCAGGAGTTTATTGGCAGCCATATCGGCATCAACGAAACCTGAGTGGATGCGAGAAATGAGTGGATGGAGAAGAAATACGTGTTGGTACTAGTGGTGGAATTACTAAAGTACTCATCAATTGGAGTAAAAATAAGTTGCATCTTTTCAATATTGTTTTTATTTTTAATTTTTTTATCTTTTCAATATTGTTATTTGTGTTTCTATGAAACCAAACTTTAATCCAATAAATGCTTATTATGGTTACATATTTTCATCATAACTGTTATTAGAGTATGTGTCTTTTCATTATACATTATGTGTCTCTTCGTTTATAACCGCTTATTTTGTGAAAAGTTGTATCGTTTAATATTCATGTCCTTTCAACTGTATAAAAAATACAAAAATTCTAAGGATCTTCATTAATTTTTTTTTTAGATGCATGTTTAGCTAAAAAGTTTATTAAACTAAAATGAGGAGTGACACGAAATAACGAAAGAAATATTACTTATTAATTGAGCAGTTATTGTTAAATTTGTTTATATACATTTTCTATTTGCATTTTTAAGGTATGGATTTTTTTTTACTTATTAACTATAGTATTCATTATGTATGTTTCGAATAATATAAAAATATTTTGGAAAAACAAATTGTTTTTATTTTTGTGCTTGTGAATTATAAATCTTAACTATACAATCTTAGAAAATTTATCAGATGATCACATTTTTTATCGTCATTTTTTGTTTAATACACTTTCATTTATAACCATTTTTCATAAATTTTATAACATCTTTTGAAAAACCGTGTGCTTTTTCACAGTTATAATCATAATAATTCTATAAAATATTTTGGAGTTGATATATATGTACAAATTATAAATAAATCTTAGAGATAAAAACATATTTATTAAAAATGAGTTTCCGCTCGAAAGCGCGGATTATACCTAGTAATAATAATAATAATAATAATAATAATTATTGATAAGAATTTTTTGTTCAATAACCACAAAAAAAAAAACTTACAAACTAACCAATTTATCTCTCTAACTCTTTCTATTTTTCTCTAACATTTTGATTATTTTATTAATTTTTATTTTATTTTGGTTATTCACCAAAATAATCCTAATTTATAACAATGGTAAAGACCAATCATAAGAGCTTGATTTGGCAATTGTGCAAGTGTTCCATTATGTATCGACCACATATTTAACAATGAAAATATTTTTTTTAATTTAAATTGAAAATAAAATAACTAATCAAACATATGATCGCTAACTCAAGCACCTCATTGGATATGTCAAAATTAACTTTTAAGCTAAAACTTGAAATGCGTATTGAAACTCATTGTTGTTCACCAACTTTCAAAATATTATTAAAATAATTTTTTGATTAACTGAATTCGATATACAGTAAAACCTCTATAAATTAATAATGTTGGGACTTCGAAATTTTATTAATTTATAGAGTTATTAATTAATCGATAAATTAATAATTATTAATTTATCGATAAATTAATAAAATATTAATTTATAGAGATATTTTTCGGTTCAAATTCTTAATGTTCATCAAAATAAAAAAAAATATTTTCAACAATGTAAAATTCATTCAGAAAAAATCATATCAATAAATTTGAAAGATAAGATAAACAGCAATATAATCACATTTTACTATATTACATTATTTATATATACCTAAATGTATAATTATTAATTTATATAATTATTGGGACCATATTTTTACATAGGAATTCCAAAAAAATTATTATCTTATTATTTTATCGAAATTTGCTAATTTTTACACCGGCCCGATTCGGGACCGGCAAAATTTATTAATTTATAGTGATTATTAATTTATCGAGTATTAATTTATAGAGGTTCTACTGTATGATTGAACACAACAACTATAAACTTTCTCTTTCTTTAATCAAAAATAATTTTTTTATTTATTTTAAATTATATGATCGCCAATTCAATCACCTCATTGGATATGTTAAAACTAAATTTACCTCATTGGATATGTTAAAATTAAATTTTAAGCTAAAACTTGAGATGCGTATTGAAACTCATTGTTGTTCACCAACTTTCAAAATATTATTGAAATTATTTTTGCTTTAAATGAATTCGGTATATGATTGAACTCAATAACTATAATTTTTTTTTTTTGTAAATCGAACACAATTTTTTATTTTAAACTGTAAACGAAATAACTTATCAAAAACATACCTTAGCAAGATTACAAGGGGAGAGTTTTTTCTCTTCTGCAATTTTGGGAATCCGTTTACCGTTCACAGAGTCAATAGCCTTCTCCTAAAAAAAAAAAAGACAAGATCAAATTCAAATTCAACAGTTCTCAAAACAAATCTAAACATGGGAGTTTTCTCAAACTTTCACTATACCTTAGCAAAGGCAAGATTACAAGAGGCTAGTTTTTTCTCTTCTAAAATTTTGGGAAGAAGTTTAGCGTTACAAGACATTTCCTTCCTCTCCTACTTTGGGAAGAAGTTTAGCGTCCGCGAGTCTAGCATTCGCTAGCTGAAAGACAAGACCAAATTCTAAAGTTCTCAAACTTTTACACAAGACAATGATAAAAGACAAGATCAAACAGTTTCTAACAATGATTTAGGTCGCTGGCAGGTCGCACCAATTGTTAGAGATATAATCACGGCAAAGCAAAAATAACTTAAAATAACTTTTTATTGAAACTGAAAGAATAAGAACGTTACAATAAAATCTCCAAAGAGACTAGCTCTCTCTCCCTCGGAATAATTCTGATAATCCTCCAAAGCTTTCAATGTTTGGATGCCTCTCATAAACGAGGTTACATCCTTATTTATAAGAAAATACTAACAAAGCACTTTAAGATGTAGAGATGAACTAGCAACAACAATTTTTTATTTTTCTTTGTACATATTTTGAACTAGTAACAACATCCCATGGGCTTATTCCAGTGTCTCATGTGAAATATGATCACTAGCACAATATTATCGTTCGACTTCGCCTTACCAATGTCACGATCGGAAGTGGAAACCACTTGCCAAACAAACATTTTACTGGCGACCTTTTTTGCGTTTGAACATCACATTTGAACCGGAATAAGCTAAAGCCTAACACTAAAATAGTCTTTTGATCAATAAAACTAATCATATTTAAGTTCAATATCCAAAAACGTTTCCGAATAAATTTTTCCCACTGTTTTATAGTTTATGAACATTTTCTGTACTTTTATTTCAGTAAACACCGTTTTTTAAAGCGATTGTTGTTGTGAACAAACAGAGAATGATTGAGAAGATTTCTGATGATTATTCACAGACCAAAGGTCATCAATATATACAAAGTTATTCCTTGGAGAAGAGGTTCAATCTAAGATCCTAAATCAAAGAAAACGTGATACGCTATTCTAATTTACAATCAATTTAGATAAATGCGTATATACAGAATAGGAAACCGAGGTATGAGCTGAGTAGGATTGATATCTCTTGATATCTCGTCAATGCCCCCCCTCAAGATGGAGCATGGGGATTGATAATGCCCATCTTAAAAACTATTGCCTCAAACTCATGTCGACCTAAGGCCTTGGTAAAGACATCGGCAAGCTGTTCAGAGGATGGAACGAAACTCGTCTTAATCAGGTTGTCTTGGATGGCGTCACGTACAAAATGACAGTCTCTCTCGATGTGTTTTGTTCTTTCGTGAAAGACGGGATTCGCCGCAATGTGTAATGCTGATTGACTGTCACAATAAAGCTCCATTGGTTCGTTGTGTGGAATATCCAAGTCTTGTAGAAGCTGTTTCAACCATTTAAGTTCTTTCAAAGTGAAAGACATGCCTCTGTATTCTGCTTCTGCCGAGGATAGAGATACAACAGACTGTTTCTTTGCTTTCCAAGAGAGTGGTGAGGCGCCTAAAGTGACGAACCAACCACTAAGCGATTTCCTAGTCAAAGGGCAACCAGCCCAATCCGAATCACACCAAGCATGAATACGGAGATCGCAGTCAGATCGAAGAAGAATACCTTGGCCCGGAGTTCCCTTTAAATACTTAACTACTCTGAGCGCTGATTCCCAATGTTCAGATCGCGGATTTTGCATGAACTGCGATAACATATGAACTGAGTAAGTGAGTTCTGGACGTGTAGCAAGAAGATAGATTAACCTTCCAACTAAGCGACGATATTTTTCCGGATCAGGAAGAAAAGGACCCTTAGCAATCGGCAATGTATGTTGTTGCTCCATGGGAAATGCAACTGGTTTCACACCAAGAAGACCAGCATCCTTAATGATGTCTAATGTATACTTTCTTTGACTAAGAAAGATACCCTCCGAGTTCCTCGCTATTTCAATTCCCAAAAAATACTTTAATTTACCAAGATCTTTCATATGAAAGCACTCGCTTAAGTACTTTTTGAAACGAGTAATCTCCAACGTATCACTACCAGTGATCACTAAATCATCTACATAGACCAGAACATAAAGCGTCTTCCCATTTTTCCGCAAAGTAAAGAGTGAATAATCACTATAAGATTGAGTAAATCCATACCCAAGAAGCGATGTTTTCAGTTTTCCAAACCAACACCGCGGAGCTTGTCGAAGACCGTATAATGATTTCTTTAATTTGCAGACGAGATTGGGGTTGTCTGTACGAAAACCAGGAGGTGGTTTCATGTACACTTCCTCATCTAGATCGCCGTGTAGGAATGCGTTGTGCACGTCCATTTGGTGGACATCCCAATTACGAGCCGCAGCAACACTTAATGTAGCTCGAACTGTCGTCATTTTAACCACAGGTGCAAACGTTTCTGTAAAATCAGTCCCTTCAACCTGCGTATTCCCAAGTGCTACTAACCGAGCCTTGTAGCGTTCGATTGATCCATCTGCATTGTATTTAATACGGAAAACCCATTTGCTTCCAATGAGCTTCTTCCCCGGCGGTAATTCTTCCATGTCCCATGTATTGGTCTCCTCTAGTGAGCCAATCTCATTTCCCATTGCATCTCGCCATTTACCATCTAACATAGCTTCTTTGAAGGTTTTTGGTTCAGTACCTTCAGTAATGGCGGCAAGAAATGCACGATGAGAGGCTGAGAATTTTTCACAATCAATATAATCTGAGATTGGGTATGTAGCCGTCTGCAGAAGTTGTTGAAAATCATCTCCAAGAGAGGCCAAGGAATCAACATGAACTGTTCGTGTGACATAATCATGCAACTTGACTGGAGGTTTACGATTTCGGTGTCCTCTACCCAATATTTCCGCGGTTTCGGCGGTGACGGAGACGGAAGGCTCGACTGCAGGTTGAGGATCACGAGGCTGAATCTCAGCATCTGGCACAGGTTCGCGATTCTCAATCTCAGGAGTGGATACATATTCATGATTCTCAATCGGAGAATCAGAGACAAGCAGCTCTTCTGTAGTAGAAGATATAGTCGTATCTGTATGTGGCGGAGAAGACGGTACATTTGGTGCATTCGGTGCATCTGAAATCTCAAACAGCCAATCGTTGTCAACAACTCTATGCTCTGTCGCTGTTGCATCAGGTAGAGAGGGAAATTCTGTTTCAACAAAAACAACATCACGAGAAGCGAACACCTCGTCTTTCTCAATATCATATAAGTTCCACCCTTTTTTTCCAAAAGGATACCCGACGAAGAGACATTTGCGGCTTCTCGGTGCAAATTTGTCTCCATTCCTCCTTTGATTATGTGCATAAGCAAGACATCAAAATACCTTAAGATTTTCGTAATCTGGAGCTGCTCCATACAATAATTCGTATGGCGTTATGCCATTAAGGACTGCGGTGGGAGTACCGTTGATCAGATGTGCTGCCGTTAAGACGCTTTCACCCCAGAATTTTGTTGGAAGCTTTGACTGAAACAACAAAGCTCTAGCGATGTTCAATAAATGATGGTGCTTCCGCTCGACCCGTCCGTTTTGTTGTGGAGTACCCACACAAGATGTTTGGTGAATTATTCCTTGCTCTCTGAAGAACTCTCCCATACACACGAATTCCGTCACGAATTTTGTAAAATCTTCACTGCTTTTCCAAATTGTCGAACACCCATACTCAGAAAATTTTTCATTGTCTTCTGTACTTGAGCCTTGTCGTGTAATAAGTATACCCAAGTTGCTCGAGAATAGTCGTCGACTACTGTAAGAAAGTAATAAGCGTTGCAGAGACTTGGGATTCGATATGGTCCCCAAATGTCACAATGCACCATTTCAAAAATTTCCGACGCTTTATTATTACTTGTAGAAAATGAATCACGACATTGTTTAGCTTGAAGACAAACATCACAAGCTGAGAAATCTTGAATTCTCTTACTAACAACTGGAAACAACTCAAAAACTCTATTTGACGGATGCCCTAGTCTTTGATGCCAGACATCTTCGGCGCCGTCTTTATTCATACTAAAAACTTGAAATCCTTTCAAACGTCGGAAGAAATAAAGTCCATCCCGCAGCTCACCCGCTCCAATCAGGCTCCTCATTATACGGTCCTGAATAACACATCCAATGTTAGCGATCTGCATAACACAATCTGAATCCTCAATGAGCTGTGAGACTGATATCAAATTGCATCGAAGATCAGGCACCAACAACACGTTTTTCAACGAGAAATCAGCATCAAACATAACTGTTCCTTTCTGCGTAGCTACTGTATTTGTCCCATTCGGCAATCCCACATTGCAAGACAATATCGAGGTCAAATCAGTAAGAAAATTTGAGCTACCTGTCATATGATTAGAGGCCCCTGTATCAATGACCCATTCCAAATTTTCAGACTTACCATTCAAACGGCTTGTCGAAGCTCCTTTGCTTTGATTATCCAAAATTTGAATAAGCGCCTTCCACTGCTCATTATTCAAACCTGTGAACCCGTTTTTGACAGCATCTGCACTTTGTCCTTCGGAGCTCGTTACGTATGTGGCATTTGCTCGCACCATACCACCACGACCTCTGCCACGTTGATTCTTTCCTCCACGTTCTCCCCACCAAGTAGGATAACCAACAAGCTCAAAGCATGTATCTTTTGTGTGCCCCTTTCGCTTGCAGTTTGAACAAATCAATCTGGATTTGTCATCGCCAGCATCACCGTTTCGTGGAGCATACATCGCAAACGCAGCAGCTTGTGTTCCTTGTTCCTCTCGACCACGCATCACAGATTGCACACGCTCAACTGATTTGATTTTTGAGTAAGCCTGATTGAGATTAGGCAGTGGATCTGTGCTTATGATTGATGTTCGCACCCCTCCGTACACAGCATTATCGAGACCCAACAGGAACTGGTGGACTTTGTCATCTTCTCTTCTTTTCTCCAACTCAGCACGCAAATCACATGTGCAGTTTCCACACTTGCAGGTCGGCATCTGATCATAATTCAGAAGATTCTCCCACAGAACCTGCAATTTTCCAAAGTAGTCGATGATGCTTGTCCCTTCTTGACGACAGCTCGCAAGTTCCGCCTTAATCTCTTGAATTCTCGGACCGTTGCCTTCGGAGAAACGATCCTTGATTTCCTTCCACAACTCCTTTGGATCTTCTTTGTTGGCAAGAGTTCTTCGTACTTTGGGTTCAATGGTGTTGAGAATCCAAAGTGTCACCATCGAGTTCGCACAAACCCAATCTTCATACTCCGGTGCCGTTTCTTCTGGTTTCGTCACGGTTCCGTCAACGAACCCGAATTTCTTCTTCACCCGTAGTGCCGATCTCATGGCTTGGGCCCATTCGTCAAAATTTTCACCTGTGAATTGCACCTGTGCAATAACACCACCAGGATTTTCATTTGCAGCAAGATGGTATGCCGAGTTCCTCGATGCATCACCACTCACCACCACGTTCTCTATTGTCTCGCTCATTTTTGTTTATTGCCTTGATGGCTCTGATACCATGAACAAACAGAGAATGATTGAGAAGATTTCTGATGATTATTCACAGACCAAAGGTCATCAATATATACAAAGCTATTCCTTGGAGAAGAGGTTCAATCTAAGATCCTAAATCAAAGAAAACGTGATACGATATTCTAATTTACAATCAATTTAGATAAATGCGTATATACAGAATAGGAAACCGAGGTATGAGCTGAGTAGGATTGATATCTCTTGATATCTCGTCAGTATGTTGAGTCAAAAAAAAAGAGGGTAATTGTTGTGGTGTATTTTGGTTAAATGTTTTATCCTAGTTGTATCAATTGAAGTATCACATTCATGACATCAGCTAGTGTGATTAGCTCCATGTGTTGTTGTAATTCTTTTGGAACGCATATACACAGATTTTTGGCTTGACCAACAATAAGTTATTTATTTCTACGAACAGTTGCATATCAAAGTGGAGGAGCCAATCATATCCTATATATAATAAGATAAAATGAAGGGCGGCTTCGTTTCTCCGTGTAATACGCAGAAAGTCATTGAGAATTTTTTTTTTTTTTAGTTAACTGTGAAAATTTCAGATCTTAGATACATAGTCTCTTGCAGTATTCGAAGTTAGTTTTTTCTATATTTTGATTTAAAAAATATACCTACATCACAAAAAGGTTTCAATTAACTGTGGAAGTCATTGAGAATTTAGATATAATAATTTCTAATAATTAAAAATAGAAGAATAAGAAAGAAAGGTCAACTGATTGGGTTCTTGACCCATGAGATTGCAATGGAGGGACTTTCTTATGTGGTTCCTGAGATAAAAGGTCATACGAGGCAGCATTTTCAAATAAACTAACAATATAATTTAATTGAAAAAAACGCTCACAATATAAAAATAAATCTTACTCATATTTCATATTATATAAACATACAAGTTGCCATAGTCAGAGGCTCAGAGCAACCCATAATGATTCAATATTTCGAAGTGTTCAAACAATGCGAGCCTAAAAGAAATCAACTTTATGTATTATATATATATATACATGTTTATAATTAGAACCTACGTATATAAAAGTCTTCTTCTACACTAGTCTCTTCAAGTAAATTACATTTCTCTAGTTGAACCCAAAATGATGAGAACACCGATTATTGTGGCTATATGTCTAATGCTAGCTCTGAACATTGCTGCTGAAACTAAGGTACTGACAAAATTTCCTTATGCCCGGATCTGAATCTTTACTCAGTCCTTTTCTTCCTCTATGAGTTATGTTCTTGCAAGAAGCTAAACTTGGTATGCTTTGTTTGATGATTTGATAGGTTCACATAGTGTACCTTGGTGAGAGACAACACGATGATCCTGACTCAGTCACCGAGTCTCATCATCAGATGCTTTGGTCAATCCTCGGAAGTAACAATTTCTTAAATTAAAATTTAACTTTGTTTTTTTTTTTTTAAGTGAATGTTAAATTTTTATTCAAACAAAAAAAAACTGTTTTACATCTAGTGCATCATAATTTAGAGATTACAAAAACCATAGAAAAGACTACAAATTAGCTACGGTTTGAAAACCACTTGACGAGAGCTTCTTCGTATCTTGTATCAAGTCGTCGTATCGATGAGACTCGATCGCGAACAGCCTTGTCGATGAGTAGAGTAATCCGATTTCTAGGTGAGGGGATTTCACCATGCCTCCTGCCATTTCGCTCCTTCCATAGAAAGGTGATTGTGGTTTGGAGAAGATACCGGAATAGGAAAGCATCTATGCGAGGTGTATTGAAGTCCGAAAGAAGCTGAAGAATAGATTCCCAGTTTGAGGCATACTTGTCTAGTAGTAAGCCACGAGCCAAGGATTCCCAAATCTGATTGGTATAGACGCATGAGAAGAAGAGATGGTCTCTAGACTCCGTCGCATTCTCGCATAAAACACAGGCTCCCGAAGCACCTACATTCCATTGTAGCATTCTCACTCCTGTCATCAGCCGATCGTGGACTGCTAGCCATGTAGTAAATGAGAACTTTGGTGTGGCATGTCGAAACCAAACTCCTCCATGCCAAGAAATTGATTGCTTGACATGTCGAATTTGTTCCCATACGTCACTAGTCATAAACTTTTCGCTGAAAGTACCATTTTTCCGGCGCCAAAGAATCTTGTCTGTGACGCCGATGGTTCTTCGAAGTTTCTGCTCATGAATGATTGCCTCAACGGAATTGAGAGTATCATTCCTATGTCTTCTTTGCCTGTGATTTTCAAAATCTGCTGCAACCGTGGCATTAATCGAGATACCCAGATCAATGACACCCCTCGCACCTGTGAGATCAATCAACTTGCCCAATGGTGTCCAAGTATCATACCAAAAAGATGTAGTATCGCCACTCTTCACCTCAATGATATGAAAAGGTTGAGCGAGCTCTCTATGCTTCAGTAATTTCCTCCACATCCAAGAGCCCGAGTTTTGTTTGAACCGAACTGACCAGAAAGAGTCTTTTTGTATGAGATACTCTTGAATCCAGTTAACCCAAAGCGAGTCCTTATTCGAGAGAATGCGCCATATCAGCTTCAGGTTGCAAACTAAGTTAACATCTGAAAGAAGTCTCAGTCCTAAACCACCTTCCTCCTTAGGACGACAAACATCTTCCCATGCCATTTTTGATTTTCTTGGATTCAATTATGGGCCTGACCAGAGAAAAGATGCACACAAACTCTCTACCTCTTTCATACATGCTTTCGGAAGTCGAAACGAAGCCATCCAAAAATTTGTGATACTCGCAATAACCGAGCTAATGAGTTGCAATCTTCCAGCGTAAGTGAGATATCGTGCTGTCCACGTTCCAATTTTCATTCGAATTCTCTCAATTAAGGGAGCATAATCATTCTTACTCATGCGCTTGGTAAGCAAGGGGAGGCCAAGATATCGAACAGGTAACGACCCAGATGCAAACGGAAACTTCGACGCAATTTCTGTTTTCACACTTGCACCAACGCCAGCGAGAAACAGAGTTGATTTCTCCATGCTGATTTTTAGGCCAGAAATCTTAGCAAACGCATCGAACTCAGCTATTATTCCCTCCAATGAGCGTAGCTTCCCGTCCGTAAACACAATTATGTCATCAGCAAAGCATAAATGTGTAAGTTTCAGATTCTTACACTTGGCATGATACCCAAACTTTCCTGCAGCTGCTGCTCTGTTTAAGAACATCGAGAGAACATGCATGCTTATGACGAAAAGATACGGCGAGAGAGAGCATACTTGACGCAATCCTCTTTTACTCAGAAAACAGCCTGCTAATTCCCCATTTACTTGAACCGAGAATGAGGGGGTAGAAACACAAAGCATAATCCAGTGAATGAATTGCTCTGGCAAACCCATCGCTACTAAAACATTTCTCAAGAAACTCCACTGCACCGAATCAAAAGCTTTTGAGATATCTATCTTCATTGCACAGCGAGGTGAGAGCGATGGCTTATGGTAATCTTTAACCAACTCAGTTGCCAGTAAAACATTTTCCATAAGCAGCCTTCCTTTGACAAATGCAGATTGATTTGGCGAAATAAAACCCGGAAGAATTTCTTTGAGTCGATTGGCGAGTAATTTTGATATTACCTTGTACAGGACGTTGCAACACGATATGGGACGGTAATCTTTCATTTCCTTCGCTTCATCCTTCTTTGGTATAAGGGCCAAAATCGTTGAATTAATACCTTTTGGGAGAAAACCTTTTTTGAAGAAAGATTGGATCGCAACCGTGAAGTCACGACCAATAACTCCCCAAGCAGCTTTGAAGAACTCTGAAGTATATCCATCTGGACCTGGTGACTTACTACTCGGCATAGCGAAAAGAACGCTTCTCACTTCCTCATCGGATACATCCCGCAGCAGCATCAAGCTATCTCTCTCAGAGCACCGATAGGATAACAATTCCTCCAAACTCTCCAACGTTGCACCCTCATAATCTGGTGGGTTATGATTGAGAAATTCCATGAAAAAGCGCTCAGGTTCTTGCTTAATTTCTGCTCCAGTTTTAAGCACCTCGCCTCCTTGACCATGAATCTCTCTGATTGCATTTCTTGATTTTCGTATAGTTGCTGCTCGATGATACGTTTTGTTGTTCTTATCACCAACCTGTAGCCAATGTAGCTTAGATTGTTGCTTTAAGAACTTCTCCTCTAGATCCGCTGCATGCTCCCATCGTTCATACGATTGCTTTTCCTCAGCCATAGCTATATCTGACGGGTTTGCTAAATTTGCTTGTTGCTTTTGACAGAGTATTTCATATCTTTCCTTCGCTTGCTTTGGTAGATTACCTAGCTTCTCTTTACGCAGCTCCCTTAAACTCGACTTAAGACCTTTCAACTTTTTTGAGAATCGATATAGTGCCGATGTAGAATGAAACAAAACCGGAGACCCTTTCCAGAAGTTTTCAACTACCGGAACAAAACTCTCGAGGGTCGTTAGAGCGTTTACGAATTTGAAAGGCTGTCGAGCTTGCCTCGTCTGTGAATCAAGCATTATCCGGCCACGCAAGTGATCTGAGCACCCCCCTGCCTCAAAAACACAATACGATCTCGGATAATCTTGCAACCATCCCTCACTTACTAAAACCCGATCCAACTTCTTACAGATCAACCCTTCATCCCTTTTGTTACACCACGTGAATTTAGGGCCATGGAAATGTAGATCCTCCAAAGAACAATAACGAGCTAGATTCTGAAAATCTCTTGTGCCTTGAGATATGTGAGGCGAATTCTCGTACAGAGAGTGCTCATCTCCGGACAGAACTTCATTAAAATCTCCCATCACCATCCAATTTTTGTTTTGAAATAAGGCTGAGTCGTAATGGCTTTGAAGATCCTCCCATAATGGTTTTCGGTCCTCATCGACATTCAACGCATAAACAAAAGAGCAAAAGAACTCCTTCTCTTGTCCTTCCAACATGATCGAAACAGTGATGACTTGATCACTTTTAAAAACAGGCGTTAGCCTAACTCCTTCTCTCCACACCACCCAAATTCTCCCCAAGCGGTTGAATTCGTAGTTTGTCATGAAAGACCAATGTGGAAAAACCGTATCTACTATTTGTTGTGCATTATTTTCCTTGACACGCGTCTCCAATAAACACTCGAACTGTAATGAATTATCCTGCACCCACTTCTTCACCACGGAATATTTTTCTGATTTATTGAATCCGCGCACATTCCAGAAGAACCTATTGAAATTTTTTGTTGGTACGAGAATTCTTACTTAAAGTACCAGGGAGATTCCCTTTCGTACTTTGAGCAGCATTACTCGCGAGAAACTTGTGTGCCGATTTTGATGTTCTAGGTAATGGAATTCTGGAATCCCCTTGATTCCTCGATTTCTTCCTACCTCGCTTTTTGGACAATTGTACGCCTACTTCCTCTTCTTGTATTTCTACTTCTTCCTCATGCACCTGCATCTCATCATGGTCAGATCCATCATCTTCCTCTTCCTCTACGTCTTCCCCATTCTCTGTTTCCAATATGGCGTAGCGCGATGGAGACGAAGTATCAACCACGTTTGCCTGTTTATGTGTTTTTTTCCCGGTTTTTGATGGGGAAACCTTTGTCCATTGTGAATTTGCCAACTCCAAACATTCCCCGTTTTGAGTTTCTGGAACAATTTCACCTGCCTCTAATTCTCCTTCAATATGCTCCTTTTCCTCATCTTCCCTTGTTCGTTCAACCGTCCCAGGATCAGTACGAATTTCCTCAACACCTTCGACTTGTACCTCTGGATGCTGAACAACCTGCGCCCCCAAACCAATGCTCTTTTCTTTCTCGGGTGTCCTCTGTTTTTCAACCAAAACAGAGCCATGGACAGCAACTATTTTTTCTTTGTCTTTGCGTATAATACACTCTTCCTTTAAATGGCCCCATTTCGAACATGTGTCACATCTTGGTGGCAGCCAAGGGTACACATATTCGACGACAGCGTCGATTCCTTTCTCCAACAATTTAAACCGGAACGCTTTGGGGAGTTCCTTCGAAAGATCTGCTTCAACAAAAACTCGAGCCTCTTCAAAACTCTTACAAGTTTCTGTATCTGGATGCAATCGCTTTGGGTCTCCTATAGGACTTGCAAGAAAACCAATTCCCTCCCATGAAAACATCTTCCTTGGAACATTCTTCAGAATTACCCACATTGGTAGCGTTGTGATTTCAGGTTGCGCCTCTTCTGCAACTGGCGACCACTTCGAAACGATCATTGGGACATCTGCAATGTTCCACATTCCTCTTCTTAAGATCCTTGCACGCAAGAAACTGTCTTTGATTCGAAACTTGACTGTGGTCGCATCCACAACAAAAACATCAACCTTGATCGTTTTGTTTCCTAATGGCCAGATCTTGTTTACGATTACATGTATTTTTGCTACATGCGGAGCCGTTGAGAGGAATTTTCCGATTAGAAAATCCTCCCACAGTGGTGCTGAATTATCGATGATGCTATCGGGGATCTCCACGCATGGCGAACCCTCCAACTCTCCGATTGTGAAAACATGCTTTGACAAGCTAGGCTTATTTTGAACAACCGCCGACCATGACTTTGCCCTGCCACCATCTTTGGAGTCCATCTTTACTGGCGAATAATCCACCGGATGATTACCAATCTGAGAAGGACCTTCCTCAGATCCACTGAACTGTGTACCATTATTCTGAGAACCATCTCCCGTAAAACCACCACCATCTTGTTGACCACCAATCTGAGAACCCCCCGGATCCTCCACCGGCTGGACCATCGAGGTTTCCCGACGGCGGCAGCCGCTTGCCTCTTGCCGAAGCAAAAAATTCAAAACCCTAAAATCTCTTTTCAAATCGCCCTTGCCACGTCAGCACCCCTTCCAAGGACAAATGTGCTTTGGCGGGACAGAAAAAAATTAAAAAAAAATTTTTGCTCATTTAACTTTTTTTGTAAAAAAATTAAAAAATAAATTTTTTTTTTTTTCTTTTTTTTTTTGTAAAATTTAACTTTGACCAAAACCATATCCAAATTGCTAAACTCATTTTGCTCATTGTCACATCACAGCAAAGAAGCTGCACATGATTCAATGGTGTATAGTTATCGCCATGGCTTCTCAGCTTTCGCAGCCAAGCTAACCGATTCCCAAGTGAATCAACTTTCAGGTACTTACTTACTTATAATATCAAAGATTGTTTGGGATTGGGAATGGGATTTGGGATTTGGGACAGTTCTTGTTTGATTTTTCACCATGGCTAAATGCAATCTTTATCTTGTGAAAACTGAGTTACCTTTTTCATGTCATACGTGATAGATTCTACGAATTACAAACAACTAGGACTTGGGATTGCTTGAAACATACTTCGAAACATCCAAAGAATCTCCTAAACCAAACCAACATGGGAGACAAAGTCATCATCGGCGTCATTGACTCCGGTATTTTTCTAAACCGAATTCTTGCCTCTTAAACCATTTCTTGAAAAGTTTCAAATTTGTTAAACCGGTTTTGTGTTATAGGAATATGGCCAGAGTCTGAATCATTCAACGACAATGGTCTTGGACCAATACCAAAACGTTGGAAAGGAAGTTGCGAATCAAAACAGAGTTTCAACGGCTCAACCGTTTGTAACAGAAAACTGATTGGCGCCAATTACTTCATCAGTGGCTTACTCGGCGGCGCGTATGAAAGCAACTGGAACACCACAGAGAATCCAGAATACGTCTCTCCAAGAGACTTCAACGGTCATGGGACACACGTGGCTGCAACCGCTGCTGGCTCATTTGTCCCGGACGCGAGCTACTTAGCTCTCGGGAGAGGAATCGCTAGAGGCGGGGCGCCTAGAGTCTGTGTAGCTATGTACAAGGCTTGTTGGCACTTAGCCTCTATAGGAACAGCGACTTCTTCAGCTGCAGATATGTTGAAATCCATAGACGAAGCGATTCATGACGGTGTAGACGTTTTGTCGATCTCGACATCGTTCCCGATTCCTCTGTTTCCAGAAGTTGACGCTCGAGACGCTATGGCGGTTGGAGCGTTTCACGCGGTTGCGAAAGGGATTCCGGTCGTGTGTTCCGGTGGTAACGCGGGTCCTGCTTCTCAAACCGTTACCAACACGGCTCCTCGGATCATTACAGTTGCTGCAACCACTCAAGATCGGTCTTTTCCCACACTTATTACACTTGGCAACAATGTTACAATTGTGGTAAGCTTTTTTACATTAGTCCAAAACAGAGTAAATATCAGTTCTTTCACAATCTTTGTTTAAAAATTCAAATTCTTGAAATTTTAGGGTCAAGCATTGTATCAAGGTCCATATATGGATTTCACTGGTGTGGTTTACCCTGAAGGTCCAGGAGCAAGCAATGAAACATTTTCTGGGTAAGTCTTAAGTCTCTGGTTTCCCATTTCCATCAAAGCAAGTGCCTTTGTACCTAATGAGACATAATATTTGTTTACTTGCAGAGTCTGTGAAGAACTTTCGAAACATCCAGCTCGTATAATAAAAGAAAAGATTGTCTTGTGCTTCACGAAATCGACGGATTATGGTACCGTGATCCAGGCTGCATCAGATGTATTTAACCTTGATGGCTACGGTGTGATCGTTGCGAGAAACCCCGGGATACCAACTTAATCCCTGCGATGGTTTCCCTTTTCTCGCTGTAGATTACGAACTTGGAACCGATATACTCTTCTACATACGTTCCACTAGGTACATTATATACCAACATATCTTCATCAAGTTGTAATCTAGCTAATCCTTGATATTGATTCTGTATATCAAATGGTTGGCTTTGTAGGTCACCTGTCGCCAAGATTCAACCAACAAGAACGTTGGTTGGACTCCCCGTGGCTACAAAGGTTGCGACTTTCTCATCGAGAGGACCTAGTTCCATCTCTCCTGCAATTCTCAAGGTAAATTTAGACCTAGCTACTTGATTCTTTGTTTCTGATCAACCCTAAATTCTACTGATGCTCTGTTTTTGATAAACCCTAAACTCTACTAGTTTCTTTAAGCATAATTGTTTGCTTTATCAGTTAGATTAACGTTTTGTATGTTCTAAATATAAGTGTATACAAGAACTATGTTCAAGAAAAGCAACAAAAAAATGTTAGGATTTGTAAGTTTCATGTAGTTATTTTCGACTGTAGTTTCATCTAAACTCTTTTGATTAATCCGAGACTGATTGTTTTCTCTGACACAGCCTGATATTGCAGCACCTGGAGTAAACATACTCGCAGCTACTTCGCCAAACGATACATTCTACGACAGAGGATTCACTATGAAATCAGGGACATCGATGTCGACTCCTGTTGTTGCAGGAATCGTAGCACTCCTTAAGTCTCTGCACACTCATTGGTCTCCTGCCGCTATTAGATCCGCAATTGTCACTACAGCTTGGAGAACAGATCGGTCCGGTGAACCCATTTTCGCAGACGGGTCAAAATTTGACTACGGAGGAGGCGTTGTGAACTCAGAGAAAGCCGCGAAACCCGGTCTTGTCTACGATATGGGAGTCAACGATTACGTCCTCTACTTGTGCTCTGTTGGTTACCCGGATTCATCCATTACTAGACTCGTCCGCAAGAAGACGGTTTGTGCAAACCCTAAGCCTTCTGTTCTTGATCTCAACTTGCCTTCAATCACAATCCCAAATCTTGGAAAAGAAGTTACAATCACTAGAACTGTTACCAACGTTGGACCAGTATATTCGGTTTATAAGGCTGTGATTGAGGCTCCGATGGGTGTTAACGTGACCGTGACACCGAATACATTATTGTTCAACGGTAAGACCAAGAAGCTCTCGTTCAAGGTTCGTGTGTTGACGAACCATAGAGTGAACACTGGATACTATTTTGGGAGCTTGACTTGGACTGACTCTGTGCATAATGTGATCATCCCTGTGTCTGTCAGAACTCAGATCTTGCAGCGTTATTACGACGAGAACTGATTAGGTATTTGTATTAATACTTGTTTTCAGATTCTGCATTCCTTTATTTTTTTTTTTTTAATTTCTTGTTTAGTTTATCATTGTGTTTATGATTGATCTTATGTACGATCTGATGTTGACTATTCATGAAGAGAATTTCAAAACAAGATTATATATTCTCTAAAAGAGCTTAATGAGAAGAATAGAAAACTCTATTGAAATAGAAATAGCTCATAGAGCTTTATTATAGTAAATAGAGGAAAAGAGAAGGAAAACTTAAATTGTCACCAAGAGCTTAAATGATTTTAGATTGATTTCATAAATGGTGAAGAAAGAGAATTGCTTTGTGGCAACTCTCAAGGTTACAAGCAATTGTCTCATAACAAGGATACTTATATACTAATGAACTTGCAAGGAACCCTAAACACATCAACTTCAATAGACGTATTTCATTACAATGGGCTTGTGGATGATGATGGTTTAATAACTCATACCATATACTAAAAGCTTATTTCTCAGTTTCTTGGGAAATAAGAAATCAAAATCGATAAGGGAAATTAATATGGAGAGAGATAAAAAATGCAGAGGGTTAGGTTTTACGGGAAACTTTAGGGATTTTAGAAAATGTGGGAAACGGATATGGTTCAAAATTGAGGTGGTAGTGCTCGAAGAGTTTGTCCTGAAAGTTGAGGGACTATGGTTCAAATTTTTCTACTGCAGTTTTCAATTATGGATGTATTAAATGAAAAAAAAAAACTTTAGATCTTAAAAAATGCAGAAAAAGCAGTTAGGAGAGACTTTCTTATGTAGTTTGCTTTTAAAAGAACAGGTCAACTGAATAAGTTGATCACTCTTGATATTGCAACGGAGAGACTTTCTTATGTAGTTTCTCTCATCTAAGGAGAGAAAGGGTCTTAAGAGGCTGCATTTTCAAATAAACTATAACAATACAGTTTTGATGAAAAATGTGCTCATTATATACAATCTTAGACTCATATATTCATATTATAATCATAATCAGAGCAACCCATCAGGATTCAATATTTCAAAGTTCAAACAATGCGAGCCTAAAAAAAATTTACTTTATGTACAAACATGAATATAACCTTAATCTATATAAACCCTTCTTCTTCCACATGTATCTTCAAATAAATTACATTACATCTCTATAATGGAACCCAAAATGAAGAGAACAACCATTCTTGTGGCTATTTGTCTAATGCTTACTCTGAACATTGCTGCTGAGACGACTAAGGTACTATATTTTTTTTTGTATCCTAGATATGAATCTCTCTATTCAACCCCTTTCCTTTTGGTGTATAAAAATCATTATCTATGAGTTTAGTTCTTGCAAGAAGCTAAACTTGGTATGCCTTGTTTGATGATTTGATAGGTTCACATAGTATATCTGGGTGAGAGACAACACGATGACCCTGACTCAGCCACCGAGTCTCATCATCAGATGCTTTGGTCAATCCTCGGAAGGTAACAATTTATTAAATTAACAAAGTTTGACCAAAACCATATCCAAACTTTTAAACTCATTTTGCTTATTGTGACATCACAGCAAAGAAGCTGCATATGACTCAATGGTGTATAGTTATCGCCATGGCTTCTCAGCTTTCGCAGCCAAGCTAACCGATTCCCAAGTGAATCAACTCTCAGGTACTTACTTATAATAACAAAGATTGATTTATTGGCATTTGTGGACAGTTCTTGTTTGAATTTTTTCACCATGACTAAATGCAATCTTTATTTTGTGAAAACAGAGTTACCTGAAGTTGTTCATGTCATACGCGATCAAATCTACGAATTGCAGACAACTAGGACTTGGGATTACTTAAAACATACTTCAACACATCCAAAGAATCTCCTAAACCAAACTAACATGGGAGACAAAGTCATCATCGGCGTCGTTGACTCAGGTTTTTTTCTAAACCAAATTCTTGCCTCTTAAACCATTTCTTGAAAAGTTTCAAATTCGTTAAACCTGTTTTGTGTTAATAGGAATATGGCCAGAGTCTGAATCATTCAATGACAATGGTCTTGGACCAATACCAAAACGTTGGAAGGGAAGTTGCGAGTCAAAACAGAGTTTCAACGGCTCAACCGTTTGTAACAGAAAACTGATTGGCGCCAAATACTTCGTCAGTGGCATACTCAACGGCGCGGATGAAAGCAACTGGAACACCACGGAGAATCCAGAATATGTCTCTCCTAGAGACTTCAACGGTCATGGGACTCACGTGGCTGCAACTGCTGCTGGTTCATTTGTCCCGGACGCAAGCTACTTAGCTCTCGGGAGAGGAATCGCTAGAGGCGGGGCGCCTTGTGCCCGTGTAGCTATGTACAAGGCTTGTTGGCACTTATCCTCTATTGGAACAGCGAGTTGTTCTGCTGCAGATCTGTTGAAAGCTATTGACGAAGCGATTCACGACGGTGTAGACGTTTTGTCTATCTCTCTTTCATCTCCTCCCCTGTTTCCTGAGGTCGACACTCGAAACCCTGTGGCGGTTGGAGCGTTTCACGCGGTTGCAAAGGGGATTCCTGTCGTGTGTTCCGCCGGTAANCTTGTTTGAGATTTTTCACCATGACTAAATGCAATCTTTATTTTGTGAAAACAGAGTTACCTGAAGTTGTTCATGTCATACGCGATCAAATCTACGAATTGCAGACAACTAGGACTTGGGATTACTTAAAACATACTTCAACACATCCAAAGAATCTCCTAAACCAAACTAACATGGGAGACAAAGTCATCATCGGCGTCGTTGACTCAGGTTTTTTTCTAAACCAAATTCTTGCCTCTTAAACCATTTCTTGAAAAGTTTCAAATTCGTTAAACCTGTTTTGTGTTAATAGGAATATGGCCAGAGTCTGAATCATTCAATGACAATGGTCTTGGACCAATACCAAAACGTTGGAAGGGAAGTTGCGAGTCAAAACAGAGTTTCAACGGCTCAACCGTTTGTAACAGAAAACTGATTGGCGCCAAATACTTCGTCAGTGGCATACTCAACGGCGCGGATGAAAGCAACTGGAACACCACGGAGAATCCAGAATATGTCTCACCTAGAGACTTCAACGGTCATGGGACACACGTGGCTGCAACAGCTGCTGGTTCATTTGTCCCGGACGCAAGCTACTTAGCTCTCGGGAGAGGAATCGCTAGAGGCGGGGCGCCTCGGGCCCGCGTAGCTATGTACAAGGCTTGTTGGCACTTATCCTCTACCGGAACAGCGAGTTGTTCGGCGGCAGATCTGTTGAAAGCAATGGACGAAGCGATTCACGACGGTGTAGACGTTTTGTCTATCTCTCTTTCATCTCCTCCCCTGTTTCCTGAGGTCGACACTCGAAACCCTGTGGCGGTTGGAGCGTTTCACGCGGTTGCAAAGGGGATTCCTGTCGTGTGTGCCGCGGGTAACACGGGTCCTGCTTCTCAAACCGTTACCAACACGGCTCCTTGGGTCATTACCGTTGCTGCAACCACTCAAGATCGGTCTTTTCCCACACTTATTTCACTTGGCAACAATGTTACCATTGTGGTAAGCTTTACACTAGTCCAAAAACAGAGAAAATATCGGTTCGTTCACATCTTTATTTAACCTTCAACTTCTTTGAATTTTAGGGTCAAGCAATGTATCAAGATGTAGATATGGATTTCATCGGTCTGGTTTACCCTGAAGGTCCAGGAGCAAGCAATGAGACATTTTCCGGGTAATTTTCAAGTCTCTAGTCTAGGCTTTTGCAACCTTTCGGCAAAACTAGTGCGTTTGTCCCTAATGAGACCAAATCGTTTTTATATTCTCAGAGTCTGCGAAGAACTTTCCGAAAATCCAGCTCGTATAATTAAAGACAAAATTGTCTTGTGCTTCACAACATCGACGGATTATGGTACCGTGTTGAATGCTGCATCTAATGTACAAAAGCTTGGAGGCTATGGTGTGATCGTTGCAAGAAATCCGGGCCATCTGCTTGGTACTTGCGGCGCTGTCCCGTGTCTCGCTGTAGATTACGAACTCGGAACCGATATACTCTTCTACATACGCTCCACTAGGTATATAAATATACCTACATATCTTCATGAAATTGTAACTCAATCCTTGATATTGATTTTGTAAATCAAATGGTTGGTTTTGTAGATCACCTGTCGCCAAGATTCAACCTACAAGAACGTTGGTTGGACTCCCCGTGGCTACAAAGATCGCGACTTTCTCGTCAAGAGGACCTAGTTCCATCTCCCCCGCAATTCTCAAGGTACATTCAGATAAAACCCTAAACTCTACTAGATTCTAGGTTTTTGATAAAACCTAAACTATAAACCCTAAAATCTACTAGATGTTATAAGTTAGCTTTAAGTTTTAATTATTGTCAATATACATGTAAACAAGAACTATTTTCAAGAAAGCAATCAATAAAATGTAGTCGTAGGATTTGTGAGTTTCATGTAGTTACTTGTGACTGAAGTTTCATCTAGATTTTTTTGACTACATAGATCTAATGTTCTTCTGTTTTATCTTTTCCGACGCAGCCTGATATTGCAGCTCCTGGAGTGAACATACTCGCAGCTACTTCTCCAAACGATGTATTCAACGACAAAGGATTCACTATGAAGTCAGGAACATCGATGTCGACCCCTGTTGTGTCAGGAATTGTAGCACTCCTTAAGTCTTTACACCCTCATTGGTCTCCTGCCGCTATTAGATCCGCCATTGTTACTACAGCTTGGAGAACCGATCCATCCGGTGAACCCATTTTCGCAGACGGGTCAAACCGCAAATTAGCTGATCCATTTGACTACGGAGGAGGCGTTGTGGACTCAGAGCAAGCCGCGAAACCCGGTCTTGTTTACGATATGGGAGTCAACGATTACGTTCTCTACTTGTGCTCTGTTGGTTACACGGATTCATCTATTACTAGACTCGTCAGCAAGAAGACTATTTGTGCAAACCCTAGACCTTCTGTTTTTGATCTCAATTTGCCTTCAATCACAATCCCAAACCTTGGAAAAGAAGTTACTATCACTAGAACTGTTACCAACGTTGGACCAGTAGGATCGGTTTACAAAGCTGTGATTGAGGCTCCGATGGGTGTTAATGTGACCGTGACACCGAATACATTAGTGTTCAATGGTAAGACCAAGAAGCTCTCGTTCAAGGTTCGTGTGTTGACTAACCACAGAGTGAACACTGGATATTACTTTGGAAGCTTGACATGGACTGACTCTCTCCATAATGTGGTTATCCCTTTGTCTGTCAGAACTCAGGTGTTGCAGCGTTATTACGACGAGAACTAATTTTTATTTATGCCTTCATATTCTGCATTCCTTTATTTGTGTTGATTTTTTTATTGTGTTTTGCTTTATTTTTTCTGTTGTCTTGTTTAAGTGTGTCATTGTTTTTATGATTGATTAATAATACGATTAATGTTGCTATTGAATTTTCATGCCATCTACTAAAAGAGTTTAGTGCTAAGTTTCTTGGGGAAGAAGAAATCAAAAGATAAAGACAACATGACGTTGAGAGATCCAAACACTTATTATTTCTGTGGTTAATATTGTTATGGCAATGTTTTTTTTTGGAACAAGGAAAATGATATATCACCGCACCTCAACAACCAATCATTATTGTGTGTTGTTGTGTTAATGATTGATTAAGTAATACGATTAATGTTGCTATTGAATATTTCATTCATACCATCTACTACAAAATTATTCCTAGGTCTCTTGGGAAAGAAGAAATAAAAATATAAGGAAATTAATAAGAGAACAAAGTAATATTTCTCAAATCAACTTTTAAGTATTAATGCATTAGTCGCACAAACACACAAAGATCCATAAATCATCAGTTCTCATCATAGTAGTTTTGCAGAATCTGTGTTCTCACAGACACAGGAATAGTCACCTTATGTACAGAGTCGGTCCAAATCAAGCTTCCGAAGTAGTATCTAGTGTTGATTCTGTGTGTGGTCGAGACACGAACCGTGAAGGAGACGCTTTTAGTTTTGGAGTTAAACACCAGCGTCTCTGGCGTCACAGCCACTTGGATCCCAAGCGGAGGCTCGACCACGACTTTATAGACCGAATCAACCGATCCAACGTTAGTGACTGTTCTAGTGAGAGTGACTTCTTTTTTGAGGTTTGGAATGGTGATTGAAGGCAAATTGACATCAAGAACCGAAGGTTTAGGGTTTGAACAGACTGTTACTTTTCCGGCAAGCTGAGAGATTGATGAGTCGTTGTAACCAGAAGAGCATAAGTAGAGAACATAGTCTTGTGGTCCCATGTCGTATATGAGACCTGGATCTGCAGCTTTCTCAGGGTTCACGAGACCTCCACCGTAATCAAACGGATCAGCTGCTTTGCGGTTTGAACTTTCTGCAGATATCTCCTCTCCGAATGGATCTGTTCTCCAAGCTGCAAAGTAAAGAAGGGTTATTGAGTTAAAGAAGGGTTTAAGTTTCTCTTTTGTTTCTGTGTTTAGGAGAATATAAGAATAACCTGTAGTGACAATGGCTGATCTAAAAGCAGCAGGAGACCAATGAGGATGCATAGCTTTGAGAAGTGCAATAACTCCTGATATTGCTGGAGTCGCCATTGATGTTCCTGAAAGCATAACAAATCCACCGGAATTGAAGCTGGCATTTGGAGATGTAGCAGCTAATATGCTCACTCCTGGTGCTGCTATGTCGGGCTGCATTGCGAAACAAGTTAGGGTTCGGACATACATATGATATTGCAAAAAGTTAAGGATTCGTCCATACTTTGAGAATCGCCGGAGAAATCGAGTTAGGCCCTCTTGATGAGAAAGTTGCTACCTTTGACCCAACAGGTTGTCCAACGAGTGTTCTTGAAGGTTTTATCTTCACAACAGGTGATCTAAAAATCACAATATCAGCAGAAACATTATCTCAGATTCCAGCAAGTGGTTTTTTTCCTTCTAATTCAGTGTTTCTTGGAGGGAAATGAAACAAGTGTTACTTGTAAGAACTGAAGATCGAGATTTGATAGTTTCATACCCATTGGAACGTATGTAGAAAAGTATATCGGTCCCAAGCTCGTAATCAATGGCGACACAAGGGAAATCATCTTTACATGGAGCGAGAGTGTACCCCGGGTATCTCGCGATGATCAGGCCAAGACCACCGGCTGCCTTCACGAAAGAAGCAGATGTCGACACAGTGGAGTAAGCTCTTGAAGTTGTGAAACACAACACAACTTTCCCTGCCATTGTACGGTTTGGGTTGAGATTAAGGGACTCACAGACACTGCCAAAATTTCAAAGATTCATTAGGAGATATATCAGATAATGATGGTCTTAGCAAGAAAGAAGCTTGAGGTTTTGATATCATTAATTACCCACTAAAGCTCTCATTACTGTTCCCTATATCCCCTGGGTAAACCAAACTAGTGAAGCCAAGTTCTGGACCTGTGTAGATTGCTTGACCCTGAAGTAATAAAAAAACAAAGGCTTGAATTGTGTTTTGTTGACTGAAAGAAAAAACATTTGTAGAGGAAAAAAAACATCTACTCTGATTTACCAATATCACATTGTTGTTCCCAAGTGTAATGGGTGTGGGAAAAGACCGGTCTAGAGTAGTTGCAGCCACTGTTATGATCCAAGGAGCCGTATTAACCACACCTTGAGTTGTTGGGCCAGCGTTACCTCCGGCACAAACAACTACAATGCCCTTTGCAACCGCATGGAAAGCTCCAGAAGCAAACCCATCACTCAGATCGGTTTCAGAACTCAGAGGAACTCTAGCACCGAGAGAGATTGACAGGACATCAACACCGTCATGCATAGCTTCGTCAATCGCTTTCAAGATGTCAGAATACGAGCAAGTCACCCCGTCTAGCTCTTCTAGATACCAACAAGCCTTGTACATTGCTATGCGAGCACGAGGCGCACCGCCTCTCAAGGTTCCTCCAGCGAGTCCCTTGTAGGTCACGTTAGGTACAAATGAACCACCTGCAGTAGAAGCTACGTGCGTGCCGTGGCCGTCAAAGTCTCTGGCGGAAATGTAGTCAGGAGATTCTGTGGAATTGAAATCTTTGTTTTCAGCAAGAAAGCCATTGATGAAGTACTTGGCTCCTATGAGCTTTCTGTTGCAACTTGTTGATTTGAAGTTTTGTCCTGGTTCACACTTTCCTTTCCAATGTCTTGGTACTGGTCCAACCCCATTGTCATTAAATGATTCAGACTCTGGCCACACTCCTACAAACCACACAAAACAACTAAGGAATCAAAAGCAAAATAAATCTACAATGGGATGAAAACTATTGTTTCATACCTGTGTCAATAACGCCAATGATAACTTGATCACTCATGTTTGTATCATTTAAGAGATTCTTTGGATTGGAAGCAGTAAGGCCCAAGTAGTCCCAAGTCCGAGTTGTCGTGAGTTCTAAGTAACCATCCGGCATGACTTGAACAACTTGAGGTGAATCTGTTTGCAAAATAAAGTGCATCAGCAATGAAAACAATCAGCTGGTCTTTCTTAGACAATCAAAGTAATTTTGGCCTATTTCAACATCATTACTGTTTGAATTCTAAGAAGCAAAGATACCAATGAGTACCAGCGAGTTTCTTGGCTTGGGATTTGGTAAGCTTTGCCGCAAAGCCTGAAAAGCCATGTCGATAACTATACACCATTGACTCATGGGCATCTTCTTTACTATGACACAAAATCAAAACTCTTGGTTAGAGCTTTGAGACATATGGTAAACACTAATCAAGAAGCTTTCATTTGTACCTTCCAAGAAGTGACGACAACATCTGTTGATGAGATTCTGTGACAAGTTTCGGATCATCATGCTGCTTCTCACCCAGATACACTATATGAACCTATTTTATTATCATCAACAACACAACCAAAAGTTTGACATTACCTATAAATAATTTCTCTTTTTGTTGTCTTATAAAGAAGATACAATTTACCTTGCTCTCAGCACTAGCTCGTGCGACATTTGAAACTATGATCAGACTTAGCACCACAAGGATAGAAGGTCTAAAATTCATCATACCAAGCAAAAAAGAGTGTTTCATTTTTCAATCTACATGAGGGAAGCATACAAGCATTTTATATAAATGTCTCATTCCAGGAATGTTTTACATTTCTTGGAATGGTTCCTGGTCTTAAGTTCCCCATATTCTAATCACACAGAAAACTAAAGAATGCTTTTAAAATCTGTACAAGGTCAACTAAATTCTAGTTTATAGCAAACATCTAGAGCCAATACAATCAACAAACGATTCGACAGATATTAACATCAAATAAAGCCACCGTGACTATACTCCTATGAGATGATAATTTATAAATAAAATGATTGGTTCTTCTGCTAGTGGCATTGCACTACTTGGTCATAATCCAAACCAATATAAATTAAAGCAAAAATCCACTGGGTCACTCGTCGTCGTTCAAACTTGGCTCAAGAAGAGTGAAGTCGACGCGGAATACATTCGAAGGCGGTTGCTTAAGACTCACGATAAGATTATTACAAACCCTTAAAAACAACAATTTATTTATTTAGTAATACATTTATTCAGCGAAAACAAGAAGCTATCAGTTCTCATCATAGTAGTTTTGAAGAATCTGTGTTCTAACAGACACGGGAATAGTCACGTTATGCACAGAGTCAGTCCAAACCAAGCTTCCAAAGTAGAATCCAGTGTTGATTTTGTGTGTGGTCGAGACACGAACCCTGAAGGAGAAGCTTTTGGTTTTGGAGTTGAATACTAGTGTCTCCGGCGTCACAGCCACATGAACCCCAAGCGGAGGTTCGACAACCACTCTGTAGACCGAATCTACCGGTCCAACGTTAGTGACGGTTCTGGTGAGAGTGACTTCGTCTTTGAGAAACATAATAGTCTTATATATGTGAAAACACTTGTGAGGAACCCTAAGACACATATGTCTTTCTTTGACTTGAGCTTGGGCTAGGCTTCTCTTTCTTTGACTTGGGCTTGGGCTAGGCTTCTCTTTACAGAATGGTGATTGAAGGCAAATTGACATCAAGAACCGAAGGTTTGGGGTTTGAACAGATTGTTCTGTTTTTGACAAGCTGAGAGATAGATGAGTCGTTGTAACCAGCGGAGCATAAGTAGAGAACGTAGTCTTCATAGCCCATGTCGTAAATGAGACCTGGATCTGCAGCTTTCCCAGGGTTCACGAGGCCTCCACCGTAATCAAAAGGATCAGCTACTTTTCGAGATGATCCTTCTGCAAGAATCTTCTCTCCAAATGGGTCTGTTCTCCAAGCTGCCAAATAAAGAACATTACTGAGATCAGTGTGTTCTTATTTATTGGTGGGAGTTTAAAGACTGATTTCAAGATTCCTCTTGGAAGACAATAAGAACCTGTAGTGACAATAGCTGATCTAAAGGCAGCAGGAGACCAATCAGGATGCAAAGCTTTAAGAAGTGCAACAACTCCTGAAATAACTGGAGCCGCCATCGATGTTCCTGAAATCATAGCATATCCACCGGCATTGAAGCTGGCATCGGGAGATGTAGCAGCTAATATGCTCACTCCCGGTGCCCCTATGTCTGGCTGCATTGTAAGAAAAAAAAATGGATATTTTCTTGAGATCAAAACGTTATGCTGCAAAATATCAGATGGGTCTGAAAAATTAGGATCAAGACCTACTTTGAGAATCGCTGGAGAAATCGGGTTAGGCCCTCTTGATGAGAAAGTTGCCACCTTTGTCCCTACAGGTTGTCCTACGAATGTTCTTGAAGGTTGTATCTTCACAACAGGTGATCTGTAAACCACAATTCCCGTAGAAACATTATTCTCAGATTCCAGCGAGCGGATTTTTCTTAAGTGTTTCTTGGAGGAAATGAAACAACTGAGAGTCTGATAGTTTCATACCGAGTGGAACGTATGTAGAGAAGTACATCAGTCCCGAGCTCGTAATTAATAGCCACACAGGGAAAATCATCTCCACATGGAGCGAGAAGGTAACCTGGATTTCTTGCGATGATCACGCCAAGACCACCAGCTGCCTTCACATAAGAGGCAGCTATTGATACAGCATTGAAATTTGTTGTTGTTGTGAAACACAAAACAACTTTGCCTGCCATTGTACGGTTTGCATTGAGATTAAGGCTCTCACAGACACTGCAAAACGTTGAGATTAACATGATTCAGCAGGATGTCAGATAACTAAATCATGTTATTTCGTTGAACATTGCTACGTAACAAGAAGCCTGAAATTTGATATTACCCGCTAAAGGTCTCATTGGTGTTCCCTGGACCCTCTGGGTAAACCAAACTAGTGAAGCCAAGCTCTGGACCTGTGTACAGTGCCTGACCCTGCATTAACAGTTGAAAAACTCATAGTCAGATTGTTCCAAGATTATTGTGTTTCGTTGATTAAAGAAAAATAGCTGAAAAACAAAAATCATTGCAGGGGAAAACACATCTACTCTGCTTTACCAGTATCACTTTGTTATTCCCAAGTGTAATAGGTGTGGCATATGACCGATCCAGAGTGGTTGCAGCAACTGTTAATATCCAAGGAGCCGTGTTTCCCACTGTCTGAGCTGCTGGGCCATCGTTACCACCCGAACAAACAACTGCAATACCCTTTGCAACTGCATGGAATGCTCCGGTAGTAATCACATCACGCAGATCGGTCTCATAAATCAGAGGAACTGGATCGCCGAGAGAGATTGACAGAACATCAACACCATCATGTATAGCCTCGTCAATTGCTTTCATGATGTCAGAAGACGGACAAATCATTCTGCCTCGCTCTGCCGGATACCAACATATGTTTCCTGATTGCTTTCTGTATTCTTTGCTGCACATATGTTCTTCAATGCAAGATTAAGAGTGTGGACAACACATGGTGTCCAATAGATGTGAGGAAACAGACCTGAAATAATCTCTCCGGCTTCTTTGCAATTTGCTGCATTGTCAGTAATCACTTGCACAACATTCTCATGACCAACCTCGTTGATTACTTCTTTCATCAAACCAGAAATAAAAAACCTATCTTTCACTTCACCTTGACAGTCCACAGCTTTCAGAAATATAGGACCACTTCCAGAAGTAGCCATGAAGTTGATGAGAGGCTTCCTTGTAGGATCACTCCAACCGTCTGACACAATGGTCACTCCTTTTTCTTTCCATGTTAATTTAAGTGGCTGTAACATCTTCTCAACATGGGTTTTTTCTTGCTGCAGTAGAGTCGTTCTGAGCTTATTATAGCCACGAGGTACATAGCCATCGATTTTGTTCGCTGCAGCAAACTGATAGGACCTGTAGTAATGTGGATTCTTCGCAAGATTAAAGGACAACCCTCCAGTGTAGAACATTCTTGCGATTTCTTGATCCAGTTGTTCCCTGATCTCAACACCAAACGCTTTAACAAGAGGTGACAAGCTGGGCTTCCTTTTCTTAGATAAATAATCTGTACCATTTTGAGTGTCACAAGGCAAAGGAACTTCTCTAGGACCAGACTCCATTTTTTGCTTCTCAAACTCTTCTTCTAACTGGCGCATTTGATTTCTAGCAATCATACTTACTCTATTACAAACAGCAATGCCAGTATTCTTTAATCCAAGGAGATGTGCTCTAACTCTAGAATATGATCCAGTTCTTATTTCCTTACAGATATTGCACTGAAATCTCCAAGTTCCTCCAATCGCTCCTATTTTCTCTATTTTGTCCACATACTTCCATAATGGAGCGTCTCCAGATCCACCATTATCACTTTGTTCTTGAGACATCACAATAGAGAAACCAGCGATCAAACTGCACAAATTTTTTTTTTTTAAAAATAAAGAATAAAAAAACATCAATATCACATCACGAGAGCGGCAAGAGACAAAAGATATTAGCTTGAGAATTTGTTAAGTTTGTTACTGACCAACAAAAGTGATGAGGGAAGCGAGAGACACAAAGAAAAGAGCTAAAGAGATTGATTGATGAAAACTTCTGCAATGAAAACTGAAGAGTCGAGAGAGTTGATTAGTTAAACAAGTCTCTTCGTTTACTCAACCTAGGGTTTAGGAGTTATTTCCCACTAATCCACTTTTACTTTTTACATTTAATTTTTATTGGAAAATTAAGATTTCCTGTTGGGGACTCCCAAAATCTCGTTGAAACGTACCAGAAACGTCCCCACATTCGTACCGAACCGTCTCCGTGAATCACTCGGCGTCCCCATTTTTCAAAGCGTAGAGGAGACGTCTCCACGGCGTCCCCGAGCCGTCCCCGTACCCAGAACGTCCCCGAAGCGTAAGACGTCGGATTTTAGGCGTCCCCGTGCTTCTTAGCCAACAAACCTTGTAGATTGCTATGCGAGCATGAGGTGCACCGCCTCTCAAGGTTCCTCCAGCGAGGCCTTTGTAGCTTACGTTGGGAACAAATGAACCAGCTGCAGTAGAGGCGACGTGCGTGCCATGGCCGTCAAAGTCTCTAGCGGAAACGTAGTCAGGTGTTTCTGTGGAGTTGAACCCTTCGTTTGCAGCAAGAACCCCGCTGATAAAGTACTTGGCTCCTATGAGCTTTCTATTGCAATTTGTTGGTTTAAAGTTTTCTCCTGGTTCACACCTTCCTTTCCAATGGCTCGGTATTGGTCCAACCCCATTGTCATTAAACGACACAGACTCTGGCCACACTCCTACAACCACACAAATCAACAAGTCATTTAGGCGCTACAACTAAGGAATCAAAAGCAAAATAAATCTACTACGGGATGAAAACTATTGATGTATATACCTGTGTCAATAACGCCGATGATAACTTGATCACCCATATTCGTATCATTTAGGAGATTCTTCGGATTAGCAGCAGAAAGGCCTAAGTAATCCCAAGTCCTAGTTGTCGCAAGTTCATAGTAATCATCCGGTATGACATGAACAACTTCAGGTGAATCTGTTTCCAGCAATGATAATAACATCAAGCTGTTTGAATGCTAGGAAGCCAAGACATGGTGTGACTACGACATAAATGAGTACCATACCGGCGAGTTTCTTGGCTTGTGATTCGGTAAGCTTGGCAGCAAAGCCGGAAAAGCCATGTCGGTAACTATACACCATTGAACCATGTGCTTCCTCTTTACTGTGAGACAAAGATAAAACCTTTGGTAACAGCTTGAGACATATAATGGAGACAATCAAGTAGCTCTGTTTTGTACCTTCCAAGAAGTGACGACAACATCTGGTGATGAGATTCTGTGACAAGCTCAGGATCATCATGCTGCTTCTCACCCAGATACACTATATGAACCTATTTGATTACCATCACAACACAACCAAAAGTTTTGTCATAACATTTTACTGGTTTCTCTTTTTTTAGCTGTGTCGATCAAAGAAGATTAACTTACCTTGCTCTCAGCACCAGCTTGTACGACATTCAAAACTATTATCAGACTTAGCACCACAAGAATTGATGATCTGAAATTCATCATCACAAGCAAAAAAATCAAAGAGTGTTTCGTTAATTTTAGAAATGTACTTGGAAATTATTTGAGGAAGCACCACCATTATATACAGAAACGTGATTTACTTTTCGAGCGACTAAACAACTACAGAGCATCTAGAGATTGAGGCAAAAATTCAAGAAATTGAAACGTCTTGGTCAAGCTCATTGATTCTTTGTGTGGGCAATAATGCTTTGTTTTTTCAACAAATTTGAAGAAGATAAGCAATGTTTGGAAGAAACGCGTAAACAAACGAAAACGAGATTAAGATAGTTACCGAACCTCAACAAGTAATGATCTCAAAGTATCTGTCTATTTCCGGTGATTTACTTAGTATGTTCAATTCCGAAACTTGGAGCGAAATTGCCGTGGCTGATCATCACGCACGACGGTATCTAGGTTTTTAAAACTTCTGAAAGATAAGTTTCTTCTTCTACTACTTGTTGCAGAGATCTACTTAACTTATATGCGAAATCATTTTTGTAAAACAAAAATTTATGATCAATTGATTTTCTGACAGAGAGTGATGATTGCGATGCCTAGCGGGGAAGATGATTCCAAGCGGGCCCGAACATTTTATTGGGCTTATGTTTCTGATTTTAAGGCCCATTTAATGAGCCATTATTGGTTTACAAAACCATTTCGTACGGTTCGGTATTTTGGGTTNTGTTTCGTTAATTTAGGAATTGTACTTGGAAATTATTTGAGGAAAGCAAAGAGCATTTTATACAGAAACGTGATTTACTTTTCGAGCTTCTAGAGATTGAGACGAAAATTCAAGAAATTGAAACGTCTCGGTCAAGCTCATTGATTCTTTGTGTGGGAAATAATGCTTTGTTTTTCTTGGAATTTTCAACAAATTTGAAGAAGATAAGCAATGTTTGGAAGAAACGCGTAAACAAACGAAAACGAGATTAAGATAGTTACCGAACCTCAACAAGTAATGATCTCAAAGTATCTGTCTATTTCCGGTGATTTACTTAGTATGTTCAATTCCGAAACTTGGAGCGAAATTGCCGTGGCTGATCATCACGCACGACGGTATCTAGGTTTTTAAAACTTCTGAAAGATAAGTTTCTTCTTCTACTACTTGTTGCAGAGATCTACTTAACTTATATGCGAAATCATTTTTGTAAAACAAAAATTTATGATCAATTGATTTTCTGACAGAGAGTGATGATTGCGATGCCTAGCGGGGAAGATGATTCCAAGCGGGCCCGAACATTTTATTGGGCTTATGTTTCTGATTTTAAGGCCCATTTAATGAGCCATTATTGGTTTACAAAACCATTTCGTACGGTTCGGTATTTTGGGTTTACAGTTTAGGGGTAAACGCTTCGGTTTTAGGTTTGGTTTTCGTTCGGTTTTTCCGAATTGTATGGTTTATCGGTTTTATAAAACCATATATATTTCGGTTTGCTATGATTCGGTTTTTTCGGTTTTCGATTTTTCGGTTTTATAAAAATTAAAACCATACAAAACTCATATGTAACTTGGTTCGGTTTGATATAGTTCGGTATCATTTTTTTCGGAATTATACTATTACGAAAAACTTTGAATCTTTGATTCAAACTATGAATATGAATAGTAATAATAGATATGAGTGAAACAAAACAAAAAGTTAAAAGAATAAAATCCAAATCATAAGAAATAAATCTAAATCATCAATAAAACCAAGTTTATAAAAGCCAAAAACTAAAAAACAAATATTTCTATTTATAGTTTGTATTTGTAAATATTATATTTTAAATATTTATATGTAGATATTTTTGGTAAATATTATATTTAAATTTATGAGTTAAGATTTAGTAAATTATAAAGATAATTAAGTCTAATAATAAAATATGGACATAAACTAAACTAAGAAAATAAGAAATATAAATTATTTAAAAATTTAATTCTGAAACCAAAAAAAATCATTCGGTTTAACAATTTTTAACCAAACCAAATCTAAACCAAAACTTTTAAAAAATAATAATCAAATGGTTTTTTAGGTTTAACCATAACCAAACCATAACACTTTTTCGATTTGATATGGTTTGGTTTTTTCAGTTACGGTTTTTTTCCCACCCCTATAATACAGTTTGTTTAGCCCCCACTTAGTTTTCATTACTCGATCGGCGCCAATATCTTTATGAAATTCGAATTGTGCCCTCTTCTTCAAGCGCGCGGTTAGAGTTAACCAGTTTTTGAACATTGCGTAGAACCCACACAAAAAAAAAAAATTGTTTTATTAACACATAGGCAGGGAAGACAAGATTACTTATACAGTTTATTCAGCAAAAACAAGAATCATCAGTTCTCATCATAATAGTTTTGCAGGATCTGTGTTCTAACAGAGACAGGAATAGTCACGTTATACACAGAGTCTGTCCAAACCAAGCTTCCAAAGTAGAATCCAGTGTTGATTTTGTGTGTGGTCGAGACACGAACCGTAAAGGAGACACTTTTGGTTTTGGATTTAAACACTAGTGTCTCTGGTGTCACAACCACTCGAACCCCAAGCGGAGGCTCGACCACAACTTTGTAAACCGAATCAACCGGTCCAACATTAGTGACGGTTCTGGTGAGATAGACTTCATCTTTGAGGTTTGGGATAGTGATTGAAGGCAAATTGACATCAAGAACAGAAGGTCTTGGGTTTGAACAGATTGTTCTTTTACCGACAAGCTGAGAGATGGATGAGTCGTTGTAACCGGCGGAGCATAAGTAGAGAACGTAGTCTTCAGAGCCCATGTCGTAAATGAGACCTGGATCTGCAGCTTTCTCAGGGTTCACGAGGCCTCCACCGTAATCAAACGGATCAGCTACTTTGCGAGATGATCCTTCCGCAAAAATCTGTTCTCCGAATGGATCTGTTCTCCAAGCTGCAAAGCAAAGAACACTTAGTGAGATAAGTGTTTTATTGTTTTGATGTTGGCGTGAGTTTAAAGAGTGAGTTCAAGGTTTAAGAACCAGTAGTGACAATAGCTGATCTAAAGGCTGCAGGAGACCAATCAGGATGCAAAGCTTTGAGAAGTGCAATAACTCCCGAAACAACTGGAGCCGCCATAGATGTTCCCGTAAGCATATCGAATCCACCATCACTGAAATTGGAATCGGGAGATGTAGCAGCTAATATGCTCACTCCCGGTGCCCCTATGTCTGGCTGCATTGCCAAAAATAACGGATTTTCTTGAGATTCAGAACATAGGATGCAGAAAATCTGATGGGTCTGAAAAATTAGGACCAAGACCTACTTTGAGAATCGCTGGTGCAATCGAGTTAGGTCCTCTTGATGAGAAAGTTGCTACCTTTGTCCCCACAGGTTGTCCTACGAGTGTTCTTGAAGGTTGTATCTTCACAACAGGTGATCTGCAAAACCACAATTCCCGTAGAAACCTATTCTTAGATTCCAGCAAGCAGATTTTCCTTAAGTGTTTGAGATTAAAACTGATAGTTTCCATACCTAGTCGAACGTATGTACAAAAGTAAATCCGTCCCGAGCTCGTAATCAATGGCAACGCAGGGGAAATCATCTCTACATGGATTGAGATTGTAACCTGGATTTTTTGCGATGATCACGCCAAGACCACCGGCTGCCTTCACATAAGAGGCAGCTCTTGACACAGCATTGAAAGTTGTGAAACACAGCACAACTTTCCCCGCCATTGTACGGTTTGGGTTGAGATTTAGGCTCTCACAGACACTGCAAAACGTTAGTAGATATTCAGCAAGATGTCAGATAACTGAGTTATTTCTTTGAACAAGAAGTTTGAATTTTGATATTACCCGCTAAAGGTCTCATTGTTGTTCCCTGGACCCTCTGTGTAAACCAAACTAGTGAAGCCAAGCTCCGGACCTGTGTACATTGCTTGACCCTGAAGTAACAGCGGAAATACATATAATCAGAGGAAAAATAGCTGAAAAACAGAAACATTGCAGAGGAAAACACAACTACTCTGCTTTACCAGTATCATTTTGTTGTTCCCAAGTGTAATAGGTGTGGCAAAGGACCGATCCAGAGTGGTTGCAGCAACTGTTAATATCCAAGGAGCCGTGTTTACCACGGTCTGAGCTGCTGGGCCAGCGTTACCACCCGAACAAACAACTGCAATACCCTTTGCAACTGCATGGAATGCTCCAGTAGTAATCCCATCACGCAGATTGGTCTCAGAATTCAGAGGAACTCGAATGCCGATAGAGATTGACAAAACATCAACACCATCATGTATAGCTTCGTCAATTGCTTTCATGATGTCAGAATATGGACAAGTCACTCCGCCTAGATACCAACAAGCCTTGTACATTGCTATTCGAGCACGAGGTGCACCACCTCTCAAGGTTCCTCCAGCGAAGCCCTTGTAGCTAACGTTAGGAACAAATGAACCGCCTGCAGTAGAGGCGACGTGCGTGCCATGGCCGTCAAAGTCTCTAGCGGAAACGTAGTCAGGTGATTCTGTGGAGTTGAATCCTTCGTTTGCAGCAAGAAACCCGTTGATAAAGTACTTGGCTCCTATGAGCTTTCTATTGCAATTTGTTGGTTTAAAGTTTTCTCCTGGTTCACACCTTCCTTTCCAATGGCTCGGTATTGGTCCAACCCCATTGTCATTAAACGACACAGACTCTGGCCACACTCCTACAACCACACAAATCAACAAGTCATTTAGGCGCTACAACTAAGGAATCAAAAGCAAAATAAATCTACTACGGGATGAAAACTATTGATGTATATACCTGTGTCAATAACGCCGATGATAACTTGATCACCCATATTCGTATCATTTAGGAGATTCTTCGGATTAGCAGCAGAAAGGCCTAAGTAATCCCAAGTCCTAGTTGTCGCAAGTTCATAGTAATCATCCGGTATGACATGAACAACTTCAGGTGAATCTGTTTCCAGCAATGATAATAACATCAAGCTGTTTGAATGCTAGGAAGCCAAGACATGGTGTGACTACGACATAAATGAGTACCATACCGGCGAGTTTCTTGGCTTGTGATTCGGTAAGCTTGGCAGCAAAGCCGGAAAAGCCATGTCGGTAACTATACACCATTGAACCATGTGCTTCCTCTTTACTGTGAGACAAAGATAAAAACCTTTGGTAACGGCTTGAGACATATAATGGAGTTGAATACTAATCAAGTAAGCTTTGTTTTGTACCTTCCAAGAAGTGAAGACAACATCTGGTGATGAGATTCTGTGACAAACTCAGGATCATCATGCCGCTTCTCACCCAGATACACTATATGAACCTATTTCATTATCATCAACAACACAACCAAAAGTTTGTCATAAACGTTTTATTGGTTTCTCCTTTTTTTTGCTGTCTTGAGTATCAAAGAAGTTTAACTTACCTGGCTCTCAGCACCAGATCGTGCGACATTCGAAACTATTATCAGACTTAGCACCACAAGAAGAGATGATCTGAAATTCATCATCCCAAGCAAAAACTAAAGAGTTTTGTTAATTTTGGAAATGTACTTGGAAATTATTTGAGGAAGCACCACCATTATATACACAAACGTGGTTTACTTTTCGAGCGACTAAACAACTACAGAGCTTCTAGAGATTGAGAAGAAAATTCAAGAAACGGAAACGTCTTGGTCAAGCTCATTGATTCTGTGTGGGAAGTAATGCTTTGTTTTTCTTGGAATTTTCAACAAATTTGAAGAAGATACGCGATGTTTGGAACAAACGCGATAAACAAACGAAAACGAGATTAAGATTGTTACCGAACCTCAACAAGTTATGATTTTCAATGTATCTGTCTATTTTCGATGCTTGACTTAGTTTGTTCGATGCCGAAACTTGGAGCGAAATCGCTGTGGCTGACCATCACGCACGACGGTGTCTACGTTTTTATAACTTTTGAAAGATTAGTTTCTTTTTCTACTAGTTGCAGAGATCTACTTAACTTATGGAAAACCATTTTCGTAAAACAAAAATTTATTAACAATTGATTTTCTGACTGAGAGAGTATCAGAGAATCTGCAATTTTCCGATGAACTGAAAAAAAAAAAAAAAAAAAAGATGATTGCGATGCCTAGCGGGGAAGATGATTCCAAGCGGGCCCGAACATTTTATTGGGCTTATGTTTCTGATTTTAAGGCCCATTTGGCCATTATTGGTTTACAAAACCATTTGGTACGGTTCGGTATTTTGGGTTTACAGTTTTTTTTAACCCTCCCTTTAGTTTTTTCATTACTCGATCGGCGCAAATATACTTTATAAAATTCGAATTGTGCCCTCTTCAAGCGCCCGGTTAGAGTTAACCAATTTTTTAGCATTGCGTAGAACCCAAAAAAAAATTGTTTTATTAACACATATGCAGGGAGACTTGTACAATTTATTCAGCAAAAACAAGAATCATCAGTTCTCATCGTAGTAGTTTTGCAGAATCTGCGTTCTCACAGACACAGGAATAGTCACGTTATGCACAGAGTCAGTCCAAACCAAGCTTCCAAAGTAGAATCCAGTGTTGATTTTGTGTGTGGTCGAGACTCGAACCGTAAAGGAGACACTTTTGGTTTTGGAGTTGAACATTAGCTTTTCCGGAGTCACCGCGACTAGAACCCCAAGCGGAGGCTCGACCACGACTCTGTAGACCGAATCAACCGGTCCAACGTTAGTGACGGTTCTAGTAAGAGTGACTTCGTCTTTGAGGTTTGGAATTGTGATTGAAGGCAAATTGACATCAAGAACAGAAGGTCTTGGGTTTGAACAGATTGTTCTTTTACCGACAAGCTGAGAGATAGATGAGTCGTTGTAACCAGCGGAGCATAAGTAAAGAACGTAGTCTTCAGAGCCCATGTCGTATATAAGACCGGGATCTGCAGCTTTCTCAGGGTTCACGAGGCCTCCACCGTAATCAAACGGATCAGCTACTTTGCGAGATGAGCCTTCTGCAAAAATCTGCTCTCCGAATGGATCTGTTCTCCAAGCTGCAAAGTAAAGAACACTTGCTGAGATCAGTGTGTTCTTGTTTATTGGTGGGAGTTAAAGAGTGATATCAAGATTCCTCTTGGAAGACAATAAGAACCTGTAGTGACAATAGCTGATCTAAAGGCAGCAGGAGACCAGTCAGGATGCAAAGCTCTGAGAAGTGCAATAACTCCCGAAACAACTGGAGCCGCCATCGATGTTCCCGCAAGAATATCGAATCCACCAGCACTAGAATTAGAATCGGGAGATGTAGCAGCTAATATGCTCACTCCCGGTGCCCCTATGTCAGGCTGCATTGCGAGACAAAAATGAAGATTTTCTTGTGATTCAAAACATTTGATGCAGAAAATCTGATGGATTTGGGCATACATACCTTTAAAATTGCTGGAGAAACCGAGTTAGGCCCTCTTGATGAGAAAGTTGCTACCTTTGTCCCCACAGGTTGTCCTACGAGTGTTCTTGAAGGTTGTATCTTCACAACCGGTGATCTGCAAACCAAAAGATTCAGAAAGCTTCGTACTTTTTCTATGTCTCTCGGAGGGATTGCTACTTATTCATAGTTTCATACCGAGTGGAGCGTATGTAGAGAAGTACATCGGTCCCGAGCTCGTAATCAATGGCCACACAGGGGAAATCATCTCTGCATGGAGTCAGATTGTAACCTGGATTTCTTGCGATGATCAGGCCAAGACCACCGTCTGCCTTCACGTAAGAGGCAGCTCTCGATACAGCAGTGAAAAGTGTTGTTGTTGTGAAACACAGCACAACTTTCCCTGCCATTGTACGGTTTGGGTTGAGATTAAGGCGCTCACAGACACTGCAAAATGATATATACATATTCGTTAGGATGTTAGATAACTGACATAAATGATATTATATCATTTGAATGTTACCCGCTAAAGGTCTCATTGCTGTTCCCTGGACTCTCTGGGTAAACCATACTAGTGAAGCCAAGTTTTGGACCTGTGTACAGTGCTTGACCCTGCATTAACAGTTCCAAGATTTGGATTGTGTTTCATTGATTGAAGAAAACAGAAACGTTTGCAGAGGAAAAAACATCTACTCTGCTTTACCAGTATCACGTTGTTGTTCCCAAGTGTAATAGGTGTGGCAAAGGACCGGTCCAGAGTGGTTGCAGCAACTGTTAAGACCCAAGGAGCTGTGTTTAACACGGTCTGAGCCGCTGGGCCAGAGTTCCCACCAGCGCAAACAACTATGATGCCCTTTGCTACTGCGTGGAACGCTCCAGTAGCAATCCTATCACGCAGATCGGTTTCAGGAAACAGAGGAACTTGAGCACCGAGAGAGAGCGACAAAACATCGACACCATCATGCATAGCTTCATCCATTGCTTTCAAGATGTCAGAAGATGAACAAGCCACTGTACCTAGCCGTTCCAGATACCAACAAGCCTTGTATATGGCTATGCGAGAGCGCGGTGCCCCACCCCTCAAGTTTCCTCCAGCGAGTCCCTTGTAGCTTACGTTAGGAACAAATGAACCACCCGCAATGGATGCTACATGCGTGCCATGGCCAATAAAGTCTCTAGCGGAAACGTAGTCAGGTGATTCTGTGTAGTTGAATCCTTCGTTTTCGGCTAGAAACCCGTTTATAAAGTACTTGGCTCCTATGAGCTTTCTGTTGCAATTTGTTGATTTGAATCTTTCTCCTGGTTCACACCCTCCTTTCCAATGGCTTGGTATTGGTCCAACCCCGTTGTCGTTAAACGACTCAGACTCTGGCCACACTCCTATAACCACTCAAAACTGCATTTCATTGAGACGTTACAATAAAGGATCCAAAAGAAACAAGAATTAGGATCTAATGAAAACTACTTATACCTGAGTCAATAAAACCAATGGTAACTTGGTCACCCATGTTTGTATCATTTAGGAGATTGTTCGGATTGGCAACAGAAAGACCTAAGTAGTCCCAAGTCCGAGTTGTCGCGAGTTCGTAGAAACTATCCGGTATGACATGAACAACTTCAGGTGAATCTGTTTCCAAAATTTCATCAGCAATAAAAAAAAAAATACTCAGCTGCTCTTGCTTAGACAATCAAAGTAATCTTAGACTGTATCATCAAAATGCTAATAAGCCAAAGACATGGTGAGACTTAAGATAACAGAGAGCCAGTGAGTACCAGCAATTTTCTTGGCTTGTGAATCGGTAAGCTTGGCAGCGAAGCCTGAAAAGCCATGTTTGTAACTGTGCACCATTGATCCATGTGCTTCCTCTTCACTGTGACACAAAGATAAAAGCTTTGGTAACAGCTTGAGACATATAATGGAGTTGAATATTAATCAAGTAAGCTTTGTTTTGTACCTTCCAAGAAGTGAAGACAACATCTGGTGATGAGATTCTGTGACAAGCTCAGGATCATCATGCTGCTTCTCACCCAAATACACTATATGAACCTATTTGATTACCACAACACAAGCAAAAGTTTGTTATAGCCGTTTATTGGTTTCAAAATGTGTTCTTTTATAGAAAATATCAATTTACCTTGGTCTTAGCACCAGCTTGTGCGACATTCAAAACTATTATCAGACTTAGCACCAAGAGAAGTGATGATCTGTAATTCATCATACCAAACAAAAAGGAGTGTTTCGTTAACTTTTCAATCTACTTATAAATTTATCTGAGGAAACAAAGAGCATTGATATAGAAGTTGTAGTTTCTTATCCTCCAAGAATGTTTTACATAAGTCACACAGAAAATAGTGTGTCATTTTTTTCAATCACTACTTGAAGACATTTGAGAAAGTAAACGCAATTTTAATAAAGAAACGTGTTTAAGTTCTCATGGAACTAAATTAGATTAAGAACGAAAATTCAATTGGTCAAACTTAATTATCCTTTGTGTGGCCAATAATGTTTCGTTTTCATGGAATTTTCAACAAATGTGAACAAGATAGCAGCAATGTTTGGATTGGAACAAATGCCATCAATCAACAGAGGAAATGAGATTGAGATAGTGACTGAACCTCGATAATTAATGATTTCAAAGTATCTGTTTGGTACCAGGAGAGAAATCGCCGTCACGAGTCACGACGGCGTCGAAGGCGGCGAGTAGGTTTTATAATTTCTTGAGAGATTAGTGTCTTCTGTTAATTCAAGAGATTTACTTAGCTTCTGTGAAAGCATTTTCGCAAAACAAAAATTTATGATCAATGGATTTCCCGATGAAGAGTATCAGAGCATCTGAAAATTTCCCGATGAAAGGCAAAGAAGAAGAAGGAGATGTGTGAGGAAAAATTGAGATTGTCTAACGGGGGAGATGGTTCGAAGCGGGCCAGAACATTTTATTGGGCTTTTAAATATAAGATTTAAAGGCCCATTAATGAGCTATTGATTTATTTAGTTACCATTTTTGCCCTTACGTTTTTTAGTTGTCATCACTCGAACGTCGCCGATTCATGAACATGCAGACCATTTTTCTTTTTTGAAATTCGAATTGTGCCCTGCATGATTACCCACTCCTGTGTTATTTTTCAAAATCGACCATTTTGTTTGTTTGTTTAAGATGTGTATTTCAGATATCAAGACGGGAAATAGCACTTAAAAGGTTGAAAACGCGTAATTTTAATAGTGGATTAGCTCGTTTTAACTCTAATTTTAACTACAAATTCGTATAATTTTCGTTAAATTTTAGATTTTGTTACATGCAAATATATAATTTTAAATTATTTAAATATATATTTTTTTTAGATTTATTGTTAAAAAATTTTAGTTACATTAAATAGTGTTTGACAATTAATTTTAATATTTATTAGGAAATAAAATGTTTGAAAATTAGTTTAATATAATAATTTAAACAGATTTTTAAAAAATTAAGAAAAATTGTAGTGTTGATATATTAGCAAAAATTAATAAAAATAGTCTCGAATGTTTCTAAACTAGATTGAAATTTCTTAATCTTCATGGATAATTTACACCGTTGCTGATCCGGTAAATCAGAAGTATTACAATTTTATTTTAAAGAAAGTATCCAGCAAAATTCTAAAATGAGTCATAATTTCCCCATTATATAAATTGTTCTTTCGGTTACCAATCGGTCCTATTTTGTCATCATTCGACCGTCACCGGTTCACGAACATGCAATCCACCACTTTTTCGAATTTCGAAATTGTGACCTGCATGATTGCCTACTCCTTCGTCTATCTTCTAAATTGACTATAATACCCTTATTTTACCAAAATCTCATGATTCATTTCTCGTATCGAATTGACATATGTTCCCCTCTTTGGTATGGCAGACAAATAATTGAGATGCCACTGTTTCGTTTGTTCTTATTCTGACATTAGAAAATAACCATTACATTGATTGAATGTTTTGTTGCGATTTATTTATAAGTTACGTGTGTTAGAGTACGAAAAAACCTACAACTACGAAATTAACACTAAAACCCAGAAAAAAACAAAAACTTACGAAGGCTGTTATAGTATTGGTGGTAAAGATATCAAAACTGAAAGCAAACAAAAATGATCGTGGGTGTGTATAAGTGTCATGCGTGGGTTCCATTCCATCTATCGTCACTCCATCTATCGTCACTAGTATTGGTTTTCTTTTACTTTTGATAAACGAATGATGAAAATGTGAAATAACCATATGCCGCTAGTAAAAATACGAAATGCAAAGTTTAGAGATCATCTTATCAAATTGTATTTGAGACAAAACTATGTAACATATGATTTGATCTCGGATCTGCAGAATGTTTAGATCTTTACAGAATGTATAAATCTAGGTCCAAAACTTGATGAAATAAAAACTTTCTAACCATAAAAAAAGATATTCTCTCCGTTCCTAATAAATTGATGTTTTGGATTTTTTTTCTTGTTTCTCAAAGATTGATATTGTAGGATTTGATTAATATATTTTACTTTAAAAACTAATTAATATCAATTTTTTGGATAAGAAAAAAGTTAAAGTAAAGTTTTACATTATTCTCATTGGTCAAAAGGTAAAAAGTAAAGAAAAAATAACTAGTAAAAATAGATAATAATTGTTTTTTAAAATCTGTGAAAAATCTAAAACATTATTTTATTAGGAATAAAGGGAGTATAAAATAAATAAAAAATAAAATAAAATCAACGAAATAAAAGTTTATTTCTTTTAATTCAGAAAAATCATTTTGTTCGACGAAACTTTTTTTAATGTAAGTCTACTGTGAAAAACGAATACATGTCAAAGTAACCTATAGCGTGGTATTCCTTAGTTGAGAAATTAGATCCAATGACTATATAAAAACTGAAAACATATCAACTAACCATAAGAAAAGAGTGACTATTATATTCTATATATTTTGTACAATATATGCGATCTTACCCTTTATTTGAAAAGATAAAAAAGAAGGCAGATGACGTCGGGAAACAGTTGCGGTCTTGGTAGGGTTTAATTTGGGTAGTATATTGTTTATACTATATAATTTGCAGACATGAGTTATACTGTAAGATCTTATTTGTAAAAATAATTTTCCATTTTTTATAATATATGGTTATATTGCAGCGTTATGTAATGGATTTACCAACATAGTATGGTATTGTGAAATTGCAGAATAGATGAGTTAGAGATACTTGAGTGAATGTTTTATAGTGGATACGAACCCGCAGGGCGTAAACGGGTTCAACTTGCATTGGATTGAAAGCATCAAAGAAGCATTGATGAATGATCAGCTTTTAACTTAAAAGAAGTACGGATTGTGATGGGTTTTTGCAAGGAAGCCGACATATTCCACACCCGCAAATGCCACAAAAATTTACAAAATCTTTTGCATCTTGAAGTGATTGTACTTATGCGTACTAGAATGTTATAACTTCGTATTTGTTATTTAAAAATACAACACCGAAACACATTGATGTGTACTATATAATATTATTCATATCAAGCAGTACTATACTACTTCTTAATAATATAATATGAGATTTTAAAGTATGGTAGTGCAAGTAAATAGGATATACATGATCTGACTGTAGATGACTGTAAAAATGATTGTTACTCGTAACTTAGTATAGGGATTTAGAAAATAGTACACATCAGCTCAAACAATTATACTATAATAATATATAATATAAACCCTATACTATTCTATTGTAATATATGATGACTTATGTATAGTATAGTTTTAAAAGTAAATGGAATAGAAAAATAGTCACACAATAGCTATACCGTCGCCGGAGTTATTATTGAATATCAGAGACGCATCGCATTCAATTATATGTAGGCTTTATGGTACGACCGTCAACCCTCTCGTTTATATAGCCACATGACGGAAGGCTAAGATAAATTTCAATTTTAAATTTATTAATTACAAACTTGTTATGGTATAGATTGGATACTTTAGGTTTGCAACGTGAAAAAGACTTGTGTAGGGAGGTGACGTCATGGGAAGTACAATTCACTTATGGATCCACCTAAAAGGAAAGGGTTGTTCCGACATTTCACACTGCATTATGGTTATTTTTTTTATTATTCAAACGCTATAGTTATATTCTTCGTTTCTTTTCGTATAATGGTTAGTTCGCAAATTCACCCGTTAAATTAAAAAAACAAAACAAAAACAAATAAACTGCCTTATCCCTTGATGTTAATTTTTTTTTCCGTCATCCCTTATCCCATAGCTTGATGGTAATATTCATTAATAAATGATCAAGACAATGCCCATGTCCATGAATAATATATGTAACATATGATGTTAAATCAAATTTAAAATGAACCGTCTTTCTTACATGTTTCTTCGGTTTAAAGTTATGTACCTTAGCCGAAATGAGTATGAAACTTTATAATATAGTATTAATGTGCTTATCTGTAGATTCAACCCATAATCCCGTTAAATCGATGGGTAATGGTACTAATCATTATAATTTATTATTTTAATGAAGTTTGGTGGCACCCTTTATTGATTAAAAAAAAAGTCGAGATACATGAAATTATTATATTAGTCTTTGCGATTCAAAACCTTGATCTATTATCTGACTAATAACGTCGCGAGCCTCTTAAACTAATCTCACGCTCAGATTTTGTCTCATAGTACACTTTAATTTAGCTAGAAAAAGTGGGTAAGATCCACAACACTAAGCAAAGACTTTGCTGCAAAGTTATGGACATTTTATCTTGTTTATGTATATATATACACGCAAACATATAGTATGGTTAGATTTTGTATGCATATAAGAGGAACCTAAATTGAAATTTAGATCACATAGATGAGAAAAAAAAAAGACAATTGTCACCTAACTAGAGATCCAAAAGGACCCATTAAATCTTGGGCTACGTTTGAGATTGTACCTATATTTTATTTGTCCCGTGAATTAATAGAAATTTAGATATATTTTCTGACATTTAATCATAATTTGAACATTGAGCGCCGAGAAATTAAGTGTTGGTAAACTCGTAATCGTACCACTGAGGAAGGATGGTCATAGGCTAGAAGAAAATCATTTAATAGTTTTACTTCACAAAAAGATCGTTTTAATTATTGTTTTTTTTAAATGATTTCTCTTCGTTTTAACAATTATCAATTACTAATACATTTCTTTTGTTTTCTTATAATTCACAAAAAATGATAATGGCTTTAGAATTTCAATACAACTTTTAATAAGAAAAATGTTGAGTGCTTTTGGTAGACAAAGTTGATAAAAATAAATCAATTAAAAAAGAATTTAAAATTTTTTTTTTTTTTGCAGAAATTAAAAACATAATAATTTTTTTAATTTGTTCTTTTATAAAAAAAAAGAAGTTTGTGAAAAATGTCAAAATACTTATAACAAAAGAAAAGAAATTATATAGGATATGCAAAATAATATTACAGAATTTACCCCCACAAATTAGAGTTATCATTTATGTTAAGTAATCACAAAGTTGGGGGGGGGGGGGGGGCAAATTTGGAAGTTAGTCTTTTGTCTTTGGACAGAACAGTGAAGCTGAGAATCACGCGACTCATTTCGCCAGCAAAAGCACAGAGATTTGAAAGAAAGAAAGAAAAATCCATTTTAGTGAAAAAGAACCGAAAAAAGAAAACTCTCCTTTTCTTGTTTTTTTTCTTAATGAAATTAGAGCCTACTGCAAAATAGGGGAGTGGTGAAAAAGATAAAAACAAATTAAAGAAAAGTAGGAATCAATTACAGACATTATTGGGTTTTCTTTTTTTTCTCTTCCGAGAGAAGATGATGATGTCGTTGAGTTCACCTGTTGTTTTCTCTCGACAACCTTAAAAAGAAAGGAAGAAGCTTTCTCTCTGCTCTTGAGAGTTTTTCTTCTGAGAAGAAACGTTTCTTTCTTTTTATATAAAATAAAAAGATGGGAATGGGAAGGCATCAGAAATCTGTAACTTCTGGAGTTTCAGCGAGATGGGTTTTTCTTCTCTGCATTTCTAGCTTCGTCCTCGGTGTTCTTGTCGTTAACAGGTTCTTTGATTCTCTCTCTCTCTCTCTCTCTCTCTCTCTCTCTCTCTCTCTTCAATGCTAATGCTGTGGAATCTTGTCTTGTTTCCGTGTGAACCAGCTCTTTTGGTTGGGTTGTTACTGTTAATGAAAATTTAGGGGATTTTAGATATAGCTTAAAAAGTCTGCAACTTTGTCTCTCCTACTAAATGCTATGTCTTCACATTGGTGAATCTGGAACATTCTGATTCAGAATTTTGCATAAAGTTGGTTCTTCTAGTGGAAAGATGATGTTTTTTTTTCTTTCTTGGGGTTAGCCTTAGTAGCTTTGCTTCCTATTACAAGTAGGCTTTTTATTGGTTCTGTGCATAGAAGCTTGATCCTATGTCACAGTTAGGGAATTTCAGAAGTTAAAACAAACTCAACTGTTAATTAGCCCTTTAGCTGATGATGGTTACATTTGTTGGTCTGGCTTATTAATCTTACACCTTTTCTTTATTTAGGATATTGGCAACTTCTGAGACCATAGATAGCAACGAGAGAGCTTCTTCATCTGAGCATAATGATCAATCTAGATCACTTCATCCTCTTGTTGATTGCGAGAGCAAGGCAAGTAACAATTAGACAAACATTTGTGTAAATTCATAACTCCTTTTGTACCAAAGTTTTTTTTCCACTTAATCTTAGTTTTGGCTTTGATTCTTCTGTCCAGGAAGGAGACATTCTATCTCGAGTTTCGCATACTCATGATGTTATCAAGTAAAGTGCCTTTTTGTCTCACTGAAACATGTTTTTGATATTTAGAGATGGCTTTATACAGTTACATGAATTGTTTATGCATTTCCATGTACAGGACATTAGACAAGACGATTTCGTCGCTTGAAGTAGAACTAGCCACAGCTCGAGCAGCAAGATCTGACGGTGGAGATGGATCTCCAGCTGTTGCGAAACCAGTAGCAGACCAATCGAATCAACGGCCTCGTATGTTCTTTGTGATGGGAATCATGACTGCTTTCAGTAGCAGGAAACGAAGAGACTCCATAAGAGGAACCTGGCTTCCTAAAGGTACCTCAAGAACAAACCTAGCTCTTGCTTTCTTTCAATAGCAGATGTAACAAAAGGTGTTAAAAGATTGTTGCTTTGTTCATTTCTTTTGCAGGAGATGAATTGAATAGATTAGAGACAGAGAAAGGAATCATAATGCGATTTGTCATCGGTCACAGGTAGAATTTGAAACTGTCTTTTGGCTCCAAACATCGACTACATTGGCTGTTCTTTGATATCATTAATGGTTCATAATAGTTCTTCTCCTGGGGGTGTCTTGGACCACACCATTGAAGCCGAAGAAGAACAGCACAAAGACTTCTTTCGCCTGGTAAATTTTGCTCGCCCACATGCTTACATTTGCTCTGTTCTTCTCGGTTTGTTGATCAAAAGTTTAAACCTTGCAGAATCACATTGAAGGCTATCATGAATTGTCATCTAAAACCCAAATATATTTCTCATCTGCTGTTGCAAAATGGGATGCAGACTTCTACATCAAAGTGGACGATGATGTTCACGTTAATCTCGGTCAGTTACACAAAACCATTTATGTCTTTCTTAATACTGTTCCAAGAAGAGCTTAATGAAAGTTTAGTTATCCATCATCCAGGAATGCTTGGTTCTACATTGGCTCGCCACAGATCAAAACCGCGAGTGTACATCGGTTGCATGAAGTCTGGACCTGTCCTAGCTCAAAAGTAAGCAACAAAGTCTGTCACAAGCTCATGTCTTTTACACAGATCTTTGACGTTTTTTTTCCCGTGTTGCAGAGGACTCAAATACCATGAGCCAGAATATTGAAAGTTTGGTGAAGAAGGGAACAAGTACTTCAGACACGCTACTGGTCAAATCTATGCCATCTCCAAAGATTTAGCAACTTATATCTCAGTAAACCGGTGAGCTCTCTCACCAATTTCAAACGAATCCTCTATGCAAATCCCAAACGAGTATGATTCACTCAAATTTCACTAATGTCTTTTTCAGGCAACTACTTCACAAATATGCAAATGAAGATGTCTCTTTAGGTTCTTGGTTCATTGGTCTCGATGTTGAACATATCGATGATAGAAGCCTCTGCTGCGGAACACCCTTAGGTAAAAACTTTGCACACAAACACAGAAACAATTCAAGATTCAAGAATCAAGTTTTGATGGAATTGTGTGTGCAGATTGCGAGTGGAAGGGTCAAGCAGGGAACCCTTGCGCAGCATCGTTCGACTGGAGCTGCAGCGGGATCTGCAAATCTGTGGATAGAATGCCTGAAATACACCAACGTTGCGGAGAAGGGCAAGGAGCAATCTGGCACACCAGTTTCTAAACTATAAAAGCTCTTTGAACAAGTAATGTATAGAGTTTCAGCTTCTTCTTATGGATGATTAGTGTAGGTTATTATGATTATGATGGATGATGATGTTCATGTTTAAACATTACAGGGATCATCTAAAGCCCCAATTTTTGCCTCGTAAATCCTAAACCCTTAAATTGATGTTGAAGGATTCTTGCAAAGTTTGGTTCTTTTTTATTTGCTTTAGAGAGAATCAGAAAACAGAAACAAGAAAAAAGTCTTTTTATTTTTTAATATATATGTACATATTCAAGAATTAGAAAACGAAATTGACATAAACGGCAAAAACAGATGAATCAGTCACAAAGGATGATTTTGATTAAGAATTGGATTTTTTTCCCAAAATTGTATTCACAGTAAAAATGAATCGAACAAAAGAAAAAAAGACTCGGCAAAATCTTGTTTTCTTGGTTGAATCAAGAACGAACAATGGTCTCGAAGCAATGAATCCCGTCGAGCTCCAGAGCAAACCTCGGTTGCTTCGTCGCCAAACTGGGAGCTTTTTCATCTTTCTTCAGCGTAGAAGCGGCTTGGCCGCCACCGCCGCCGCCGGAAGAAGCAGCAGCGTTGCGTTCAGAGCAGCGGAAGACGAAAGAATCAGCCGTGACTTTCTTCCCCATAATCTCTGCGCACATGGCGTCGAAGGCACTGAACATCGAATTCATTATCACGAGAATTGTGAGAGAGAGAGAGAGAGAGAGAGAGAGAGAGAGAGAGAGAGAGATGTTGAAATTGAAAATCTTTGTTGGGTTTTGATGAAGAAGGAAAAAAAAAAAAGGTTTGGTTTTTGTTTAAATAGAGTTTGTCAAAGACGCGACGAAACTCGGCCGTGTTGGATAAGGAAAGCGAAAAATCCGAGTTGGATCCGAGTTCGTCCAAAGTTGAAATTTTCCAATTTTTTCTTTTTTTAAAGCGCGTGTTAGCCCCACGCGCGTTGACCTTTTTTTTTTTTTTTTGTGAACTTTAATTTGACCTATTTTTCTCCAATTGGTTTTGCGTGAGATGTGGCAATTTGACAAAAGACGAGCTTTAGAATTTTTTTTAGGTTGGACTTTGTTGAACCTAATTTATCAAATCCAATTAATTAATGGTAATCCTTGAAACCTTATTATAGAAGAGGAATGGAACAGGTTTGTGTTTTATTTGATTCATTATGTCTTTTATGATTTTCTCATAGTTTATTATGATTCTTTATTTTAAACAAAATATTTTTCAAAAAAAAAAACAATTGTCGTTGGAGTATGTATTAAAGAATGTTCAAAATTTTAAATAACTTATATCATTCGAGTATAATTTATTTGATTCATGTAAATTCTAACTATATAGAAATTAATGTTTCTTTTTTTGTGTTCCCTTGAAAACAAATGTTTGGTTTAGTGTTGGTTAGGTCATTTGTTTAGGCAGACAAAAACAAAATTAGGCCATTTATTTGGTTTGAAGAAAAAATCAAAATAAAATTCACTTGGAGCCTAAAATATATATATCTAAAATACTAACCATTGGGAACTTAACATGCTTATTAGGAACTTATTAACCTAACAGATATATATATCCTTTTAGTCATGTTTAAAATCCATCCGGTTATGGGAAAAATATTTTTGAAACACGTTTTCCAGCACTTACGTTTCATATCTCTCTAACCCCAGTTTTGGAAGATATGATTAACGGTTTGGCGAAAATCAAACGTTGTGTTTAGCGAGCCTTATTTGGCTATTTGGCGCTAAACAATAATTTAGTCAATCGCAGAATGTATTTGATGTTTACTTCCGGCCAGATTTACAAGTTTAGACTTTATCAATGAACAATGATACATTCGACTGCAATTTGCTTTTCCTCATGATCGGTGTTAAAGAATTTTAACTACCTTTATGGGAGGAAAAATGATATAGGTTCTCTTTATTGACATGAAAACATGTTTCTTTAGTTAGTTTTATTATTTGGAGAGTTTTTCTAAATATTTTATAGCTTGTCAGGGTGGTATGCAATAATGCAAAGCCTTTTCTGATGCGAAACCGCTACGAGCACGGGTTCATGAAGATCAGTGTTTCACAAGTGTGACGGTGACAACTCTAAAATGCCATACATATGGTTTATGGAAGCTCGACAGTGATTTCAATGTCATGTATTGTTTTTATGGAATTATATACTTTGAAAATTCAAGCTTTATATATAGAATAAGATAAGTATTTTGTTGATTCATAATTATGATTTTGTATTGATAATTTGTTAAACAATGAACTCATATAGACCAAAAAAATAAAAAAAATAGGAATATTATTGAAAACAAGTTCGATTGGTCTAATAACTTATTGGCCGTAAACTAAAACAATATAGAAACAACAAAAACCAACAAAAAGAAAAACTCATAACAGTAAAACCATTTTATAAAATAGAGAAAACCTCACTATATAAATTACTAAAGCTACTAAACATTTTCTCAAATTATTTACCGATTTTTTTTAACTCTATCACATCATATATATATCAATTAAGACAAATACTATTGTGATCAATCGTAGTTCACGACTTATCTATATGTCTCAAATGTCTAAGAAATTATGCAGCCTCTCAATGATTGTTGCTATGTTCATGATGATATTTTTGGTGGACACCTCTCATTCGAACAAGGCAGTAGATAATTGCGCAAAGCAATGCATCCCAAACTTTTGTATGAGACATCCAATAATTACTCTACAAATATGCAAGGTGGTTTGCGGAAATATATGCATTGATTCTAAAAGTAATTAATGGGATGTTCAGTGTCCATTCAAATGGTAAGGAGATGATGGATCGTATTTGTTCATTTAAAGGTGTGAAATGTTGAGGATACTAAACATGGATTGCGATATATATATGTATATGTGTGTGTGGTATCTAATGTCAAAAAATATGCATAGAGCTTGATCGTTGTGGCCATGCATCCTAGTACAGTAAGAACAAAAAACAAAGCTATCATGTTTTGTTTTTGTGCAATTAGAAACTATCTATTAGAGTATGCTATTAATTTAAGGAGACTCTTGAGTTTAATAAGATTTTGTTAATTAATTAAAATTTAAATTCTCCAAAAAATAAGTTTTGTGCAATATTAAACACGCAACTTCGATTCATGTTACCATCAATCTCCCAAAACGTCAAAAGAGGAATAAATCTTCTACATATGCCTCTTTAAAGTTCCGTCTGATTAGGATTTCTTGAATCAGCTCGATTTCAGTTTTGTGCGGTTTGGATTCTGGTTAAAACAACAATAAGCCATGCAGGTGTGATGTGGGGTTTGTAAGGGTGCTGGCTCGTTGTTACAATCCAAATCCTTAAAATAATTACTAATTTGTAAATTTGGATCACAAGTATTGTTATTTTTTTAAAAGCAATCAACATAGTTTCTAAAATATTTTCTTTTGAGCTAAGATAGTTCAAAAATTGATGATGTACTATATATTATTTAGAAGTGGGTAATATTTAGCGGAAATTCAAATCAAGTTTGATGTTTATAGAAATCTAAATATTACTCTTAGAAGTGTCTACGTGGTACAATAGTCAAGAAAGAATTTTAAATGAAATCCGTGTACATTAAAGTAAAAGCAGAAGAAAAAAAAAACACATCATGGTGGTAAGTAGAACCCAATACAGACTTTTGTTTATTCGTAGATATTTTCGATGGATTTATGAGGGTTTTTAAAAATTAAAGTTACGTTATTATAAAAGCAATATCTACGAATTTTCAACTGATTTATGATTAAAAAAAACTAATTTATGATAAAAGAAAGGCTATAACTGGATTGTAATTTTTATGAATAAAATCATGTGGAATTGAGTATTCCATGAAATTTCACAAATTTTTTACCATTTACAAGGAAAGAAAATGAAAAATCATTCCACTTATTCCATTCATTCCATAGAAAAAAAAAAAAATTCTTTTGAAAAACTATTCCACTTCAAAATATGATAAGAAATGAATGGAATTCAATTTTTATTCCATTCTATTTTTTTTTATTCCATATAAATTGATTCCATTTAATCCTTATATTCCAAATTATTATAACCAGTTAGAGCCAAAAAGTTCTAACTAGTAATATCTGACATTTTTTGTTAGTAAAAAAGATATAACTCCAACCAATTTTGAATTTTCTATGAAAATCACCCTAAGAATCTGATTGTCTTTTTATAGTATATGATTGTTCGCATATAAATTCTGACCTAAATTTTTATGTCCACTAAAGAGTAAAATTTAAGATCTGATATGATATCAACATATTTACCAAAATGGAGGAGGATTCGTATCGAAGTCAAGCGTCAAATTCAATCCAGCCTAAAAAAAAATGATGAAAGTAAAATCAATGAATCATACTAAGAACAGATTTCAGAGACACACTAAAAAATTATTCAAAAGAGAGTAATTTAATGATTTGACAAAAACGGCTAAATCCATTAAAATAAATGTAATTATTATAGCATGCAAAATCAATGGAGAAATTAAACACAACTTAGAGATATAAAAATAAGAGGAGCAACATAGAGTAAGGGACTGTGTATCCTAATCTAACAATTCATACTACACATTTAACTTTATTCGTCATTTCTACTTGTTTTTTCTCTTCTTACTCTTGCAAACGCTTTCAGTTGTCAATACTAAATTTATCCCCATTCTCGATCTATGTTATATTTAAGAACATCTTGACGTATTCTTTAAACTTAATTTCTTGATAATTGTTCGATAGCCATTCATTTCTTTATTACCATAAAAAACGATCCAAATCGTTCAAATTATTCCTATTTACAAATTTTAACCAATGTAATTTTTACAATAATAATAATAAAACACAATAAAAATCAACAACAGTCTATGAATATGCTCTAACTTTCTAATAATGGTTTAATAGATTTTTTTCTTCGTAGATAGATTTTTTTCTTCGTGAATATGCTCTAACTTTATCGTCTTAGAGCATATTCAATTTCTTTCCATTTCCCACTAAAACACTATTTTGAAGGAACAAAATTTCTAAATAGCATTTTTCAACTTCAAATAGAGTAATGAATAAGATTACTCTGTAGATTGGAGTAATTCTATTCTTTACTTAATTTTAGAGTTGAAATTGTTTTTATTATAGAATGATCCTCTGAGTTATAGATGTTTCATTTCATACTAAAATAATATTACAAAATAATTATATTAATTTTTTTTTGACAGCTTATGTTAAATTATCTTGTTAACTAAATTTAATAAAAATAATAATTTGAAACAAAATTTATTTTATAAAAAATATTTATCTAGTTCATTAAATATTTAAAATGCATTGATGACATATAAGTAATAAGAGGATTATTTGTAATTTTAAATAATAAAAAGTAATACTAAAAATTAACAATTAAGTTGAAAGATAATATTTTTCACAAAAAAAAATTGAAATATAATATTTTTATAATATGTGTTTTAATAGGAAATGGAATAATGGGTCAAAGAAAAATCAAACTTCATTATAAAGTTACTCCATTTTAAAATGAAAAATGATGTAATTAATATATTGAAGATGCATAACGTAATAGATTGCAGTCACAGGCTCTTAAACAATTACGCCATCCTAGACTCCTAGTAGTGACTTTCTAGAGTTTATACAGACTACAATGTTTATAGAAATCGTTGATAAAATTTAATCGCAGTCCAAACACAAATATTTCTTAGAATACTACTATTATTGACTTTTGAAAAGTCCTGTCATAGAGTTAGCTAATACGAGACAAACATAAACAAACCTAACTCATATAAATCAACTACAATATTTTAGTGAAATTTCAACAACAACTTTTGAAGAAACTTTTTACATCTTTAGCTCTATACATATTTGTAGGATTCACCATTAAAAATGGGAAATGGGAGTGTGAATTGTGATTGATGATTTTTGTTATATATAAACGGATTTTGTTTTTCAAGAATAGTGATCATGTTCACATACTACTTAACACTTGTACACCCAACCACCAACGCCTTGGCAAGATTGAACTTTTATTTATGCGACGAATTCTACATTTGCGTGTTGCAGTTCTATTTCTATTCTTCTAATAATTAATTTGTGTGTTTTTTTTTCTCGACTAATTTGTGTGTATTTATAATATCCAAAAACATGTTGTTGAATATATCGTGTTGTTTATCCGGCAGTCTTGGATATTATAATTGAATCTGGATTTCTAACATAATGTTAAATTAAAAAGAAAATAAATCCTATAGTTGAATCAAACTTGAATGAACATGAATTGTTTAACCATCTTTGGAATTGCTTAGATGCCAATCTTATAAAGACCCAAATAAAAAAAATCGACTAATCAAGTAGGGTATACCTAATCTCGCTTTTGGTTTGGTTTTAGTTTGGATTCGATTTGAAAGAATATGACTTGTCTGATTTGATGTATTATTCCCAAAAATCTGAAGTTTGAGGAAACTAAAACAAAGAAAATTAAAATTTGAAAGATATTTCTGGTTCGATTTTAACCGAATCAAGAAGAAGAAAGACGAGCAAATAAATTATATATGTGTATATAACCCCGATCGAATCGATCGATATTCCAAAGCGTATTCACAATCACATGTTATAATGAATGAATAGAATAAAAAATAACAACAAACTCAGAAAAAAATTGTTTCTTGGATCTTGAGGTCAAGCAACAAGAACGGATCAATATAATAATCAAAAATCAAGAACGGACTATTGTCTCGAAGCAGTGAAGGCCGTCAAGCTCCAGAGCAAACCTCGGAGTCTTCTGCACCATCTTATTGCTACTTGCGTTTTCCTTCTTCTGCGTTTGCGTTTGCGGTGCGGCAGATTTGACGGTGGCAGTAGCGGTAGCACTAAACGAAGAAGCCATAAGGTTCTTTCCCATAATCTCAGCGAAGAGGGCGTCGAAGGCGCTGAACATCGAATTCATGATGGATAATCAAAGATAATAAAACAAAACTAGAGAGAGTTTGAAGTTTCTGGAGATTTTAGAATTTTAGAAAGATGTTTGTGAGTTTTTTTTATGATATACAATGATGAAATAGGTTTTGCTTATATACACATCGAGACCGTGTTGAAAAAGAAAAGGAAAGCGTGAAGACTTTAGGTGGCTTTCTTCGAAATTCCAATTCCAAGTTGCTTCTTGGTCGCGTGAAACGCCACGCGCTTTGCGCGTTACATGAGATTTTTTTTTTTTTTTTGCCTTTTTAAATGTTTCTGTCTTTTCGTGCGCGTAAAAAACATGATAATTTGCGAAACTTGCGAGACAGGACATGTCAGATACCACATGATAAAAGTCATTCACAAAGTAACTCACTTTTTTTTCTTCTCGTATTTAATGGTAACTTAGAAATAAGTATTACAAAACACAAGTTGTTAGTAATAATTTAATTTAAAAAATCGTCTGAAAGAGTAAAAGTTGTAAACCAAAGATGTGTATATTCGTTTCTTTACGTGTAAATCTATAGTTGAAACTTTGAAAAGAAATAGCGGTGGCTTTTTCTTTTCCATTAAAATAAATTTTTGATTAATAAATTTTGAAGAAGAGGTCGAGCGTGGAAAACACGCGATCAAGACGATGAAGCTGAATCAGACTAATCTTTGGGTCCAAGTTGGGTTGAATGTAGATAGAGATAAACAATGGAAGGTCGTTTTATTGAATCTTAAATTGTTGTGTTCTGTTTAAAAGTGGGTCCCAATCACATGCCTTTTCCCCCTCGTGTTTAGGCATGTCGTAAGGCTCAAAATTCTTTTTTTGTTTTTTCCGTCTTTTAAAACCTCGAAACCAAAAGGAAAATGAAAATCTAAAATATTCATTTGTTGATCCAATAAATATTATACTTACATTTCAACGCAAAAGGATAATTTAGGAGACTTTTTCAACACCAAATTGGTAGTAGTAACACATTTATCTTTTGTTAGTAATTCATATGTGGCATTACACCGTTGACGATGCGCTGAGAGTCAAATTTAAAGGAAGAATTTCCCATCTCAAAATGTAAAGGATAAGCATTCATAGTGGCACTATGTAGTTTTTGACTTAATTCAAATTTAAATTTTTATAAATTTTTATATTTATCTTTTTAGTTAACAATATAACTTGAATATATTATATATTCATAACAAATTTTTTTATTTATTTATCAATCATAGTAATATTTTTTAATTAAATATAATTATAACATAACAATTGTTGTGATAAAATCATAAACTATATTAAAACAAAAATAATACACTAAATCATTTAATTAAAATTAAAACAAAAGTAATATACCAAGTCATGAAATATGACAAAACAAAAATAATAAACTAAATCATAAACTAAAATAAACAAAAATAATAAATCAATTCGTAAATTAAAATATTTAATAAGGTAGTCAACGTTTTCTACCATATTTATTTGTGATGGTGCCATGCAAAAAATCCATCGTTTTATCATCGGCCGGCTTAAATGGAATATGTCAACCATGATCATCATTACTACTACTATCATCACCTACTTCTTCTCCTTCTTCTTCTTATTCATCACCATTAGCATGTTATTCTTATGTATTTTGCCAACATACAAAATCATAATTCTTCCGATGTGAATCACATACGAAGTTGTGTAGTGCCATCGTCACTGTTACAAGCTTAATCCACATAGTCAAACCACTTTGGATGCTTATAATCCAAAATCTTCCATTTTACTTTTCATACTTCAAATGTTCGCTCAATCACTGATCGTAGACCCGAATGATTTCGGTTGAAAAATTCTCGTGTGTTTGTTGGTGGTCCTCCTCTAGCAAATTGATCAAGATGACATCGTATCCTACGATGCGAACCAAGATACCCTGTCCTGGTGGGATATCCGGAGTCAACTAGATAACACTTTTCAATAGGCGGATGTGGAAAACAAGGTTCATTCCTTGCACAATGAGTCAATATCTTTGTATCATGTGCTTTACCTAGTACACCGACATGTGCCTATATGAACTTCAAATCGAAGTTTCATATAGCAAGGACATTCATTGTAGGCTCCCGCTTTCTACCTCTATATGCTTCCGCAGTTCGTCTAGAAGGGCGAACTGGGATATGAGTTCCATTAAGTGCTCCAATGCAATTTTTAAATGGCCAATATTGATTATCATTCCTCAAAACAGCTCTTGTAAACTTACCTTCTTCTGGTTTTAGTGTATCCGATGCAAACTTGAGGAAAACACTCAAAACGTCATCAAATTTTCTTTTCAATGTATCCAAAGATCGTTGATATCTTTCAACTATAACCCGCATAGTTTTATCTTGACCAACCACCTCAAGAAACATGGCGAAAAATTCCTCAACGTAGACATTTTCATACTCTTGTAACCCATATCGCCTAGTTAGCATCCTACATAAATCTTCAAATGTTCTTTGGTTCATTCGATGTATATCATAACATTGTTGGTCTGATCCATGCATAAGCTGTTGAACATGACGCCATTCTGCTCCTCGATCTGTTCTATGACTCAGTTCCTCAGTAGTAAGCAAATCAAACAAACCAAGTTAATCATCATCATCATCATCATCCAATATCCATCTTCTAAACATCTGCAAAACAATATTTGAAAAATCTAAAAAGTTATACGTGCACAAAGTGAAGACACTTTCAAGAACACATGAGACAAACTTATGTGAAGACATAAACGAAGTTATAAACCAAAATTATATATATAAGGCTGAAATCATAATCCAAAATACTAAAAAGTCATCATCAGTAGATAAACAAAAATATTAGACCATAAACAAAAAAAAACTAAACAAAAGTCAATCATAGAGTTTTCTTCCGGTTCTATGCTTCAAGTATCTAATCTTATCTTCAACACTAGAAAACGCTACAAAACCCTTGGCGATTCATTTCATTAGCTAGAAAATGATCAATTGATGCTCGGTGAAATGGAACCACTTCATCACTCCATGCAATTCATTAAGTATCTGTACTAGACGCTCTACACTAGAAACATATTCACACTCACATTCACACTCACAGTGCTCCAACATCTGCTCCGCTATTTTATTTTTCTGCGCAAAAATTGCGCTGCGTGCAATAGAAGTCTTTATAACTACATCTTTCTCTTTACGCCTTCTTTTTTTCTTGAATTTCTAGCTTGAGTTTGTGTCTCTACAGCTTCAGTTTGTGTCTCTACAACTTGGGTTTGTGTCTCTGGCACTGGCATATCTGTATCAACATAATCAGCTTCATCCTCATTATCTCCATCTACTCTAGAATTTAAAGTAGCTTCTCCTTGTTGAGCACTCCATCCTTCTGCTCCAGTCACAGTAATAGCACCAAATTCTCCTTCAAACACATCCATATTAGGGATCAACTTGTTTCTGTATTTTCTAGCATCGTACCATTCCTATATTACAAAAATAAACAAGAAGTACTAGCCAAACTAAAATGACTAAACCAGCTAACTAAACCAAGTTTATGTCATAACTCTAAACCAGTTTCTGTTAAATGAGAACCCAACAAAAAAAATTTGAACCTAATAAAACTCAAACTAGATAGATTAGAAATGAATCAAAATGGTGAACTGTCAGCAAAACCAGATGAGAAAACTATCCATTTAAAGACTTATGCAATCATCAAACACTAAAAAGATGAAATGTGTATATGAGAAAGAAATTTTTATTTAACGATATACGTTCTTCCCACCAATGATCACATATTTCCAATCTTCCCATAGCATCATATCCAAATCCAGTTCTATTGTGAGTCAACCTCTTGAATTTGATGTATGCTTTTCAACTAGAATCATACTTGTTTTTGATTTTTTTTTCATTGGGGGAGTCCCTTCTGATGCAACAGGTTTTAGAGTCTGTTTTCGAGTTTTAAATTTATAACCCTATTGCCTGCAAGTGCACATATGTGCGTTGTAGTATTTAGGGTGTCGAACCACAGAGACTATGATGCTTCAAACGAATCCACTAAAACAGAAAATTAAATGAGAATGAACAAATTAAAAGTTGGTTTTGGAGAGGTGATGGTTTAGTGAGAGATCGGAAATCAAGAGTGGGTTGTAAGACTATAAAACGGAACGCTGGGTTTCAGGGATCTCTCAGGGTTTTCCACGGAATGATTCTACGGATTAACAAACTTGACCTAGACAAAATCAATTCTACTGGTTCTCAAGCTCAAACACAAGAGTGGTCGGATTCCCCCTTCAGAAAATCAAACACCTAAACCTATACTACTCGTTCGCTCCCTTTCGGTAGAGACTTCGCAGCAAGGTCATCTATAAGAATAAGTTCGATGAAACTCACAACGCACCACCGATATGCATAAGCATCCTTCGGTGCTTGCTCGTTTAAAACTATGTCCGGCCAAAAGATTCAGCGCTTACGTGGCTCTAATGATTTCTACGATCGATCATAAATGGCCAGTCGATAATTACGCATTAAGAAAGAATCCAAACGAAGAACAGTGAAAAGTATTTTATCTATGATATAACAACTTATCGAATCAAACCATGAAATCCCTTTGAGAAACCCCCTTTGAAACCTAACTGAAGGACTACTCTGACATAGATCTGAAGTTATTCATCATTGCAATAGATAAGAATCACAAAGGTTTGATGGAAACAGAGAGATAGTAGTAACGATGACAAGGAGATGCATAAAAAGATGAGAAACAATAGTAGAGTAGAACGACGAAGCAGAGAGTGGAGAAGATGGCTTTCGCTCATCTTCTCTTCCTCCTTGGTGGCGGCTCCTCTTCTAGGTCGTGGATTGGGTGGCTACGAACAAACTCCCTAAAATAAGAGTAGAAGCGTGTATTTATAGGTCTTTAGGTCTTCTTTGGCGTCACTTAGAGTTCCACCGAGTTTGGTGGCTATTGGGCTTGTTTTGGACTTGCAAACGGGCTCGGGAATCGTCACTTATTCTGGCACGCGAGCCATGGGTCATGGGCCGGCCGTTGGTCTTCTGAGCTTTCTTGGCGCAGCCAGCCTTCTTCTGAGGATGTGTCTGACGGGCCTTCTTGCTTCCCTCGTAACTTGAGATCTAACCATGGGATCGACCTCAAACCACTTCGACGTGAAAGATAGTAGATCAGGCTATCTTGACACCAAAATTCAGCTTGATCCTGCGGTAGGAAGGTCTCCGTCTTGTGCTAAACTTCTGTCAAAAAGCTCATGTTCTGAAGATATCCGTTTTGTTCCGTTTTACATTCTTTTTCCTAAGATTTCCTGAAAAGAGTATTGGACACACAAATACTCGAAAACTACTAAATATGCATTAATACCTTAGTGAAATTTTTATTAAAACATACACTTATGATGGTAAAAATGGGTCAAATATGCATGTTATCACCTTCCCAAATATGTCTTCAAACTTCTTTATAATGAAGTCTTTCCCAATTTGATTCATTCCAAACTTCGCTTTTTTGCCTTTTTTTTCTCATCCGCATAGAGATGAAAAAATATACCTTCATCGGTCCAATACTAAAGAACAATTCATAAAATCAGTTACAAGATTAGCCAATATATAACTCATAAATTACTTAATTACATCAATAGCCATGGTTCTTGTTTATCTATGATCCTTGTTCAAAATATTGTGGAGCAATCCTAAAAGAAATTCAGAGACAAATCCAACGTTCATTATCTTCATATTACATTCGATTAAAATAAGCAGCACAAATTCCAAATTTATGGGTGTGATTGGGAATTAGACTTTTAGAACTATCAAGACTTTAAAATGAGTTACAATTTTAAAAGTTAATAATTTTATCAATAACATTTTTGCTTTCCTAAAATCTCTCAAAGTTCCTAAAAATATTCACAACCAAACTTTTTGTTTTTGTCCATGTTTCGGTGCTTTTTCTAAAAGCTAGAATTTGAGATTTTTTTTTTTAGGTCACAGTCCAAATATTTAGAGTCATTATTTTTAAAAATTTAACAGTAAAAATCCTAACCAAGCCGAGCCTATATTGGCTAATACGCACATCTGAGAAGTTCAGCTACCGAACAGCCTTTTCTAAAAGTGAAAATAAAGAAGCGTATGTGCCAATATATTGCACCAATTATGTACCCTTTTCTCGATTTGTTCCTTGCATCTATAAGAATTAAAACTTTGGTCGGTGAGAAGAGGGAGGAAGATACGACGGAGTCTCCGATTCAGTCTGGTTCGGCTACTCGATCTCGGAATGCGATGTGGTTTTCATCCCTAGCTTCCCTGAATTTGAACCAGAGTGGTTTGGTTTACTTCGAGATTAATTTGTGTCAAAAACCGGTTTTTCCTACCGGGTTTTTGCAGACCGGTACTGAAGATGAAGACCGGTATTACATTGGGAATAATGATTTTTGTTCTTTTTAAAAGCATCTCCTTAAACATCTACAATACTTAAATATTTAAGCTAAATTGAAAATTTAAAATAATTACTAAAATTATTTGTAATATATATAAAACTATAACGAGGAAAACAAAACGTATAAAGTGTTTTGAGTTTTTGAATAATGAAATTCAAATTTGAGAATTCACTATTCAAAACTTCAAAATATAATGGTGGGTTGGAAACCAAAAAACCCTCAAATATTGATATTTCGAGGGTGGGTTGGAGATGATCTAAGGTTCAATATCTTTTTTTTCCTTAGTAATTTTTGTGAAAATCCCCATAAAAGACAAAAAAACATATATGCTATTGATTACTTATTTTGTCAAAATTTGAGAAAAAACATTTCATACATAATCTAAAAATACATACAATTTCAATATGAGTTGGCGTAAAGAAGTGGCTTGACATGCAGCTAGTCAACTCAGTGGTCTACGTCGCACTAGGTACCGAGGAAAGCCTTCGTCCAGCGGAACTCGCCGAGCTGGCTCATGGGTTAGAGAAATCAGAGGTGCCTTTCTTTTGGGTTATAAGAAACGACTCACAGATTCCGGACGGGTTCGAGGAACGAGTTGAGGGACGTGGCGTGGTTCATGTTGGGTGGGTTCCTCAGGTCAAAATACTGAGTCACGACTCGGTGGGCGGGTTCTTGACCCACTGTGGCTGGAACTCGCTTGTAAAAGGGCTAGGGTTCATGCGAGTTTCGATCTTTTTCCCAGTGGTGAATGAGCAAGGTGTCAACACGAGGCTGTGTGAGGAAAATGGACTTGGTGTTGAGATACCAAGAGATGAGAAAGAAGGATCGTTTGACTCTGACTCGGTGGCTCACTCGGTTTGATTGGCTATGATTGATGATGCAGGCGAGTCGATAGGGCAAAGGCAAAGCTCATGAAGGGTTTGTTTGGGAACATGGATGATAATTCCCGCCACGTTGACGAACTCGTCGATTTTATGACAAGTAAAACAGTCTCATTGCTGATTCGTAATATTTATCGTAATATCTACTATCAAGCATATGATTTATCGTACTTTAAGCAAGATTTATAGTACTATCAAGCATGTGACATTTTCATATCTGTTTAATGCTATTTAATATTGAGTGATTTACAAATAAAACACTTTTTCAGTTTTGATTACAAGAAAAGACACTTCTGTCAACTTAGGTACTTCTTTTCATTTTTCCTCACTTTTAAAGTTGTGTTCTTCCCATAATACTCTTAATAAAAATTGGACAGTTAATCAGATAATTATAGTGGACGAGCGTTCATAAACGAGTCTATTTAATAAGACTATTTGTGAGAATGATGGAATAAGTGTTAATGGTGGACGAGCTAGGTATAGATGTGTGTAGTCATTTTCAAGACACGCAACCATCCACGTAACTATGTCCATTGCTAAAAATTAATATTATGGATGAGCCTATGTAGACACGGCGTTTTTAGATGAAATAAAATAAAAACGTTAATATTATGGATGGGTATTTGTGAATTTGTTTTTATTTTGGTACTGTGCATAGGTATTTATGGATGCCTACCGATGGATTCTTTAGTTATCGAAGCATGTCCATATTTGTATCTCCATGTTTACATACAAAAAAAGAGATTTAACAAAAATGTATAATTGATTTTTCAAGCTATAAAAGTCCTATAGTCGAAGGAAATTATCTTTTTGTAATTATCACTTTATAATATTTTGCATTTGTATTTTTTATAATAAATAATTAGATGATGTTACATGTGTGTTTAAATATCATCATTGAGTATTTGCATCTCACAGTAGGCGGTTTATATTGATAATTTGTTAAACAAAGCTTTTTTTATTTCATTGATAGAAAAACAGAGGTCCAGCTCTAAAAAGTAAAAATAGAACACGTTTGATTTAGGAGTTGGGAGAATAATCTTATTATTTGCTTGATTTTGGAGTTTTTTAATTATAAATTAATCCTTTAAGTTATAAATGTTTCATATCATATTAAAATAATAATTTTTAATTTTGTTAACTAAATTTTATGAAACAAATTTTATTTTATAAAAAGAATATTTATCTACCTAATTAAATGCAACAATGACATATATGTAATAGAAGGATAATTTTGAATTTTTTAAATAAGTTGAATTATTTGTAATTTTAAGGAATTATTAGTCATACTAAAAAATAATAACTAAGTTTGAAAGAAGATATACTTTTTTTTTTAACATCTAACTTTCATTAATATCGATTAGAAATACAAATAGTTTTCCAACCACACCGGTGGAGAGTTATAACATGAATACAATATATCTATTGCATAGACTTTCTTAGCCAAAACATCAGCAGCTTCATTCCGTTCTCTGTGAATATGATCCAGGGATTTACTTATAATATTTGTTTTTGGAATTGGAAATGAACTAATAGATTGGTGAAACATTAGACGGCACTACATTAATTATTTTACATGGGTGATCCGCGCTTCGCGTGAAATATTACATGCCGTTTAATAATATAGTTAGAAAAAATTTCAACAATATAAAATATTAATTAATTTAGCTATTAACAGTTTTATGTGATTAGTAAAATAAAATTAATTGAAAACATATATTATATAATAGAAAACTATATATATATATATATATATAAGTCAATTTGTTTTGAAAAAATTGGATTCATAAACCTTATTTTATATCAGAGTTTTGAATATTCATATCTACACATAAATTTAGATAGTCGAATATCTAATCTTGGTCCCACTTGTTAACTTTGGATGTAGAAAAATTATATGAAATATTATACTTACATTTCTCTCTTCTTAAATTTGAGTTGGATGTTCATTGATACACATTAATCTTCTTCGGTAAACGGCTAATGTTTTCGAAATACATATACACTAGGTGATAATCTGCGCCCTGCGCAGGATGAAAAATCAATAAAGAAGATTTTGAAATTGTTTAAAATAAAAATAACTTAATGAGTTATATATATATATATATATGAATAATATGTATGGATGTCTATTAATTTAACCTTCTTACTTTTACAGTTTTTTTATAATAATTTTTGAATTATCTACACATTCTCATTTTCAATGTGGAACTTTTTAAAACATACTCATATTTATTAATCATTTGAGTAATTTATATAAATGATAAAAATTCGAATTATAACACATGTATAAAAAAATCTATATATTTTTTACTATATGGATGTTGTGATGATTTCTTTTTTTTACAAAACTAAGTTTAAACAAAAATAAGAGAAGAAATATGGTGTTTAAACAAATAATTAGTATGATATATTTTTGGTAAGAAATAGAAAGAAAGACAATATCTTCATTAATTAAATGATGTTTTCTTCATAAAAAAAGAAAATATTTATAATATTATTTGTTTTTAACATATTAAACTATTTTTAATATTTTGACTTTTTGATATAATATTTTAACTTGTTGTAGAGTTTAAATATTTATATTATTTGGTTAATTTATATGGTTCTATTAACAAACCATAATAAACCAAAAAAATATTTATAAATATGGATGGCTATTAAATCAATCTTCTTGCTTTTCCAGTTTTTTTATCATTTATGTTCTTTTTATAATGATTTTTCAACCATCTACACATCCTCATTTGCAATGTGAGACTTTTTAAAACATACTAATATTATTAATCATTTGAGTACTTTGTATTCATTTAAAAAAAATTCGAATTATAACACTTGTATAAAAAAATCTATATATTTTTTACTATATGGATGTTACGATGATTTTTTTTTCTTACAAAACTAAGTTTAAACAAAAATATGAGAAGAAATATAGTGTTTTAAAAAATAATTAATATGATATATTTTTGGTAAATAAATAGAAAGAAAGACAATATCTTCATAAACTAAATGATGTTTTCTCCATAAAGAAAGAAAATATTTATAATATTATTTGTTTTTAACATATTAAACAATTTTAATATTTTGACTTTTTAATATAATATTTTTAACTTGTTATCAAGTTTAAATATTTATATTATTTGGTTAATTTATATGGTTCTCTTAACAAACCATATTAAACCAACAAAATATTTATAAATATAGATGACTATTAAATCAAGCCTCTTGCTTTTACAGTTTTTTTTTATCATTTATGTTCTTTTTATAATGATTTTTGAACCATCTACACATCCTCATTTTCAATGTGGGACTTTTTAAAACATACACATATTTATTAATCATTTGAGTAATTTATATTCATTTTAAAAAATTCGAATTATAACAGATGTATAAAAAAATCTATATATTTTTTACTATATGAATGTTGTGATGATTTATTTTTTTACAAACCTAAATTTAAACAAAAATAAGAGAAGAAATATAGTGTTTAAAAAAATAATTAGTATGATATATTTTTGGTAAGAAATAGAAAGAAAGAGAATATTTTCAGAAATTAAATGTTGAATTATGTATAAATAAATTATATAAGGAAATTAGTCATAAATATCTTAATAAATTAAATGTTAAAAGTAATAAATGGTTAAAGGCATATAATGTAATTAGTCTAATCAAAAAAAGAAATTTGTATTAAAATAATGGGAGAATAAGTGTGGTGGTGACAAATCAGCAAAATGACACCACTGTAAATAATTCAAAAAGTAAACCTACTCTCTAAAAATGTTTCTCAATTAATATATAGGGGATTACAGACAATATTGATCTCTTTTCATAAATGTTTGATATATTTTTAAAATGAACTCAATCTCTCTCTCTCTCTCTCTCTCTCTCTCTCTCTCTCTCTCTCTCTCTCTCTAACTATATCTATCATTTTCGTCCAGATTTAAATTATACTTCTCTATCCTCCTCCTAATTCTTCTTTCTCTTGTCTTTCTCAATGTATGATTTTTCACTTAAGTGCTGTAGAATTTTTATAGAAGTTGTCCCATTATTTACTCGAAGATTGTGTTGAGCATGTTAAAGTTTTGAGATAACAAATTTTGTCTCTCATAACATGCATTCTTGTCATTCGAGCTTCTAAATGTTTATGTGAGTTTCTATTGTTGAACGAAGCATGTTCACTTGAACACCGATTTCTAACTATCAAATTAAGAAATATCTTTTAAAAACTAAGTACCTTTTTCACCGTGCTAATTCTTATTGATTTTTTAAGAAATTATATTATAGATGGCAACATTTTTTATTTTATTGATATAATTTTTTTTTGTTTTGGTCAGAATTTATACAAAGTTTATAATTTATAAACACTAAACTTTACAATTATAAGACTAAGTAGATTAAGTGGATATCCATATTGTTCTTTTAATGGATTAAGCACCATAAACTCTTCAAATTAGTGGGATAATGGACATTGTTATTTTAGATTAGAGATTTTAGTAATAAATTAATATTATCATAATAGTTTAATGTTTTAATTTTTTGTAACATTTTAGCTTTTTGTAATGGTTTTGTATCTGAATTTTTTTTTTTTGTGTGGAAAAACTGGATTTAAAGCTGATTATTGTTAAATTTTCTTGTTTTGGATTCACTAATAATATGAAAAGAAATTTACAAATTAGTGAAATTAGATGAATATATAGATTTTTTATATAAAGAATGACCTTTCAAATTCTATTTGGAACTATTTTATTAATGAATGATAGTTATTATGATAATTAAAAGGTAAAAGAAACATAAAATATATATAAAAAAAATTAACAAAATTAGTTGATGATGTGTTATTATTTGAAGATATGTATTGATGATGTGTTATTCTCCTTTATATATATAGATTTGAAGTGAAAAAGGATGTAACAAATTGGAGACGCATAACATAATAAATTAGAGATGCTAGACAGTTATGCCATATGTAAATTTAGATAATTCCAAAGTCTAGTGTGACTTCAGAGAACTTTTTTTTTTTGTCAACGATTTCGGAAAGCTTATACAGCCTAAAATGTTTATAGAAATCATTGATTAAATTTAATCGCAGTTCAAACACAAATATGTCTTAGAATCATATTATTGACTTTTGAAAAGTCTTGCCATAGAGTTAGCTAATACGAGTCACACATAAACAAACCTAAATCATATAAATCAACTACAATATTTAGTGAAATAATTTCAACTACAACTTCTGAAGAATCTTTTTTACATCTTTAGCTCGATACATTTTTGTAAAATGGGAAGTGTGAATTGTGATTGATGATTGATGTTATATAAACGGATTTTGATCGATGTCAAAAAAAAAAAAAAAAAAAAAAACGGATTTTGATCGAATAGTTTCATGATTTGTATTTCAGGAATAGTTATCATGTTCATATACCACATACACTGATACACATCATACACCCAACCATCAACACCTTGGCAAGATTGAACTTTATTTGTGCGAGGAGTTCCACCTTTGCGTGTTGAAGTTATACATATTTTCTCTTCTTCTAATAATTAATTTGTGTTTATTCATAATATCAAAAAACATTTTGTTGAACAGATCGTGTTGTTTACCCGGGCAGTCTTGGGTATTATTTTTTTTTTCTTATAAAAAAATTGGGTATTATTATTGAATCTGGATTTCTAAGTTAAAAAGAACATAAGTGATATAGTTGTGTTGAACCATGCTGGAATGAACAAGAATAGTTTAACAATGTTTGTTTAATTTGCTTAGATGCCAATTATTAAAAAATCTTATAAAGACCCAAAACATAAAAATCACAATCAAATAGGGTGATTTTAATATATATATACATGGTTGACCACTTATTTAGGTGATTGGTAATGAATAATTCATAATTAGGTAGTTAACAGAGAGAAAATATTTTTAATCCCAAAAACTCTTTTTTGTTTTATCTAATTACATAATTTGTCATTGGTCACTGAAAACTCAGTTGTCGACGTCACTATTCTTCCGGTAACACTGTTCAGCACAACCCGACGACACTGTTCATCCCGATTAAACTGTTTTCCGACACTATTATTGTGCAATTAACATGTTAAATCAGTTAGCATATTATGGAGAATATCAGGTCAAACCAGTTATCATAAAAAATGGTCATAGTACACCAATTATCATATCATAAATTATCATGTTTATACAGTTATCATACAATAAAAATATGAAATATGATTAAAACAATTATCATATAATAGAAAATATGATTTATTATTTAACTAACTTTGTTATCTTAACAAAGTTATGCAAATTACATCGATAACCACTTAAGATAACTTTGTTATAGATTAACTTATACTGTCACAATTATCGATGTCGCCAGTGTTGCCGTTATCCTCGCTGCCTCTGTCACCATTGTTAGAGACATCACTATCGTCACCGTTGCTGCCTCCGTCACCACTGTAGCGTCATCACCACCACCACCAACATTACCGTTAACATCGTTGTCGTCACCATCATTATTGCTACCAGTATATATAACTTTGTTATCTTGCCAGTATTAAAAGAGAGAAGAGAGTATGTGTCTTTAGTAATTAGATTGTAAAGAAAAAGGTAAAAACGATTTTTGGTAGATAATTTAATATGATGAATAGTAAGATAAGTGAGAGAACTAATTATGACATTATTATATACTATCAATTGCAAATACTCAATCAAATAATCATGAAACTACGCCACTTCATCAAGTAGGGTATATACCTAATCTCGCTTTTGGTTTGGTTTTAATTCTGTTTATAGAGGTTCTAAACTTTCAAACAAATTTAGTTCTGTTTAATATAATGGTTTAGTTGGATTCGAGTCAAAAGAATATGACTTGTCTGATTTGATGTATTTCCAAGAATCTGAAAATATTTGAGCTAACTCAAAACCAAAACTAAATTTTGGTAATGTATTTTCTGGTTCGATTTTAACCGAATCAAGAAAGACGATCAAACAATGTCTATAACCCGATTACATCGATCGATATATATTCATTCCAAAACGTATTCACAATCACATGTTATAATGAATAAATAGAATAAAAAATAACAACAAACTCAGACAATTTGTTTCTGATCTTGAGGTCAAGCAACAAGAACGGAACAGTAATAAAAAAAATTTGTTAAAGTAAATAAAAAAAGAGTAATAATCAAAAATCAAGAATGGATATTGTCTCGATCGAAGCATTGAAGACCGTTAAGCTCCAGAGAAAACCTCGGAGTCTTCTGCACCATCTTACTGCTACTTGTGGTTTCCTGTTTCTGCATTTGCGTTTGCGGTGCATCAGGTTTGGCGGTGATAGTAGCGGTAGCATTAAACGAAGAAGCCATAAGGTTCTTTCCCATAAGCTCAGCGAAGAGGGCGTCAAAGGCACTGACATCTAATTCATGATGGAAAATCAAAGATAATAAAACAAAACAAAAGAATTTGAAAATTTCGAGAGAGAGAGATTTTATATTTTCAAGTGTTACATCCATTTTACAAAAATACTCATTCATTTGCATGAATTCGCTCTCATTGTCACTTTACACTATCTTCACATTCTTGTTAAACCGTTTTAGAGTGAAAGCAATAAAATCTTAACTAGCATTTTTTTCGACTAGAAGAAATACCCATCCAACTTTTGAATAGTCATCCGTAATAGCGAGCAAGTCCATACAAGTTCAATATGTCCCCCATAGATTCCAATATATCATCTCAAAATACTATTTGCTTTTATTCAAACTCAAATTCACTTTACACTGCTTGAATTGTTCGGAAGCAATATCACAACCATAAAACCCAATACTCCCATAATCAACTATTGATAATCCGCCTAATCACTTTCTCATAGGCATGATCCATCTTCTTATGTCAAACTTTTAATGACTCCGATAGACCCACTTCCTTCACATGCAAACCAATATTATTCACAAACAAAATATCTTAGGAAAAAAAAACACAATGCAATTCATCTCATTAATCTTAGATAAGATTGCATTATATTTCCCCTACAAAAATAACACGTGTCAAAGTCAACTTCTTTGGCGGTACCACACTCCCTTCTCGGTCAACAATTACAGCGCAATCAAACATGCGTGACTTTATTGGAATATACTTTTGTATATTTTCTTCTATGTAAATAGGCATATTTCTATTTCTCTATATCGGCTTATGAACATATGTATGTGTATATAACAAGATCTTTAGGTCTATGAATCAATAACAAGAACAGCTTTTATACGACCTGTCTCTAGTTTCTCATGGTATCAAAGCTACGAAACTAATCTCGATCTTTTAAAGTTGTTCTCGACATCGAATCTCTCGATCTCTTATTCTTTACTTTCGTATCTCGAAATCGAATCACTTTGATCTCTGACTTGCGTGACGATGACAAACCTTCCCCTTGGCGCGCCACGGAACTCGAACCGAAGGACGATTTCCTCTTACGACCTGACAGCTAGTGATAATCCTGGTGCGGTTATCTCTCAGCCTCTTCTCAACGGCCGCAATTACGATGAATGGACTCAAAACCTACGTGTGACTTTGAGCGCTCGAAAGATGTTTGCTTTCATCGATGGAAGCATCCCGAAACCACCCGAAAACTCATCGGACCTCGAAGATTGGTTGGCTAACAATCACTTGCTGATCACCTGGATCAAATTGACCATCGAACCGAAGCTACGATCAAATATTTCACACAAGAAAATCGCTAAGGATCTTTGGGATCACATCAAACGGCGTTTTGCTCTTAAAAGCGGTGCACGGTTTCAACAGCTTCGCGGTGCTCTGGCAACTTGTCGTCAGATGGGATCCTCTGTTGAAGATTACTTTGGGCGTCTCACATCTATGGCTGAATGCTTGACAAGCAAGACATTCGAATGTGGCAAGTGTGGATGTGATTTGGTGACTGCACATGAAACAGAGCGTGAAACAATTCGGGTTCACGATTTTTTTTTTGGCTTAGATGATGCGATACACGGTGCAGTACGATCCCGGATTTGTGCTCAGATTTCTCTTCCCGACCTTGATATCGTGTATCAAACCTTCGTTCAAAACGAAACAGTCCACTTGAATGTTAAGAAAGATACACTAGCTGTGATAAGCTTCGCTGTGCAAGCTCCTTCTCATCAGATGTTTTCTTCTTCAAATCAACGACCAAGCGGCCAAGGCAATGATGGATCACGTCAGCGAACTTTCAACCCTGATGCCAACATGACATGTACCAATTGCGGTCGTGTTGGACACCGTGCGACTTCATGCTTCTGTGTCCTTGGTTTTCCCGAGTGGTGGGGAACTCGACCTAGAAACTGAATTGACATTCAAAGTGGACAAAGGAACGTCAATTTAACAGGACATAACACAGGTGCACGGGCAAACTCGTCTCAGGTAATCGGTGCTCAATCCGAGATTGGTGCCAACGCAGCACTCACTGTTGAAGACAGACAGGGATTAACTGGTTTCTCCGATGCACAGTGGCAAACATTGGTGAAACTCTTTAATACCAGCAAACCTCATTTCAATACTACGCGTCTCAGTGGTAAGAATGTCGAACCTCTTTATAAGCCCAACAATTACTACTGGGGGAGTTGGACATGGGCTTGAAAAGCCCAACAATTGGTATCAGAGCTATCAATCCAACTTGTATTTATAAGTCCCAAAACCCGATTCCTAAACCGCCTACAAAAAGGGTTTCCTTTCCTAAGTCCAATAGGAAACCGTACCACGATTCCGGTCCAACAACTGGTATCAGAGCTTGGGTTTCAATAACTGGAGGTTCCCTTAAGTTCGAGATTCCGTGATTCGATGGGAAGGGAAATTTCGATCTTTGGCAAGGACGAGTGAAGGGTCTTCTAACACAGCAGAAGATCAGGAAAGCGTTAACGAATGAAAAAATTGTTGGGCTTTTCAAGCCCATGTCAAACTCTCTCATTAGTATGATATTGTCCGCTTTGGGCCCAGGTGGCAAAGCCCGCACGGATTTGTCTTTGGGCTCCTTCCCAACAGGCCTCATACTAATTAGAGTTGGACATTAATTATATATTAGACCATTACTGTTTAATCTTCCGATGTGGAATTTGGATTGATATCCCTATAATCTCCCCTTCAAGCCAAAGACCACATACCTTTGGCCTCCAACCTCCAGCGAAACTTGGCACCCATCTTGTACTGCCATACTCACTAACGAAACTCTATACAAGGCATTGCACCCTTAATCGCAAGGTCACCTTGAGGACTCTCCTCCCACAATGAACATGCGGCCCAACCCACTTCTCCAGGTCTACCTTTTAGAACTTTGGCTATGATACCAATTGTTGGGCTTTTCAAGCCCATATCCAACTCCCCCATTAGTATGATATTGTCCGTTTTGGGCCCAGGTGGCAAAGCCCGCACGGATTTGTCTCTGGGTTCCTTCCCAAAAGGGTTCATACTAATCAGAGTTGGACATTACTTATATATTAGACCATTACTGTTTAATCTTCCGATGTGGAACTTGGATTGATATCTCAATAATCCCCCCTTCAAGCCAATGACCACACGAACCATTGGCCTCTGACCTCCTACGAAACTTGGCACTTATCTTGTACCGCCATACTCATTAACGGAACTCTTGTACCGAGGCACCCTTAATCGCAAGGTCACCTTGAGGGCTCTCCTCCCACAACGAACATGCGGCCCAACCTACTTCTACAGGTCTACCTTTTAGAACCTTGTCTTTGATACCACTTGTTGGACTTTTCAAACCCATGTCCAACTCTCCCATTAGTATGATATTATCCGCTTTGCGCCCAGGTGGCAAAGCCTGCACGAATTTTTTTTTGGGTTCCTTCCCAAAAGGCCTCATACTAATTAGAGTTGGACATTAATCATATATTAGACCATTTAATGTTTAATCTTCCGATGTGGGATTTGGATTGATATCCCTATAATTTGGCACCTAATCTTGTGAAATCTCACATGAATGTGCTTTGTCCTTGAATGATACACTTGATTTTTCGCCAGAAATATTGCACTCTGGCTATCACAATGTACCTGAACTCTACCTTGCTCAATACCCAACTCTGTCACAAGTCCTTGAACCCAAAGCGCCTCCTTTGCTGCCTCTCGCATCGCCATGTATTCAGCCTCTGTGGTGGACAATGCAACAAGAGATTGTAGCACAGATCTCCAACATATAGGTCCTGCAGCTAGTGTAAACACAAAGCCTGTAGTGGACCTCCTGTTATCCAAATCTCCTGCATAATCTGAATCAACATACCCCAGACTAAAACACTCTCTTGGCCTCCAAACATAATCCCATGATCATCTGTACCCTTCAAATAACTGAGAATCCATTTCACAGCTTTCCAATGTTCTCTCCCAAGTTTAGACATGTACTTGCTGACTTGACTAACAGCTTGAGCCAAATCTGGTCTTGTACAAACCATGGCATACATAAGACAAACCAAGAACACTAGCATAAGGAACTTGTTTCATACCTCTGATTTCTTATTCAGACTTAGGAGACTGAGCAGTTGAAAGACTCAAATGATTCGCCAAAGGTGTAGAAACTGGTTTAGCACTTGCCATGTCAAACCTTTCTATAACCTTTTGTATGTAGCCCTTCTGAGACAGCCATAATCTCATAGAGCTCATCTCTCTGCGAATTTCCATCCCAAGGATCTTCTTTGCAGCTCCTAGATCCTTCATCTCAAACTCTATGCCCAATAACCTCTTCAATTCCGCAATATCACCTATATTGCTCGCAGCAATAAGCATATCATCAACATAAAGCAACAAGAGTATAAGAGGATGACCATCACGGCACTTCACGTAGACACAACAGTTATACTCACATTTTTGATAGCCAATCTTTACCATGTAAGAGTCAAACTGCTTGTACCATTGTCTTGGAGCCTGCTTCAACCCATACAGAGACTTTCTCAATCTGCATACAAGCTTCTCCTCACCTGATTTCACAAGCCCCTCTGGCTGCTCCATGTATATCTCTTCCTCCAAATCTCCATGAAGGAAAGCTATCTGCACATCCATCTGGTCAAGATGAAAGTCCCAGCTAGCTACCAAACCAAGCACAATTCGTATTGAAGTGTGCCTAACCACATGAGAGAAAATTTATACTCCCTTCCTTTGTGAGTACCCCTTTGCAACCAATCTTGCCTTGAACTTCAAAAACTCCTTTTCAGACATCCCTGTTTTCCTAGTGAAAACCCACTTGCATCCAATCGCCTTCTTTCCCTTTGGTAAAGGGACAAGATCCCAAGTACGGTTCTTGCTTAGACTCTCATTTTCTTCCATCACAGCCCCTGTCCATTCCTCCTTATCCAGACTAGCAATATCCTCTTTATAAGTCAATGGAACATCTGACTCAATAGAAAGAGCAAAAATGACCATGTCTTCAAAACCATATCTTTTCGGCCCTTTGATGACCCTCTTTGGTATGCCTGTATCACCACTCTCCTCTGCTTCTTCCTGCTCTTCTTCCTGCTCATCCTCCTGCTGAACTTCCTGCTCATCTTCAGGAGGCCTCTCAGGATTTTCTGCTGCTAGCCTAGCCTTACTAGGCGCCTCCTGAGTCTTCTCAGATTCGTTTTCAGTCTCAAACGTAACAGGCACTGGTTCTAACCTCCCCTGTTCCACCATGTACTACTCATCGAACACCACATAAAATACTTTTCTTATGCCAGTTGTGATGCTCCCCATATCAATCTGGCATATTCGTTGTATTGTGCCAATTTCTACCTCGGAAGACTGTTTGATGTGCACCGTAATGATCAATTTGCGCTTTTAAATCTGCCATGGATACACATACATGAGGAGGAACACAGACAACTTTATTCTTTCTAAATAACCGCTTGTTTCTTCGGTATGTATGCGACAAGGGTAGAAATCGTCGGTGACAATCAAATCAACTTGTTTTCTACCGTACTTCAATTGAAATGCTTCTGTTCGATTGAGACAATAAGGACAAGAAAACCGCTCATGCGTAGTCCACCCTAATAGCATCCCGTATGCGGTAAAGTTGCTTATTGTCCACATAAGAACCGCTCGCATCGTAAAAATTTTCTTTCTTGAAAATATCATACGTATGAACCCCATTAAATCACAACTCCTTCAACTCCACTATTAGAGGCTGCAAAAACACATCAAGGGACCGCTTCGGATGCTTGGGACCAGGGACCAATATACTCATGAATAGAAATTCTCTTTGCATGCACATGTCTGGGGGAAGGTTCTAAGGCGTTAATATTACTGGCCATAAAGAATATTGCCTACGAGATATACCAAATGGACTAAATCCATATGTGCAAAGACCAAGATATACATTCCGTTTCTCTCTAGCAAAGTCGGAGTGTACCGTCTTAAAATGTTTTCACGCTTTTGCATCTGACGGATGATTGACCTCCCTATCTATCTGCAAATGATCAGCATGCCATCTCATGGATGCAGAAGTACTTTCCGAGTGATACAATCTTTTCAACCTATCAGTTATTGGAAGATACCACATCATTTGGTACGGCACCCTATTTCGACCAGCACCTTGCGGTTTATATCGTGGCTTATGGCAAAAACGACATTCCTGCAACTTGTCATCTTCTTTCCAATAAATCATGCAATTGTCTACACAAACGTCTATCATCTAAGAAGGTAACCCAAGACTAAAAACCAGTTTTTGTATCTCATAGTAACTCTCGGCAGCTAAATTATCTTCATGCAAAATCTCCTTAATCAAATCAGCTCAATCATCCATGCAAACCTCACCTAAGTTATGATCAGTTTTAATGGTCATCATCCTAGCTGCCAAGGACAATTTAGAGTGTTCATCTCTACATCCATCGTAGAGTGGCTGATTTGCAGCATCTAACATATCATAAAATCTGTTGGCATCTAAATTGGGTTCCTCGTCGTAAATATTACTATCATGACCAGCAGCTAGAAATGTACCCGCGTTTTCATGAAATGCATCTGTAATCATCTCATGAATCATATCATGATCACCATATTCACCATGATCATCAACTTGATGCACATTATTTGACTCAGCATCAATATTAACTACTTGGTTATTACCGCTACTACTAGCAGCATTTCCTCCATGCCCTTCTCCATGATTATACCAAATATAGTAGTGCGAAAAAACCCTTTATTTTATAGATGTGACCACACTTTTGAGATACGAATAAATTTCATATTCATGCATTTTTGACAAGGACAGTACATCATACCACTTTCAACGGTAATTTGCAAACTTCCCGCGTGATATATGAATCCTTATAGCCCATCTTGAAACTCCTTTGTCAGCGATCCCTCCGAATCTTTACGATTATACATCCAACTTCGTAATTCGTATATTGACATATTTTTTTGAAAAATAGTTTTTTTTTTGGGTATATAAGAGAATTTTTTTTTCCTTTAAAAAAAAAAGATATTGAAAAAGTGTTTAAGAAATGTTTTTTTTGTGAAGAGTTTTTTTGTTGGTGAAGAGAGAGAAATGTTTGTTTTTGTTTTTGTAGTTTTGATAATAAAGTGTTGCTTCTATAGATAGACTTTTTTTTTACATCGAATTACCAACGAATTAATAAAAAATATTTCGTGGTAAAAAAACCAGTAAAACACGTTTTCATCTAACTTATTTTCTTCTCTAATACGTCGTTAATTTTCACTTCGAAATACTTTCTCGGTAATTCGTCGGAAATTAACGACGAAATTCTAAGGAATCCAAGTCAAATATGTGTCGTTGTTAATTCGTCCTAATGTAACGACGAATTAACGACGAAAATTGGAATTTACGACGATTTTACAACGATTTATTTTCGTCCCTCTTTCCGACGAATTACCGACGTTTATAATTTTCCTCGTAAATTCGTCGTTAATTCAATGCTAATTTACTACGATTAATTTTCCTCGTAAAAAATCGTGGCAAACGCCATGTTTTCTTGTAGTGAGACTGAAACACTCTCTTGGCCTCCAAACATAATCCCATGATAAGTTGTACCCTTCAAATACCTGAGAATCCATTTCACAGCTTCCCAATGTTCTCTCCCAGGTTTAGACATGTACTTGCTGACTTGACTAACAGCTTGAGCCAAATCTGGTCTTGTACAAACCATGGCATACATAAGACAACCAACAACACTAGCATAAGGAACTTGTTCCTTACCTCTGATTTCTTCTTCAGACTTAGGAGACTGAGCAGCTGAAAGACTGAAATAATTCGCCAAAGGTCTAGAAACTGGTTTAGCACTTGCCATGTCAAACCTTTCTAGAACCTTCTGTATGTAGCCCTTCTGAGACAGCCATAATCTCATAGAGCTCATCTCTCTGCGAATTTCCATCCCAAGGATCTTCTTTGCAGCTCCTAGATCCTTCATCTCAAACTCTCTGCCCAATAACCTCTTCAATTCCGCAATATCACCCATATTGCTCCCAGCAATGAGCATATCATCAACATAAAGCAACAAGAGTATATGAGGATGACCATCACGGCACTTCACATAGACACAACAGTCATACTCACATCTTTGATAGCCAATCTTCACCATGTAGGAGTCAAACCGCTTGTACCGTTGTCTTGGAGCCTGCTTCAACCCATACAAAGACTTCCTCAATCTGCATACAAGCTTCTCCTCACCTGGTTTCACAAGTCCTTCTGGCTGCTCCATGTATATCTCTTCCTCCAAATCTCCATGAAGGAAAGCTGTCTTCACATCCATCTGTTCAAGATGAAAATCCCAGCTAGCTACCAAACCAAGCACAATTCGAATTGAAGTGTGCCTTACCACAGGAGAGAAAATCTCGTCATAATCTACTCCCTTCCTTTGTGAGTACCCCTTTGCGACCAACCTTGCCTTGAACTTCATAAACTCCTTTTCAGACATCCCTGGTTTTCTAGTGAAAACCCACTTGCATCCAATCGCCTTCTTGCCCTTTGGTAAAGGGACAAGATCCCAAGTACGGTTCTTGCTTAGACTCTCATTTTCTTCCATCACAGCCCCTGTCCATTCCTCCTTATCCAGACTAGCAATAGCCTCTTTATAAGTCAATGGAACATCTGACTCAATAGAAAGAGCAAAACCGACCATGTCTTCAAAACCATATCTTTTCAGCGCGTTGATGACCCTCTTTGGTATGCCTGTATCACCACTCTCCTCTGCTTCTTCCTGCTCTTCTTCCTGCTCATCCTCCTGCTGAACTTCATGCTCATCTTCAGGAGGCCTCTCAGGATTTTCTGCTGCTAGCCTAGCCTTACTAGGCGCCTCCTGAGTTTTCTCAGATTCGTTTTCAGTTTCAAACGTAACAGGCACTGGTTCTGACCTCCCCTGTTCCACCATGTACTGCTCATCGAACACCACATCTCAACTGAAAATTCTCTTCTTAGCCTCAGGATCCTATCACTTGAAGCCCTTAACACATTTCTCAAAGCCTAGAAAGATGTTCTTCTTGGATTTCGAATCCAGCTTAGACCTTTCATCACTTGGTATAAGCATGTAGGCTGGACATCCAAAAATCATCAAGTTTGATAGATCAATATCTACCCCAGTCCAAACCTCTTCAGCAACCTTTCCTTCAAGAGAGCTCCTTGGCTATCTATTGATGAGATAAACCGCCATGTTTACTGCCTCTGCCCAAAACTGCTTTGGAAGCCCTGCATTCAACCTCAAACACCTAGCCTTCTCAGCTATAGTTCGGTTCATCCTCACACTGACCCTGTTTTGCTGTGGCGTTTTCCTCCGTGTATATTGCCTTTGAATACCATGCTCCTCACAGAATTTGACAAACTTCCCATCAGTATACTATGTGCCGTGATATGATCTTAGATACTTTACCTTTCTCTCTGTCTGATTCTCAACTTCAGCCTTCCAAGTTTTGAATTTTTCAAATACCTCAGACTTCTGCCTCATGGAGTATACCCCTTGTTCGGAAACGCGCTAAGCGTTAATCGGGCGTTCGGTCCGGACCTAACGATTTTTTCAAAATTCAGAAATAAATCGGAGAGTAATCGGGGATTAATTTTTTATACAATTTAATATTTTATTAAATATTTTATATATAACACTTCAAAATTATAAATTCATAACATAATTTTTTTTTAAGATTCTTATAAATACCAAATTAGACGATTGTCTTAAACGATTCACCTAACATATCACATTCTACACTTCTAGAAAAAGAAACAAACATGTCTGTGTGTGTAAAGTTAACCAAAACACTGAAGAAATAAGGTAAACACATCAAAAAAAAGAACTATAAAGTGATCAAGACAAGGCATTGTTGAAATGTCCAAATTTCGGAAGTAAAAAAATACTAGTTAAATGTAAAAGAACGTGCGAATGTACCCTGCAGCTGCTTTAATTGGCAGATGTGCAGATTCATTGCTCAAAAAATATGTCTGGTTCCCATTCGAAAGAAGACACTTGCAAAACCTTTTGCTTTATGCAAGTATGCAACAAATACACCAGCTCCATCAGCGTAATCTGACAAAATCTCGACAAACTCGTATTTGCGGTGAGAATCTGGCTCTGAATACCACTTGATATCCCAGTTCTTGAATAGAGCCCAAGTCTCGTCCTTTCTTGGGGAGACAGTGAAATGACCAGTTTTGCTTCCTTCATTGCCTCAAAATTCTGAGAGATCCCCACATCGGCTCCTACATCAACAACTTGTATCCTTGCCATTTCTGATCAATGCAGATCAAGTTTTGATATTTAAAAAATGTTCTTATAGTCTTTGAAAGAAACAAATATTTTGTATTTAACACATATCTCAGTAGCTCAAAGAAATTGACACAAAAGATTCATCAAATCGAAATAAAGCACATAGCAAAGGAAATAAAAACTAAAAAGCAAGTATCAATAACGAAGAAGCTTCAAAATTCATGAAACCAAAATTCATCAAATCACTTTGGTTTCGAGAAGAATCTGAGAAGAATTTTGTGAAACTAATGCACAAAATTTATCAAAGCAAAGCCTAAACCCACGATTCTTCACCAATTTCTCAGAAATCACAAACAAAGAGTAGGATTCAGGTAGAGATTATACGAAGTTGGTATTGCTTCACCACAAGAGTAGGATTTAGGTAGAGATTATAAGGAGATAATCTGCAAAATGTTACAGGAAAAAAAAAGAACATAAGCCATAACACCACAACACTCTAGCTCTAAATTTAACAATAGCCAGTGACCTTTTCCATCAAACAAAACCGTCCACACAAATGCGTAGAGAAAGTAGAAACTAGAAATCAAGTTTCAATTTTTTAACAGAAATTGGATCTTAAAACATAATTATCCAGCACACCCAGTTCAATCTAGATTCTCTAAAAAAAATATCAAATCGATTTTCAGAGAACAAAACTAAGAAGATCAATTAGAGCAAAGGTTTAAAACATTTTCGGGAAAATTTCCGGAAGGATTCGAAAACAGAAAAGCATACATACCTCGAGCGAGCATCCGACGGTGGTGACTACAGCCGCCGTGAGATACGACTGGGTTATAATCGGCATCTGTTTGTACCATTCTTCTACAGCTTGAGCCAAAATTTCTCCTCCTACCTCGCAATCACAATCGATTCAGATCGCCAAGGGCTAGGCGGATTGAACCAATAAGACGGCGATTTTTGGATTTCCTCGTTCTTGGCGGAGCAAAATCGGCTAGCCGCGTTATCACACCGATTATGGCATATTCGCCACGGCCACCCACCGTATACCGATTTCTCAGCCGTGTAATCGGCAACTCGGCCGAGTTTTAGAACAAGGGTTAAACCAAATGGATTGCAGTTTATTTTTCTTTTTCTCACACGAACGATCATAGTTTCTCTTCTTCGACATAATAGTAATCCGATTTTAAAATTTAAAAACTCGAGTAGCCAATCTCATTTTATCTTATAAGTTATAACTTCCATTTTTTTTATAATATTTCACTTTTATATTGTTTGTCGTGGATTTGATTTTGTTTTATATCATATGATTCTTTTTTTTTTCTATTTAAATTTTTTTGTATTCTTTCCTTCACTACTTTTTCACATGTGTGATTATAATTTGTTTTCTGGTCTTTTCCTTCTTTCTCTTTTATTATTTTTATGTTATGAATATTTTTTTAAATATATTTATAGTTCTATTAATATGCGGTCGGACCAGAGCAACTTGGATCAACCCAGTGACCCGACAACCCAGAAACTATTCCGATTCATTTGTCGGGTCGGGTTTAAAAATATTGATTTTATGGTTTACCTTCTGAAATCAAGTTGGTAATAAATGACGTAATGACAAAGAAGAACACATCAAGCTCGTAATAGTAAATGATGTTTTTATGGCTCTCCTCATACTTTAAACACAAAAAGAGTTTAAACCCTTGCGGCAAACCATAGTTGGAGGCTCTCCTCGTACTTATGGTCTCCCAAGACTCTGATTGATAAAAATTAATCTCGTACTTGTCTGTCGATAAGCTTGACAATAGTAGTTGGAGGAGATGGGGTAGCGACATGTCTCCTCGCATTCCTCTCCCTCCAAAAACCTTTTTCGTCAAAAAAAAACAAAATTGTTTAAAAATGTTAGATTTTAATGACTTTTATCAGAACGTTAAATTTACATATTTTCTTGGTTCAAAGCATTACTTTTGCAAGTGCCCCACAAATATAGCACAAAAACTAAAATTTATTACATTTTGCATTTATTTGTGTGATAAAAATGAATTTTTCCAATAGTAAACAAAAATCGTATAATAGGAATGATTTCATGTAATTGTCTTAACTCCTAAGTTCCAAAAACAACTCAATTCTCTCCTTTTTATCTTCTCTCCGCAACAACAGTGTAACGTGGCTTCCACGTGACCACACCAAGGAAGCAGTTGGTCGCGGCTTAGTGCTCTTCCACTCCAAGATCATTGGCTACAATCATTGTTTCTATATAGGTGTTGTATATATTCTAATTCTAGATTTAGATTACCTTAATTATGTACTCATATGATCCAAAAACAATTATGTACTCAGATAGTATATATATGGTGTAAAAGTTGATTGTAAACTTTAAGAGAATAATACAAATCTCTTCGAGAGCTTTTATGGTTTCGCTTCTGAAATCAAATTGGTAATAAATGATGTAATGACAAAGAAGAACACATGTTTGTCTGCGTATGCTCTATCTGCAAATGATGATCCAAAAAACGTTGATAAGGAAAAATTATGATGAGTGCTATCACCGAATGACCAGAGATATGACGTCCATATTCGAAAATAATATAGAGGTTGGAAGAACTGGCCATGGATCGAGAATAATCCACGGTCGAAACTCGAAATAGTGGAGGCTATGGGAGATGTGGCGTTGCACACACATATGTTGTGCCACACACGATTGTTACAGACACGCATATCTGTCACACACTGAAGCATTATATGTTGATCAACAAGCCATGATAAGCCTTTTTAACATCATATATATGACCGGTGCCTTTTTAACATCGAGTCTGTTAAGTTTCATGAGCTTCCAACCCAAAACCAATTGACAATGAGTGGATTGGTCCAAGTTACTTATATATTAGTCAAGGTCCCTCCCAACTTCCAATATGGGACATCTTACACATACTTTCTAGAGATTAAGGCTTCATGGCCCATTAATCCCTACTAATCCCAATACCTCCCTTGAGATAATAGTTCTTCTAGCCATTAATCTTGCCAGACCATCAATTTCGGGTCGAGGGGCACAAGCCACTTTCTAGGCCGGATTACGAGAGTGTGCGGATCGGGCTCTGATACCATGTTAAGTTTCCTGGGAGTCCAACACAAAACCAATTGGCAATGAGTGGATTGATCCAAGTTACTTATATATTGGTCAAGGTCCCTCCCAACTTCCAATGTGAGACATCTTGCACATACTCTCTAGAGATTAAGACTTTATAGCCCATTAATCCCTACTAATTCCAATTTATAAGCCCAACAATTGGAACAGAAAGAAAGCCATCTGCTACGGTTGTGGTGGTGCAGGTCATTACAAGCAGGATTGTCCAAATAAGGGAAAGAACAAAGGAAAGTCTGCGAATGTAGCGCAACAAGGAGATGATTCAAGGGATAACGATTTGCTTGCCGTTATGTCAAGTCATCATGTGGATTCTTGGGTGATGGATACAGGTGCGTCGTTCCATATGACTCCTAACCGGGAGTGGTTCGAGACGTACAAGGCAGGGAATATGGGATCGGTTCAGTTGGCAGATGACAGGGTATGTGGCATCATTGGTAGTGGATCTATCAAATTCAGGATGCATGATGGAGTCATCAGGACGCTTACTGATGTGAGACATGTTCCCTCTGTCAAGAAGAATCTGATATCGTTGGGTACTCTTCACAGAAACGGATTCAGATTTCATGCAGTTGAAGGAGAAGATGTTGTGAAGGTGTGCAAGGGATCAATGGTAATGATGAAGGGAACGATGACAGGAGGAAGCACCTATCGGTTGGTAGGAAGTGTAGTTGTAGGTGGAGCTGCAGCTGCAATATCTGAATCAGACATCACGACTCTATGGCACATGCGCATGGGACATATAGGTGTGCATGGGTTGAATGAGCTCCACAAGAGGGGTCTGCTGGGAGGTATGAAGAATTGCAAGATGGATTTTTGCAAGCTCTGCGTGATGTGAAAGCAGTCCAAAGTGTCTTTCAAGACATGTCTACACACGACAAAGGGTCTTCTAGACAATGTACATTCTGATGTGCGGGAACCAACTCGAGAGCAATCATTGGGAGGATCTAAATACTTCGTTATCTTCATTGATGATTTTTCAAAGAAGGTCTGGGTTACTATTAAAAAAAGGCTACTCGAGTTTTTAAATTTTAAAATCGGATTACTATTATGTCGAAGAAGAGAAACTCTGATCGTTCGTGTGAGAAAAAAAAAAATAAACTGCAATCCATTTGGTTTAACCCTTGTTCTAAAACTCGGCCGAGTTGCCGATTACACGGCTGAGAAATCGGTATACGGTGGGTGGCCGTGGCGAATATGCCATAATCGGTGTGATAACGCGGCTAGCCGATTTTGCTCCGCCAAGAACGAGGAAATCCAAAAATCGCCGTCTTATTGGTTCAATCCGCCTAGCCCTTGGCGATCTGAATCGATTGTGATTGCGAGGTAGGAGGAGAAATTTTGGCTCAAGCTGTAGAAGAATGGTACAAACAGATGCCGATTATAACCCAGTCGTATCTCACGGCGGCTGTAGTCACCACCGTCGGATGCTCGCTCGAGGTATGTATGCTTTTCTGTTTTCGAATCCTTCCGGAAATTTTCCCGAAAATGTTTTAAACCTTTGCTCTAATTGATCTTCTTAGTTTTGTTCTCTGAAAATCGATTTGATATTTTTTTTAGAGAATCTAGATTGAACTGGGTGTGCTGGATAATTATGTTTTAAGATCCAATTTCTGTTAAAAAATTGAAACTTGATTTCTAGTTTCTACTTTCTCTACGCATTTGTGTGGACGGTTTTGTTTGATGGAAAAGGTCACTGGCTATTGTTAAATTTAGAGCTAGAGTGTTGTGGTGTTATGGCTTATGTTCTTTTTTTTTCCTGTAACATTTTGCAGATTATCTCCTTATAATCTCTACCTAAATCCTACTCTTGTGGTGAAGCAATACCAACTTCGTATAATCTCTACCTGAATCCTACTCTTTGTTTGTGATTTCTGAGAAATTGGTGAAGAATCGTGGGTTTAGGCTTTGCTTTGATAAATTTTGTGCATTAGTTTCACAAAATTCTTCTCAGATTCTTCTCAAAACCAAAGTGATTTGATGAATTTTGGTTTCATGAATTTTGAAGCTTCTTCGTTATTGATACTTGCTTTTTAGTTTTTATTTCCTTTGTTATGTGCTTTATTTCGATTTGATGAATCTTTTGTGTCAATTTCTTTGAGCTACTGAGATATGTGTTTTTTAACAAAGTGATTTAACTAGTATTTTTTTACTTCCGAAATTTGGACGTTTCAAAAATGCCTTGTCGCTACAAGAAAACAGTCAATTTACGACGGAAATTTGCGACGGCCAATATTCGTCGCAAATTTGCGACACAATTGCGTCGACATTGCGACAATATATATATACCGTCGCAAATCCGTCGCAAATAAGCGACGAAAAAGATCTTTGCAAACGCGTCGCAATTTGCGACAGTTTTGTGACATATTTGTAACGGCATGCCGTACAGTTGCAAGTCCGTCGCAAATTGCGAGGACTTTGCGACTCATTTTTACCGAAGCAATATTTGCGACGGGTTTGCGACGAAGAAATTCCGAAGCAATAATTGCGACGAAATTGAAAGGGAAATACGAGGAGGATAGAAGTAGGTAAAAAGTGTGATATATAAAAATTATACGAAAAAGTAGAATTTTTAAACTTTTCATGAAATCATTTCATATAGGGGAATAGAAGGAGTTAATGTATATTCATAAGTATAAGTGTTTTATAAAACTCACTTTGGACAAGAAGAATTTGTAAACTTTTGAAAAAATTAATATTTATTACAATCTTATACTATCATAAATGTTTTTTAACTTTCTAATATGATAAAAAACATTTGCATATCCAAATTTAATAGGATTATAAATATATAAGATTTGCGACGGATTTGCGAGGGGTCGTCGCAACTTCGTCGCAAACGACGAATATTTTCCAAACCCTATACCCTAAATTGGGACTTTCTATGTAAAGTAAGTCATATAAGTTAAATGCAAATATTACATGAATTTTAAGTTTTTATACAAATTATAAGAAAAAGAAGAATTTATAAACTTTTCATGAAATCATTTCATATAGAGGAATAGAAGGAGTTAATGTTTATTCATAAGTATAAGAGTTTTATAAAACTCACTTTGGACAAGAAGAATTTGTAAACTTTTGCATAAATTAATATTTATTACAATCTTATACTATCATAAATTTTTTTTAACTTTCTAATATGATAAAAAAACATTTACATAACCAAATTTAATAAGATTTTAAATATATAAGATTTGCGACGGATTTGCGACGGGTCGTCGCAACGCTGTCGCAAATTTTATATATTTGCGACGGACTTGCGACGACCCGTCGCAAATCCGTCGCAAACGACGAATATTTTCCAAACCCTATACCCTAAATTGGGATTTTCTATGTAAAGTAAGTCATATAAGTTAAATGCAAATATTACATGAATTTTAAGTTTTTATACAAATTATAAGAAAAAGAAGAATTTATAAACTTTTCATGAAATCATTTCATATAGAGGAATAGGAGTTAATGTTTATTCATAAGTATAAGAGTTTTATAAAACTCACTTTAGACAAGAAGAATTTGTAAACTTTTGCATAAATTAATATTTCTTACAATCTTATACTATCATAAATGTTTTTTTAACTTTCTAATATGATAAAAAAACATTTACATAACTAAATTTTACAAGATTTTAAATATATAAGATTTGCGACGGATTTGCGAGGGGTCGTCGCAAGTCCGTCGCAAAATGAAAATTTTTGAAATTTTGGTCGAAATAATTTGAATTGTTTAAGAATTCGATGAGTTCGCGCAAAATTTTATTAGGCCGCCCATATTGCGACGGATTTGCGACGGATCCGTCGCAAATCCGTCGCAATATCTGTTATTAAATTGATTCTCCTTCTTTTCTTCTCTTCCTCTCTCGATCCCTACGTCTTTTTCCTTCTCTTTTCCTTCTCTTAACAAGTCTATCTCCCTTTCTTCCATTTTTCTTAAGCATTAGATATTCCTCTCTTCTCTCTCTCTCTCTTTCTCTCCCTCCCCCTCTCTCTCTCTCTCTCCAAAATCTTCTATCCAATCTCACCAACATGGATGGTTAGCTTTTTTTTTTTTTAGATGTAGATTTGTTAGATTAATTAGTTAGATTTGTTTTATTTTAGGATTTATATTTTGTTAGATTTATAATTTGTTGAATTTAGCTTTTATAATATGTTAGAATTGAAAATTGTTAGTATTTGTATTTTGTAAGATATAGGATTTGAATTTTGTTAGATTTATGAATTCTTAGATTTAGGTTTGGAATTTTGTTAGATTTAGGAATTGTTAGATTTAGGTTTAGAATTTGTTAGATTTAGGTTTGGAATTTGTTATTTAGAAATTATTAGATTTATGAATTCAGAGATTTAGGTTTGGAATTTTGTTAGAATTAGGAATTGTTAGATTTATGAATTGTTAGATTTAGGTTTTGAATTAGTTAGATTTAGGTTTGGAATTTGTTATATTTAGAAATTATTAGATTTATAATTGAATTTTTTAGACTTTCAAATTGTTAAATTGCTATAATTTAAAAAAGTAATTAGATTAGTGTGTTTTGTTAGATTTAGAAATATTTTTGTTAATATTATTTATTTATTTATTTGTTAAATTTAATTTTTGAAATTTTTTTTTTTTTTAAAATAATTAATTTGCGACGGATTTGCGACGGACCTTATAATGTTCGTCGTAAATCCGTCGCAAATGTTGCGATGGATTTGCGACGGAGCTAAATTTGCGACGGATTTGCGACGGATATCGATTTGCGGCGAACGAATTGCGACGATTTTGCTTCCGTCGCAACTCCATCACTATTGGTGATTTGCGACGGACTTGCGACGGTTTTGTCCATCGCAAATCGGATGTTTTCTTGTAGTGTGTCTTGATCACTTTATAGTTCTTTTTTTTTATGTGTTTACCTTATTTCTTCAGTGTTTTGGTTAACTTTACACACACTGACATGTTTGTTTCTTTTTCTAGAAGTTTAGAATGTGATATGTTAGGTGAATCGTTTAAGACAATCGTCTAATTTGGTATTTATAAGAATTTTAAAAAAAAATTATGTTGTGAATTTATAATTTTGAAGTGTTATATATAAAATATTTAATAAAATATTAAATTGTATAAAAAAATTAATCCCCGATTACTCTCCGATTTATTTCCGAATTTTGAAAAAATCGCTAGGTCCGGACCGAGCACCCGATTAACGCCTAGCGCGTTTCCAAACAAGGGGTTCAACCAATAATTCGGGTCGCCGGGTCACCGGATAATAGCGAATTTTTTTGGGGTTGACCGGATTTATAACTAGCGGATTTAAGTATTGAACCCGGACCGGATTTATAACCGGATCGCGGATTAACCGGACGAACCGGGCGATCCGGATCAGATTTCAAAACATTGCATAAAATCTCTCCAACTATGGTTTGCCGCAAGGGTTTAATTTTTTTTCATTTAAGTTTAACGTTGTAGATTTTCTATTATCAGTAAAACTATCAAATATTCTACTTTACGAAGCACTTGCGGTAAAAAAAGTCTTTTTTGTTTTGAATAAATTTGATATTTAATTAAAAAAAAATTGGTAAAATTAATAGATATATACAATTTTTAACAACTTTTAAAAACTTTCAAAAATATAACATACACTATAACCTAAAATCTAAACCTGAAATCCTAAAATCTAAACTTTAAACCCTTTCCTAAACCCCAAAATTTAAAATATAAACTTTAAATCCTTCCTCTTAAAGATTGGTGAATCCAAACTGTATCTTCTTTAACATAGAGCAAAACCCAAATTTTTTTGTTGGGTTTATGCAAAACGTAAATTTGGTTTTTTGATATTATCGAATCTTATATATAAATACCGCCGAGCGACCGTTGTCGTCATCGCCAGAATCCAAGCATTCGTTGTCAATGCCGAGATGTCATCATCATCCCATTATTTCTTGTTGTTTAGTGTTTTGGTGGTGTATTCCGTGAAGAAGAGAAAAAAAAAAAAGAAAAAAAAAGAGAGGAAAAGAGAGGGAAAGATGAGAGAGATATCAGATATGTCTGACACAAAATCTGAGGGCAATGCCATTATCATAAATTCATAATTGTAGAGGCAACCCGTAAAAACCTTTTTCTTAGCCAAAAAAGTCGATGTTACTTTTGCATATATCCACAAGATTCGATCTTCAATATTTGTCCTTAAAACTTGATTTAGTGTTACCCTTTGAAACTTTTTTCTTTTTTCTTAAAGAAACACTTCTTAAAAATAAAATAGCTGGAAAACAATACAATAACAGCTTTAAAAATAAAATAGAGAAAATTTATTCAATAACCATAAAATAAACTAAAATTTACTAACCAAAATTCCCTCTTTTTTTCTCTAACCATTTGGTTACTTTGTTAATTTTTTTTTGTTTTACTTATTAACCCAATAAAATAACCTCATTAGACCACCTCCAATGCTAGTTTTTAGGTGAGTATCTAAAAAACAAAAAATAATAAAAAATTAAGAAAGTAAGAGAAAGGGTGAGAATCGACTCTTGAATCAGAGTTTTAAGAACCGATTCTGGCCACATGTCCCAGTGATTTGATTTTCTTTTTATAATTAAAAAATAATCATTAAATTCCTTCAATTTAAATAATAATATTTTTATTATTAAAATACTTAAACAAAGAACTCCATCGTTGGAGATGCTCTTAGCTTATTATTTTTCTTAAACAAACACTTTTTGAAAAGTAACAGAATATTATACGCACATCTCTGCAACAAGCTCATCCAAGCTATTGTAAGAGCTCCCACCTTCTTTGATGGCCTCCATACCTTTCTCCCTGAGCTTCATCAACCTAACTCTCTCCGGCAAATCATCTTTCACCGAATCAGCCAAAACCCTAGCGAGCTCGTCCGAGTCAGGAACCGAGTCTCTATTCTCTCCAACTCGCACTGCAACTCCTAGATCATCAACGAGCAGCTTAGTGTTGTAGAAATGGTCTGCTTGCATCGGCCACGCAAGCAAAAGTATTCCTCCGACCATTCCTTCTAGAACCGACCCCCAACCTAAATGGGTCAGATACGATCCAACGGCTCTATGCTCAAGAATCATCGTTTGTGGGGCCCATCCTCTTATGACCAAACCTTTCTCCTTCACTCTCTCCTCAAATCCTGCCGGAATCACATCTTCATCCTCGCCGGAGTTTACTTTCTTAGCTGCGTCCCTCACGGCCCAGATGAAACGCAAACCGCTTTTTTCCAACGCCGCCGCAAGAGCCGCCGTTTGCTCCACCGTGAGCCGGATCTGGCTACCGAAACCGATGTAAACGACTGAGTTATTCTCGCCGCACGTGTCTAACCAAGCCAAGACTTTCTCCGGCGGGAGGGAGCTGCGTCCGCCGCGGTCAACGCCGGCTTTAACCGCGAGCAACGGTCCGACGGTCCAAACGCGGTGGTGAGTCATGAAACTGGTTTTAACACTCTCTACAAACTCAGGCTCGAGTTCGTAGAAAGTGTTGACGACGAGACCGTAGCTTTCCGTTGTGGAAGACTCGAGCTCGTCGAAGAAGCCTCTATCTTCTTGGCCCCACATGGTGGAGATCGAATGAGCATTGATGGGTAAGAAACAAATAGACTTTAGAGAGAAAGCATCAGCTACTTTGTTAATCCAAGGGCTGAGAAAAGAGCTTCCGAGGATAGCGTCGGGAAGATCCGACGGTGGTTGACGGTTGAGGAAGTCAACGAGAGGGTCGTGGAGACGAGATAGAGCTTCGAACATGTGAGGTAAAGCTTGTAGAGGAAGTTGCTGGAGGGTTTCGACGCCGGAAGGAATAGAAGGGTGAGAGGGAAAGGGAAGGATTAGGGTTTTGAAATGTTCCTGCGAGTGAAGAGAACGGAGAGGATCGAGATAAGGAGAGTTTTTGGGTGTGACGAGGACGGTGACGATGGCTCCACGGAGGAGAAGCTGATGAGTGAGATCGAGATGTGGAAGCATGTGACCGGACTGAGGAAACGGCACGACGAGAACGTGTGGCTTCTTCGGTGTTGTCATGATTGATTCTTTTTTTGTGTGTGTGTGTGTAGACAAATGGATCTATTTATATATATATACAATGAAATGATTTTGTAATATATATCACTCAAACCATTCGTAAGTGATAAAACGGAAAAAACAAAAAAAAAATTATTATACAACTCGATAGCCCTATATAGAAAGAAGAAAGTACATAGATTATTGGGAGATTGACGAGATTACAAGATTGAAATTATGGAAAAGATCGTAGAGATTTGATAATATCGATAGATCTTAGTTAATTTACAGTTATCTCTACCGTTATATGTATCGATGTATTTTGTAACATATTCTCATGAAAGTTTAATATAATTCTTTCTAAACTAAGATATTGTGGAAGCCCTTTTAATCCAGTGGTTGACTAAAAAGTTCATTAATGCTTATACATCAAGAAGTATGATTTTTGATTCCCAAAAGATACGATTTCTTCAAGTTATTGGAGGTAAGCATATAAAAAAAAAATTTCAGAACTATGCAAGTAGAACTGGTAGGTCCGCATATCTATTATAGATATTTGTAGAATAGTTAAATTGTACGTTAAAAAAATTATTTTTGTAATTGTCTCATAATTTGTATTTTAAATAATATTTCAGACGTTAAAAAAAACTAAAATATAATTAAATCTCTACGATCTTTTTCATAATCTCATCTATCTCTTTGATCTCTCAATAGGTTCTTTCCAGCCATAAGCTCAACGAAAAGGACGCCAAAGGAACTGAACATTGAATTCATGATGGAAAATCAAAGATAATAAAACAGAACAAGAGAGTTTGAAAATTTTCTGAAGAGAGTTAGAATTTTAGAAAGATCTTTGTGAGATTTTATGATTTACAATGACGAACAGGTTAAGCTTATACACAACGACAACCCTGCAAATTTCGGGACGGGTTTCCGGTTCCCACGCGTACCCGTTTCGAATTTCCCGTTCCGTTCTCGTTCCTGTTCAAAAAAATTCTCGTTCGGGAACATTTATTTTTTTCAAACGGGTACGGGAAGGTATGGGAAGGGAACGGGAATGAGATCGGGTATCCGAACTTTCCGAATTTCCCAAATTTTTCCAAATTTTTTCGAAGTTTCACGAATTTTCCCGAATTATCTAAAATAATACCCGTTTGGAAAAAAAATTTACGTAAGTGAATTTTCCGAACCCGTCCCGTTCTTATGGATTCTCTTTTGTGAATTGTTTTTCAAATCTTAAATTTCTATTTTCCGTGCTGTATCTGTAAATTCCGATCCCGATTCTCGAAATTTTCAGGAATACACAACGAGACCGTGTTGAAAAAGAAAAGGAAAGCGTGAAGAATTTTGGGTGGCTTTTTTCGAAAATCCAATTCCAAGTTGCTTCTTGGTCGCGTGAAACGCCACGCGCTTTGCGCATTACATGAGACTTTTTTTTCCTTTTCAAATGTTTCCCGTCTTTTCGTGCGCAATTTGCAAAACTAACTTTTGTTTTTCTCGTATTTAATGGTAACTTGGAAATATTACCCAAAAAAAAATTAATAATAAATTCTCCGAAAGATAAAAGTTGTTGAATCTTAAATTGTTGCGTTCTGTTTAAAAGTGGGTCCCAATCACAGCATGTCGTAAGGCTCAAATTTTTTTTATTTTTTACAGTAATTTATTATAAATTATACCGTTATATCGATAATTTTACGATGGTCAAATTTACCGTCTTATGAAAATATACGACTAACGGTTCTATTTGACCACATTTATCATCATATGAAGATTTACGCTTGACAGTAATAATAAATCGTACTCTTTAGGATTTAAAAAAACTCAGACCTTTTGATGTAAAAGCATTAGTAAACTCTTGATAAACTATTGGGTCAAGAAAACTTCCACCAAATTTTTTTGTTTTTGCCGTCTTTTAAAAACCTCGAAACCAAAAGAAACAGAAAAATTAAAATATCTTATTAAGTTATCACAGTTGAAAAAATTATCATGTATATGATACATAATATTTTTTATCTAAAAAATTAAAGGAAAATAACAAGGAAAAACATGTCGTAAAAAACTAAAAGAAAAACGATTATAATTAGCATTTTTATATTATTTAAAACAAAAATTATACTAAACAAATTGTAAAAAAACTATAGAAATGTAGAAAACTCACAAAAACTAACAAGATAATGATACTAATACAAACACTAAGTTAAAAACTTGACCAAATAAATTATCAAATCTCAAAAATTATCTTTTTAACCAAAACTTTATATAATCTCAATTAGAAGCAAGAAAATAGATCAAACTCAAATATTTATGCTTCACAAGGATTAGACACAAACATACCTTTAAGGCAATATATGGGTTGGACATTCGATATATTACTTTGATGTTGGGGCATACACTAACCAATTTGGCCCATCATCATCAATATGGAACCACAACTCACAAGCATATATCAATATTATTATTATTTTGTCTTCATTTTTATTTACTTACTGAGAAGTAAAAAATAGATCAAACTCAAATATTTGTTTGTAAAAATAGTAATGCGAATCCATTATAAAATAAGATAATTGAAGAAAAATTAAGATGTGATAATCATTTAGAAAAAAAAATCTATAAAAACCCTTCAATATGGGATATGCTTAATATAGATTAGACTTAAACATATGTTTGAATATAGGGTTGGCTGCCGTCAGGTCCCCTACTATACGTACTATGTCTAATCCTTCCTAGACTACAAACCTCTGCCTATTTCCCTCCAAACAAATTTTTTTTCTGTCAATTCTCCCAAATTCAATTAAAAATCGTAATCACGTTTAATTCACAAAATTGCGTTTTAGGCAGATCGCGATTTTGGGAGGGGGGGGGGGGAGGGGGGAATAGGCAGAGCTTTGTAGTTTGTGGGGGAATATGCATAGCGTGTTGAGTTGGGGGCGGGGGACTGAACGCAGTCAACCTAATTTTGGATTTTTCAAAATATCTAACACATGATTAGCCTATTTAGCAATAGCATTTGCTACAAAATTTTCTTCTTTGGGGATAAACGTAAACGAGATAGAAATAATATGTATTTTTACTATACCAATATATATTGTGGATATAAATAAGCTAATCATGTGTTAGATATTTTGAAAAACCCAAAATTAGGTTGACTGCGTCCAATCCCCCCCCCCTAACTCAACACGCTATGCATATTTCCCCACAAACTACAAAGCTCTGCCTATTGCCCCCCAAATCGCGATCTGCCTAAAACGCGATTTTGTGAATTGAACGCGATTACGATTTTTAATTAAATTTGGGGGAATGGACAACAAAAAAATTGTTTGGGGGGGAAATAGGCAGATGTCTGTAGTCTGGGAGAATTAGACATAGCACGTATAGTAGGGGGGCTGACGACAGCCAACCCTTGAATATATGGACCGGTAACAATATAATATAGAGAAAGTGATAAAATAAGACATTTTTAAGAACTCAAATTACACAATAAGATATTTGTTGTAATCAAGACACTTTCACTAAGGATAAAAACAAAACTATACTTATACTAACAATTAACACTTTCTATGTAGCTTTCACGCGACTTCTTCTTGTTCCTCTTCTTCTTTTTTACATTTCTTTTAAGATCTAAAAATTATCATAAAAAGATGTTGGAAAGCCATTGTTCTGATACTTTATCTACGGTTCATTGTCCACAGTTCATTGTCCATACTTATTATTTATGTTCGGGACTGCGTTAGGTGTGAGTCGGGCGGTTGGTCCAAGCCTAGCGTAGGATTACACGAGGATTAGTTTTGAGTTTTTTTTTAAAAAATTTGGATACATATAATATATAACATGTGTTTAGGTGAAAAAAACTAACTTATCACCGTGATCTCGTGGAAGGGTAAGTGTTTTTCAGCATGAGTAACTCAGGCTTGATGCCCAATAGGCCCATTTTTGTTCATTTTTAGTTATATTTAATGAATGGCATAATTGTAATTTCATCATCATCTTTCTTCTACGGTTTTCTTCAACTTCTGCAACTCTTCTTCGCGATCGTCGTCCAGATTTTTCACATAATTCATTAATTTTGTGTTTTTCTTGTTATTTATAACTCAAACTTATAGATCTATCATATAATACTACATTTCAAACCCAAAAGAACAAAAAAAAAATTAAGTTTTTTTGTTATTCCGATTTTTTAAACGATTATGGTATAATCGCGGCGCCGGTCAATCGCCGACCCTTTTTTTGCTGGAGAAGCGGCCACTACGACCGCATTTTTGAATAAGGCTTATTATTCATGATTTTTACAAGTAAACTTTTCTCAAGACGATACAAATATCATTTGTCCATGATACTTTGTCCATCCTACCTAGTCCACGATCTTTTGTCCATCTCTAACAAGTCCACAATACTTTGTATATGCTTACTAGTCCATGGTATTTTGTTCGCAAATTTGCAATGCACATTGTGTTAATTATTGTCCATGATGATATGTCCATAAAACATGTCTATGATATCTAATCCATGACACTATAAATAAATGTGTAAATGATTGATGAATTAGTGATGTTTGCATGTGATTATTGATTCTGTTTGAAAATTGGTGTGAATGTTTAAACTAATTTTACTTTGTGTAATTTTTTTTTTCTTTTGGGGAAAAAACTAGTTTGAATGTTGAAACTAAATTTACTTTGGAAGTTATAAACATGTTCTATGGACAAACTTTAATGTACATTGTACGCCATTTCAAATCTATCGACACAGAACTTTTACGCAACGCTTCGGTCTGCTCATCTACAAAACATCATCACACCACGATCGGGAGTTTTGCATCTATGTCCGCTCGTCCATCCACGACCAACCACATGGAATATTTACTCCTCCACATGGAATATTTACTCCTCCACGTTTGCATAGATTGACAGATCGGGAATCCGATTTAACTGGAGTACGGAAGATCCAGTGTGAATGTGATGTTGGATCTTTTCTTTGAAAGTGTGAAAAGAAACAATAACGATCCAAGTGCAAAAGAGAAAAGTTTAATTAAGTGGAAATAATTTTTTCCACTTGTCGGCCATTCTTCTCAAACCAACGTGTATTCAACGTGAAAAAACTCTTCGGCTTGTAAAAGAATCTTCTCCTCCGCCTATATAAGGAGCACACCTATCTCACTCAAACTACACACTTTCTTACAACAACAAACACTCTCCTTCAATCCTCCTCTTAAGTCTTAAGTGAGTCTCTCCAACGTCTTTTTGGTTTACGGTTCTTAAGTCTCGAGAGTTTAACGTAGTGTTTATTAGAGTTTGTAGATTCCGTTTTCGAGTGTTCCGAAACAGTCTCGTATCGGACTATCGGTTGTATCTTGGAATTCAAAAATTGTGTCTAAACCGTCACACTACGGGCGATTTATTGAATTACGGAAAGAGTTTACTCGCCTCCGATATTCGGTTTTTACACGCTTACGTGTATTCATTTTTTTTTTTTGGAAGATCCATTTTTTGTTTCTTCGTTTTCTCCCTCTTCCTTACTTGTCCTTTAATCGTTTTTATTACTTACAAAACTTCTTTGATTAGTTTCGTATAAACTTCCATTTTCAAGACTTTCGTATAAACTTGTACTTTTAAAGTTTCGTATAATTTCGTGTTTACTATAAAATCATTTCGTATTCTCCGCATTTCTTAATTCCGTTTTTGCGGTTCCTACAATCGTAATTCAATAAATCCGCTTATAACATATTGCTACAATCGGATTAAGTTTTTGCGGTAATTTAAAAAAAAAAAATCGTTTTTCTCGGTTTATTAAAAACTTTTTTTAAAACGGTTTTTTGATCTTAAAGGAAAACGGATTTGCGATTCGCTCTTCTGCGTATCCGCGAATCGTTATTAAAAAAAAAAAACGGTATCCGTTTCTACGAACGCTTCTAAGCGAGTTTGTAAAACGCTTTAACCGATTATAAAGTTTCAGCGAACGCTTAAAAGCGAGTTTGCTAAACATTCATTAGCGATCTAAGATTGTTAACTAGATCCGCTATTTTCGATTTATTCTAGATAAATCTTTTATTGAACTTTGGTTCAAATCGAGTGGTTACTGATTCATTTGTTTACTTGTGAACAGATGGCTACCGGTACCTCAAACGTATTCGATCAAACACCGAATGTGTTTGGACCAGTGGGTGCAAATGATGTCGATGAGCCGACACGCCGAATCCTGTTTGGTGATGGTCTTGCAACGGCTACAACACCCAATGTTGTCCACCCCATGATTCCGTCAATCACTGCTACTGCGAGTCATGGACTCATGCCGGATCATTTTGACGGAAAAGGCTTCAAAACATGGCAACTGAAGATGCATTTCTTCTTGACGAACATGAAGTTCGATAAGTTTCTGAAGGAGGACGCACCAGTTCTTCCAGAAGGAAACACGTGTGCCTACACTCTCGCAAGTGTCGAAGCCTGGATCCATGGGGATTTTGTATGCAGAGGTTGGATCTTAGGCCGCCTCAATGACCAGCTGTACCTTGTTTACAGTATGGAAAAATCCTCCAAATCATTATGGATGGCTTTGGAGAAGAAGTACAAATCAGAAGACGCTGGATGTCAGAAATATGCGGTTGCAAAATTTCTTGACTTCAAAATGGTGGATTCCAAACCGATCATGGATCAGGTGGAAGCACTCCAATTAATTTGTCATGACATAGCTGCTGAGGGAATGTCAATTTGTGAGATCTTCACCGTGAATAGCTTCATTGAGAAGTTACCTCCGAGTTGGGTGGATTTCAAGAACTACCTCAAGCACAAACGGAAGGCGATGACTCTCGAAGAAGTCATCACCAGGCTGCAAATGGAAAGCAGAAACCGTCAGGCAAACGGTCTACAATTCCAGGAGCACAACGTCAATGTGGCAACCCACAAGGGAAAATACAAGGGTGTGGCTGTGAACAAAACATCTCCTTTCAAACCAAGGTCCTCCACGAACTTCTAAAAGCGTAACAACGCTGAAACAAAGTTCAAAGAGAAATGGCACAAATGTAACAAGATTGGTCACAAAAGTGATGTGTGTCGCAGCAAGCCCAAAGACAACGGGAAAGCTCAAGCCAATTTGACAGAAGAAGACATGTGCGTTGTGGTCTCGGAAGTCAACATGGTGGAAGACAACCCGAAAGAGTGGTGGTACGACACTGGTGCAACAACCCACATTTGCGCTGGACATGAAATGTTCAGCACCTACCAGAAAAGTACATCAACCGAACAACTGTTAATGGGAAACTCTGCATTCTCCAAGATACAGGGTCGTGGAAAAGTTATGCTGAGGATGACCTCGGGGAAGGAACTCACTCTTCAGAATGTCAAACATGTGCCTGACATGAGGAAGAACCTAATTTCTGGCACTCTGATGAGCAAGGCCGGATTTGCTGCTAATCTTGAGGCAGACAAGCTCGTGCTGAGGAAATTTGGGGTGTTTGTTGGCAGGGGTTATGAGAAGAACGGGCTGATCAAGATGTGCGTCACGACAGTCCTTCTCACCAAAGACGCTTCTAGCTCTAAGAATGTTGTTGCTAATAATGTTGATTCTGTTTCAAATGTTGCTGAATCTGTTTCTAAGATTTCACTCAATGAGAAAAACCCTGTTGCTTACTTGCTTGAGTCATCTAATATTTGGCATGAAAGATTAGGACATGTGAATTACAAATCTATAAAAAGATTAATGAACTTGAACCTAATCCTGAAATGCAAAACAAGCAAAGAAAAATGTGAAGTGTGCGTACAGGCCAAACTCACAAAAACTCCATCACCTCAAGTTGAAAGAACCACCGAACCTCTAGGTGTAATACATACAGATTTATGTGATTTAAAATATGCACCAACTAGAGGAGGTAAAAGGTATTTTGTAACGTTCATAGATGATCATACAAAATATTGTTACGTATATTTGTTACGTAGCAAAGATGAAACCTTGAAAAAATTCAAGGAATATAAGCGCGAAGTTTAAAATCAACTAAACAAAACTATTAAAATAGTTAGAAGTGATAGAGGAGGTGAATATGATGGACCGTTTAATGCTTTTTGTCAAGAACATGGGATTATCCATCAAACCACTGCTCCTTACTCACCGGAATCTAACGGAGTTGCGGAAAAAAAACCGAACTCTTAAAGAAATGATGAATGTGATGTTGCAGGAATCTGGGTTAGCCCAGGACATGTGGGGGGAAGCATTGCTTACCACAAATTATATCCTCAATAAAATATCACACAAAGTCACGGGAAAAACTCCTTACGAACTTTGGAAAGGTATTCCGCCATCGTATAAATACTTAAAAGTGTGGGGGTGTCTAGAAAAAGTTGCAGTGCCACCTCAGAAAAAGGTCACAATCGGACCAAAAACGGTGGATTGTATTTTCATTGGATATGCACACAACAGTAGTGCTTATCGATTTCTGGTTCATCAATCAGATGTACCTGATATTCACATAAATACAACTATTGAATCAAGAAACGCGTCTTTCTTTGAACATGTTTTTCCGTGCAAGGTTAAACAAAACCCAAAACGAACTCGTGAAGAAATAGAAGCGATCACCTCCGTAAACGAGGCAAGTACTTCGGGCACATCGTTTGATGATGCAGAAGATATCGAAGATGAACCTAGACGTAGCAAAAGGGCTCGTAAGGAAAAATCTTACGGTGATGATTTCTTAATGGTCTTTCTTACAGAGAATGAACCAAGAACTTTCGCCGAAGCCATGTTCACACCAGACGCACCTTCATGGAAGGAAGCCGTTAATAACGAGTTCGGCTCTATTATGCAAAATCATGCATATGAGATAACAGACCTACCACAAGGGTTTAAACCATTAGGCTGTAAATGGATTTTCAAAACAAAGTTAAAAACCGATGGATCGATAGACAAATACAAGGCTAGGCTTGTAGTGCAAGGATTCCGGCAAAAAGAAGGCTTGGATTTCTTTGACACATATTCTCCGGTAACGAGAATAACCTCTATAAGAACTCTAACAAGCATTGCTGCTTTACGAGACCTAGAAATCCATCAAATGGATGTTAAAACTGCCTTTCTAAATGGAGATTTAGAAGAAGAGATTTATATGAAACAACCAGAAGGTTTTGTCGTCCCAGGACAAGAACATAAAGTATGTCGTCTTGTGAAGTCATTATATGGACTTAAACAAGCTCCGAAACAATGGCACGAAAAATTTGACAACGTAATGATGTCAAACGGTTTCAGCATCAATGAATGTGATAAGTGCATTTACATAAAGTGTACTCCACAAGGGTACATTTTATTATGTTTGTACGTGGATGACATGCTCATTCTCGGAAGTACAAAAGATCTAATCAATCAAACTGAACAACTGCTAAAAAGCAAGTTTGATATGAAAGATATGGGACTCGCAGATGTAATTCTAGGGATCCAAATCACTAGAAATTCTGACGGAATTATCCTGTCTCAAACTCATTATGCTGAAAAGATACTTGAGAGGTTTAAAAACTACTCAAACGGGACCGCGAAAACTCCAGTAGATTCTCAACTTCACCTTCAAAAGAATTTGGGTGAAGCTGTGTCACAACTGGAATATGCAAGAGTGATCGGAAGTCTGATGTACTTAACAAATTATACTAGATCCGATCTAGCGCATGCAGTAAATGTACTAAGTCGCTACACAAGCAATCCAGGACATAAACATTGGAAAGCTATAACTAGAGTATTAGACTACATACGTTATACCAAAAATTATGGTCTTCACTATAGTAAAGAACCCGCAGTTTTAGAAGGATACAATGATGCAAACTGGATTTCTGATTCTAAGAACTCAAAATCCACGAGTGGATATGTCTTTACGCTTGGAGGTAGAGCGGTGTCCTGGAAATCTTCCAAACAAACTTTGTTAGCCAACCAGCTATAGCTCGGGCATTGAATAATCTCTACAATGGTAAATCTCGTCATATTAGGAGACGACATAAAACCATTAGACATTTGATCTCAAGTGGTGTAATCACGATTGATTATATCAAATCGGCTGACAACCTAGCGGATCCATTTACTAAAGGTTTGTCACGAGATCAAGTTGAAAAATCATCAAGAGGAATGGGTTTAAAGCCTATGAATTAAGACGAAATTTGATGGAAACCCCACCTATGTGACTGGAGATCCCAAGATCTAGGTTCAAAGGGAAAACTAAATCAAACGAAATCTGTATAAAGTACTGTGAGACTTGTATCTCTACCCAGTTCCCAGGATGATAAATAGTACTATAAATCTGTACGGGATAAGGTTAAGCGTTAGCTTCTAATGAATCCACAACTTTGTAATAGTGGAGTATGACAGGATACTTCTGAATAAGTTATTGGAAGATCACCTAGTGAGTGTGAAATACGGCCGTTTCTAGGAGAATAGAGTGAGGCTATATTCTCCAAGTTTACTCACGAATAACCAAGCAAGTTCAAGGCCAAAATGAACACAATAGAGAACTCAGTTCTACGAGAAATGAAGCTGTATTATTTATAGCTGTTGTCTCGGTTTACATCAAAATCCGGGAGGTTCAAGACATCAAGTTCACCTCTTGCCCAAGTAAACCCGACATATATAAAAATGAGTAGTTCAAAGCTGAAAATGCTACTAACTCAAACACAGTGAATTTTCGTTTAAACTCTCGAAAAGTTCGTCTGTCTAGTAGTAGAGTCAGTCGAGTCGTCATTTGTTTAGAGTAATTTTTTTTCATGTGGGGGATTGTTGGATCTTTTCTTTGAAAGTGTGAAAAGAAACAAAACGATCCATGTGCAAAAGAGAAAAGTTTAATTAAGTGGAAATAATTTTTTCCACTTGTCGGCCATTCTTCTCAAACCAACGTGTATTCAACGTGAAAAAAATCTTCGGCTTGTAAAAGAATCTCCTCCTCCGCCTATATAAGGAGCACACCTATCTCACTCAAACTACACACTTTCTTACAACAACAAACACTCTCCTTCAATCCTCCTCTTAAGTCTTAAGTGAGTCTCTCCAACGTCTTTTTGGTTTACGGTTCTTAAGTCTCGAGAGTTTAACGTAGTGTTTATTAGAGTTCGTAGATTCCGTTTTCGAGTGTTCCGAAACGGTCTCGTATCGATTGTATCTTGGAATTCAAAAATCGTGTCTAAACCGTCACACTACGGGCGATTTATTGAATTACGAAAAGAGTTTACTCGCCTCCGATATTCGGTTTTTACACGCTTCCGTGTATTCATTTTATTTTTTGGAAAATCCATTTTTTGTTTCTTCGTTTTCTCCCTCTTCCTTACTTGTCCTTTAATCGTTTTTATTACTTACAAAACTTCTTTGATTAGTTTCGTATAAACTTCTGTTTTCAAGACTTTCGTATAAACTTGTACTTTCAAAGTTTCGTATAAATTCGTGTTTACTATAAAATCATTTCGTATTCTCTGCATTTCTTAATTCCGTTTTTGCGGTTCGTACATGTAACACTATCATCTCATGAAATATAACACAATAAGCTGGTAATCCACAATCACACGTCTATTGTGAGACAAACCTATCTCTCACATGCAAGTGTGTATCCATCCATCTAAGCTTGTTACCGACAAACAATAAAATGAGACAAATCAAGGAACTTTCATGTTTAACATTTTTGGTTTCGAAGTATATGACTCTGTGTCTATATACATATTTTGAACTTTCATTTTGTGTGTAAATACGTTTAAAATTTCCATTTGATGAAGAAATAGAACTAAGAGCATCTCCACCTTTTAGAAGTCATGTAAGTTTCTAAAAACATAAAAATATTAATATTTTAATTATATAATTATATTTCAATTTTTTAAAAATCATAAAAATGTTAGTTAAGTGACATGTGGAAATGGAGAGTTAGAATAGGTTAAAAACTCTTGTTTAAGAACTTTTTTTCTTCTCTCTTTTATTTTATTTTAATTTTTATTTATTTTAATGGAATGGTTCTTAGATTAGAACCTACCATTGGAGGTGGTCTAAGACTCTAACTGGTGACCAAAAGAACAATGAAAAATAGTGAATTCCCATTCTTTCCTTAATTTTTTTACTATTTATGAGTAAAATATTTTCCAACCATTTCTTCTCATTTTTTGTTCTAAATTCTAAAAGAAATTATAGAATAAAATCATTACTTATCAAATTTGGAGAGGAATAAAACATGTTTATTTTTTTTTTATGTGTTTTATTCCCACTCATTCCTATTATTTGTTTTTTGTTATTTTATTTTTATTCATATTGTTCTTTTAATGGTCACCAGTTAAAGTTTAAACATAAATTTTGTATAGATATGATATTTTTTGAAAATTCTAAACTCAAGTCCAACTCTCGATAACATTAAACTGAAATGAATAGTTAACCCGTTTTTTCCCAAACTCAAGTCCAACTCTCGATAACATTAAAATAGAAGGGATCCACCAACTTTTCTTACTTGACTACACATAATAAATTCGGTCTTTTTATAACAGAGGAAATTTATATATTCTTTAACAAAGAAAGAAACTACATGAAATAATAATTTTATAAACGTGGAGCCGTGTCTCTTGATCCGTTTGGTCGTTACAATTTTATATTTAATTTTTTTTTCTCTTTTAATCAAACGACAAAATGCAAATATACTCCAAATTGCTGACGCTAATTTGATTTATAAGAAGAAGCATATCGCTTCAATGTATCACTTACTAATACTAATTAAGAAGGTACACGAGTTTAAATCACAACTTAATCACTATGTATCTTTTGAGTCGTTGACTAGTTGTTAAATGGTTACTTCTCAAACTATAGATTCTTTTATGTAAGATGATAAACAAAAACGAAATGGAGAAAGGAGAAGGAGCTCTGCACGTAGCTATGTTTCCATGGCTGGCTATGGGTCATCTTCTTCCTTTTCTTCGTCTCTCCAAGTTGCTTGCGCAAAAGGGTCTCAAGGTCTCTTTCATATCTACACCAAGAAACATCGATAGACTTCCCAAATTACCATCAAACCTCTCCTCCTCCATCACCTTCGTCTCTTTCCCTCTCCCTCCCTTCTCAGACTCGTCTCCAGGATCAGAATGCTCCATGGACTTGCCTTAAAACAAGCAACAATCTCTCAAATCCTCCTTCGATCTTCTCAAGCCACCGTTGACGGAGTTTCTCCGACGGTCTTCTCCGGACTGGGTCATATACGACTACGCCTCTCACTGGCTTCCTCCGATCGCGGCGGAGCTGGGAATCTCCAAGGCTTTCTTCAGCATCTTCAACGCCGCAGCTCTCTGTTTCTTGGGACCGCCCTCGTTGCTGACAGAAGGTTTCAGATCAACGCCCGAAGACTTCACTGTGGTGCCGCCGTGGATCCCGTTTCAATCAAACATGGCGTATCGTTATCACGAAGTCACTTTGGTCGGTGAGAAGAGAGAGAAAGATACAACCGGAGTCTCCGATCCGGTCCGGTTCGGCTACTCAATCTCCGAGTGCGATGCGGTTTTCATCCATAGCTCCCCTGAATTTGAACCAGAGTATCTTGGTTTACTAAGAGATTTAAGCCGAAAACCGGTGTTTCCTACCGGGTTTCTGCAGACCGGTACTGAAGACGAGGAAGTTGAAGGAGATACAACATGGGTTGGTATAAAGAAGTGGCTAGACAAGCAACGAGTCAACTCAGTGGTCTACGTGGCACTAGGTACTGAGGCTAGTCTTGGTCCAGCGGAACTCGCCGAGCTGGCTCATGGGCTGGAGAAATCAGAGGTACCTTTCTTTTGGGTTCTAAGGAACGAGTCACAGATTCCGGAGGGGTTCGAGGAACGAGTTCAGGGACGTGGCGTGGTTCATGCTGGGTGGGTTCCTCAGGTGAAAATACTGAGTCACGACTCGGTGGGCGGTTTCTTGACGCACTGCGGATGGAACTCGCTAGTGGAAGGGCTAGGGTTCGGGAGAGTTCTGATCTTCTTCCCGGTGGTGAATGAGCAAGGGCTCAACACGAGGCTGTGTGAGGGAAAGGGACTTGGTGTTGAGATCCCAAGAGATGAGAAAGAAGGATCGTTTGATTCTGACTCGGTGGCTAACTCGGTTCGGTTGGCCATGGTTGATGATGCAGGAGAGTCGTTTAGGTCAAAAGCAAAGCTCATGAAGGGTTTGTTTGGGAACGTGGATGAGAATTCCCGCCACGTCGACGAACTTGTCGGTTATATGACAAATATCGTAAAAGTTCAAAAAACGTCTCGTTGCTAATACGAAAGATTCATCGTATAAGTACGTGATACTTTCATATAGTTAGTTGTATGATATTTAATATTTTTCTGTATTTATATAATAAAAATGAGATGATGTTCTATGTTACGTGTGTTTAAATATCATTCAACTTTGTTTTAAAAGTATCAAGTAATTTTTGATAAAATGTCATTTTAATGGGTTGGAAAATTGTTAATGGTAGTATTCAAATTGAATTTTAGTTTCGTTTTTAGGACCTCTTTGATTGGTTTTGGACTTCTAACGAAGATTAGGACATCTTTACGAAGCCAAATTCTCCAAACACCCATCAACATGAGGAGGAGTCTGGCGGCTTCTCTTCACGACTTGCTAGTCAACAAAGAAATCCATACGTAGCAAAGAATGGAGTCAATTAGTCAAAGAAGTTCGAAAAATCAAAAGGGAAAAGGCAAAAAGATGAAATGGAGTCAATGAAATTAGCTTTTGTGTTGAAATGAGAGATTTAAAATTATGCACTAGAATCATGATTTTGCATGAAAATAGCGAATCTAAATTTGCTGTCAACACAATCAAATTTATGAGATGAATTCGCGCAATTACAAAAAAACAAAAATAATAATAATCACATGATTATAATTTGATGACAAAATCAAGGAATCATAAGCTTGTGTTAGAACTGTGGAATCACGAATTTATGACAGGATGTCAAAATCGTGAAAATGCGAATTTCAAACCAGTCTTAACAATTTTACATTATTATTAGAATCGTAACTTTTGCGTTAGAGACAGTAGATTACTATTTAACACAAAATTTGCTAATTTCCGTCATTTGACACTACTTTCAAAATCATAAAGTGGCAAAAAATTGTGAAATCTGATTAAGCATCAAAATTACAAAACTACATAACCATACCTTTTACGTTGAAACTGCGGAATAGCGAATAATAATATCAAGTGCCTTGGGCCGATGGCATTTTCTTCAAGTCCAAATCAAACTAGTGACACATTTCCAACTAGATGCAACGGTACAAATATGATACAACTTGAATTTATTTTTAAGTCAATAATATAAGTTTTAAAAATGTGTGTTTCTTTATAACAGCGATCGTTTTGGTCACAATTTAAAATGGACTAAAGGATATGTTCTTGTGGCTGTATGAAGCGCTCTTGGAGACAGCGCAACAACACACGATCTCCTATGCTGCGACAAATCACTCCTAACCGTCCACAATTCCCCAAAAAAAAAAAAGATGACATCAACGCCGTTACCATTCCAAGAATGGTGAATAAAAAACGTGTTTACCTGACCACCGACAATGACTAACGATAACGATCAGTTGTCGGTTACTATTGTTCGTTTTGTTATCATTTCAACTGACCACTGTGAGTTATCGTTCAATTTAAAACGGATCTCTATAAAGCAGCGACCATAAATTTCGAGTGTTAATGGCTGAAATCCAGGCCCGGTTCTAGCCATGTGCTAGAGGTGCATTTGCACTGGATCTTTAATTTTTTTTACAGTTTTTAGTTAGATTTTAGGATCCATTTAAAAAAATTTAGGGCCCATTAAAAAAATTTTAGAACTTTTTTTACCAATTCTATTTATAAAACTGTAAAATTGCACAAGGTCCATACAATCTTTGGGCCGGGCCTGCTGAAATCGATCGTTGTGTTTTAGTCACAAAATCTAACAACACCCAAACGAATGTTATTTGGTCAAGCCATGAGATTGTCATGTGCCGAAACCACTACAATTTTCCCCCAACTAAGTACCATAATTAACAAATACAGTATTTTGTATGATGAAAGTTTCCAACCTAATAGTTTGCACTAACAGTTTGCCCTTTTTTTTTTTTTTTAATAACATCATATTTTTCCAGTTATCTCTTCCGACAACGATCAATCATAATTGAAAATAGTGTGAAATGCGAAAATATATTATCACATCTATCATATATTTTACTAATAAACACACCAAAGTGTAATCTAAGATCAATACATCTTATTTCTTTTGATAAGGTTATATCAAGTTATCAACATATACATGCAAATGCAATCACACTTTCCACGGTTCTTTTACCACAGTATTAAACTTAAAAGTTAAAACTAAAGATAGATCAAGTAAGGATAAATTGATTAGCTTACAAATATAAACTTTTAAAAACAAAAAACATGATAAAAAACGCCGACCGTCAATTTAAACAAATGGGCCAAGAAAAGATGTCGTCCAAAGGTACGTTCACAGGTGCACACGACGACAAACAAAAAAAACACTTGTATAAGCGAGGGACCCACCAAGTGGGTCCAGTTTCCCAAAGCCAGAGGCAAATCTCAGCCGTCGATTCTTAGCCACTGGATCAAAACGTACGCTCCAAAATGTATGTAGACTCGGGATTCGACCACATATTATATTTCTCGGAGTAATGCCCATTGCCCACTCTCATGTGATGGAAATCGAATCCATAAGCAACTCAACAACTCTAATTACGCCACGTGTCACTCGAGTCAGTCCCAGCTTCCACTCCTCTTTACATAAATGGACCTTCTTCTTCTTCTTCATTTTCTCCTCACCTCTCTCTCTCTCTCTCTCTCTCTCTGATCACATTCTCATCTCAAAACCATTGGCTTCAGAGCTCTGAGCTCTAAATTTCCTCAGTTGCCGGCGAAATCTGTGAGCTTTTCTTCTCTTTTAATCACTGTAAATGTTTGATTTTCTTCTCTCTTTGTGGTTAGTAAAATTTATGATTTTTCGTTTCTAATTATGATTTTGTTGTGATTCTCCCTTTAATCTGACGATTTCTTCTCCTTAAAAATTCCAGATTTTTCAGAAATTTTCTCTGTTAAAAAAACTATATTTTCTTCCTCCTTATGTTTAGTGATTACTAGTCATTCGACGAAATTCACAGCTCACTTTTAAATGTAATATTTTTCATACACATCGCAAAGATTGCATCTTTCTACTGAAAAGCATCGATTTTGATTTCGTTCTGTTGTTGAACCCAGGTGAAAGTGTCTCTCTCTCTCGATGGCAACTGTGACTGCTTCACACCTTGTGTCAAGAGCCTCTCTTGTCAGCAACCATGGAGCTTCAGGCTTTGAATCCAACGCCAATCTGTCTCAGATCACCTTGAAGGGTCAATCCATGACTCACTGTGGTCTAAGGTCTTTCAACATGGTGGATAGGCTTCATAGGAGATCTCAAGCTAAAGCTGTTTCTGCTAAATCCTCAAAGAGATCGCAGAAGAACGCTTCTAAAGTTAAGCCTGCCGGTAAGATTGTGTGTGAGAAGGGGATGTCTGTGATCTTTATTGGAGCTGAGGTTGGTCCTTGGAGCAAAACCGGTGGACTTGGTGATGTCTTAGGTGGTCTGCCTCCAGCTCTAGCCGTGAGTTTCATATACATGTTAGCTTGATTTGATGTATTGGCGTCTTTATTTAGTATTGATGAACCAAATGTCATTGGTTTTGTTAGGCTAGAGGCCACCGTGTGATGACGATATGCCCTCGGTATGACCAATACAAAGATGCTTGGGACACTTGTGTCGTGGTTCAGGTAAGAACCTTAAGCTTCTGAAAATGTTCTTCAAATGAAGAACCTTGAGCTTCTTAAAATGTTCTTCAAATGATGGATTTAAGATGTTTAGTTAACTCATCTTGTAAGGTTATCTGATGATGCAGATCAAAGTTGGGGATAAAGTTGAGAACGTCCGTTTCTTTCACTGCTACAAACGAGGAGTTGATCGTGTCTTTGTTGACCATCCAATCTTCCTTGCCAAGGTTTGTTTTTCTTGCTTAGCTAATCACAAGGTTGATACTTGATACAGGTGTTTTGTACTATGTTCTTATGGGGAATATAATTAATGTAGGTTTTGGGCAAAACTGGATCCAAAATCTATGGCCCTATAACTGGAGTAGACTACACTGACAACCAACTCCGGTTCAGTTTGTTGTGTCAGGTAACACTCTTCTCCTTATACTTTTGTAGTTGAGCTCTGATGATTGTTTTGAGCTTCTTGTTTCTGAATCTTGATTTGTTTTCTCTGTCAAAACCGAGCTCCTTGTGTAAAGAAAAAGGGCTAGATTATTTTGTGGTATCTTTTATTTTTTATAGTTCCTGAGGATTATTCTATGGACTAATCATCTCATATCTCACAACTTTTCTTCTTATACAAAATTACTCTGCCAAAACGCGTCCATCTCTCTAAAAAGCTAAATAGTGGCTGCGAAACTTTGATAGCAGTCGGAGTTTAGCTTAAGGTGAGTGTGTTCGATCACTGAGGCGTGCGTTGAACATAGTCGCCTTAAGCTACACCCCTCTCGCCATTAAAGCCTTGCCGCCTCCGGATGGTAGCTCCCATGCCTACTATTGAGCTTTCTAGGAGCTTTTTCGAGAGGGTGTTCTTGTGGAAGAAGTTAGATAGTCAGATGATTAGAATGCTTAGAAAAGAGCTTGGTTTATAGATAAAGAGACCTAAGCCAAAGGATTAATCTCCAAAATTTCCTAAAACTCAGTGTCACATGCTAGAGTATTGATCTGTCAAATGTTGGAAAGAACAATGATGAATTCTATCTGTCTGAGATAGCTACTGCAGAATCTGCTTTTTGAACTAAATATATGCGTCCATTGTAGCATAAGAAATAACTTGATTTACCTTTGACAGGCTGCTCTTGAGGCACCACGGGTTCTAAACCTGAACAGCAGCAAGTATTTCTCTGGACCATATGGTGAGAATAGTTTCTAAATTCTTAGAAAGGTCTTCAAATTCTGAAAAGTTCATAATCCAATCTCTGATGTTATTATAGGGGAAGATGTGGTCTTTGTTGCCAATGACTGGCACACTGCTCTCCTTCCTTGTTACCTCAAATCTATGTATCAATCACGCGGAATCTACATGAATGCAAAGGTAATTAATTAACTTGTGTTCCTTTGTAATGCGTTAAACAAAGCAAACTTATACCAAATCTTAGACAAAAGCTTGAGCCTTGATTCTTACATACTCTATTGATGGATGACTTACAGGTTGTCTTCTGCATTCACAACATAGCCTACCAAGGAAGATTTTCCTTTGAAGACTTTTCTCTTCTCAATTTGCCCAGCAGCTTTAAGAGCTCTTTCGACTTCATGGACGGGTACTGATTTCCCTGAAAATGTTGTCAGAGGAACACATTGATACACTCTGTTTCAGGTTCCAATCATTAGTTTAATCTGTCCTTCTTGTTCCATGCTCAGGTATGAAAAGCCAATAAAAGGACGGAAGATCAACTGGATGAAGGCTGCAATTCTTGAAGCAGACCGTGTCTTAACAGTTAGTCCATACTATGCTCAAGAACTCATCTCTGGCATCGATAGAGGCGTGGAGCTGCATTCATACCTTCGAATGAAAACAGTCGCCGGAATCGTTAACGGAATGGACGTTCAAGAATGGAACCCGGCTACTGACAAGTACATCGATATCAAATACGATATCACCACTGTAAGTTTTTCTCTAGAAGATCAGTGCATTTGGTTAGAAGAGGTTGAGGGAAACCGTTACCGACCAATCCCCTTTTGTTACCTCGTTTTCGCAGGTTACGGATGCTAAGCCATTGATCAAAGAGGCTCTTCAGGCTGCTGTTGGACTTCCAGTGGACAGGGATGTCCCAGTTATCGGTTTCATTGGGAGATTGGAGGAGCAGAAGGGCTCTGATATTCTAGTGGAAGCTATTTCCAAGTTCATGGGGCTGAATGTTCAGATGGTTATCCTTGTGAGTACACAAAGCAATGGACTTTATGATCATAACGTTTCTATAAACCTTTATGCTCACAAACATATTTGAATCATTCTCTGATATATCTTCAACAGGGAACCGGTAAGGAGAAGATGGAGGCTCAGATTCTGGAACTAGAAGAGAAATTCCCGGGGAAAGCGGTTGGAGTGGCGAAGTTCAACGTGCCATTGGCTCATATGATCACAGCTGGAGCTGACTTCATCATTGTCCCGAGCAGGTTTGAGCCGTGCGGTCTCATTCAGCTTCACGCCATGAGATATGGAACTGTCCCTATTGTGGCATCTACTGGTGGGCTTGTGGACACTGTTAAAGATGGGTACACAGGTTTCCACATAGGAAGATTCAACGTCAAGGTAACTCAGAATCACCCGCACTTTCTATAATAAGTACTAACAGTTTCTTCTGACATTACAACAAACTGATCTATAAAAGTTATAATTTTGCTTTGTTTATCACAGTGTGAAGTTGTGGATCCGGATGATGTGATTGCAACAGCAAAGGCTGTGGCGAGAGCCGTTGCAGTGTACGGAACATCCGCCATGAAAGAGATGGTCAAGAACTGCATGGACCAAGACTTCTCCTGGAAGGTCAGTGTGATTTTTGTTGTTTGAAATCAATCTTTTAGTTTGTGAAGTTTTGGTTCATGGAAAACGGTTTTGATTTGATGGATTCAGGGACCTGCGAGGTTGTGGGAGAAGTTGCTATTGTCACTAGATGTAGCCGAAAGTGAAGCCGGAATCGATGGTGAAGAGATAGCTCCGCTGGCGAAGGAGAACGTAGCGACGCCGTGAGAATGTGATTCTGCTGTGTCAAAGTGGTTGAAAGGGAAAATTAAGACTAGAGGAAGGTCGAGTAAATGTAATGTTATGTGTAGTGTGTGTATATATACGAGAAAATGTTAGTCTAGTATACTAAGGGCATGTTTGCATCTAGATTGTTGTTCGTTTTGTCATATTAACCATTTAGATGTTATTCGTTTTGTTACATTTAAGTATGTGATGTTATTCGTTTTGTTACATTAAAGTATGTGAGTTCGGATGAAAAATCGGATGTAAAATCAGTTGCATCCTAATTGCATCCTAAGTATCTTTGGTTACAATGAATAGTAGAATTTGGATGCAAAAGTTTCCAATAAATGTTCCGATAATTCGAATCATTGACCAATATTGTTAAATTGGAAAGGGATAGAGTTGGGCATGTTACGTCTACGTGTAATTATCTAGACTTTATTAAAACCCGATAGATTGATTGGGAAAATTAGAAATAAATGATGTTTTTAGTATTTTCTTGTCCATTTATATCTTAGCAATTGTTGGTGAATTATTTTTTATATTAATTGAAATCCAATTATACTCTTTTAATTTATTAATTATTTTTTAAATATAATTATAATACATAATACCCTTTTAGTTTGTCCACGTGTTTGATTATTTTCTAAAATCAATTGTTTAGACATGAAAAAGTTGGGTTTGAAAATCTTGTAATACCTATTAGCGGACTAGTCCTGCGAATTTGGTTGAAATAATCCTCAAAATCAACAACTATATATGCTTTTGAAGCCCTTTAAACCAAGACTAAGAACCCTTTCTCTTGAAATGTTTCACCACATTGGACAATAATTGGTGGATGCAAATTCCATGTTTAGCCAATGTGTATACTTTCAGAATTTATTTAGCATGAACCATGTCTATCAGACACAAAAGCCAAACCTTTCTCATCTGCTATAACAACCTTTAGTTGTATAAAAAACCATTCCCAAGAAAGATCATTCTCTGAATCAGCAATCCCAAACGCAATTGGATACAAATTAGAGTTACCGTCTACGGCTGTAGCAACAAACAAAACTCCTTTATATTTGCTCTTCAAAAACGTTCCGTCAACTACAATCACCCTCCTAATGGTGTTGTAGAATCCTCTTACAGATTGACCAAAAGAAACAAACAGATATTTGAATTTACCATCGCAATCAGTTTGGTAATTCGTATGCGTATCAGGATTAGCTTGTTGTAGAATGTGAAAGTATTTTGGTATCTTACAAAAACTTTTTTCGGAAAGACCTCTAACAGCACTAACCGCATACTCACAGAACTCCCATGCTTGGGCATAAGAGAGCTCGCATCCATGCTCCGTACGCATAATATTGATGATATCATTCGGGTTTAGGTCCTTCCTTGACACCCACGTATTTATGCATAATAAGATTTCTAATCGTTTGTGTTGAAGTTGTCCTAGAGAATTTGCTTTTCTTTGAAGGAGCACATGTATGTTCAGCCACATACTTATTTATTTTGAAATACGTAGACCTCTCTAAACACTCTGCGCGAACACTCCATTTGCAAACGCTCTCTTTGCAGCGAATACACCACAATCTCTTATCAGATTTTGTCACCATGTAGTCAAAATTATACTTCATGGCACAAATTTCCATAGTTGCCTTTAGAACGTCCTTGCTTGTGAAATGTTGCTCCTCCTTAAAAGAGCCCGTCAACCAATGATTTTTACTTTGCCTCCCACCTATGTTTTCAGATTGTAGCCCATCATCACAAACAACTTCACGGTCTTTGGGATTGCTTTTGAAACCATCATTTTGTTTAGACTCATTCACACATTCTGTAGATTTTTCACGGAAATGACGCTCATCAGCTTCATCACTTGAATCACGTGGATCCTCATTTAAATCAATATTGAATCTACTTTCTCGCTCGTCAACTCTATCTTTAAAAGTAACACATAACCGTATCACATCCTTTTTTCTCAAATATTAGAAATAAAAGATGTTTTAGTACTCTCTTGAAATAAAAGATGTTTTAAAAATAAAGGATGTTTTGAGAAATAAAGAAGGATGTGATAAATTTCCTGCATGATGAATAAAAAAAAATTTAATCAATTCTCCCAAATAAAATTTGCACAGATCAATTTGTGGTATTGCAAACAACAAATTCAATAAACTCACCAGATTTATTTGAAATCTATCCAATTCTTTTTGGTTTAGACAATTGATTTTTGCAGAGATCTGAATGAATAATAAACAGAGAGATAGAGTTAAGAAACAGCGTGGAAAGATGAAGAGATGTTGTAAAACTCCTAATTCTAAAACTCGCAGAAGACATGTTCTAAACTTCGCAGAACACGTACATTATGCAGAATATATATTCTACGAAATTGCAGAACACGTACATTATGCAGAATGATTATTATACGGAATCGCAGAACACGTACATTATGCTGAATGTATATTCTATGAAATCACAGAACATATAGAAACCGCAGAAGACACGTTCTAAAACTCGCAGATCATAGAAAATCCGCAGAAGACACCTTCTGAATTTCGCATAACATATCGAAAAGGATTTTGTAAATATTGTTTTGTTATGTTTTTGGATTAATAGAAATTTTATGTTTCTTAAATTTTTGTTTTTTCCTTTCAAGTATTTAAATTAATATTAAAAATAAATTTTACAAATAGATAAAATATTAAAATATATGATTGTAGGGGTAGTTTAGGCACAATTGTACCTACTAATATAATGGTGTAGATACTAAAAACATCATTTATTTCTAATTTTCCTTAGATTGATAGAGGGTTGTGGAAATTTTTGCTTAGCTTTTCAAATCCGATCGATATATTTATAGTTTATTCACCATATATACATTTTTGGGTTTTATATAATAAAATATTATTTCTACCCGGGTTGGAGGTAGAGCACGACGTGCGGTGGCACGTGCCCCCGTCTAATTCTCCAGTTTTTTTTACTAATTAGTGTAAAGACGACAACTACTACATTAGAGGCTAATGGAAGAATATGTTCTTCAGTAATTAGTGTAAATTTCATATAATCCATATTTATCTATGATAAACAAAAATTTGTTTTAATCAATTCTTTCAAATAGGATTTGCACATATCAATTTATGGTAAAATAAAAAACAAAAAATAAATTCAATAAACTCACAAGATTTATGTGAAATCTATCCAATATGTTTTGGTTTATACCTTTGATTTTTGCATAGATCTAAAAGATTCATAAACAGAGAGAATATTTAAGAAGACGACATTGAGAAAGATGAAGAAAATCGTGTTTCTCATAATTCCAAAACCCGCAGATTACATGTTCTAAACTTTGTAGAATACATACATTATGCATAATGTATGTATTCTACGAAATCGGAGAACACGTACATTATGCAGAATGTATATTCTACAGAATCGCAGAATACGTATATTATGCATAATATATATTCTACAAAATCGCAGAACATATAAAAAGCGCAGAAGACACGTTCTAAAACTCGCAGATCATAGAGAATCCGCAGAAGACACATTCTGAATTTCGCAAAACATATCGGAAATGATTTTGTAAATATTTTTTTTACGTTTCTGGAAAAATAGAAATTTTCTGTTTCCTTAAATAAATGTTTTTTCCATAAAACAAAATTTAAAAATAAATTAAAATTAAATTATATGATTTTCAGGGTAGTTTAGGCACAATTTGATATTCAAAAATAAAAGTGTAGATGGACAAGAGAATACAAAAAACATCATTTATTTCTAATTTTCCCTTTTGATTTGATAATCTAACGGATATATGATTGGTTTGCNTTTTGGTTCATGGAAAACGGTTTTGATTTGATGGATTCAGGGACCTGCGAGGTTGTGGGAGAAGTTGCTATTGTCACTAGATGTAGCCGAAAGTGAAGCCGGAATCGATGGTGAAGAGATAGCTCCGCTGGCGAAGGAGAACGTAGCGACGCCGTGAGAATGTGATTCTGCTGTGTCAAAGTGGTTGAAAGGGAAAATTAAGACTAGAGGAAGGTCGAGTAAATGTAATGTTATGTGTAGTGTGTGTATATATACGAGAAAATGTTAGTCTAGTATACTAAGGGCATGTTTGCATCTAGATTGTTGTTCGTTTTGTCATATTAACCATTTAGATGTTATTCGTTTTGTTACATTTAAGTATGTGATGTTATTCGTTTTGTTACATTAAAGTATGTGAGTTCGGATGAAAAATCGGATGTAAAATCAGTTGCATCCTAATTGCATCCTAAGTATCTTTGGTTACAATGAATAGTAGAATTTGGATGCAAAAGTTTCCAATAAATGTTCCGATAATTCGAATCATTGACCAATATTGTTAAATTGGAAAGGGATAGAGTTGGGCATGTTACGTCTACGTGTAATTATCTAGACTTTATTAAAACCCGATAGATTGATTGGGAAAATTAGAAATAAATGATGTTTTTAGTATTTTCTTGTCCATTTATATCTTAGCAATTGTTGGTGAATTATTTTTTATATTAATTGAAATCCAATTATACTCTTTTAATTTATTAATTATTTTTTAAATATAATTATAATACATAATACCCTTTTAGTTTGTCCACGTGTTTGATTATTTTCTAAAATCAATTGTTTAGACATGAAAAAGTTGGGTTTGAAAATCTTGTAATACCTATTAGCGGACTAGTCCTGCGAATTTGGTTGAAATAATCCTCAAAATCAACAACTATATATGCTTTTGAAGCCCTTTAAACCAAGACTAAGAACCCTTTCTCTTGAAATGTTTCACCACATTGGACAATAATTGGTGGATGCAAATTCCATGTTTAGCCAATGTGTATACTTTCAGAATTTATTTAGCATGAACCATGTCTATCAGACACAAAAGCCAAACCTTTCTCATCTGCTATAACAACCTTTAGTTGTATAAAAAACCATTCCCAAGAAAGATCATTCTCTGAATCAGCAATCCCAAACGCAATTGGATACAAATTAGAGTTACCGTCTACGGCTGTAGCAACAAACAAAACTCCTTTATATTTGCTCTTCAAAAACGTTCCGTCAACTACAATCACCCTCCTAATGGTGTTGTAGAATCCTCTTACAGATTGACCAAAAGAAACAAACAGATATTTGAATTTACCATCGCAATCAGTTTGGTAATTCGTATGCGTATCAGGATTAGCTTGTTGTAGAATGTGAAAGTATTTTGGTATCTTACAAAAACTTTTTTCGGAAAGACCTCTAACAGCACTAACCGCATACTCACAGAACTCCCATGCTTGGGCATAAGAGAGCTCGCATCCATGCTCCGTACGCATAATATTGATGATATCATTCGGGTTTAGGTCCTTCCTTGACACCCACGTATTTATGCATAATAAGATTTCTAATCGTTTGTGTTGAAGTTGTCCTAGAGAATTTGCTTTTCTTTGAAGGAGCACATGTATGTTCAGCCACATACTTATTTATTTTGAAATACGTAGACCTCTCTAAACACTCTGCGCGAACACTCCATTTGCAAACGCTCTCTTTGCAGCGAATACACCACAATCTCTTATCAGATTTTGTCACCATGTAGTCAAAATTATACTTCATGGCACAAATTTCCATAGTTGCCTTTAGAACGTCCTTGCTTGTGAAATGTTGCTCCTCCTTAAAAGAGCCCGTCAACCAATGATTTTTACTTTGCCTCCCACCTATGTTTTCAGATTGTAGCCCATCATCACAAACAACTTCACGGTCTTTGGGATTGCTTTTGAAACCATCATTTTGTTTAGACTCATTCACACATTCTGTAGATTTTTCACGGAAATGACGCTCATCAGCTTCATCACTTGAATCACGTGGATCCTCATTTAAATCAATATTGAATCTACTTTCTCGCTCGTCAACTCTATCTTTAAAAGTAACACATAACCGTATCACATCCTTTTTTCTCAAATATTAGAAATAAAAGATGTTTTAGTACTCTCTTGAAATAAAAGATGTTTTAAAAATAAAGGATGTTTTGAGAAATAAAGAAGGATGTGATAAATTTCCTGCATGATGAATAAAAAAAAATTTAATCAATTCTCCCAAATAAAATTTGCACAGATCAATTTGTGGTATTGCAAACAACAAATTCAATAAACTCACCAGATTTATTTGAAATCTATCCAATTCTTTTTGGTTTAGACAATTGATTTTTGCAGAGATCTGAATGAATAATAAACAGAGAGATAGAGTTAAGAAACAGCGTGGAAAGATGAAGAGATGTTGTAAAACTCCTAATTCTAAAACTCGCAGAAGACATGTTCTAAACTTCGCAGAACACGTACATTATGCAGAATATATATTCTACGAAATTGCAGAACACGTACATTATGCAGAATGATTATTATACGGAATCGCAGAACACGTACATTATGCTGAATGTATATTCTATGAAATCACAGAACATATAGAAACCGCAGAAGACACGTTCTAAAACTCGCAGATCATAGAAAATCCGCAGAAGACACCTTCTGAATTTCGCATAACATATCGAAAAGGATTTTGTAAATATTGTTTTGTTATGTTTTTGGATTAATAGAAATTTTATGTTTCTTAAATTTTTGTTTTTTCCTTTCAAGTATTTAAATTAATATTAAAAATAAATTTTACAAATAGATAAAATATTAAAATATATGATTGTAGGGGTAGTTTAGGCACAATTGTACCTACTAATATAATGGTGTAGATACTAAAAACATCATTTATTTCTAATTTTCCTTAGATTGATAGAGGGTTGTGGAAATTTTTGCTTAGCTTTTCAAATCCGATCGATATATTTATAGTTTATTCACCATATATACATTTTTGGGTTTTATATAATAAAATATTATTTCTACCCGGGTTGGAGGTAGAGCACGACGTGCGGTGGCACGTGCCCCCGTCTAATTCTCCAGTTTTTTTTACTAATTAGTGTAAAGACGACAACTACTACATTAGAGGCTAATGGAAGAATATGTTCTTCAGTAATTAGTGTAAATTTCATATAATCCATATTTATCTATGATAAACAAAAATTTGTTTTAATCAATTCTTTCAAATAGGATTTGCACATATCAATTTATGGTAAAATAAAAAACAAAAAATAAATTCAATAAACTCACAAGATTTATGTGAAATCTATCCAATATGTTTTGGTTTATACCTTTGATTTTTGCATAGATCTAAAAGATTCATAAACAGAGAGAATATTTAAGAAGACGACATTGAGAAAGATGAAGAAAATCGTGTTTCTCATAATTCCAAAACCCGCAGATTACATGTTCTAAACTTTGTAGAATACATACATTATGCATAATGTATGTATTCTACGAAATCGGAGAACACGTACATTATGCAGAATGTATATTCTACAGAATCGCAGAATACGTATATTATGCATAATATATATTCTACAAAATCGCAGAACATATAAAAAGCGCAGAAGACACGTTCTAAAACTCGCAGATCATAGAGAATCCGCAGAAGACACATTCTGAATTTCGCAAAACATATCGGAAATGATTTTGTAAATATTTTTTTTACGTTTCTGGAAAAATAGAAATTTTCTGTTTCCTTAAATAAATGTTTTTTCCATAAAACAAAATTTAAAAATAAATTAAAATTAAATTATATGATTTTCAGGGTAGTTTAGGCACAATTTGATATTCAAAAATAAAAGTGTAGATGGACAAGAGAATACAAAAAACATCATTTATTTCTAATTTTCCCTTTTGATTTGATAATCTAACGGATATATGATTGGTTTGCTGATGTCATCATTTTTTATAGGAAAAAAAATTCAATCTTTGTTTTAAGATTGAACGGTGAAGATTAGATTTGTTTTATTTACCGAACATGTACACAATTGAAACATTGCAATTCTTGTAAATCATTGTGATTCTCCATCTTAAGATGCCAATGAAGAGAAGTAACTTTTTGAAATATTTACTAATTATTGTAACTTTTCACTTGAATAGATATCACCAAACCAGTAAAACTATATATACAACCAAAACATTTTTCTTTTCTTTTTGTTTATTTTTTTAAAATGTTCTTGATCGATGTTGGTGACTTGCTTTTATTGCTTTTTCTAATCGTTGATTTGACGTTGTCATTTTTTCTCATAGTCATTGTTTCGTCGTTTTGACACCATCATCATTGTAGTCTCCACCAATCTAGGGTGTTTATGTAGTCGCCATAGTCTACCCCAGTCTTCGCCATCGCTGTAGTCTTCTTTGGTCTCCACCATTGGCATATAAATTGTGTGTTTTCCCGTCGTTGTTCCTTACGTTCAAAACCATATTGATTGGATATAATAGTGATTGTAGATTTTTAAAACGCTATTCATTTTAGATAGAGATTTCAATTAATATAATTAAAATTTACAATTTATCGTCTCACTAGACAATTACAAAGTCTTACAAAGCAAATTAAATACTTTTTTTTACTTAAAACATATACATTCAACGTAGTTACTTAATAAATACATAGTCATAACTCTTATTCTGATAATAATATATTGTATGTTGATTTACAAATCGGTTGTTATTAATCTCACACTAAAAAATATGGAGTTTTTGGGAACCATTGACATCATTATTTTTTAATAGGAAAAATAATAAAATCTAATGGCTGTGTTTGTTGTGATTTGGTAATCTAGCGGATATGATTTTATTTTGTTTAAAACAATATGACATCATCAATTGATTAAATATATAATAGCAAAACCACTTTTTAGAACTGCTCACATCATCATTTTTTATAAGAAAAAAAAATCTAATCCAACGGTTGAGTTTGTTCTGAAATTGTAATCTAACGAATATGATATGTTTGCTGATGTTACTATTTTTTATAGAAAAAAAAACTTCAATCTAACAGTTAATATTATCTTGTTTTATAATTGAATGGTGAAGATTAAATATGTTTTGTTTACCGAAAAGACATATAATCGAAACGTTGCAAATTTTCAATTACCAAACTTTTTAAGCGAATCATTGTGATTCTTTGTCTTGAGATGTCAGTGAAACAAAATAACTTTTTGAAACTTTCACCAATCATTGTGTCTTTTCACGTATCCGAGTCATTAGTTTTGTAAACTTATATATACAACAACCAAACCAATTTCTTTCTTTTCTTTGTTTAGTTTGTTTTGAGATTTTCTTCATCAATGATATCATTTCTCATAATCTTTGTTTCGTCTTCTTTTATCGCCACCATCCATTCCGTTTACTCGCTTTGTCGTCTGTTAATTGATAGAGGTAAATAATTTTTCTTGGATTGCTACTTTTCACGTGGTAAACCAATGCTAGATCTGATTATTTTGTTTAGAATTAATCTTTTCATAAGGCCGGTTAATCTATAGAACTACAATTTACAATCTTTCTTATGTCTCGCTCTATCCCCAATTCAAAAAGATACTTTTTGAAAAATGTAATGTTGTCCATTTTATGGAAAGATTTCAATTAATAGAAATACAAATTTCAATTGCATCATCTCACTAGACATTTACAAAGCCTTAGGAAGCCAATAGAATACTCTTAGCTTTTTTTTAAAAAAACACATTCATTCAACTCAGTTACTTTATAAATACATAGCCATGACTCCCAATCTGATAATGATATATTGTATGTTGATTTACCTTTTGTATTGTTTGATTTTTTTTTAATTGGTACCAGCTTTGTATATAATATGTTTCCCAAATTAAACAAATAAATTTGGCTTTGTGTCAATTTTCGAATCTGTTGTTATTAGGCGTCCTCTGAAAAATATAGAGCCTTAGTGCGAATGAAGAGAAATTTTTTGTTGTTGGCCATGTTGATTTTGCATTTTTTCCCTTTCTTAGATAAATCACGTATTTATTGTTTGATTTTTTTTTTGATACGTCATCATTTGATTCATGGTCGTTTCTCAGAGTGACACTACTACTACCAACATTATTTTGAATATTTATTTTTAACCAATCTATGTGCATCGTTCGGTTTTAAAATATATAATGGATTAAAATGATCAGAACTTTAAATTTGACAATTGCATCTATTTTGATAATGTATTGTAAATAATGCCAGGGAATAAAAAACAGTTTTATAATGCAAAGTGTAGTGTTAAATAATGAAAATAAAATGAGATGGAATGTTAGAAATTTAAGTGAATCGTTACAAACGTTTCAAATGAACCATTTAAACTGCGTAATGAACATTTGCAATTATTTGAATGAATCATTGTAACTATTAGGTTTATGGTTAATTTGATTAAGCATTGCAACCTTTGGTGATTAACCACTGTAACTTTTGGTGATCAACTATTGTAACTCGCTTAACCATTGTAAGCTTTAGTGTTTAACCTTTACAACTATTGGTCTCTATAAAATGAGTTGTGTGCATTGACAAAAGAGAACTACAAGAAACAGAGAGAAACGATCATATAATGGCGATCCAATAAACTATCATGTGGGATAACATCATTTTATTTCAAATCTATTTTTGCTGGACTAACAATTATATGTATCAACGACAATCTAATAAATATTAAAAGGTATAGTAAATATCCAACAAAACATATTATTTCATTTAATACATTAAAAATTAAAAATTAAATTAACTTTATTAATCGTTTTAATACAAATTAAAAATTAAATTAACTTTATTAATCATTTTAATACAGCAATTATTGACAAAAATGTATCCAACATGACAAAAAGATGCTAAAAACGATATTATTGCACTTAATCTATCAAAAAAAGAAAAATGTGAAGATAAGAATGCAGAATATGCAAATAATTCTTCTCAAAAAATTAAAAAACCAAAGACAAAAAGATCAACAAAGAAAAATAATTTAGCAACTACAAAAAAAGACAACTTTTAATGATATGTAACAAGAGATTCCAATATTCAAAAGAGCACAAAGAAAGAAAGAAAACTACGAAGATGACATTTATACTTAATACAATGTTTAAAGAAAAATTAATTTTATATTTTATATTTTATATTTAAATGATAATAGTATTGGATTTAAGATTTTAAATAAAGTTGTACGAACAAACAACTTAATTTAGATTTAATTATTATTAATACATAGTTTTAATATCATTAAAAAAATTATTTACTTTTTAATGAATATGTGATTTGATAACTAACAAATATATAATTATTGAAGTTATCGATTGTATCCAAATTTTTCAAACGCAAGTCTTAATCTCATGTTTGCGGTAATATAATCAGAAGTCCAACTAAATTGTAAAGACTATCAAAAATCCAAATTATAATAAAATAAAAACACATAAATCTTATTTTAATGTATCCAGACATCACAAATAATATTTTATTTACTTTGTAAGTACAAATTTATGAAATAGTTATTATAATATATTAGAAAGTTAATGATTTTTTTCGCCGAAATTTGAATTTTCTAGTTAGACCTAAGTTTTCTACTAAGACCATCAAAATGTTGTTTTCTAGTTAGGCCGAAGTTTTCTACTAATACCATCAAAATGTTGTTTTCTTGTTAGGCCGAAGTTTTTTACTAATACCATCAAAATGTTGATGGCCGAACTTTCGAGTTTCAATGTGGTGCGGTGCGGATTTGTTTTCTTATAAACAAAAAAGAAAAAAAAGAAAAAAAAGAAAAGAAACGTCAGGAGAACTTGATGCGCAAGAAACGACAGTAAAAAAACATGTGATTCATTAACACGGCTGTGGGAAGGACGTCAAATATTCGCTGACTGTGACTGCCCCGTATTGTAAGGGGTGACGTATTCAGACACCAGCGGCCCAAAAGCCATTGCACTCGACAATTTATAACCCGATAGGCCATTTTTATTGATGATTTTTACTATTATAGGTTTTATGAAAGCCGAACCCATTTTCCATCTTTTAAGAAAACCTAAGAATAGAAGACTCAAATGCAAAAAAAAAGATTATTCGACCAAAGAAAAAAGAAAAAAAGAAGACAAATGCAAAAAAGGAACAAACGCAATGTCAATAATACAAATGCTCGACAAACATATGGAATCGCTTTTACACACATCTTGAGTTTCTTAACTGATGCTCTCCTTTAATGCTGGAACTTCAATAATACTACAAATTAAACAAAAATAAAAAGTTGCATAAAAAAAATCCAAAGATACAAGCAGAAGTAAGCTCAGATATAGACTAGATTCCCCTTCTTTCCTAAAATGAATCGGCCAAGACTGTATTTTCTTGCCCAGATTACACGTTCATTTATATTTTTCAAAGTGGACAACTTTGATGTGTTGATGTTTAAGTCAAGCGTCAATATCTTCGTTAATTTTTTTGGTCTTATCCTGACCACTGACAAAACTATCACAAGATGGCAATGTCTCTTGAAACTCTAATTTATAATATTAAGGTCCAAATCCTCAATCTCTTCAATTTCTAAAAACATAGAAAAAAAATGACAACATACTAGAGAAGCTGGTTGTGGGTTAAGGAGAAGAAGCGGATGGTTTTGGTTTTCATAACAATAACAATGATGCTTCAATTCCAAATGAAAGGATGTGTAGGCTGTGTGGAAAGTGAACGGACCGGTCTCTTGCAAATCAAGTCGTATCTCAAATCTTTTTTTTTCCATCCCGAAAAATCGGGCATTCTCAAATCATGGAGCCCTGATGATCCTAAGAGTGAATGCTGCCATTGGGAGGGAGTGAGATGCAGTGACGCTATTGGTGGCCACATCGTTTACCTCTCACTTGGTGGACTCCTTGCCGAGATACGTGTACCCGGGGATGAGCCTAACTATCTAAATCTGTCTTTGCTCCATAGCTTCCCTCAACTCCAAAGCCTTAACCTTTCATCGAACTTGTTTTATCCCTTGTTTGATCCCATCCAAGGTACGTTCTTATCTCTTTTTATGGGAAGCCACGATAATATTTTTCATTTTATCCCCAATTTTTGTTCTTTACGGTTTCAGGTTACAAGAGCTTGCAGAGTCTGGAGAAGCTGAGGACCTTGGATTTCTCTGGAAATGTTCTCAACAACAGTGGTCTCCCTTTTATAAGTGCAGCGAGGTCGCTCACGACTCTAAATCTTGGTGGCAATAGACTGAAAGGTGTCTTTCCTCCGAATGGTAATGAAGGATCTCTTTGATTCATGATCTGATTTCTTCTATTTCTCACAGCAAAACAAAACATTTCGGAAGGCTAGGTTTGGGAGTAATATTTTAATGAATTATCTATCAAACATTCATGATCTGATTTCTTCTATTTCTCACATTAAATGTTTGGGAGTAATATTTTATGTTTTAAAAGTTTCTTCTTGGCTTTGGTGTGGCAGAACTCGCAAACATGACGGGTCTAAGAGTGCTGAATTTGGAAAACAATGAATTCAGCTTCTTTACTGGTCAAGGTTTGTCACTTCAGATCGTAATAATACATTTTTATACTGAAAGCAAACTAAATAAATTTTGTGAACAAACAAGAGGATGACTAAGGGGTAACATTTGTGTGCAGGTTTAATCAATTTCAGGGAGTTGGAAGAATTGGATCTAAGTGGCAATCAAATGAACGACTCCGACGCTACTGACGGTGAGAAAGACTAAAACAAAAGAGGGCAGATATTCTTGCTGGCTTTATAACATCGCTAATGCTATCATAATGTGCTGGTACAGGGTTAAGAACAACGAAATTAGATCTTGGAGGCACCGAATTCTCGGAACCTGCCCGAATTAAAGGTAGTTGAGTAACAGAAATTTTACTATTTGACATCTTAGTGGAGTTAAAAAAATCTTGAGATTGATATTAATAGTAGATTCAACCACACTGCCACACTGGATCTATTTATGGCAAGTTGTTGCAAATTATTCTTGCAGGAAGAGACTAACGTCTTAAGGAATATTTCTATTGTTTTCCTTTTTTTTACTTGATAGTAATTGGATGATACTTGGGTTGGTGCAGTTCTGGAAAATATGCCAAAGTTGCAACAACTTGATCTATCTTACAATAAATTCACCGACTTAGACAGCCTAGGTAAGTTGGTGATCGAGAGAAAACCTCCTTTCTCTAAGCATCATTGTCATATTTTTTAACTTTCAGTTGAATCAAAACATAGACGTCAGAAAAATCTAATGAGTATAAGATTGAAAGAGAAGTTGTTCAACAAGACCAATTTCATTACTAATTTACTATTGTAGAGCTCTGCGTAGGGTTTCTGAAGGAGCATAAATAACCCATCTAGGTCGATTAGTGTAATAGAGTAAGCACAGTGTGAAAAGGATTCTGAAGACTGTTAGGTTTGCTCGATATTTTCGTTATTTTAGATGTCTAAGAGCATTTTTATTGGAGAACTTTGGAAAAGTTCTTAACTTAAAAGAAAAAAAAAATGACGTGGAGAGCTTTTATGAGGAGAAGCGGTTCTTCTCTGAGAACCAAAAGAGTCGGTTCTTCTCCTTCCTCGGCCACGTGGCGCGATGCGCTTGGCTAAAAAAAATCATTTTTTTTAAGAGCCCCATGTAACGGTTTATAATGATGCTCTAAGAGCATCATTAATAGAGAGTTCTTAATAAAAAAAAATGTTGATTTTTTTTTTATTTTATGAAAAATTTATTTGATTTATTGAAACATAAAAAAAAGTTTTATTTTTTTCTCATAAAAAAATACCTACCCACTCTCCTTGAGACACGTGCCACTAAGATACATATCTTAAAAATGACTTAAACTTCTTATTTAAGATCTGATTTTCTGATTAAAGCCCAATTTTTATTTATTTTTGAGTTTTAATTGCTTAAAAACCTAAACTAAGATACACTATTGTTCAAGCTCTTAACCCCTTAAGAAACATTGATGGAGATGCGTGTGGCTAAAGATTTTTTGGAGATCTTTTTTCTTTATTTTTCAGTTTTTTTTCCACTGAATGATATTGACTGACGTTGATCAACGTATATTAACACACAACAATCTCGTGAGTATCATAAAACAATACTACTTTTGATCTCAAAAACTCCATTTAACCAAAGTGCGTACCCCGACGCTACATATGATTAACGACGATCCTCTCTTTTCACACTGTTAGCAATCAGGAAAGCATCTCGGTTAGCTTCTCTAACTTCGTAACATAAATTCCACTCCAAAAATATCTAATGCTCCAAAGATTTCCGACAAATGGTACATGAAAGAAGGTCACGCTGGCAGGGACGTCTCAAACTATATGTAGATCATGTTCAAAATATTTATGGAAAGTATATTAATATGTTAAATTAGTTTTTAGAAAAATTAAGGCCCTGATTTATAATTTGGGATCCTGTTCAATCACTCCATTTGTCCATGCTAAAAAACGGCCCTGCACGCTGGAATCCGGTTCACAGCTCCTATCAAATCCTTGTCCTCAGCCGCAAAAGTGACTTCGATTACTCACAAGTTTTTTTTAATTTGAAATCCTTTAACCAAAAAAAAAGTTTTTTAATTTGCCCAAAGCCAGCTTTGGATATTAGCATCAAGGTGAGTACTAATACCAACGAAAGACCTATTGTTATGTAACATCACTTTTCCCTACTGCATTCATCAACACCCATGAAAGACCTTATGTGCATTTTCTTTTGTCCCAAGATACACCCAATGTTGCCTTTCAGCCAGTGATGTGGCAGAGGAAGCCATTTCTTTATTTTCCGACTCTTAGCCTTCTTTAACATCAAGAAATCATCCTCTTTTAACTTCATCTGGGTCAAACTATACTTGTGAGACTTTCATTAACCCGAAATGAGATTCTTGGTTGAAAACCTCAAATTTTTTTTTATCTTAGAGCGCCATTTACCCCAAGGAATGATTGATAAGAAGAAGATTTGTCCATACTCCAATTCCACTTGTAGTCTTGTAGGCCTATATTCTATCCAGGGAGTTGGAAACATTCTCCTTCTTCCATCTACTTAAAGCTTTTTCTACAACATCTAAGCTTTCTTGCGAAGTGTTAGAGATTAGTTTAGTACCCCTCTAAAAAACCCTCTATAAATTGAGATCGGCCTATTATAATTAGAAGAAAAAACCCACTAGCTCGCCCTAAAATAGAAATCTTCAACGATAAGATTAGATCTTCGAAGAAAAAGGAAGATTTCCATTTTTGGATAAGGAGATCGGCGAAGATCCACGAAAAAGGAGAGCTCGTCTAAGCCGACTCTCATCTATTATAAATAGAGAAAAACACAGAGCCTTCGACGATACACAATTTAATTCTCGAGACCTACGACAAATTTGTCTTATTGCTTTCTTAGCTTTAGCTTTCGATTTATCATTCATCAATTAGGTCAGCGTTCTTCAACTGACCGCCTAATTCTCTCTATAACATCTCAAGCCCCGACTTATATTAATAAAGATCTTCTCCTTAAACCCACAAACTCTTGTTATTCTTATTAATTTTACCTTGAGTTTTTACAATTGGCGCCCACCGCGGAGCCGTCTATAGGGAATAAAAATAACAAGTTCTTTCAAAGCCAAGAAACTCGAAAATAGTCGGAACACCACCTCCCGAAGAACTCAAAACACAAAATGTGGATGATCTCACTAGTACGCATGAAGCAAATCCTAGCGATCAGAATCCTATCGGTCAAAATCCTCTACCACCACTGACCACAATAGGCCTAAATCTGCTACCTCCACCGCCAACCGCCAAACTATCCACATTCATGAAAACCGTCATGGAACGACTCGATTTAATGCAGGCTCAACAGATTGTTTATCGCGATGAACTCGACAACCTAGGGCGCTCGAGAGACTCAGACGAAGACAACCCAGTGACTCTAAGAGCTTGATTGGTTCTCCCGCAAACGCAGCTTTTGCGGGTGGTAGCGGTTGTTGGCGTTTGACAACAATCACGCAAAACGCTTTCTACCGCTTCGAACTGCTTTTTGTCGCTCAAAATCAAAAGCTCCTTCCAGCTAGCGTTTGCGGTTGCGGGCGATTGCGGGTGGATAATTTAAAAAATTGAAAATTAAAAAAAAAACACAAAATTTATTTAAAATCAAGATATATATAATATTATTTTAAAAAAAAATAAGATTTGAATATTATAATTACAAATAAATAAATAAATTTAACAAATTTTAACTAATATTCATTTACAATCTTTCATAATTTTATATGTATAAGATCTATAAACTCTAATTATTTTGATAAATTTTCTTTTCATCACTAACATATATATATATAACCACTAAAATTCTTTTCATCTAATATTTCCATACAAAGAAAAAAATATTTTTCTATTGAAATCATAACTTCTATCTAAACTAAAAAAATTTAAAAAATAAATGTAAGTATTATACACATACTATTTTTATAATTTTTATAATTAATTATGTTTACTTAATAATTTTATATATTTTAATAATAATATGGTTTTTAATATTTTTTATAGTTATAAAATATGTTTATATTGTTAATGTATTGTTTAACCGCTACTGCACCCGCAAGTTAACCAGTCGTAAATATCCCGCAAACGCACCCATTTCCAACCGCTGTATCAGTTGTACAAACTGCTCAATAACGCTGTTAACGGCAATCGTCCGCTTCCGCAAACTCGCACAACCGCAACCGCAACCGCTGCGTTTAAACCAGTCAGGCCCTAAGGCACTGACATTGCCGAACGGGCCTGACCAAGTTCGCACTTGACAAGAGCCTGTTCGGAGACACGCCAGCGGAAGAATTACTAGCTCGCCAGCAAGTAGGAGCAGCTAACGCCAGGTCCAGACCAATTCGCCACACTACCCTACACCAAAAAAAACCGATGCTATTGAGCTCGAGCACATGCACAAACGGATCAATGACATCGGTTCCAGAGTCTACTGGGCCATCACCTTTGCACTTGAGCTCGACAAAGTCCTCCAGCTAACGCAGCAGACTCCTTTCAACTCTGCCATCACCAACATCCCTCTCTGCAATCCAGGCAAGCTAAAGATGTCGGCCTACTACATCGGTAGCACCGACCCTCAAAAGCACCTCATGGCTTTCAAGTCACATTTAATATGAATAACAAGAATTTATAGCTTTGACTTTTTAGCCCCACGGTGGGGGCCAAAAAAAAAAAGTTAGCCAACATAGCAGTTTCCTCTGTTCTAATATGCATTACAAATAGCTTGATCTCGTTTTGTATACGTATGCAGCCTGTCAAAAGGTTCAGCTATAACTTAATAAAAATTTCAAAATTTCTCTATCTTTCAATCGCTCCCAGGGCTATATTTTAATCTGTTCAAAATATTCCTCTTTATGCTGTCGAGCTAATTAAACATCAGCATCATGGCCAGACGATCGATATGCCTATAACTAAGTCTAACCAACTTAGTTCGACTAATTTAAAAAGCCAAGATCCATCTCGCACACGTTTCTCACAGATGATGTGGTGAAATAATCAACGATTAATGAGTAAGGTTATGGGAAACAAGCTCGGTAACCAATATAAGCCGAGCCCGATCTCACACTAATTTTTAAGTCATTCAAAGAATATAAGTCAAGCTTGCCTTGCACTTTCGCATTCCAACTTAGAAAATTCTTAAGTCATACTAATTAAAATACGTTGAGCCCGATCTCGCATATTAGTATTCAATTTCTGGAATATTAGTCATATGAACATTTTAAAGCCGATCTTATATCGCACGTTCATATCTGCGCTTATCATAACAAAGTCGACCCAATTTCGCATCAATTTCTAAGTTTGCAAATAAAGTAAAATATTAAGCCATACGAACAATTTAAAGCCAAATATCGCATCGCATATTTGTATTCAAAATTCTAAACCTAAGTCGAACTCACTTTGTACATTCGATCACGATAAATTATAGTCGGGACTTATTCTCGTAAATTCTCAAAGCCAAAATCTACTCTCGCAAAGCTAAGTTAATGCTCGCATTTAATTCATACTTGGGGAAAAATAAAGCATAAACAAAGAAAATTCATTAAAAAAGTTCTCTTTCAGGAATCATGTTGAACATTCAGTTCAGGAATCATGTTGAACATCCAGACCGGGTCTACAAAAGTTTTACAAAAAAAAATATCACAAAACTACAACAAATGTTTGATCGTAACAAAAAAAACATCACAAAAACTCTCATAGTTATCGATCTCTTGCTCGTCATTGACTAGGACAGGGTCTTTACCCACCAGTTTGTCTTTAACTGGAACGATTTCCTGCTCAGTGTCGAGAGCATCTGAACCAACTTTTCGGCCATCAACATCTTCAGCAGCGATTGATGAATCGTCCGCCAAATCCTTCTCACATCTTCGACCCGTTCCCCGGACTGGTCAATAGTCAGATTAACCTCTTGGTCAACAAGCTGACCCTCCATTCCACTTGCAGCTAAGCCATCGCCGCGAGGATTCTTCAGTTGATTTGCCACCTCTGATGTGACTTCCTTCTCGTTTGATCGAAACTGGTCAATTCCTAAAGGACAAACAAAGGGAGAGTGTGGACCGCCAAAGCCAGAGCATCAAATTCACCGCTTGCGAAGGTGATCTCATCGAAGGCCTCAGCCTCTTCTTCGTATTCCTTCAGATCTTTTCGATCTTTTCAATAACCGATGCGGGGAATTCATACCTACAACCTTGAAGGACTTCAATGCTCAAACGCGTCCCACCAATCTGAGCCATTTTCGTTAAGATTCGCTCAGCCTCTGGTCTCTGGGCATTATACGCCTTCATCTTTTCCATCAGAGAGGAGTAATGATCTGCGACCTTCTTCTGAACCGAAGTTGCCACACTATGGCCCCAACTTTCACGGGACGCTCGCAGACGGGCCATCTTGAAATTAAAAAAGCGTGACTTATTCGCGAAATACGAGGTACGTTCGGCATTCTCGGCTTCCAATTTATTGACCCGACTCTCGAGGGTGCTGACATTCATCACCAACAAGGACGAACTCAGTTTCTCGTCACCTAGGGCATCGCCTAGTTCGTTCCTCTCCTCGTTAACTTTCTTAACTTTCTTGAGATCTCGTTCATAAAGCTGGGCAATGAGGGCCGCCTCACTGGCAGCTTACAATAAGAAAACAGGTTAGACTGCTAAAGACTAGAAGAAATCAAAACACAAATACATCGGAACAAAAAATACCCTCATCTGATGAGTGGAAAACCAAAGACTTCGTTTATGAGGAACCAGCAAAAGCATATGTCGGTTTCTGAGGAACCAACTATTCCAGAGATCTCGAGTAATCGACCAGTTTTCTCTTAGCCATCGACATCTTGTTTTTCTTGGATCGTTTGAGAGAACTTGAAAACAAATGCAAAATTAGGGTTGTCACCTCAGAACGACAATCTTTAAATCAATTTGACAAAACTGAAACGACCTAGAGTTCAGGAGACTCTAAACTTGATGATTTCAGGCCAAGTTTGGTGACTGATCCTCAAGAACCTCTCAACACTATCTTCAAATCGTTCAGAATATACCTAAATTTGAAGAGACCTATCTGCGTAAAGAAAACACAATCACCAATCGATCTAAAACAATACAGACATCATTGAGGACAAGCTAAATTCTACTGATTACTTCTGCCCAGTTAGTCATATTCCTGATATAAGAATCAACAATCGAGTGATCATTGATATAAACGAAGAAGTATCGATCTCTCCAGTCGTTAATCTTGCTCGGGTTACCACCAGTCACGATATTGAACTTTGATTTCATGCTTGCATTGAATGATCCCTTAGTCCTGCTGTTCTGTTTGCAAGATTTAATCGTCTTCATCTCTTCGAACATAACTGAAGAAAGGGGAATTTTATGCTCAATGGACATGACCAGCAGACCCACCATATCGCAAAGAGCGGCATGAGTTAGGAGGGAGATCGACATTCCTCTGCGATCGTAGTACTCCAGCATAAAGCGAGGACGGGGAACCAAATATAATAATTTATGAAGAGAGAATCAGAGATGATATTGAACTTCTATTTCATGCTTGCATAAAAGGATCCCTTAGTCATGCTATTCTGTTTGCAAGATTTAATCATCGTCATCTCTTCGAAGTTAGCGCAAGAGAGGGGAATCTTATGCCCAACGGACATGACCAACAGACCCACCATATTGCGAATAGCGGCATGAGTCAGCTGGGATATCGACATTCCTCTACGAACGTAGTACTCTAGCAGAAGGCGAGGAAGGTGGAACCAGAGATGATAATTTACGAAGAAAGACTCGTATACACATAGCCAACCCGAAGGAGCATCCAAAGGTCGTTCGAATGGAGCAGGAACCATGAATACCACCTCGGGACCAATTCCATACAAACTCTTCCGGTCGGCCAGTGATATTCCCATTCACTTAATGGAGAATACTCCCCACCTATTGTTAGAGGCCGGGTTGACCGTTACAGCCTTCGGCTCTCCTTTTCTCCTTCTTCTTTTATATGGCTCCGGTCTGGAATAAAGGTAGATGATGCTGAAGTCACCGACTTCTTCAACTGGTCAAAGACCAGTTCCATCCCTAATCCTTCGCCTCTTCAACGATATCACTGACATCATCTAGCTCGTTAGCTCTCCCTGTATGCGGAATATCAACAATACGCCAAGTTGATGATGCCTCAGCTTCGTCACAATAGACCGTGTCTAGCTGAGCTTCCTCGAAGCAGATCGTGACATCTTGTGCATTCAGAGCGTCTTTAGAAGAATCCGAACCTTCGGAGCTCAAACCTCCCCTTCTGATTTTGAAGGAAAGACAATTTTGGCCTTCCCCCTTTTACTTTTGTGAATCAAACCCATCTATCGATTCGACTAAGCACTCAAAGCTGATCTCAATCCGAAGAAAACCGTAAAAATTTGGGCAAATCGGAGAAATCACGCCTGAAGAGTCAACCTAAGCGGCAGATGAACTATCTAAGAAAGATAAAAAAAATAATCTATGAGAGAGAGTAGAGAGAAGTGGGAGCTAACCTGATTTTTGCGAGAGAATAAGTAAAAGAAATGCGGAGAACTTCCTCTAATTATAGAGAAATGAGAACGGTTACTGAAGATCATCATTACTTTGATGATTCTTCGTATTTTCCTGAATTAAATCTATTCAGATGTCCTGACACGTGTATCAAAACCTTAATTTTCAAATGTTCTGCCTCCAAATGGCGGGAAAGATCATATAAAATCTTGTGTTTTTTGCGATCTTTTCTCCAAATAAAGTTATGACCTTGGTCATTGAAAAACGCTGGTTAAGAGAGCATTTTAAAGTTTCTATCACTTTGAAATGTGTCGATCTCAGTTTATGCCGAACTGGCTCTTCTCTCTTAGTTCGCCGAGTTTGATGTCACTCCCTAGCCGAACTGGGGGGAGGCTAATTGTTAGAGATGAGTTTAGCACCTCTTTAAAAAGTCTTTCATAAATTGAGATAGGCCCATTAAAAGTAGAAGAAAAAGCCCACTAGCTCGCCCGCCGACTAGGTCAACGCCCTAAAATGAAAAATTTCAATGATAAAGTTAGATTTTCGAATAAAAAGGAAAAATTCATTTTTTGGATTAAGAGATCGGCGAAGAAAATGAGAAATTTTCTTTTCCCTGAAAAGGAAGGAGAGCTCGTCTAAGCCGACTCTCGTCTATTATAAATAGAGAAGAACCCAGAGCCCTCGAAAATACATAATTCAATTCTCGAGAGCTAGGGAAAATTTGGCTTCTTGCTTTCTTAGCTTTACCTCTCGAATTATCATTCAACAATTAGGTCGGCGTTTTTTTTAACCTAATTCTCTATATATCATCTCGAGCTCTGGCTTATATTAATAAAAAATTTCTCTCTTTTTTTTTTACAGCTATAAAGATATTCTCTTTAAACCCACAAATTCTTGTTATTCTTATTAAGTGTCACTTAAGTTCTTACACAAAGCTCAAATCTCTAACTATAACCTCCTTAACAAAGGGTTTGTGAAGCATTCTTTAATGGAATCTGAAAAGCTCTCCGTAGAACTCTTGCTTAGATAGAATTTACATTGAATCTATAGTTTCTGTCTTCTCTTTGCCCTAAATAAAGCTATTTCTAGAACTTGAAATTTCTCCTCATTTTTTTAATATAGGTTTTTTTACCAAATCTTTAATTTAATTTAAGTCTTTATCAGTTTTTTTATAAAAAAAAATTGAATTTTGTTAAGGAATGTATCTTTAAAAAATTAAAAAAAAAAACACACTTGGGCTCCTTTTTTTTTCCAGAGACTCTATCGCATCCATACCCTAGTAAGCCGCCCATGCCTATGCAAGACTTTAATTTAATTTTTTATCTATCTTCCCATTTGCAGGTTTAGTGCTTCCTTTATCTTTGGAAGTGTTGAATCTTAAAAAGAATCAATTTTCTTTGACCCAAAAAGGTGAAATATTACAAGCAGTTCATAATGTTATTCATTTTTATAAATTAGGCCGAGTTTGGTCATCCAACAGAAATTCTATTTGTGAACATATCTTCTATTTTGACTGATTTCAGGCCAGTCAAAGATTTGCAGACTGATAAATCTTCGAGAGCTGGATGTAAGATTCAATGCTTTGACAAATATGCCTAATTGTCTGGGTAACCTAACGCGTCTTCGAACTCTTGATCTATCGCACAACTATTTAAATGGAGATCTGTCCTCCTTCGTGTCTGGTCTACCAACAGCGCTTGAATACTTGTCGCTTCTTGATAATAACTTCAATGGCTCGTTCTTGTTCAAATCCTTGGTCAATCAAACAAGTCTCACAGTATTCAGAGTGTCATCAAAAGTTGGTATGATCTAAGTTCAAGCTGAGAGCTCATGGGTTCCACTGTTTCAGTTGAAGACGCTAACGTTGCAGAATTTCATTCTTGGCAGCACAGTTCCTGGCTTTCTTCTTCATCAGCATGACTTGTGCTTCATTTATCTCTCAGATAACAAGTTAACAGGAGCATTTCCGACTTGGCTTGTGCAGAACAACTCAAGGCTAGAGATTACTTTACTGAATAGCAATTCGTTAACAGAGCTTCAGCTACCTAGGTTTGCCAATGGCTTACGATTTCTCGATATCTCTAGTAATAGAATATCTTCTTCAGTTCAAGAAGACATAGGGATTGTCTTGCCAAAGTTGATGTACATGAACTTTTCTTCAAATAATTTTCGAGGGACCATTCCGTCTTCGATCAACGAGATGAAAAGTTTACAAGTTTTGGACATGTCTTCTAATGGTCTATCTGGGCAGCTACCCGAAACATTTTTAAGTAGTCGCCACTCTTTGGAGGTTCTAAAGCTATCCAACAACCAATTCCAGGGGAGAATATTTCCGGAACACGCTAATCTTACTAGTTTACTTTGGCTAGCTCTTGATGGCAACAATTTTAATGGGAGTCTTGGAAAAGGTTTACTGAACTCAAAAGGATTTATTTCTGTTAGACATATCAGATAATACTCTTTCAGGCACGCTTCCACTCTGGATCGGTAGAATGTCAGACCTTTTGTACCTAAACACGAGGGGAAACCAGCTGAAAGGTCATTTCCCTCACCAGCTACAGAATCTACGAAAGCTTGAGGTTGTAGACATCTCAAATAATAGCTTCTCTGGTTTCATACCAAGGAAACTTGATTTCCCAACTCTCAAAGTATTAACTCTACGGAGCAATGAGTTTACGGGCATAATTCCGAACACTTTATTCATGGCTGATGATCTACAGGTGCTTGATTTGCGGAACAACAATTTTTCCGGAATGCCTATGGACAATATTTCCGAGTTTTCTGATTTACGTGTCCTTCTTCTACGGAATAATAGCTTTCGTACTCATATCCCTGAGAAAATATGTCAGCTGGATAATGTTGGTCTCCTGGACTTATCTCACAATAAATTCAGAGGCGCCATACCATCATGTTTCAGTAAAATGTCTTTTGGTGGAACGAGATTGTTTAATTTTAGGAATTTCGCTACAGATTTTTACATACGTATTCCGTTTTCGGCAAATTGGAGTTATACATCAGCTCTTAATCTCGATGGCGATTTCGGGGATAGTTATCAATCGACACCAGCAACCTTGGTGGATTTTCTGACGAAAAGAAGATATGAAACATATGAAGGTTATATTCTCAGGCAAATGCATGGTCTGGATTTGTCAAGCAACCAATTATCTGGTGAGATTCCAGTTGATATTGGAGATGTTTTGAACTTGAGGTCCCTAAATTTGTCAAGCAACCACCTCACAGGCTCCATACCATGCAATATTTCAAAGCTGGAGAATTTGGAGAGTCTGGATCTATCCAACAATAAACTAGATGGAAAAATCCCTCCTCAGCTAGCCGACCTCGACAGTTTAGGATTCTTCAATGTCTCATACAACCAATTATCTGGTGAAATCCCTTTCAAAGGCCATCTTGTAACTTTTTTGGAAATGAGTTACATAGGTAATGCTCATCTATGCGGCCCTCCTACAAATAAAAGTTGCATCCCAGAGTCGAATGCATCAAAGCAGGCCAAAGAGGTTGAAGAAGAGAGTGATGATGTGATAGACATGCTATGGTTTTATTGGACTTGTTGTGCAGTCTACATCTCCACATTGTTAGCCTTGTCTGTGTTTCTCTGCATAGATTCAAGCTGGTCCCGTAAATGGTTTTATTGGGTAGATCTCTTGGTTCATCATCTTCAACGATTCAAGGATCGTTTTATGCACTGATTCCGTGGGTCTGCTCTGCCCTGAGGTACACTATTACCATATACTCTTCTTTGTACACCGTTTGGTGTTATTTGTGTTGTATTATGTTTGAATAAGGACAATCTAAATATCCTATGACCGTCATGTACTTGATTCTAATAATACCACCTTAGACTCACAATGTTGGTTAGAATAAATTCCAGCTGTTTAGAAGAAGCTTATGAACACAAGCATGCATCTTTGCAAACTCCCTCACATACTCGTTCATAAGCCCAAGTTCCACGATCAAATAAGATTCACGATCAAAACTTTACTTATCTTTCAAGAAACCAAGAGCAAAACTTGAGTATCAAAGCCACAAGAAAACTAGAAGCTGCTCGGTAACAACAGGTATTTGTCAAGTAATTGATTGACCAGAAAAATGGCTCGCATATTGATTGACCATGTGCCCCTGTTTCGGTTTTCACCTTTAAGTTATTTATAATTTATTTATTAAAGACGCCAATAAACAAAGGAAACTTTATTCGCGTCAAGTTTACCCACACAAAATGAAATAACTATTGTACCATTTATTGACATTGACATCAACAGATACAAGTTTACGTGTTCTTTTTTTTTTTTTTTAGTTTAAGTGTTCATTATCTACTTTTTGATCTATTAGCACATATTTTTTATTTTTCCAGTGGAAGGTTTTATTGTTCAGTATATAAAGAGATGAAAGTAACGAGAGAAAATGAGCAAAATTAAACATATATATCCTAAAACAATTTTCTTTTTAAGCCACTGCAACCTCCTCCATGCCTCCCACCCGGTGGATTGTGTGACATACCTGAACCCAACTCTTTGACCCGTCATCCAAGTAACTAAAACCTTAAACACATTTATGGGTAAAATGGTCATTTCCCTCAATCCCTAAACCTAAATCCTCATTCTTCCACTCTATATAAAGAGAGCCCACAAAATAGAGAGGAAGCAGAAGGGAGAACTCGGCGAAGCCCTGCCAAAACCGAGCCAGAGCAGCCACCTTGAAGGAGGAGCAACCCAGAAGGCCAAAGGAGACAGTTCTGACCCGTTTTGGTGCAGTAGAGAAACGGCTGGTCAGATCGGATTTGTTTAGCGTGAAACTTTTAGGGTAAGTATTCCATTTCCAGATAGATCTATAGCAGAAAACGGTTCATCATTTGGAGTTTTATACAGAGAATTATGCATGTTTTCCCGAGACAAACTTCTGTAGATCGAACCTCCGAGCCACCGACTTTGAAAGAATTTTTCCGACGATCCAGAGAGCTTCAAGAGCCGATCTAGATAACGTTGGAAAACCCTTTCTGTTATCTTTCCAGATCATCATTCTGATCGTGATTCTCAAGTGTATCCAGAGAGTTGTCGCCGTTTCTTTTCCGCGTGTCAACCTGTCCGAATCGCATTTTCAATCAAAGGCAAAGGTGGGGTTTGGTTTATGATTCCTAAAGGTGCATTAGTTGAATTAGTAATATTTGTCTGCTTGATATATGTATTAGATTTGATTGATGCTTGATGCAGATGAATGTGGTAATTGTTATGTGATTGCCATTTGATGTATTGTTTAGTTGGAAGTTATACGTTATGAAAGTATTGAAGTGGGTGGCTTAGATGCCGATGTTTGTACCGCTGATCGGTCGAATTAGTGTTGATTGACGGCCTACAACGAGGGACTATTGTGAAGTTGTAGTGATTCGGAAAGGGCTGACGAGCCGTTGTCAAACCCCGTAGTGGGCAGTGGCACCTTGTGACTTGTCAAACCCAATTTGGACAGTGGCAGAGAATGAATACCTTGGACGGTTGATCCTTAGGAATGTGAAATAGACTTGCTATGCTGATTAATTTGTTGCAAATAGTTGACTATGAAAATGATCGAACTTGTTAAGTGGAAATGATAGAAATTCTCGTAAGTTGTTTGCTTGTGTTTAATATCTATATTTAATATATTTATATTGCTGTTCTAAATGGTGTACCCGAAGGATCTCGCGGGCTATTTAGCGCGTCCTCACTGAGTATGGTTGGAATACTCACCCCTCCTTTCCCTTTTCAGGTGATTTGAGTCAAAGTCGGAGCGGTGCTATTTCCGGGAACCAAAAAAGAGCGCTTTAGTTTTATTTAAATCCTTTAGAAGATATTTTCGTTATTTATATTTTTAATTCCAAATTCTGGTTTTTATTGTTTTGACGTTTTGAGTTTCCGGTTTGATTTTAATAAATGAGTTTTAGTCGATAAAAGCATATTTAATAAGTTCATTTTTATTTGGAAACGGTTTAACGCGTGAGAACCACTCTCGGGTAGAATAGCGAGATTGGGGTCTCTCAGATTGTGTCTGGCGTTGGCCGCTGGCTCGTCGTAGTCATTGATGCTCACTCTCAATGATTATTCGTCTTGCGATGCCAACGAAGAGAAGTAACTTAAAAAAACATTCACTAATCATTGTAACTTTTCATTTGAATAGATATCACCAAACCAGTAAAACTATATATACAACTAAGCCATGTTTCTTTTTTTTATTTTTTTATTTAATGTTTTTGATCGATGTTGCTGACTTGCTTTTATTGTTTTTCTAATCGTTGATTTGACGTTGTCATTGTCTCTCATAGTCATTGTTTCGTCGTTTTTACACCATCGTCATTGTACTCTCCACCAATCTAGGGTGTTTATGTAGTCGTCATAGTCTACCAAAGTCTCCGCCATCGTCGTAGTCTTTTCTCTGGTCTCCACCATCGGCATATAAATTGTGAGTTTTCCGTCGTTATTTCTTAAATTGTGAGTTTCCTGTCAAAAGCATATTGATTAGATATAATAGTGATTGTAGATTTTTAAAATGCTGTTCATTTTGAAAAGAGATTTCAATTAATAGAATTAAAATTTACAATTCCTCGTCTCACTAGACATTTATAAAGTCTTACGAAGCAAATTAAATACTTTTTTCTTAAAACCTATCCATTTAACGTAGTAGTTACTTAATAAATACATAGTCATATAACTCTTATTCTGATAATAATATACTTTATGTTGACTAGGAGAATATCCGCGCATATGCGCGGGTTTTTTTTCCTATATATTCTTTTAAAGATGTCTTATTTATATATCTCAAACATTCTATGCTTACTACAATCAAAATTAATTATAATTTGATACATTCAACCATTATATATTTATATTAAAAGAATATACAATTTTTGTTTGCAAAGGATTTTGTTGGACCATCAAAAAAAAAATAATAGTGATGCCTTGAGTGTGGTTTGATTCTATAAGGAAATTTAGTCCAAATTTAATAGGTATTAAAAGTATAAATTAATTATAATTTGATACATTCAACCATTATATATTTAAAGTATACAATTTTTGTTTGCAAAGGATTTTGTTGGGCCATGCAAAATCAAAAATGGTGATGCATTAAGTGTGGTTTGATTTTATAAGGAAGTTTAGTCCAAATTTAATAGGTATTAAAAGTCTAAATTATTTTTAAAATAAACTAAAACTCACATGGACGAAATGTGAAAAGAATGAAGACGGTAAGAGTCATTTCGTCTTCCTCCACAACTTGTTCCATTCACACAAACTCCATAAAGTTAAACAGTCGTATTTATAACTTATATTTATTTAATTTTTAATTTAGAATTTTTAAAGTTTAATAAATGAGTTTTATCTGGTTCCTTATATTATTTTTAATTAATTTCAATTTATAGAATTTTTTTGGATCAATTTTCACATACGATAGCAATTCGAATTCGCTATGTAAAAGATTATAAACAAATATTAGACCATACACGTAAAGAAAAATTGACGGGGATCTGTACATCCTCTCTGAAGCGCATATTAAACGATATTTATCAAACTTGTTAGATGATGCAAAATTTTGATTTGACTCTTGAGTAAGATCACATTCTTGTGATTGAAAATTGATGAATGAAAAATGTTACCCCTTGTATCTATTTCATCTATGCGTGGTTTTCACCTATCGAATTCACAAGCACGGACACAGTTGACTTCACGAGTACGGCTTGATAAATTGAAGAGGTTGTTTTTTGGAGAAATTAAAGAAATTAATGCGTAAAATATTTTTGCCATATAATTAATTATGACGGATCAAAACTAATATGAACATAATAAATAAAAATTTGTTATTTCACTAATCAGGAATCTAAAATTTTGACTCAATTCAGAAATACATATAAAACTATCAAATTTAAAGTACAAATATGATGATCATACAATGTATTTCCCATATAAGTGCTTCCAATTGTGAAAAACAAATGCTTTGAATTTAATGTGTAGAACATAGAGACAATATCACAATATTTTTAGAGAGGATTGTCAAGTAGTACTCATAGCATAATGGATACAATAGTTGTCATATAGTGAGAGAATTGTGGGTTCGAGTCATGGATGCAATTTTTAATTTAAATAAAATGTTTTTTTGAAAATTAAATGATGAATGCCACGTGTCATTTTCTCAAGCGATGACGTGTCAAGCTGATGGAGAGAGTTGGCCATCTTTTATATAATAGATTTATGAATCGGTCGTTATTAATCTTACACTAAAAAATATTTTTTATGGAGCTTTTGGGAACCAAGAACATCAGTATTTTTTTAATAGGAAAAATAATCAAATCTGACGGTTGTGTTTGTTCTGTTTTGGTAATCTAACGGATATGATTTTCTTTTCTTTAAAACAATATGACATCATCAATTGATTAAATCAACGCGTCTCTTCCTTCTCGAATCAACACGTCTCTTCCTTCCCCAGTCAAAGTGTCACTTCCTTCCCCAATGAACGCCTCTCTTCCGTCCTGAATCAACGCCTCTCTTACACCACCCAACTACTCATTAGAGGCCTGATTTTCAGATTTTTTTATCTTCTCCTACACTGTCATCTTCATTGCTCCTTCCGTACAATCTTATCATAGCTTTTCCAGTCATTTCTTATTACAATGAATTTTTTTTTGTATCGTTTTTGTCTTCTTTGGTGATTGCTCTTTATCTAGATTACGGTTTTCCCCTTTACCGTATATCGGTCCACACAAACAAGTCATATTATAATTTACTTTTTCTGATCTCAACGCCGCCTAATCTGATCGATTATTTATTTCTTCGTCAATGCGCCGGACTAATTAACAGATGAACTCTCTGACGTTGGCCCTGTCCGAGATTGATTCTTTGTTACAGCAGCAAGCAACCAAATTGTAACTTACTTGAGACCCAAGTAAGTGAATAATAAGTTGTAGGGACCCATGAGGCTGATTATGGCGACCACTCTAATTGCCGCCCGCTTCTGTTTTCAGAGACCAGTGACACTAGCTTTCTATTTAAAGTAAGTTGCAGCAACAAAGATAATTAAGAAAGGTTGAAGACTTTTTTTACGTTCATAATAATATATTTTTTTGCTGACTTTGATCGCTGCAACTTCGAAAAGACTCTTTTTACGTTCATAATAATATATTTTTTTGCTGACTTTGATCGCTGCAACTTCGAAAAAAACAGACACGCTCTCTCTCTCTCTCTCTCTCTCTCTCTCTCTCTCTCTCTCTCTCTCTCTCTCTATCTCTCTCTATGGCCCAACAACTCGCTTATCCTCTTTCTCAACTCATAGATCTCCTTTGTTTTACCTACATCTTCGTGATTCACATCCACGCACCCTTTGGTTTCGCTCCATCTCAATTTCGAATAGAGAAAAATGTCAATTAATAGAAGTAAAATTTACAATTTCTAACGTTTCACAACTCATGATTTCTTTATTCGTATTTGACATTTGATTTTTGCAGTATAGTTGATCGAAAGTCGCCAACAACGTCATTATTCACTTCTTCTACTTTCTCTCCGGTAAGTGTTCTTAATTGTTTTCGATTTATATTATTTTTTATCTTTCTTTCGGTATTTTATGCACAACTTATTAGAAATCAAGCGAATTTACAAAAAGCTTCATCGTCTCACTTGACCCTTTAATTTACAAATTTTTAGGAATAAAAAAGAACGACTACACATACATTTATTCTTAAAACACATCCATTTGATTCAGTTACTTAATATATACATAGCCTGAGTGATCAGTGGCATACTTATAATGATATATTGTATGTCCATGTACCTTTTGTATTATTTGCGACTCTATTATGTGTGTAGATGTATTTTTCTTATTGATATCATTTATAAAGTAATTTTCATATTAATTATATATATAATTTGGTCATGAATTGGTGAAAATGCAAGGAGTTTAAAAAAACTAATAGTTTTGTGCTGCATAATGAAGAACACATCTTTTGTTGGATATTTTCATTCTTTTAAATTGTTCTATGTATGTTTTTTTATTGTATGTGCCCTTTTTTGGGTAGGATGTCTATTCAAGATAATGGATGCATGATTTTTTTTCTCCTTTTAGAGTTTAAGTATCCGTCTTTCATTCTGTTAAAATTAGCTTTTTGTATTTTCTGAAGAAAAACAAAAGAAGTTATATTTGGTCTAATTTAAGCACAAAATCATTTATCACCAAATTATTTGATCCAAAATTCTATTATCAATAGAAGGATTGAGTTGATTGAATATTTTGAATTGATGCTAATAAGCTAAAGAGTTCACTTTCTTCATTTTTACAGAACCCAGTTTAAATTTTAATGATATGTGTATTTAAACAAAAAAAAATCAATTCATCTTGTAAGCAATTTTGTAATCAAACATTAAATTATTTTTATTAGATAAATCAATTTTTTGAAAAGCAAAACGTTCTGCAGTAATAAATTTATGTTAAGATGAAAAAGAACCCACTAAGCATTTAGCTAAGTATTTACATTTGTCCAAATAAAAACTTATACTATCATATCACATGTAACATGTTGGGATATATTGTAGATAAAATTCCTTATGAATTAATAAGGAATTTTTTATTAAACATGGGGCAACAAATTACAACGGTGTAGCCAATGTAATTTAAGATGGAGATCATGACAAGGACATGGTAGATGACGTATGCCAAATTACATTGTACATTGACTGGATCAGCATGGGTTAATGCTTCGGTGACAAAGGCTATCTAGAGCTGATTACCACACCGATTTTGAACCGCATCGGATCCCACCATATGAACAATTTCTTCATCTTAATATATTTATGTACTTTTATCTTATGAATTTCAAAGAAAAGGAAAGAAAAAACTTAGAAGAAAAAGGAACCACCAACAGATATCGGTGGCCCTAAACCGCTTATATGAAAAAGATACAAGTGAAGAAAACGATAGTTTCTTTCAAGCACCAGAGAAAAAAAATAACATGTTAAACCACATGCCTACTAAAAAGTTATGATTAAAAAATACAGCAATAAATTGTTTTTATTAATTTTGCTATTATTATTTAATTCGTGTTACTATCTAACAATAAAGTTCAAATGTTGGTAAAAGTAAGGGAAAAAACCTTAACAATACGCGAACTATTTAAAATTTGGAAGAACAATACACCAACTATTTTGGCTTCTCACAAAATACACAAACTATTTAAAATATTCTGTTTAATACGCAAACATTCAAATTTAGTCGGTTTTACATTTGCTATGTCAACTCTATTAACGGCGTTTTCTGACTTCCGTTCAACGGTTTAACGGAGTTAACATAGCATGTGTAAAAATCAACAAAATTTGAAAGTTCGCGTATTAAACTGAGTTTTTAAATAGTCCGTATATTTTATGGAGAGCCAAAATAGTTGGTGTATTTTTCTTCTAAATTTTAAATAGTTCATGTAGTTTTATTTTTCCCGTACTATACTCCTACATGATATAAGTTTGTAGTTACTAGTTCTAGTTAGATCAATATAGTGTATAGTATTCAATAATTAATAGTATTCATTACGAATATAAATTTAAGAAAGAAAAAGTTGTAATGGATCCAAATCAATATTGGATTTCCAGTTATGAACCAACGCTTTCACGCTTTCTATAACTGTTTTTTCCAACATTACAACAAACTGATCTACAAAAGTTACAATTTTGTTTTGTTTATTACAGTGTGAAGTTGTGGATCCGGATGATGTGATTGCAACAGCAAAGGCTGTGGCGAGAGCCGTTGCAGTGTATAGAACATCCGCCCTGAAAGAGATGGTCAAGAACTGCATGGACCAAGACTTCTCCTGGAAGGTCAGTGTGATTCGATTCATTCTAAAAGTTTAATTTTTTTTTTTTGAAATCAATCTTTTAGTTTGTGAAGTTTTGGTTCATGGAAAAAGGTTTTGATTTGATGGATTCAGGGACCTGCGAGGTTGTGGGAGAAGTTGCTATTGTCACTAGATGTAGCCAAAAGTGAAGCCGGAATCGATGGTGAAGAGATAGCTCCGCTGGCGAAGGAGAACGTAGCGACGCCGTGAGAATGTGATTCTGCTGTGTCAAAGTGGCTGAAAGGGAACGGTGTTTACCGGAGGAAAGTTAGGAGTAGAGGAAGGTCGAGTAAATGTAATGTTATATGTAGTGTTGTGTATATACGAGAAAATGTTACAGTCTGGGCATGTGTTGCATCTAGATGTTGTTCGTTTTGTCATATTAACCATTTAGATGTCATTCGTTTTGTTACATTTAAGTATGTGATGTTTATTCGTTTTGTTACATTTAAGTATGTGAGTTTGGATGAAAAATCGGATGTAAAATCAGTTGCATCCTAAGACCACCTCCATCGATTAAGTTTTTAAAAAGAGTATCTTAACTATATTTTATTAATATAAATTTAATAATTTAACTAAATTTTAAATATAAATAGAATGGACCAATGAGAATCAAGCATATGTTAACAAACGTTTCTTATAAATTCCCAGAAGTTCTTATCTAAGCAACGTATCTCTTCCTCTCTTTTCCTTTTTTATTATTTTGTATTTTTAAAATTTTAAAAAACTCTCTTAAAGACATCGATGGAGATGCTCTAAGTATCTTTGGTTACAATGAAAAGTAGAATATGGATGCAAAAATTACCATTAAATGTTCCAATAATTCGAATCATTGACCAATATTGTTAAATTGGAAAGAGATAGAGTTGGGCATACTACGTGTAATATCTAGACTGGTTAAAATTGATAGAGGGTTGTGGAATTTTTTGTTTGGCTTTTCAAATCTGATCGCTCTATTTATAGTTTATTTACCGTATATAATAAACAATTTTGGGTTTTATATAATAAAATATTATTTCTAGTTTCTACCCTCTTTTTGAATAGTTCCATAATATGTTTTGGTCTATCAAAACTTATCCATTAAAATTTGTTCATCAAAATGTAACACCTAAACCTTTTATCCATAAATGATTTGTTTATAGAATATATGTACAAAATGTATTACTATAGTTTATGACTGAATTTAGGTGTTTGATCAAAATAGACCAATGTGCTTACTAATTTTAGATATTTGGTTTTATTTTTAGATGGCAAAGGATCAATGTAGTAAACGGTTCTTGGAGTTTTGGTTTTCTTTACTTTCGCGGTTATATAACATTTTTAAGTACATTTTGATTCAAGTTTTAGATTGATGTCTCTTTGGATCGAAGTGTATCTTTAGATGTTTGTTTCTTTTTGGTCGAATGTGACGTAGTTCTACTAAAAAATTGCCATTCATTTTCATTGCTTAGCAATTTTTAAAGATTCAATTTGGTAGATGGCTAAGTTTGGAGAAAAAATTAGTTTATAGGCAATGACATAAACGGTAAAAGAAAATAGCTAAACGGTATCCGTTCAAGGTAATTGGCAACATCAATTTACCAAAAATGCCATCTTCATGCGCTTAGAAAGTTACAATAAATGATGACAAAATTTAGACAATAAATGTTTGAGTTATCTTGAATTTTGTCATCATTTATTATGAGAGAGGCGATGCAGAGTGATGTGATGGACAATAAATACTTGAGCAAACCGTGTTATCTTGAATTTTGTTGAACTAATAGCGGCAAATTGAAAAATATCAAAGTACACCTAGGTTTTTGGAATGCCCATATATAATTATATTCTACTTAAAACTTGCAATGTTAAGTCGTATTATAAACGTCTATATGGTCATATACTTGTAAATATCGTCTAAATTGGTATATGATGTACGTCTATATATATGTGAACTTGTATCATTATTTTTATATGTCTACATAAATATATATTTAAAACTTAGACACTTGAGCTCACTCCAAAAACGAAGTTTTAATAAACAAACGAACAATAACTTTAGCAAAATACAAAATACAAATATAAGCAAGTGGTGCTTAGATGGTTTGATGGACAAGTAACAAAAAAGGAGTTTAGAGAGATGGAGGAATAGCGGAAACAAAGAGTTTCTAGGACACGTTAATCTCGCCACAACAGTGCTCGAACATGTCCACGACGAGCTTCCTACCACGTTTCCGGATCATTCCTTTTTGGACGATATAAACTTTAGAACAATCCTTCAGTAGCATGCGTCTCCAAAATGAGTAGAGCTAGACTATGACACATTTCTATATATTATTAGATGCGGGCAATAGAACGAGAGAACATATATCTTTATATATTATTAGATAAGAATTTAAACGCAATGAATATATATATATATATATATATATATATATATATATTCACAATAAGATATATATATCTACATTTTATATTGTAGTATTGTCATATGACTTAGTTTTAAAATTTTATTTGTAGATTTCTAAATAAAATATTACTTCTCTATATTTGTATATATATATATCCCCTATACAATATATATCCGTAATTTAATATGTGGATGTCTAACAACCTAGATTACACCAGTTCATCGCACTTTAATTATCAATAATTATATGGGTTTTCAACATCGTTCTTGCCGAAAACAAGAAGAAATACCGAACTCACAAATTTAATTATGTGAAAATCGTGTTTGAGCCGTTACGAGAACAAATGTGAAATCGGCTCTTTTGTGGCGAATGAAGACGTAGATATCTAAAACAAAACGTAGAGCTGTATGTTTGGTTCTTTTGTACTGTTTGTTCTTGCTCTTGCTGATTCCTAAAGGATATTGATAAAGATCTTGAACTTATCACCATCTCATCCAAAAAGAGAAGATTCTCACACAAATCTCCGAATTAAATCCAAACTACGCACATAAACAAAGTAATAACTCCAGAAATCGAACACTCAATGGTAAAAATCAGGTAGAAGATGAGCAAATCAGAGAGAGTATATACATATATCTGGGATTTTGAGTTTCGGTGATCGTTGATCTCGCTGCCGCGTCCAGCAGCATTTCCAGAGTGAAATTCATAATTGGCGGCGTTTTCTTCGTTATCAAACATCCCGCGGTTGAAGTTTTTTGAGAATTGATTTTCAGAATCGATGTTGAGATTTTTCTGAGAAAATAGGGTTGGTGTATGATATAAATTGAACGACCAAGACGCGCAGCGGTAAAGACGTCCGGTTTGATGGCAAATTAATTTAATATGTTTGGACCTCCTTTTTATACGTTGATCCCCTAATTTGTGTTGTTTATCTAATTCTCCCACTTTTTAATTTACAAAACGAGATTAGTATCAAGTTCCTAGTTCGGTGTGTTCTCTTTCGAATACTGTTTAATAAGAACCAGGTTTCCACTAATTCATTTGAATCCTCGGTTGAACTGAATTCGTGTTAATTAATAGTAAAAGTTTTGAAAGAAAAGATATTATGCTACAAAAACTTTCCGTTATGAAAAAAAATATTATTATAAAGTTTTTGCGTTGAACCTAACGTGGAAGCTGTAAAAGTGTAAAGACGACAACTACGTTAGAGGCTAATAGAAGAATATGTTCTAAACCAACGACTTTTTTTCTTTTCTCTCTCGTTAAGAGTTTGCCCTAAGCGTCGCTTCTTCTGGTTTTTCTTCATTTTTTTCCGATCTGGAGATCGGTGGTTGGTGGCTTCCATAGCACTAGCGCTGATCTCCCCTCTCTTTGTTTCCTTTTCTTTTTTCTTTTTTTTTGTTCGGCTGTAGGAGCGGATCGATTTTTTTCCTGTTTTTAGCCGATTTCGATCTTTTCAGGGATTGCAGCGATGCTTGTCGTCCCTATTCGGTGTGGTTTGGGTTGGCTTTGCGATTGAAGTTGCCGGTTATCTTTCGAGCAACGATGCGGGTCTCTACTCGCTTTCGCTTCGGTCATGAAGTTTAGTCCTCTCGATTGCTGGATCTACTTTGGTTTGGTTGTTTCCTGGTGGCCAATTTTTGGTTGTCTTTGCAATTTGTGAGTAGAAGTTTTAGAGCCTAGGTCGTCTGCTGTTTCTTCTTCTCGAGGTGCTGTGTTTAGCGTGGAGATAGGGTTCGTTGGGTGGGTTCATCTCTCTGATGGTATTTTGCTGCAGCCGCATCTACTAGTTCCTCCCTTTGTCTTTTTGGAGTTTAGGGGAGTCCTCAAAAGCGTTGCAGTGGTTTCGATCTCCGACTTTTCTCTTGCGAGGAGGTGGCTGTTGTTAGAGCCGGGATTCGTATCCCCTCTAAAAGGCCCGATGTAAATCAAACTCGGCCCATTACGAAACTTTAAAGTAGTCATTGGCTATTTTAGGTCGGCCTAAATAAATGGAAATCTTCCGTTTATCTCTATAAGGGCCAGGTCGGCGCAAATAAATAGAAATCTTCCATTTATTCTAATTAAATCCGGAGAAAGCGTGAAGTCGGCCATCTTTCGGGAAATTTTCCTATTTCAAAAAGGAGAAGGGCAACTCTTGAAGACCGACTTGAAAACACTATAAATATAGGAGGTCTTCTTAACGATGGAGGTCATTCAGATATCGAAAGAGAAGATCTAGGGCAACTTAGCAACTTATCGCTTAAACGCTTTAGTTCTCTTCTCTTTCAAAGTTAGGTCGGCGTTCTTATTCCGACGACCTAACTCACCGTGTATTTTTCGAGCTCCGGCTAAAATTTCAATAAAGACTCCTCTTTAAACCCATTAACTCTTATTTTCTTTGATAAGCCGATTTGAGTTATTACATTTGGCGCCGACTGTGGGGAATAAGAGACTCGGTCTTTAAGAAAAATCATGGAGCTCGAAGATGGCTGACAATTCAACATCAACCGACCCAAAGGCTACGAACACCGACGAAGGTCGATCTGTAGATCAAGTAACAGATCGGCCCGAAGGCGTCAACATCCCTGATCAGCTCATCGATCCGATATCGGGTCGGCCGATCGATCCTGCAACAGGCTTGCCTGCTGCGGAAAAAGCCGACCAGCAGCAAACTGCCGACGTGACGCGCACCGACCCACTGCCAGAAGGGCAGAATCTGCCAGATCCTCCACCGGTCAACATGACCGATATGATGAAGATCTTCGCTACCCAGATCCAGAAGGGGTTAGACGATCGCCTCGATCTACTCAGAGCCGAGCAAGTCGCCTATCGCGAAGACGTGGAGCGTATTCTCAAAACTCGCCACGCTGCGGATGACATCGAGGGACTAGACGGGGAAACAACACCACGGAGGAATCCTAACACCGATCGGGTAATCAACAACCTTTTTGGGGTCACTCCAACAACCGACCTGCGAAAAGGTCAGGACAGATCTAACGCCCGCTCGAGAGTCACCGCCCAGACCTCAACCCTTACAGCATCTGAAGTTGATGTGATTCACAAGCGCCTCGACAGTATGGACTCCAGGGTCCACAACGCAATCACAACGGCCCCCGAGCTGGAGAAGCTCCTCAGGCAGACCGACCAAACTCCATTCACGTCGGCTATCACGAGTGCCCCGACGGCAGATTAAGCTAACACCCAGCTACAATGGAAGCACCGACCCAGAAAGACATCTAGCGGCATTCAAAGTTGCCATGGGCAGAGCACGCGTATCCGAAGACGAGCAGGATGCGTGCTTCTGCCAATACTTCGTCGAATCGCTTACTGGGAACGCCCTCACCTGGTTCTCGCGGCTCCTCCCGAACTCGATCAGTTCGTTCAAGGAACTACGGAAAAAGTTTCTCACACACTATTCGCTCTAGATCGATACGTCGACATCTGAGCTCGACTTGTGGGCCTGCGTACAAGGCGACATTGAATCACTTCGCAGCTTCCTTGACCGATTTGGGTCCATCGTTTCTCGATGCAGACTCCCTGACGAGATCACTCTCGGGATCCTGATCAAGAACTTGCGTGACGACCAAACTGCGAAAAGTTAAAAACCGGGAAAACCAAAACACTAGAAGAAGCATTGCACAAATCCACTGGCTACATCAGGGTGGAGGAAGACAAAGCAGCCAAAGCAAAACTACTAGCAGATGACAAGTCAGCACGAGACAAGAAGTCCCGACCCGCCGCCAATGACGGACACTAAGAGCCTCGTCAACATCAGGACGAGGGCGACAAGAACCGACGTAGCGTGAACACCGCATCTCGTCCGCCAGGCTGGAACAAGTACGACAGGAACAATCCAAAGACTCCAGACACAAAGAGTCCATACTGCAAATATCACAACTCCTACAGTCACGACATCGACGAATGCCGGATCTTCTATAGCCTCCTCAAGAAAAAGTGTGAGGACGGCGAGTGCAAGCTTCCCGAGCCGCGTAGCCATGACCGCCCTCGCCCATGGGCGACGACAAGAGAGAGCGGGACGACAAAAAAATACCACCTCCCTCGCCCACCCGACGAAGGATCAACATGATCATGGGCGGACTCCTATCTTGTTCGGACTCCATCAACTCCATCAAACGGTACGAACGCAAAGCAGCAAACGTACCCGCCGACTCGCCCGCCCTCTTCTCCGACGATGTTCCCATCACATTCACCGAAAGGGACGCACGCGGCATTGACCGACCTCACAATGACCCTCTTGTCATATCCCTCGTGATCGGCAACGATGAGGTGTCAAAAATTCTTGTCGACACAGGAACTTTCTGATGTCAATTAGGGTCAAAACCCGCGGGCCGGCCCGGCCCGACCCAGAAAAATATCGGGTTCGGGCTTTGATATTTAAGCTCAAAAAAATTCGGGCTTTTCGGGCTAAACCCATTTGGGCTAATGGTCTTTTGGGCTTAAACCCGACCAGGCTCGGGCTTACCCGAAAAACTCTACTTTTTATTAAAGGAAAAATCTTAATTCTAATTCTTCCTATAAACCCCATTTATTAATGGAAAAATCATAATTTTCTAGTTCTTCCTATAGCATTGGGGCACATGTCTTGAACAAATATAGAAATCGTCTTCTACCAAGGCACGTTGAAGCACTGATTTGTACACGCACTTGGTTGGATGGATTTACGTTTCGTGATCCACGTAACAATATTTATAAATTTTCAATTATTTGTTTTTATATTATGTCAAAACCTATAATTATTTTTTTACTTGTTATATGTAGATCTTGATAACGATGAGAATTTAGAAGGCGCAGAAGAAAATTATAATCTTGAAGATTCTCATCTCGACTCTACCGTTTCTACTATTTAAATTACGCATTTATTTATTTATTTTATATAAGGATTTATTTGGAATTACTAAGTTGAACTTGTGCTTTTAACTTAAATTGGATTTGATAAAGCTATATTTACGATTCTTTCAATTTGGATTTAATTTTAATAAATATTTTGCTTTTAGTTTATTTTATATGTGAATTTTATTTTTAAAGCCCGAAAAAGTCTCATAACCCTGTTAGGGTCGGGTCGGGCTTTAGAATTTAGGCCCGATATATTTTTGGGCCGGGCAGGGCTTAAATATATGCGGGCTTAACGGGTTTCGGGTCGGGCCGGGCCGGGTCAGCTCGATTGACATGCCTAACAGGAAGTTCTGTCGACCTGATTTTCAGGAATACTCTCCGAAAGATGGGCATTAAAGACAAAGAGATTGAGGTCGCACCAACACCCCTCACTGGCTTCGCAAGAGACTCCATCTCAACAATCAGAACCATTCAACTCCCTGTTCGGGTCGGAAGCAAAACTTCTATTGTCAAATTCGACATCATCGACAAACCTGCGATCTACAACGTCATCCTCGGCACACCTTGGATCAATTCCATGCGAGCCGTACCATCCTCTTACCATCAGTGCGTAAAGATGCCGGTCAAAGGAAGCATTTTCATTGTTCGTGGCGATCAGACAGTATCACGACACTGCTACATCGACAAGCAACGAGTTCGAAACGCCGCAACTTACATGATAGACAACGGCAACGACCTCGACCCCGGAGTCATTCACCACGAGAAGCCGAAGAGCGACCTCGTCACTCAGGTCAACATTGACGACAAGCATCCAGAACGCTGCGTCGGGATCGGCACGGAACTACTTCCAAGCATAAGGGAGGAACTCATTGCCTTCCTCCGGGAAAACGTCTCAACCTTCGCTTGGTCGATGGCCGACATGAAAGGCATCGACCCAAAAATCACCAAGCATCGCAACGACCCAGGTCATCCTTGTCATCGAACCCGCAGAAGTTGATGCCAACGCAACTCCAACCCCAGATCCAACCAACGCACCAGATTTGCGGATCGAGATTCGACACTTCCTCGAGACCGGTGAGTTACCTGCAGAAAAATGGTCAGCTCGGCGATTACGTGCCCGCAGTGCGAAGTACACTATCGCCAACAACATCCTATGCCGCTGGACAGCCTCAGGAACACTCCTGACTTGCATCCACGGAGATGAAGTATAACGCGCCATCAAGGAAACCCATGACGGAGCTGGCGGAAACCATTCCAGTGGATGTGCACTCGCCCTCAAAATCAAGAAACACGGCCTTTTCTGGCCAACCATGCCGGAGGACTGCGAAAAGTATGCACGCAAGTGTGAATACAGCCAACGCCACGCCCCAATGATACATCAACCAACCGAGCTGCTCACATCGGCCATTCCTCCTTATCCCTTCATGGGCTGGGCAATGGACATCGTCAGTCCAATGCCATCATCCCGCCAAAGAAAGTACATGCTCATCATGACGGACTACTTCACCAAGTGGGTCGAAGCAAAAGCCTTCGCCAGCATCAAAGATAAAGAGGTCCAGAACTTCGTCTGGAAATACATCATCTGTCGCCATGGCCTACCTCACGAAATCGTCACTCACAACGGTTCACAGTTCATCTCCAAAAACTTCGAAGGTTTCTGTGAACGCTGGAAGATCTGCCTGAACAAGTCTACTCCTCGACATCCACAAGGCAACGGCCAGGCTAAAGCAACAAACAAAAAATTCATGGACGGCATCAAGAAACGTCTTGACGCGAAGAAGGGTCTCTGGGCCGACGAGCTCGACGGAGTCCTATGGTCGCATCACACAACACCCAGAACTGCAACAGGAAAGACTCCTTTCTCTCTAGCTTACGGATGCGAAGCAATGGTGCCAGCAGAAGTCAACGTCGGCAGCTTACGCCGAACAATCCTTCCGGAGAACCCCGATCTCAACGACGCAATGCTGATCGACAACCTCGACACATTCGAAGAGACCAGGGGCCAAGCTCTTCTCCGAATGCAGAATTACCAGAACCAAGCAGCGCGCTACTACAACAAGAAGGTTCACAATCGACACTTCGATGAAGGCGACCTAGTTCTTCGGAAACTCTACGAGAATACTAAGGAACAGAATGCCGGCAAGCTCGGCGCCAACTGGGAAGGTCCTTACATCATTACAAAGGTCGTAAAACCAGGCGTTTACCGACTCGAAACTACCGCTGGTGATGAAGTCCCCCGCGCTTGGAACTCAATGAGCCTCAAACGCTACTACCATTGAAGTCGGCATCATTTAGCCTTGCGACCAAAAAAAAAAAAAAAAATACATACATACTCATACGAGTACTATGAACTACGAAGCGGTTTGATCCCCGAAAGGGGTACGTAGGCAACCCGTCTTAGGACGGGTATAACTGCTCCCCCCAATAAAAAAAGGGGGGACTTAGTCTATTTCACTATGTAAAGCCTTATCGGCTATTCTCTCATGAATAAAATCACAATTTTTACTTCAAATTTTTCTCATCTTTTCATATCGTCATCCTGGCCAGATGTCCGATTCGCCTAAAGCTGGGTATAATCAACCCAGTTCGGCACAAAAAGCCAAGTCCGCTTGTATACGTTCTAAACATCGCGCATTGCCGCATATAAAGCCGACCTGCTTCGCAATATTTAAGCCATATAGTACATAAGCCGATCAGACTCGCAATCTATATTCGACTTAAATATTTTCTAAGTGGTATCAATAAAGACGACGACCTGCTTCGCAATTGATATTCACACTTAGAAAAATAGGTTGTACAAAACAACTTAAGCCCAGCTACTCGCATGATTTGTATTCACACTTACATTCAAGCCGGATTCTATTCCGCGATCTTAAGTCCTGTAATATTATTTAGCCGACCAGGTCGCATCTTACAGTGGACTTAAGAATATTTCTAAGTGTTCAAATACTGCCGACCAGATCCAAGAGATTCTGGAACATTTTGGAGCATTTTGGAGAAGCAGCCGAAGTGATGAAGTCGAAAGAGTGGATTTACACACAAGGTGTCGATCGACACCATCAGTGTCAATCGACACCAGACGAGACCGACCAAAGATTTCGGACTTCCATCAGAAAAAGAAAATCAGCTGGAGTTTTCATTATTTACAAGTTTTCCCCTAACGCGAGTTTGCCTATAAATATAGTTCTTCAGCCATTGTTTAGGCTACACTTTACAACACACACATTATTTTAGAGAGAGATTTTTAGAGAGCTTTTGGGGAGATAAATCCTATACTCTGTTTTGAGAGATTTTGAACCCCTTTATTTATTCTATTGATTTCTTTCATGCTTTCTATTCAAATAATGATTTCTGTTTCATTAATCATGTCTGAGTAGTTTGCTAGTTAGGTTTAGGGTTTTTCAAAGGTGATTAATGAATTGTTAGGTCGAATTAAATTGTTAGGATAAAATCATTAGAGTTCTTCATCTGGATTTGTGTTTAATGCTTATTCTAGCTTCGCGACCTAGAATCTGATCTTAGGTTAATTAATAGATGCGAGAGTATTATTGATTGCCTGAACTAATGTTAGATGAGCAAAATACCTATTCGCAAAGAGATTTGGTTTAGGGTTTTGTGAACAATTGAACCTGAACTTTAATGCTTGTTTGAATTGTTAGAATTTGCAAAGAGATTTGGAATTCTAGGGTTTAGACATAGATAATCTTCGCAGCGAGAGTTGGTTGATTTTACATTAGTGATTCGAGTTCGAGAACAGATCTTAATAATTCATAACATTCTGTCTAGACCTGCAATTTAGATCACCTGAGAATTTCCCTGAACCTAGCATTTCGTCTCCTGAATCTAAATCGTTTAATTGCTTTCTGTCTTTTAATTCCATATTATTTCTTAGCTTAATTCGAAATTAGAAAACTGCTGTGTGACTATCCCTTCTCTGTGGATTCGATCCCTAAGTACTACAACTGATCTCTTAATTTGAGAGAGTTGCTTTAGAGTAAATTTGACCCATATCACATGTTCGTACTCCAAACAATGACACAATCGTTTGTTAAAAACCAGAAATTTCGTTCATTAATACTTCAAGAGTTTTACATAAATCCAAGTCGGCAATAAAGAACACTTGGATAAAATTACAAATAAAAACCACGATGATTTCACATCGGTTACAAAAGTACTTAGACAAATTACAACTTTGGGGATGATCAGGCCCCAGTTTCCTCGATCGTCTTCTCGACCGTCTCCTCGGTCTCCTCCGTCACGGACACGTTCTTCTCAGACGCATCCTACTCGGCATCCTTAGGCTGGTTGTCACCCCCATCTTCCTCCTGAACCTCAAAAGGTGTCGTTCTTTCTGCTGGAACAAGCGCAGCAGGCTCAGTCTCGGCCACGGTCGGTGGCGCAACGGGCTCTCTCCGAATAAGCGGTCTTTGTTTCTCGAACAACTCGTCGAGGGTTAAATTTCTTAGCTAACCAGGCTTAAAACTAACCTCCTCAAAGGCGTCTTGTTTGGCCTCCCAGTCCCGGACAGTGTCGGCTACCTTATCCTTCACAGGGACAGGCAGCGCAAAACCTTCATTCTCAAAGAGTTGAACCGCCTGTTCGGCCCCTTTCCACTGAGCTGTGGTGGCAATGATCGTTTCGGCCTCTTCCTTTTGAGCCAAACATCTGTTCATCTTTTGGATGAGACCGGCGTAATAGTTATTTACCCGCCTCATCGCAGCCCTCGCGTCTTCACGCGTCCTTTCCTTGGCGCTCTTCTCATGCTGAAACTTCTTAAGAACACGACTCGCTGCCGCCTTCCTGTTTTCCACCTTGGCTTGGGACGTTTCTAAAGCCGCTTCAGCCGCTTGAACCTTCTGTCTCTCGGCATCAACCTCTTGTGCCGCTATTTCCAGCTCGGCGCTTCTCTTCCTCTCGGTCTCAAGAGCCTCCTCGAGAGATTCCAGCTCGGCCTCTTTATCTGTTTGGCTCTTGACGTCCTGATCATAGCCGCATACGGTATGAAGTATGGTGCTAAGAGCCTGCAAGGACAACACTTTAGCTACAAGAACACGGTGATAAAATACACAAGGAACAAACAATAACCGACTAAAACTTATCCGGGCCTGGTCCATCGCAAAACGTGCAGCCTCCTCCCTTTGAATAAGGCTGGAAGCATCAGTAGATGAACCCGACAGATGATCCTTAAGCTTAAGGAAGAAGTCTAGACACGCCATCAGGTCGGCTGTGATCGGACCAGATCCTCGGTAATCGTACGAAAATCCAAAGGGACGGAGAGCCCTCTCTATCCGGGACCTCTTCGGGTCGGATGGCCTCTCTCCCGGATCAGATACTTTGACGTTCTCATTTACCGACCCACCGGTGTTGAGATCGGTCGCCTCAATTTCTTCGCCCACCTCTGGGGTTTTCTTGCGCTTCTTCTCGGTGGCCTTTTTCTTGGCCTTAGCTACTTTCCTACCAGCAGCTTTCTTAGCTGATTTCTCAGGAGGATTCTCAGCATGCCTGGTCACATCGTCCTCTTCTCGGACAATGTCAGAAGTTTTCGCGGTAGCCGTCTCAACATTCCGAGTCTCTCCCAAGGAACGCTGATCGTCAGCCAGGATACTCTGGTCCTGACTCGCTGACGGACGAGGATTTGGAGAGTTCAGGACATTCTCCAAATCGGTCAAACCTGCTAATGGACGAGCCTTCATTCTTCTACGATGGGCTCGGGCTAACGCAGCTGCAAAAAGAAACAACTCATTATCAGGTCGACAATAAGCTCCAAATATTCGTCACAACTGGGACAGACACTAACCTTGGGTTCAGGCAAGTTTTTCCTCCGTGATACTCGGCCAAGTAATTGCTGAGAGCGCCGCAAAACGTTTCTCGATCTCAAAGATGTCCTTCGGGTCGTCGACAAAGGCGATAGAGTTATATCCTGCCAAACGAAAGAAGGTTGTCAGAAATGATATCGGCCACTATTTAAAAACAAACAAGCAAAAACTTCTACCGGTAATCTTTTCCCATTCCGTCCTGATCGGTATATCTCGGTCGACGATGGAGAACTCGTTGATCAACACAAAAAATAGTGATCGCGCCAGTTCGACACCTTAGAAGAATGCCCGCCGGTAACAATGTTAAACCGAATTTTCATGCTCGTATAATACGAGCCTCGAGACTTCAAATCCCCTTTATTCCTCCGCGTCAATGTCATCGCGTGGAATGCGGCATAGCTCAGTGGGATCTTGTGCTTGACCGAGATATAAAGGAGACTGACGATCAGGCGGATGGTGGCATGCGAAAATTGCGAGATCGGCAGTCCCCTTTTGTCTACATATTCCAGCAACAGTCGTGGAAGGGGAAACCACATGTGAAATCTCCGAAAGAAACTCTCGTACAGGCATATCCATCCCGGAGGAGCATCCCATGGACGCTCTGACGGACTGGGAACCATGAGGATCACATTCGGATCAATACCACATTCTACCTTCAGAGACACTAGTGATTCCATGGTGGATTTCGTTGGAAATACCCTGTGGACGTTATCAGCTATCGGCTTGATTTTCGGTTTGCCTTTCTTTCCTCGGACCTTCTTTACCTTTGGGTTCAGGTCAATAACACCAAACTCATTCGCATGCTCTTCAGCAATCATGAGATTCAGGCCGTCACATACGACCATCTCATTCGATCCTCCAGATCGATCATCTTCATAGACCACCATAGCACCAGGCCCCTCTGGTCGGTCATCTTCATCCTGTAGATCGGGAATCAAGAAGGGGGTGCGCGTTGATGCTTCGCCATCGTCCCTCCGAACAATCCCAACCTGGTCGGCAACGAAACAATCCGTTGCGGCTTTCCTTACCGCAAAATCGATTTCGTTTTCTTCATCCGACCCAGAATCGGACCGATTTGGGGAAGAAGTAACCTTTTTCCCTTTAGATCGGCTCTGAACGATCGCGTCTTCTCTTGAAATTCTCAGAAACTCATCGAGAGATAAGCCGATCTCATCTGCTTTCTCTTGATCCGACCTGGACTTTCTGGGCTCAGATCGGCTTGTTCCAATCTTCAACATCTTCGAAGAACACAGCGGCGGATCTTAATCCAGATCGGAGAAATCATGGCAAGGCGACGAACGGAAACGGCGGAGAGAGATTACTGGCGGAATAAATAAAATAAAACAGAGAGAAAGGGTCGAGAGCTAACCTGGCAATCTTTTCTCTCGCAAAGTGCAGAAGTGCGAAAATGAGTGTCTCACTCTATTTATAGAGAATTCCAGAACGGTTTCCAAGAGTCATCATTACATCGGCGACGGTTCGCATTTCCTTGAATTAATTCTAATCGGAGATTCATTGCATGATCGACACGTGTCAAACCTAGGCCTACATGCCTATGAAGCTAGATCCGAAATTTGCGCGCTGATATTAGGGTTTTACTTCTATTAAGTCCGACCAGATAAAGCAAAGGTACGAGTTTTGTTTTATTTTTACTAACTTTTTATGAGGCCGACTAAGATTTACATCGAACAGTTCTCTTCTAAATTCGGTAAACTCGATCCATCTACGCTTGCTGAACTGGGGGGGACTAAATGTTAGAGTCGGGATTCGTATCCCCTCTAAAAGGCCCGATGTAAATCAAACTCGGCCCATTACAAAACCCTAAAGTAGCCATTGGCTATTTTAGGTCGGCCTAGATAAATGGAAATCTTCCGTTTATCTCTATAAGGGCCAGGTCGGCGCAAATAAATAGAAATCTTCCATTTATTCTAATCAAATCCGGAGAAAGCGTGAGGTCTGCCATCTTTCGGGAAATTTTCCTATTTCAAAAAGGAGAAGGGCAACTCTTGAAGACCGACTTGAAAACACTATATATATAGGAGGTCTTCTTAACGATGGAGGTCATTCAGAAATCGAGAGAGAAGATCTAGGGCAACTTAGCAACTTATCGCTTAAACGCTTTAGTTCTCTTCTCTTTCAAAGTTAGGTCGGCGTTCTTATTCTGACGACCTAACTCACCGTGTATCTTTTGAGCTCCGGCTAAAATTTTAATAAAGACTCCTCTTTAAACCCATTAACTCTTATTTTCTTTGATAAGCTGATTTGAGTTATTACAGCTGTCTTTTGTCTGTAGATGGCGTTGGATGGTTTGCGAGTGTCCGCGTGTAAGAGCTGAGGATCTTCTTTGGCGTTTTCCCTTTCAGCTTTCAAGGTCCTTCTTTGAACTTGTTTCTTCGCGAGTGCTTTGGTTCTTCGTTTGGTGTCATGGTGTAGCTTATGTGCTTTGTTCTATTTTCGTTCTGACGTTCGATTCTGTCTCTGCTGTTGCTGTTTCTATTTGGTAATCTGTTCTTCGTCTCAGCTTAGGCGTTTCCTGTTCTTTGGAATTGTTCGTTGGAGTGTCTTTGGTTCTTAGTTTCAGTTTTAGATTCTGTTTGTCTTTTAACTTTTATTCATTTTGTCTTTAGTTTTTCATCAACTTTTGTTTCTCCGTGTTGGGGCTAAGTTTCTGGGGATGTCTTTTATCCGCCGGTTAAGTTTTTCTATCTTTTATGTTAGCCAAAGTTTTGGCATCTTTGGGTTTGTAATTTCTTCTAGATCATGTCTTTCGGATAGGTTTGTTTCCGATCTTGTCTTCGGGTCTTTTTCCGACTTTGTTGTATAAGTTCAGGTTTAATCTCAATAAAATGAAAAAAAAGAAGAATATGTTCTTTACCCAATAGACCATATTTTAATATCCGAGATTAAAGAAACAAATATTACCCACTAGACGATATTTTAATTTATTAAAGAAATAATCTTAGAACAACACAGGAAATAATATTCATCAACAAAGATTATTTCTTAAATAAATTAAAATATCGTACATTCTGGTAGAAATTAAATTATGAACAATGGAGCCGACCTTTGCCGGTGCAAAGTGCAAACGCCACGCAAAGTCAGATGAGAGAAAGAGCAGAGCAGATCAGAGCCGTTGATATTTTAATAAACGATGGACCATTTCCATCAACCTTTGTCAGTTTCCCCAAAAGTAATTATAAATTAAGAAAAAAAATCTTTTTAGGGTTTCAATCAGTGACTGAATCGTCCATGTGAAGCTTGTTTTCTTGCTTTTTTCAGCCCTTTTCTTCATCTTTGCTTCTCTCTAGATTCGTTTCTCCTAAATATAAACATGTATTTCTTGTAAATTGTAATCAATGAAAGTTCACAACAAACTCAAAAAATTAAAAATTTGGAATTTGAGAAGGAATGATTTATAGTTGTGGTAATGGATATATGTTTTAATCGCTATATTTTATCTTTGTTTTAACTAGTGTGGTATAATTTACCTTTTCTTCTTCTTGCTAAAAAAACTTATCCTGCTTTTTTATCATCAATCAAACTTTTAAATATTTTAAAATTAAGATATAAATAGCTCATATTGAATATTAATACATAAATAGCCTCATGTTTACCTAATTTTCATTTTATTTTTTACCATCATTTATTTATCATTTTGCTATAACATCATTTTTACAAATAAACCTTTAAAAAGTTGTCTATTTTATGGGAGAACGGCCAATTCCTACCCAAACTATGGGTTGCGATCCCGGTTCGTACCTATACTTCCGACCTGTGCGAAAACATACACATACTTTATATTTTTAAAAATTTCATACCTAAACTTTAAAAAAGCGGGCAAAACATACATTGACCTTAAATTCGCTAGTCAACCGTTTGATATTGCTGTTAGTCAACAAAAAAAATTTATAAAAATATGATGTGCCGAGCGAATCATAAAAATAAAAATTAAAATAAAATTAGAGATTTTTAATTTTAATAATTAATAAATTTTATCAAACCAGTTTAATATATATATATATATAACTTTCTTCGTAAAAATGTGGCGTATGCTGTAAATCTCAAAAAATGAAAATAAAAATAAAAAATATTTTTTATAAAAATAAAAAAATAGAATAAAGTTTTTTTGTTTATTCTAACAAATAAATTCATTTTTTTGTAACTCGAACGTGTGATCTCCAAGATCCCTACATTTTCGGTAACCAAGGGGCTTAAAAATCTCTACATCTTGGAGATCACATGTTCGATTAGATTCAATTTACGTTGGGAGGGGTCTGCTCTCAAAATAAGAGTAATATTACATGGTTTGGACCTCACCCTAGGGGAACATACGGTCTTTGGGCCCAAAACCTCCTCATCATTTTAAAAAAAAATGCTGGTAGTTAGAATTATTGACATGTTTAAAACGCAAAATTTTACATATAATTCTATACAACTAAAACATTTTTCCATTGTAAATTTACTTAACTAAAAAGAAATCAAAACAATCTATGATATTTATCTCTCTTATAAATTTATATTATATTTTAAAATAAAATAAGATATAAAAGAAAAAAGGAATTTATTAATTATTAAAATTAATAATCTCTAAATTTTATTTTTTATTTTTATTTTTTGATTCGTCGAACACATCACATTTTTATAAATTTTTTTTTTGTTTTTTTTTTATTCAGCAGACACGTCGTAGCCACATCTGCAATATCAAACGGTTGACTGACGGATTTAAGGTCAATGTATGATTTGAGATATGAAATTATAAAAAATATAAAGTATAGATATATTTTCGCACATGTCAGAAATACATGTACGGATTGGAACCGCAACCCAGAGTTTGGATAGGAATTGGCCGTTCTTCCTCTATTTCATTATTCCTAAATTGTATAACATGTTTGAGTTTTCTTTTAGTTCTATAAAGTTTGTTTTGTACAGTGATTGTAGAACTATTATTAAAATACTCAAAACCACATCAAGATTCCCTCCTAAATTCGCCGACTCAAAAAATATCCGAAATCAACAATTTAATAATTAAAAGTAATAACGAATACATCACATCGCTATCTCAGCTTCACGACGCTCTCTCTCTCTCTCTCCGACCACCGCCACTGTTAAATAAACTCAAGACACAATTCTGCAATTTGTCACCTTTGGATTCCACATCCATCACCACTTCTCTCTCCTCGCCGCCGGAAACCACCGCCGGCATTCCCGGATTCCGCCGCACCAATGGAGCTTAACACATTCCATCACTCTTCTTCTTCTTCCATCTTATTCCTCCTCTCAGGTTAGCTTCTTTCTTTTATCTTTTAAGTGTTTGATTTGTCACAGTTTATTAACACGACGTCGTTTTTAAACCTCAATGTGATTACTGATACACAGTGGTGGTTATTTTCCCGGCGGCGGTGACTTCAATCGGCGTAAACTACGGTCAAATCGGAGATAATCTCCCTTCACCGGAAGAAGTAGTTCCGCTAGTGAAATCAATCGGAGCAACCAAAGTAAAGCTCTACGATGCAAACCCTCAGATCCTAAAAGCCTTCTCCGGCACCGGCGTCGAGTTCATCGTCGGATTAGGCAACGAGTATCTCTCCAAAATGCGAGACCCTTCCAAAGCCCTAACGTGGATCAAACAGAACGTGGCTCCATTTTTACCGGCGACGAACATCACCTGCATCACAATCGGAAACGAAATCCTCGCCTTAAACGACTCTTCTCTCACCGATAGCCTCCTCCCGGCGATGCAAGGAGTCCACTCCGCTTTAGTCACCGCCGGTCTCTCCGATCGAATCGCCGTCACCACCGCGCATTCTCTATCCATCCTCCAGACCTCGTTCCCTCCTTCCGCCGGCGAATTTCACCCAGATCTCATCGATTGCCTCAAACCGATCCTCGAGTTCCACCGGAAAACAGATTCTCCGTTCTTAATCAACGCTTACCCTTTCTTCGCCTACAAAGGAATCCCTAAAGAGATCCCTCTCGATTTCGTCCTCTTCCAGGCGAACCAAGGGATCGTAGATCCGGCCACCGGGTTCCACTACGACAACATGCTGTTCGCGCAGATCGACGCCGTTTACTCGGCTTTAGCGGCGGCGGGATACAAATCCCTCATGGTTCAGATATCGGAGACGGGATGGCCGTCGAAAGGAGACGACGACGAGGTCGGAGCCACGCCGGAGAACGCGAAGAAGTATAACGGGAACCTGATCAAGCTGATGATGGGCAAAAAGACGAAAACGCCCCTCAGACCGAACAACGATCTTAGCATCTACGTTTTCGCTCTCTTCAACGAGAACATGAAACCTGGTCCGACGTCGGAGAGGAACTACGGGCTGTTTAAACCTGACGGGACTCAGGCTTACTCGCTTGGATTCACTCTAAACGACGTCGTAAAAGGAGGTAACGGCAGAGACGGTGGTGGTAATAGTAGCAGCGGAGGAGGAGGAGGAGGTGGGAAAATGCCGGTTTCGCCGATGACGCCGGTGGCGCCGGATAGTGCGTCGACCGGTTATTTGGCGATTTCGTCAGCTCCGGTAAGATTCTTCGCATTTTTCTTTTTCGTTAAAGTTGCGATCTTTTTTTTTTCTGTTGAGTAAAGCGAAAGATTCGATTTTTTTCAACCTTAAGTTACAACTTTAAAATTATTCCATTTGAAGATTTTTTTAAAAAAAAATGGTTAGACCAATTTTAAGAATCAGGTTTAAAGCAACTATTTGCCAACTTTGAAGTCAAATTTGATAGCTTTTATTTTATCATGTCGTTTTCCTTAAAACGAGCCTTTAAAATTGACAAACGTGATGATACTAAACTGTTATTTTCATATATAAGTATATAACAAATGTGATGATACCTTGTTTTAAAAATTAAAAAATGTGATGATACCATATTTTAGAAGTGTACTCTCTTTTTTTGGGTTAATTTTAATTATGCTAGATTTACCTTTGAGTGTTTAGTGAGAAAATGCTTTATGCGAAATTGTTTGTTGCAGGGGAAAAGAAAAAGAAATGTGACAATATTGTCAATGATGGTGAGCATGTTACTTGGCGAGACACTTACTTTGATTACACGAAACAGAGTTTAGCTTATAGAAGAGGTTAATTAAATAGAGCAAAAGCTGTTTTGCATTCTATTGGAGAGCTCTTATCACGGCAATTTTTTTTTCTTCTTCTTTAGTATTTATGTTAGAAATTCATTTTTCACCTTATCTAGTATGAGTATCACACACTCAAATTCACTTATATATTTCCAATCAATAATACTCTTATAATCTTATTTGTATTCGTGAGGATCACATTTGGTTTAATTTTGTTTTCTCTATTCTTGTCCATTAATTATCATATTTACCAAAGAAATTCTTACGGAAAAAAAGATTGTACATGTGGAGGCTGAGCCGAGCTCGAGGATCTAAAATTGTCAATAATTTTACAATAAATAAATTTTGCTAATAAACATGTAATACAAAACAAAAATTATCGCTCTGCAACCTCATATACAATTCTCATTAATTTTTTATGTTGAAATTCCATAAAAAAAAATCATCGCTCAGGTAGATAAATATGTTAAACACGGGTTTTTAATCGGTTACTTACATCATATACGTGTGCATGAACATGTTCATGAAGAAGATGAGAGATTAGATTTTTTTTGTTAAAGAGGATGAGATGAGATGAGAGATTAGTTGCTACGATTTACAATATTTTGTTGAAGTTTGTACCATTGATTCTATTTCTTAGTCTATTGCTCGACCAAATATTTTTATATAAGTGAACCTGTAAGAAAACATATGAAATAAAGTGGCCTGAAATTTTTTTCTTAATCAATGAAATGCAATTGAGTATAAAAAAAATCAAATATTATATGGATAAGTAGTTTTTCTGCCGCCAGGTGGATAAATATAAAATTATGAATTTGTAACTTGGGAATTTTTTTTTTTTAAGTTAGTGGGAACAATAATTGCTGATTTTTTATTCTTTTTACAAAAGATTTTCAATTACGATAACTTACACTTTTTAAATTAAATTTTTAGTTGGATTATTACAGTATTTATAAATTATCTTCAAAAACCAATAAGATTTTTATGGTAATTTTACAAAATTCCTCTTTAAAATATTTAAATTTGTTTTAGTTTTATCAGATATTTGTTAGATAAAATCAGATGTTTTCGATACGAGAACCAAAGAAACAGAGCATAAGCCAAAGACAAACTTTATTTCATCAAAACTTAATCTTCTTGTTGGAATTACTTTATATGGCTTTTCGTGATGGTTCAAGGTTTATATTCCAACGCATTTGGGGTTGGTGAGGCGTTTTCTTCACGACAAGGTCAAGAAAAACAAGAGCCGTTTCATAAAAACTCTCAACATCTACGGAGACGAGCCGTGGCGTCTTGATCACGACATGAATCCTCTGTTCAAGAAAAAGAACTGGTACTATTTTGTTCCTCGGACGAAAAGAGGTGAGAAAGTAGTGAACCGGAGCGTACCGAGTAACGGAGAGAACGAAGAAGGCGGCACATGGAAATCCACGGGTAAGAAAGAAATGATTGTCGACGAAAACGATGAGGTTAAGGGTTACAAGCAGGAACTCGTGTACAACAAGATAGTGAAAGGAGTTCCCAAGAAGACTAACTGGCTCATGACGGAGTATTCACTTCCCAAGGATGATGATGGTGTGTTCCAAGATTTGGTCTTGTGTTGGATCCGAGAGAAGGAGGAGGAGGAAAAGAAACTCAACCTTGGGCTCGTTTTCACTCACGTGGAGAACAACAACATCTTTTATTAAGAAGTAGTTGTTTTTTTTTTTATTATTTTTTTGATGATGTTTTTTGTTGTATTATGTGTTGTCTTTTATCAATTATTATATTATTATTATTATGTTTCTTTTTTTTTTCTTTTTTCTTTTTTGTTTATCAACGACACCAACATCGTCATGATGATGTCGAACCAAGAACAGTTTGATGATCTTGGTTTTGATTTTGCTAATAAGATTGAGACGATTGGAATCGATGAACTCATGAAAATTCTGGATGAAGACGATGACTTAACAATTGATGTAACTTCCTTTGATGGAGAATTGATATACAGTTTATAATCCAGAGATGTAGGGTTTCCATATTAGAGAGCTGAACTCGTTAAAAGCTTTATGTAATTTTTTAGTTTTATGCAATTAGTTTCTTTTGGCTAATAACAAAAACGAGTAAGTAATTAGTTCTAAATAATGTTAACACTTTTTTTTCATATGAATGACAACAATTTTCAAGTAGTTTTGAAGTTGAATAATCAATAAGAATAAAAAGGAAGAATTTTCTGTCTCAAGCCAGTAATATTAGATCTTCAGACCAAATAATCTGTTGCAACATTCTTGTAAGAACAAGTAGTAATTAGTAACTAAAGCATCTTGAATTATCTAAGCGCAGGTAAGAACAACAATATGCTAATTTCTCCCCCACTTAAGACATTCTATATAATCTGTTTTCTCACTGCCCAAAACTTTCCCTCACATTGGGAAAAAGGTAAACTAATCAAACAATCTTTAGAATCTAAACTCTTTTTGAGTCAATCGGTCTTAGAAGAAAACATTAGAGCATGAGACCAATGAATGGATCTTGAGCAAAGCAGCGAACTTTGACATCATGAATCCTGAAGAATGAAGGGCTTTTTTTCCCGAACTAATCCTCATCCATATTCGATGTCTCTGATTCACTTGTAACTCTTTGATAGAACAAAACATATGCAGCCGAAGTCTTGATCTCCGATTCATTTACAGATGAAACATGGCTGTCATCAAAATCATACCATTTGTTCTCATCCATCAACTGCATAAACAAACAGCCCACACACATTTGTCATTAGACATATTAGGAAAGCGAAAGCAAAATAGATAAGAAAAAAAAAAGACCAATTCAAAGGCACAAAACCTTTGCGTAAGCAGTGTAGTGACCGCCTCCTAGGCCACCGTAGTGATTGCTAATGGCATACAGCTCATAAAGATACGACTGACCGTCTTTGTTCATCACGTACTTGCTTAAATCTAGGTCATGAATCGGGAAGTTCACGAATGTGTCAATCTTGTTCTTGAAATATCTGCTATACGTGAACCGTTTCAGGTGGATCACTAGGATATCAGGTAGCTTCCACAAGTCTAGCTTCTTATTCGCTTGCTTGTGTTCTTTGCAAGCAGGACAATACCACATATCATCTGGTCCGAGAGGCTCTTCTGCTAGAAACGCTTCCAAGCACGAAAACAAAGAAGTTTCCTCTTGCCTTGACTTCTTCATCGAGAAATTCGTTTTGTGAACCTCCGGTAGATCATTCAAGTAGCTGGAATCATACTTTTCATGCTCCTTCTCGTCCCACTTGACTACAACCTTTGTATCACTACGAGGGTTCACAACTAAATCGGACTCGAGTGGCTTGAGGCCGGAAGAATGGTAATCTGTCAAGAAGAGGCTGAAGGATGACTCTCTATCATCAACTGCAATATCCTCTGTTTCAGCGTCTCTAGATGACAAGCTTCCAGATGCTTCATCAGCAACATCTGGAATGTGGCCGTTTTCCTCTCTAACAGGAGCTATAGATGATGACTGTGTCCGGCGTAGAGGTGACAGCAATCCAGAAATAATCGCATCAACGTCAGTTCCACTAAGTGGTTCTGTGTTGATATAAGTAACAAGGGGAATTCCAAAAATCTTTGTGTCTCCGCCACACCTGTGAAATTCGAAAGTTATAATGCATTCAAGAAAGGAAAAAAAAAGAGAACTCGTATATGACTTAGTAAAAGGTACGCAAGCTGACTTTTTCTGCTCCCCATGAAGAATTTCAAGTTTGGCTTTTCCTGGTCCTCTCTGCATTTGCTTGAACCGATATGCCACGATACGGTCATTGTCTTTTATCCCAGTCAGCGATTCCAGGGGATTCTCAAAATATTTAAAGACCTTGTGATCATAAACCTGGGAGGAAAATCACACAGTTTAGTTTGAGTCTTTTTGACAAAAGAGTTAAAGCTAACGGAAAATATAAGAAAGTACTCGCTAAAGTTATTACCTCTGCGAGTAAAAGGCTTTCATCAATGTTCAACCCGCAAGCAGCGGCTAATGCACTACTGAGATCTCTACAAGAACCATCTTTGGGAACTGTTACAGTGTATGGCACTGAAAGATGGCCTCCATCACCGTAAAACACTGCAACTGTCATTGATCGAGTGCGGCTTGATGGCAATGGCAAAGTTAAGTACATGAAGGGATCAAAAGTGATTGAGATTTTTCCACAATCTGGGCAGACCAGTGTTGACTTGTATTGACCCTGAAGTGAAAACACATACAACATAAGTAACGGTCACAACAGACAAAGAAGGGGACAAAATCGAAACTTGAAAGAGGAATAATACATTTAGGTAGAAAAGAGGATACAAGGGAGGTAAGAAAGGCTTACTTGGCAGACATCAACTATCACAGAGTCATTTCGGGCCTTGTGATATTTCCACTTTTCTTCAGCTACTTCATCATCTGGTCGACCATCTGAATCTTTAGCTTCAATATAAGGTTTCTTTTTAACCTTGTTCAAATCTTCATGAAGCCCATCCAACAAGAATGCAAGCATTTCCTGGAAACAATGAGTTTACATATCTTACATGAGAGAAATAAAGAAGACATTTGTGTCCTAGTGTGAGAGGAAGTACAAAAACAACAAAAATGCCAAGATAAAACAAATTTTGTCTAATTGTTAAAACACACCATAATCAATTTGGAGCATATGACTTACTTGAGAATCATGCTGATTATAACCACTAAATTGTGGTGCGAATCGAGCCAATTTTGTCTTAAAAGCGCGTGGAGCAACTGTGTTTTGTCCGGATGACCACAGTTTCCTCAAAAGTTCGCCAAATGCAATCGCAAGCTCACCCTGCATTAGACATACAGCTTCATTTAAATAAATTCACATGAGAGAATATAAACAGAGACCAATTCAAGTTACTTACACGCATTCCCAAAGGATTATCTGCATTTATGTCATCGCTGTAATCTTTCAGGAAATATTCAACAATAGGCGGTGTATGGGCCAAACACTGGAGTGTGCTATTCATGAAGCATGTGTTTCCCAAATTCTGTAATCCTCCTAAACCTCTCCTCTCTTTTTTCCCAAAAGCACTCGAGGAATCGCAACCGTCATCTCCGAAAGGGTTTCTCCCAAAGAGGCTAAACTTGGAACCGTTGGAGTGACCATTAGACAAGGTCCCCTCACCAAGCATAACATTTGTAGCATCTGACCTCGTAGGCTCTAGAGGTACCAGAGCTAACTCCTTTCCCGCCGAGCCCATGTCATCTTGAGAAGACGCAGACCCATCATCTTCAAGAAGGATCTACATGGAATACACACATCAATGCCAAACAAATAGAATTATGGTAAATAAAGGCAAGCCAAAACGAGCTTTTGGTTTACTGGCAATATTCAAACTCAAAAGTGACCTTTAACTATAAAACAACAATAAAGCAAAAGACAAAGGCAATCCATCAAAAGCTGCCATGTAACAGAGAGAGATTTTAAGGCACTTACATCCTGGTCCATTTGAAGGCACGATTCCTCCAAGCTTTTTTCAGATGAAGGATCCAAGAGTACGCTTTTCCTCTTCTGGAAGTAATCCCAGATGCGAGCCTGCTTATACATATATCAAACATGGAGCAACCATTACATCTCTGAATCAAACAGTGGGATATATCGTCACCCAAGACAAAAGAAGAGAAAAGCTTCGATCAGACACCTTTTCTTTTGATACCCCTCTTACAGAACAAACCATCTCATAAAGTTGACTTATAGAAGCCTGGCACATCCAAAAATCCATATCAGAAGGGAGCAAAGCATGTGATAACGGTTATAGCACACAGCCTAAAACGCAGTTGCCAGAGTAGTACGAGAGGGCACCATACCTGTCTGCTCAACCTTATGATTGTACAGCTTTCGTCTCTACTGTCTGTCAAGTTAAGGGAGAGTGGGTAAACCTCCACACTGTAGCTCTTACTGTAAAACCCTTGATAGATCAGCTTCCTCTGTATTGGAGGGCCTCCTTTATACCTGAAAGATATAGAAGCAAATTAGCCCTATGATAAACTGGTGGTTTTATAACATATTCTGTTACTATGTAGGGACAGAGGAAACAATCACCATTCCACGAGTTTTCTCCAAACTTGTTCAGGAACTAGAACGTAGTCGACACTTTCCTCCAGCATCTTACGAAGCTGCGGATCACTAGCGTCACTTTCACTATCAATAATATCATGATTATCAATTGGTCCGGGCCTGGTAACTTCTGAAGGCTCTCCACTGGTTAATTCTTCTGTTAGTAGACCAACAAATCTCTGCCAGCTTGAATACCACCTGCACTTAACAGTTAAACGTTAAAAACACAGCCAAAACTAGGCTAATGATACTGAATGAGTAACAACGCAAATGGAGGAACACACAAAATCAGATGAGTACCATGTCCGTTACTCATAACATAATATCCAAAACCTATGGCAAAAGTCTGAGACACCCTCTCTAGATTTGAACAATGAAAAAATCTACAACATTGATCGATCTGATGTCAGACAAACTTAACATTCCACGATTAAGTGCTAAATCTACAAGAAGCTTAAGAAATTCACAAATCTTCTGAAAACGGAACCAGGGATTGAAGATCATGCAAAATCATGATCCCATGAAAGTGCTAAAGTAAAAATCTAAAAGTCTACAAGTAGTAAGAAACTATATGCAACCAGAGATTCGCAATGCACGAGGAAGGCAAGTACGAGACCTGTTAGAGATCACGAAATACGAGTTTCCCTCTTTCAGATTATCCTCCGCTTCGCTAGTCAGCTCCGTCACAATACGTCTCTCCTCCTCTCGAGTGCACGGAAACTCACAAACTCCGGTTTCCACCATGGATTCAGAATCAGAGCCGGCCATCTTAATCGAATCAAACTACAACAAATTAAAAACACCGATCAAACGACATCAAAACAAAATCATAGATCAAAGATCCGACCTAAATATATTTCAATCGGGATTACAAATAAAGTGGCGTGTGAAACGTACACTGGATTCGGAAGAGACCGAGAAAATTCGAGAAATTGAAGGAAACCCAAATCGAGAGAAGCCGAAAGAGCACTTTTTCCTCTGTCAAAAGACGACAAGGAAGAATTTAAGAAAAAAAAAAAAGGGTATATTCCAAGGAACCCTAGATTGAAGGAGGAAGAAGAAGAAGAAGAGAGAGAGCTGGAGAAAAAAAAACAGACCGTCTTAGAGAGAAACCGGCATAGATAAGGAGAGAAACTCTGGTTAGATTCACGATCCCTTTTATGCCCTTTCTTCTTCTCCAGTAAACAACGGCCAATCCCAAGCGCCATTTTTTTTCACTCATTCATTATTTATTTTATATTATTATATTTATATATACATTTTATTATATTCATATGTTAAATTTCTATTATTTTTTGAAAAAAAATTTCCAATATTTTATCTTGAATTTACTAGTTATGGATGGAATTATAAACAGTTTTGGGGAATTGTATTCCTTTTCCAGCTTTGAAGAGTTGGCATTTTTGAAGCAATGGAGATATATGACAAAGAGAGCAAAGTATATTATTATTATTATTATTTGCCTTTCCCTCTAAGTTTTCCCAACTTGTTTGCGTAAAATTCAATTTCATCATCCTCTAGAAAATTAACACCTTTTTTTTTCTCTCTCTTTTTTTCTCAGTTAAAAAATGGTATTTTTGTTTCGTGAAAGATAGAGAAAAATTGCATTATTGACATTGTTTCTTTCATCTCTTTTGGAAGTTTTATAGAGGCCAGAAGAGAAATACGGACAAGAAACCCATTTCTATAATTGGCTTGTTGTCTGTTAAAAATAAATTGTCTTTGTTTTAGTTAAATTCAAAAAAGTCAAAATATTACTTTTATATCTGTTAAAACCATAAGCACGCACGAAGATCTAAAGGTCTTTAATTTTCTAGAAGACACAATTTGTAAACTAGTATTAAGAAGAAAAAACACAAATCAATTTAGAATATACCCCTCTAAAAAAGCATAATATGATATTATTGTCTATTGAGAAAAGAGAAGCTTTTTAGTTTTTAGTTTTTAGTCTTTTAGTAAATACACAAAACTACATAAAGCATACAGTACACATATATATACTTTCTATATTACATCGAGAAGAGTCATGAAGTGGCATGAGCTTCCTCAGAGCTACTAGCAGAGACTTCTCTAGCAGCAGCAGTAGTGGTTGGGACCTCTTCTTCTCCTTCTTCTTCGCAGAAGACACTCTCTTCGCTTGTGTCCGAGAACGCACCTTCCTCGTCTTCTTCACTCACTTCGTCTTCTTCTTCTTGGTTTCTCTTCTTTCTCAACACTTTGATGCCTTTTCCTTGAAGAGAGAGCCTTCTCCGTTTTCTTGCTTTCCTTTTGCCTTTGGGAAACTCTTCTCCTTGAGAGTGATTCTGATGATGATGCACTTGTTTCCTTCCTCCCTTGCTGCTTTCATTCTCATCTGACTCTTCCTCTAGCTTCCGTTTCTTTTTCCCTGAATTAGTCTGAAGCAATCGCAAAAACAACATGATTATTCAAGATCATTACTACATTCTGAAGCCAGCAGAAAAGAGTTAAGAGTTAAGCCAAAAACCTTGGGGCCACGATCAACCAGACGAGCCCATTCATGCCTGTTTCTTAGGCAATCAAGAACAGCCTGTGAATGGCTTGAATAGGCATATCGTTCTCCGTTGTGTTTTCTCAAGTGAGGCCAGTGCTGCAAGATAGAGACCAACAACACATTAGAACAGCTATTCTGTGACCAAAAGTGACTAGACGACGATATGTCTGAGATCAGAAATACTTGGTAAGGAGATGTAGTAATACCGGCAAGACTGCGTTACAGAGCTCCTCATATGTCATCCTTTTGCCTTTGCTCATGATCTCATTGATTAAGCCTGGCAAAGTTCGATGCACTGGAGTACCTTTATTCCTTGGGGAGCTGTGTGGAGAAGGCTTATTATGCTCATTCAACTCACTGGATGAACTCGGTCCGCTACTTGTGCTTGTAGTCGAGTTTGGTGGGAGAAGTACTTTCCGAGAGGGGTAAGAGGCTTTTGGGGTTTCATTTTCTTCCCCTTTGGTACACGAACCCCCTCCTCTGCTTCCACTGTCTTGATGTGTCCTCCAATCAGGGGAGCGACGCGTTTTGCTACTCCTCGTACTACATCTATCATCATCACGAGAATTGCGTAAACCTTCTTTTGATGCGTCCTTGTTTTTCCTTCTGGAAAACTAGCCAAAATATATATATAATCAGCCAACAAGCTTGGGCCTAAGAAGAGCGCCTTTAAAAGATAGACAATGATAAGAAATTATCTCATACCGTTGCATGATCCTTGCCACCGGAACTAGAAGTGCGCTTAAAACTCGTAGCGGTTGGAGACAGAGGCAAGCTACCGGGCTGTCTCATGCGTGGGACACGAGGAACTCGAGGAGAACTGTTGAGTTGATGGTGCAGTCTTAACGCAAGCTGGCCATTTTTGGAAGAATAAAAAAAAAATGTCAAACTGTAGGAGAAGAGGGAAAGACGAACGAAAAAGAGAATGGATAATCTCACGCACCTCTTCATCGCTCAAATTTGGAGCAAGGGATGTTATAGACTGCACATGGTTTTTAGTTGATGACTGCAATATTGATTGTCCAGGCTTTTCATTTTTCTGGAAGGTCCCTGAAAGCGAATGTTTACCAGGAGCCTCGGAAGAACCACCATTAAGCCGAGCTGCAGTAGATGCCTTTGCCGAAGAGGAAGACTCTCTTGTCTTGGAAACTGAAGAATGGGAAGTACGGTTTTGCTGCACTGATTTGGTAGAGGTAATAAAGAATTTAGGGTGTTCTTTCAGAGCTTTCTCTGAAGTTTCATCATCCTCATCTCTCTCTCGGATCACATCACTAGAAACACAGTCCTCATCATTAGCATTAGCATCCCCACCACTTCGTAGTTCCTTGGAGCCAGGGATCGAATTCCTGGAAGTTGAGGGCTTAGGGTTGTCATCGCACCTAGTAGACTTTTCAGTGGCTGAACTAGACGATGATTTGCCAATGCATACTACCATCTTAGGCCTGCCATATACTGAAAACGTGTGCGGAACAGGTCTGCAAGGCTTTGATGGCTCTTGAAATCCAGGCTTCGTTTCCAAAATATCTTTTTCTGCTTCCGAGACCACAAGTTCTCGTTTTAATTCAATAGCTCTGTCTCTATTGCCACTACTTATTCCTTCCGACGCAATATCAGCAGGCTGCGGTTTGTGATCATCAGGAAGTGAACTGCTTGGTGTCAATTTGTTAAATTCAGAAGGTTCAGAGATTTGAGATGTAGAGGTCCCTGAAACTTTAGAATCAATAGGGTCCAGAGTCTGCTGGCCTAAGGCTCCACCGGCACCAGTATCAGCCATTTCTTTCTGAAATTTGTTTTTCCTAGAACCGATTTTCCCGCTGACATCATCACAATTCCTCTCTTCAACTTCTCGTGTAATACCAACCGAGGAAGGCTCCTGAAAACGTTCAGGAGAACCATGTGCATTATCTTCTCGAGCATCAGCTATTGTGCCCTGTCTCTGTAAAATAAGTAAAAGTGAGTAAAATCCTTTCAACAAAAGTTCAAAACGAAACCAACTTTATCAAACCAAAGGTGTGCTATGTCAAATTCAAATTACAGTCTACAAGACATCAAGATACTTACGCTCCTCTATTACTAACGCAAAGTATTCATCCAATTACTCATTCCAGCTTCTCTATTACTAACGCAAAGTATTCACCCAAGTACTCATTACAGCTCCAATTAAGACCTTTTCTAGGAGGGTGTGTATTTCCAAGAGATCAAATTGGTTTGACCTAGACCACCTTGATGATAACTGATTGAAAGAAACTTCAATATTTGTTGCAGGATAAATCCCTAGGATATAACGTTACTGATCTAATCAAGGATAATTCAAAGGTACGTTTCATACTTTGTGTAAGTGTAAGCCAATCTAAGAAATACCTCATCCGCCTTATTAGCGTCGTTGTGTGGAAAATCTTTTCCTCCGGCCACAGAAGGATCATTGGTTGCAGAGCTCTTAAGCACAATTCTGAAATGATGACCAGCTTTCTCTTCCTGTTTTCCAGCACCATTAGCATGAACGTCAGAAAGATTCTGTTCTCTGGAGCATTCAACACCAATTTCTGTATTACCAGAGTCATCACCGCCAATTTTCTGAGCAAGGCCTCCATCAATAGATCCTTCAAAAGCAGCTTTCTTGGACTTCTCAGTCTTTGTGACCCCAACCTCGCTAGTAAAACCTTCAGGTTCTATGTCCTTACGAGATTCTGATGGTTTAGAATCACTGGTAGGTCGGATTGCTAGTAATTTGAAAGAAACAAAAAAAAAAAGAGATTGTTAGAACAACGGGATATAAGATTCTAGATGTGAGACAGATAATGCCAAATTAAGCATCATAAAGTCCATGAAGTAGTTTAACTTACCTGTTTTGCCGACAAAACCTTTCTTATCATCCTCTTCTTTGTTTGCAACTTCAACCTTCTTCTTCATCTTCTCTTTTGAAGCTCCAAACAGCTCTTTCCTTCGTTTATTCGTAATCAAAGGACGAAGCAACCTCTTATCCTTCTTCATAGCACTCTGAGAACGTTTCATCTCCGCCTCGCCAGAGTCCCACCTATTACCGTCTTTTGCGCAACCAAGCTTCAAGTCATTGGTTCTTTTATAATCAAGGCTCTTCATAGCAACCAAAGCACTCACAGGAGCAGCAATCACATTGTCCTTGGACATAGAAAACAGAACTCCCGCACCGTTTTCCTCCTGAAACCCATTTTCAATCTCGTCTTTTTCTTGCTCATCCCAGCATGGAAACTCCCTATACTTGAAGTTAAACTTCTTCGGCACATAACCTGTACACTTCCACAGCTCCCGGGAGAAAACCGTCGACAAACCTTCAAAGAGAGCCGGATCCCCGCCGGGGATTCCTTGTACATGAACCTTCTCCTCCGTCGGGATCTCCGTCCATAACCTGAAAGGACGCTTCAGAGGCACATTCCGAGTGCACGAGTTCTCCATCCTCAAGGTCTTGTTGGGCAATTCAACCAATAGCTGAGCAACCTCGGTCTCCTCGATGTCGTTAGCGTTGTTCTTGCTCTTACACTTGTCGCAAGTGAAAAGCTCCTCTCCTTTAACATAACGAGAGCACCGAGTATGAACCCAAACCCCACAATCATCACAATTCACCATCTCTTCTCCATCATCGAAATTCACACCACAGACGCAATCCACAGTCCAGGATCCATCAACCCAATCCTCATGATTCTCCGTGCTCGAGAACCTATACGACCTTCCTTTCATCTCGCAAGATATAATAATCTAACAAAACCCTAACCCCCAAATTCTCTAATTCTTTGCCAAACTACAGAGAACAAGAAGCCATGAAAGGAAAAAAAACCCTAAACCCCAAATTCTCTAACTTTATGAACCGATTCGACTATTCTAACAAACCCTAGTAATCAAAGAAGCATATTTCTCAAATTCGAGCTCGGGGATTTCGAAGAACGAGAGCTGTATCACCTGAAAGAAATAGACTCTAGATTCAGACAGAAACTCAAACTCGACGTGCGCATCTCCGGCTCCGGCATCCGATTGCGGTAGTAGGCAGCGAAGCTGAACACAGTGCAGGCGGCGAAGAAGCTCCACAAGGGGAAGTGGTATTTGATTGTCGGAAGCGGAGCTGAACAAGAAAGCTACAAATTTTCCGTTTCAAGTCCGTCGCTGGCAAATTAACAAATTTAATTTACCGTCTCAAGTCCGTCGAACTCTTCTGGGCTTTTGATGTAATTATGGGCCGGGCCTGGACCCACTTTTTGGTTTTTGGCAATCATAGTTACACTTAACAAAACCATGGAACGGCCTCATCCAATTTGTTGTGCCATATATTATTCGATCATCTTCTACATTTTAATAGCTTTTCGAAGAACTTGACTCCATAATTTTGTTTTTGGTAAAATAAATTCTCTTTTTGCTTATCTCAAAGTGATGACTTGATTTGAATTCACCTAGGTCATTGAGTTGAGGAGTATCGATTACCATTAACTCTGAATCATTAGCAGTTAATGAGTTTGGATTTTTTGTAATTGCTAAATTGTTTTTGCAATTGATGAGCTTCGGTTTCTGGATTTTTTAGCCAAAACTTTTGGACACATAAATTAGTCAGGCGATGTTAGTACTCCCTCCGTTATTTTTTAAGTGTCGTTTTAACCTTATTTTTTGTTTCGAAATATTTGTCGTTTTAGGTTTTCAATGCAAATTTATGATAAATTTTCCAATTTTATCCCTATTTTTTTAGGTTATTCATTGCTCATCAAATAAAGCAACATATTAATTAGGGGTAAAACATATAAATTTTTAGTTTTTTTCTTAATATGTGTAAAATCATGTATGACGACAATTAAAAAATAACGGAGGGAGTATTAGCCAATGATGAACTATCTTAGTATATGTTTTTAACAACCTACATTCACATATTGTCTCGTTTTGAATTCGCAAAGTTAAACATATAATAAAGTCCAAGCTTCATTTGTTCACAAAACGCCAAAACATCATATTTCGTTGCTTATAGACGTTTTGCTAATTAAAATTTTCTACAATTTCACTTAAAACCATAAGATTTAGATTTTTTTTTTATTTTTAGCTAAGAAATTCCACCAAAACATTTCAAAATCACTAAAAATCCATTAAAACATACTGCTTAAAATATTTTCAATAACATTATATTTTAATGTATATTTTTAAATCATTAGTCTAATAACACTGGATTTTGAAAAAAATTTTAAAAAAAATTATGTTTGAATAACATATGATTTGTCATTTTAATATACACCATTCCAAATTTTGATTGAATATACACCCTCTGCGAACTTAAAAACTTGAAAAACTTTTGAAAATAAAATTTAAATAACGATTTAGATGTTTGATGGGATATTATGATACCATGTAGAGATATTTGGATATATAACTAACTTGTTTATTAGAACTCACAAACATTTGTATTTATACAAGTATGAATAAGCTAAAGATAAGCACAAGGGGGGCATTTATTTTCAATTATGTTCCAAGTTTGGCCAAATCCAGCAAGGTGAAAGAGACAAAAGAAGAGAATGAAACTAGTCGAGAAAAATAAGCAAGTAATGTCATGCAGCTCTTTTTCTTCATTTTTGTTTTTGTTTTTGTGAACAATGTGATGATAGAAGTAGGATATTGATTACAAAGAAGTGAGAGAAGAGAGCCAAAACATTATTGTTGATGTTATCAGAACAAAGAAAAGCAATGAGACACAACACAAATCCTCTGTTTTCTTTGATTATTGCATAGTAGCAAAGATAGAGAGTCGGAATGCAAATTGTAGACTAGACCTAACCATCTTGCTATATAAGAATCTTATTACTTTACAAGATTTGTCTTTTTCGTTTTCATTCCCTATACATGCTTGTTCGATTCATCACAACTATACTACACCTAAAAGACAAGGTACAAGAAGGAAGCAGCACTAAGCAAAAAACATCTATGGAAGATGACCATTACACAGAAATCCCTTTTGTAAACTCTATGGAAGATGAATCAAGGGGGCCATTTATTTTCAATTATGTTCCAAGTTTGGTTCAAATCCAGCAAGGTGAAAGAGACAAAAGAAGAGAATGAAACTAGTCGAGAAAAATAAGCAAGTAATGTAATCCTTATCCTACTAAATTTTTGAATATGAATACAATTTGTGGGGGAAAACAAATTGTATGCAAAGGACAAATGAAATGGTACATTCTCGTGATCTCCTCTCACCTGAAAATCTAGTTTACCACACAATGGCCCACTCCGGCATTAACTTTTTGGTGATCTCCTCCCACCTATCTTTTTGTCTGCAAAGTCTGTGAGCTAGAGTGGTATTTTGTCCTAGAAGGCCCCTTGTGTTAAAAAAACAATAATGTCATGTGATTTAATGTAAAACCAAAAGTAAAAATTGAAAAAAGCGGAAATAAAAGTATCAAACCTAAAGATCAATCACAAAATATTAACTGAAATGGTATCTTCTCATGATTGTGTTGTCTTATGTGATCATCAACCACAGACACATTCCCACATCTTCTTCTCATGTCTGTGGTGAACACAATCTGATCCAATTCCGTGAGAGAAAGCTTCTTACACCACCTGAATGGGAAGCTCTTGTTCAAATCATGGCCTCCAACACTCAAAATCTTCGAACAATATATATGTTCTTGAATCTTGATGCGATTAACTTTTCATAGCATAATCTACCACATATGCAGAATACATAACCAGAGAATGCATGTGAAACCATCTACGCCTCTAGATCATATTACCTATTAGATAGATAATATGTCCATCCAAAACAAACTAATACCCATGGAGACCACATACACGATGATGCGTTCTCCTATTGGTTTGATACTTACAAGCAGTCATGTTTTCATCTTTTTTTAATTTTATTATAATCTCTTTCCACTTTACATTAATGGCTCTACAAATAAATAAAAATTGTGTTGATTAATAATTTTTACAGCACAAGAAAATAATTGCACTTAAGTATTACTATTATCAACTCAAAAGACATACAAGCATATATATGGGTTATTATTCTGTATGTTTCACAAATAGTGTAATTTTACTGTTTTCACATATATTAAAAAATTTATTAAATATTTCATTACACCATCTATTAATATAGTAAACAAATTTTTCTTTTTTTAATAAGAATAAAACTGGATTTTTATTTAAAATCTAAATTATGAAATAAAAATAAAATATTTAAACAATATTTTTTTGAAACGGAAATAGAATTAAATACTAGCTGTTTTAAAGCAATTAATGTCGAATGGTACTACACTTAACTGTTTTTTTTTTTTTTTTTCATCAAAGAGGTTTTGGATTTTTGCCTATAATCATCCCTTGACAATTATTTATTTATTTATTTTTTAATCATAAAACACGAATAAAATATCACTAGCTAGATCTTAGTGACACTAACTTTCAGACCATGTTGCATGCGAAGAAGAACAGAAGGAACTGGTTCGGTTTTGTGCCCTTCAACGAGCTTAATGTCATAGTTTCGTATGATTTCCACAGCCACTGTCTTCATCTGCAAGAACGTTAACTTTTTCCCCAAGCAACTTCTTGGACCAGCGTTAAACGGCAAGAACTTATGCGAAGGTTCAAGTCTCAACGTTCCACTTTCTGAAATCCATCTCTCTGGTCTGAAATCTTCTGCATCATCTCCCCAAACAGATTTCATCCTACCCAATGCATAGATAGAGATTACTATCTTCCAATTCTCATCGACTCTATGCCCAGTTGGAAGCACGTCTGGCTTTGCCGGTGACTTGTGGTTAAATGGGACTGGTGGGTATAGCCTTAGCGTCTCACACACGGCACCGTCTAGATACACGAGCTTGTCTAATTCTGCGGGATCAAACTTTGGCATCTTGTTGTTAATCTCTTGCCGGATCTTGTTCATTGCTTCAGGGTTCTTGGAGAGAAGCCAAAAGAACCAAGTGAGAGCTGAGCTCGTTGTGTCTTTGGCCGCTATCAAAACCCCCAAAATAGTGTCTCTGATGAATTTATCGTTACTCGGTTTCAAGTGTTTATATTTGGTCGTATCTATAGTCATGTAATACGTTAAAACGTCCATGGCCTCCCCTTCTGAGCCACGAATCCCATGACTTTTGAGCTCCTCTCGTTTAGCCGATATGATCTTCTCAAGCAATTGATCGAAAACCGCGATACCTCTTCTCATGCTCTTCTCTACTCCAACTCCAACCCAATATTGGAGCTTCCACAAGAAAGCCGGCTTCATATGTCTATAGAAAAGACCATCTGCAACACCATCCACTGCGTCACTGAACTCAACCTTGGGCATTTCGATGGAGAGGCATCTTGGATCATACCCGGTCATCAAAATAGAAGATGTATCGAACAAGAATCTGTGGAACAAATCTTGCAAGTCGACGAGGATGTTTTTCTCAACAGCGTTTTCAAGGATAGGAACAAACCCTTGCTTCAATTTGCTTACGCTTGTACTCACCCAAAACCTTTGGAAATCTTGATTGCCAAAAATGGCATGAGACGAGTTCCTCATATCCTCCCACAGCTCCGAGTCAACGTTGAAAATCGAATCTCCCAAGACTTCAAAGATCTCCTTGAACTCCATCCCTTTGGGGTAATTATCGAAATTTGAGCTTAGTATGTGGCGGACATTCGCCGGATCAACAGTGAGCAATATGTCAGTTCCAGTAAGCCATGGCCCTCTGAAACAAAACGTCATATGGGAGGCCTCGAGGAGGTCGGTGATCGCGTCATAGATACGATTGACATGGACGAGCAGACCCGGAAGCATCCCAAGGACCGGCCAGTTCGTGGGCAAATGCTTCGGAGTTTTCTTGTGGTGCAAGAAACCTAGGAAGACAAGGAAGAATGCTATGAAGATTTCAAGCAAGCCTATGTTCATCGCCATCATAGCACACAAAAGTGTTTTTCTTTCTCAACAAAACTATAATGGATTTTTTTAATGAGTGAGAGTAATTCATGCAAGAACTCGTTTGATATATATTATAACTTGTAAGAAATTAAGTATATACATGCCGACACAAAAAGAAATAGTATATACACATAAAACACATGTATCTAATGGTTGCTAGACCAACCCCCAATGGAGATCGTTAGGTGTGTAATTAAGTGTTGTTAATAATAAAACTGAATAAAAAATGGTTTATGGTGTTTTAGGTTTTATACCAGTATCTAAATTAAGACTTTTTTGGGTTAAGAACGCACACATGACAAGCAAGCCGGGAGTGGACGATGAAAAATTAATAAAATTATATTAAAAAAATTATATTTTTTCTTAAATTTATGAATATTAATAAAAATACAAAAATTTTTACTTAAATTTATTAAAATAAAAAATTATTTTTAAGACACCCATCAAAAATATCTTCATTATTTACTCTAAAAACAACAAAATATTACAAAATGTATTATATACATAAAATACACAAAATATTAATAATTAAACAATAAAATCCACACTAATAGTGTCTCTATTGGACTTGCTCTTATATCGTATCATCCTATGACCTATGTGTACAAACATTAAATTATCATTTGATCCGATCCATTAAACTTTTCCAATTCTCTAATATGGACGTCTTGTATGCGAACACAGGCTCTGGGAGGTGCAAATTGCAATATGAAGAATTGTTTATGGTCCCCAAAATTTAATGTGAAGCAATTTGTTTATGGTCCCCAAAATTGAAGAGCCACTAAAAAAACACCTGTATAAAATCAAAATTTCACAGAATATGGTTCCCAAAATTTAAGATCCCCTGAAAAATCTGTATATAATAAAATTTTCACGACATATAAATTGTATTAAACCATGTTTTCGGTTTTAAACCAATACAAATCTTATTTCTTATTAGTTCATATTATATATGTCGGGTATAAAATCACTTGATTTTTTCATAGGCTAATTCATAAATTGAACCGAGTTTTGTGTCCTTTCATGAACACACACTCCTAACAAACAATGTGTGTTTTGTGTTCTAACTCTTAGAATGTATTAGGTGAGGGTGTTAACCCGTGCGTAGGATATTCCTTTTCATAATCTTTTTTATAGTGTTTTATAACCATATAATAATATGATGCAAAAATGTAGTGAAAGTGTTATCTTATGTGGTTTAGCTATAAGCTACTGCTATGTGGTTGTTTCTGATGAGGAGTTTGAGTATACGGTGCTGGAACAGACTCATAGCTGTTGGTACACAGTAACCAGGGCCGGCCCCGTAAAAGGGCATTTTTTTTTTCTTATTAAGATTTTTTTATTAATGTTTATATGTAAATAAAAGTTCAAAGCTTTTTTAATAATATTAATATTTATAGGGATTTTGTTAGCAATGTTATGGGCTTTTTATTAACAAGTATACAGTTAATTTTATTAATAAAATTCTGTTTTAAGAACAAATTAAGGGGGTGTTATCTATCTATATATATATATATATATATATATAAAGTTAGCTTTTTTTTCTTCTCATTGAAGACACCTCATCCTCCACATCATTGACACATCATATTTTTTAATCTATTTTTTTTTTAATTCCAAATTTGATAAAAATTTAATACACATTTTTAATGAAAATTTAATACGCATACTAATTATACATTTTGTTTTAACATTATAAAAAAAATTCCAACAGACACCATTCATATTCTAAATTAAACCAAAAATTTATATGAATATAACTGAAATAAATAATAAAAAAAATTTTAAAAATGGTTATCCTAATAAATTTCAACTTTTATAAATATTTAATTAGGTTAAGTTGTATCGCTAATATTATAAAAAACTACGATATCAAAAAATTCCTAACAATTGAAAATATAAGGTATCCTAGAACTAAATTTATAAAGAAAAATATAAGTTTCTAAATCTTAACATCTAATAAAAAGATAAATAAGTAAAATTAAGGTTTACTTAAAACAACAATTGAAAATTTAATACACATACTAATTATACTTTTTTTTAACATTATATAAAGAATTTTAAAAGACACCATTCATATTCTAAATTAAACCAAACATTTATATGAATATAATTCAAATAAATAATAAAACGTTTTTTTTAAATCGTTATCCTAATATATTTCAGCTTTTATAAATATTAAATTAGGTTAACTGGTATCGCTAATATTATAAAAAAACTACGATATCAAAAAATCCTAACAATTGAAAATATAAGTTATCCTAGAACTAAATTTATAAATAAAAATATAAGTTTCTAAATCTTAACATCTAATAAAAATATAAATAAGTAAAATTAATGTATAAATAAGTAAAATTGAGTTGTTAAAAATACCATACTTTAATAAAAATATTATAGAATGAAACATAAAATTAGTATAATTTATGTATGATTAGTTAATTTTTAACAAAATAATTCAAAAAAATAAAATTGAGTAATCATGCTTATTATTCCTCACTTCTCCTTGCACCTCATCCTCTTACATTTGACAACACATAATTGGGACAAATTTCAATACCAACCTCACTCAGCCCAATTTAAAATCACTCTGACTTCTTCTTCCGTCGTAATCTCCGCTTCCTTCTACAACCATGGAAGTCCTTCTCGATAGCATCACGGTGCCGCCATGTAATATTTATAGAAGTTGTCATCTGAAATCATTTTTCTCAAATTCATAGACTATTAATTACTTTTAATTTTCAGTCCTTACAAATACGCAGAAGAAAAGAGAAATTTGATTACAACTATAGCTGAACACAAAATTAACTGCATAAGATAGCACAACCTGATCTGGGTCCCTTCTTCAAGTGATTAAATACGGTTCAAGTATAGTTATATAAGGATAGGGCAATTGAGAGTTGGTTAGGAATAAGAGAGTTGATTCGGGTCCAGAGTATCGTCTGGATTGTTGACGGTTGAGAAGTTTTATCCATTGATTATCATCACGGCGTGAAGCGGAGGACCTTCTTGGTGGTCTTCATTTGCTTCTCGCTCGTTCTCTGAGAATTAAATTCAACTCATTGGGTCAAAATTCATGTTCTTTTCAGGCAATTACAAGCCCAAACAAAACCGGGTTCAAATAATGATCAATTGTTGGGTTTCTTACGCTATTGTGCTACATAAGGGGCTATGACCATAAAACAAGAAACGTGACCGGTTATTAATTTTAAAAATTACTCATGCATTACAATGATTGCCTTTTAGAAGAAAGAGAAAACAAAATTAATACAAACACTCTTCAATTGTCCACTTCGAAATTAAAAATAACTCTACCTGAAGAAATATGCAAATTCATTTCCATATAATTAAAGTAACACAACACAATGAGTAACAAAATAAATCAAAACATGGCGATAACATCAAACACATACGAATATTCGAGAATTACCAAGTATTAAATAACATTAAAAAAACAAAACATAAATACTATATATAAAAAAAATCCTGCTGCAAAATGAAAGTAAGAAAACATAGATCAAGATTTGACGTGAGCGAATATTATAAGAACTAAAAGATATATCCAAAGAATAGAGAATGTATAATGAATTACCAACACAATAGTAGAATAATTATACTATGAAAAAAATACAACTAAAGATTAATGACAAAACACTCCCGCGCTTCGCGCGGGCCAACCACTAGTTAGTTTATGTATTTAGTTGTTCTAATCTCCCGTTGTTCCTCGGTATCTCAGTTTCTTTTTTGCTCCTGAAGGGAGATTTTGACAAGTATCTAGGAGGTTCTACTCTTCTTCAATAGCACAGCTTTTAGAGTTGAACTAACTCCAATCAAACAGGATATGTGATGGCTCGTCAACCACGATCTCAATCTCGTGTGATTGTATTTGTGGTGGCTCTTCAATCGCTTCAATCTCGATCTCGTGTGATTGTATTTGAGGTGGCTTTTCAACCGCTTTAATCTTGATCTTGTGTGATTGTATTTGCGTTGGCTTTTCAACCTCTTGATGTGGTCCCTGAGCCAAAAAGAAAATTAATCAGGCAGGAATGATTTTGCGATGCTTGAAAAGGTAACATAGATCTTTACGAGGAATGGATTTATGCGATGATGTGTATTAAGCTAATAAGCTCGAGAGATTAAAAAATATACAAAGTATCTATGTACACGTATTCAATATGTATAGTCATCATTATGTGTTCACACGACTACTAATAGTCGGATTAAGTAACTGGTGCCTTTCTTTGTTCATCTCTTAGACCTAGCAGCTTTGAACAGAGTGGAGCATCAGTTTCTTTCTCTTTCTCGAGAAGGAAAGAAAGATGTTTAAAAGGAAAAACTGTTTCATGAAAGGCCACACTACTACTAATACGATGCTTGAAAAGTTCAAATCATCTATGAAAGAAGAATTTTTGGTTGAAATCAGTTTTCCGGTGACCTTCTTCAACACTTTTTTCGAAAATATCGTTTCTATCTCTTTTTAAAAGTTAAGAGACCAATTTACAAATAAAAAAGTTCATCTTTATTATAGAGGAAAAAATTTCCAAATATAGAGGAAAACTGGAGATTCTTCCTATAAACTCTATTTTTTTCTTCTAAAATAGAGGTAAACTGGAGATTCTCTAACGAGAAACATGAAAATGGTGGAGATGAAACGATATGCCACCACAACTCTGACGTTCACGCCATCTTCGAGTTCAATCACAAGTTTGAACATAATATATTATCTTGCGCGTAACCAATTTGAACAATCATTCCCTACATTATCTCGGCTATTTGAGAGTGAGAGAGAAAGAGAGACAATAGGGGAGAGAGATAAAGGGGATATTTATAACATTTTTGCTTATTATTTACTTATTTTTGCTTGTTATTTATAATATTTTTGCTTATTATTTACATTGTTTTTGCTTGTTATTTATAATATTTTTGTTTATTATTTACTTAATTTTTGCTTGTTATTTATAATATTTTTGTTTATTATTTACTTAATTTTTGCTTGTTATTTATAATAGTTTTTATTATTATTTACATTGTTTTTGTTATGAAACGTTACCGTCTGCAAACCACCGTTTGAACAGTGGATGTCTATCTATTTTGTTAGCGGGGTGGTTTTTAAATCAACTAAAACAAAAGTGTTATTTTTGGTTTGAATTAATCAACAGTAAAAAAATCGTGTTACAATCGACGAAAAAGTTGGATGAAATGTTATTCTGTGGATATTATCCATTATACAAAGTAATGGTAGAAGAAGTCATTTAATGTTTCTTTGCCGCATAAGTATTTTTTTTCTTCTTCTTCTTAGTTAGTATATTTTGTTAAATGAAAAGAAAAAAAACTTAAAAATAGTATTTGTCAAAATCTCAAAGATGCTTTATACATTTTCATATTTGTAATGTATGAATGATTATCTTAAGAAGCCACCAATAATGAAAGAGAAATACTCTTTGGATTAGAAATATGTCGTTGTGATTTCCATTTCCCACACTTATGTATTATTGATGGAAACACAATATATATAGTAGGTACATAGTACATGTATAAACTGTAAATTATGTGTATAGTGTACTTATTGTTTTTAGTTTGAAGTTTAATTAAGATTAATATGTCAGATATTATGCATAACTCCAAATTAATCTTTTGTATACACATATTTTGAACATATGGTAGGTAGTATAGTAATTAAGTACTTTTTGTTTTGTTTTTTGGGGTCAATTATAGACCATAATTTATGGTAGTAAATACTAAGTAATGACTATGAAAAGAAAGAATCCTAAGTTAGAGACCATAAATCAAACGGCGGCATGAGAAATTGATAAGAATTGTCGATGATATAGTTGATTGGCTACAATTGTTTTGATGAAAAACAAGAATGTTATTTTCTATAGCAAGAATAAGATGCATAACTCTCCTCTCTCTCTCTTCCCACGAGTATAGAATAACATTTATGTTTTAAATTTAAAATGTAGTTTCTTTGTTGGCATCATTTAAAATATAGTTTTGAATGTATAAAACTAGTCCATAGTACGACAACAATTATCATAGTAACGAACGTGACTTTCGTTTCTCAAAAAGGAGATTCTGGAAAAGTAGCGAAAAACCAAAAAATATTTTAATTAATTTTTTTTACATAAACTACAAAAAATCAAAAGTTTGATCGGATTGATTGTATACGTAGGGAAATGCAAATGATAAACAGTACCAAATATTCGGTGCACTCAATCATTCCGTGTTTCTTCACGTGATTAGTTAGTTAGTATACGATTAATTTCGCGTGTTTGCATAGGTGTCTCATTATTAGTGGTTGTCTTTGGTTTCTTTGGGTCTATCGCATTACTCACTACTCATAGGGACTATGAGAAAAAATTTGTTTTCGTTCGTGGATTAAGCCGATGGGGTCTCTAATTATCATATGACAGAATCTCGTGAATATGTAATGTATATTCAGTATATGTAATGAATATTAAGCTACCAGATGGTCGTTTTACAGTTGCAAATCAGAAAGGTTTGGTTTCGTTGGGAACATAGATAGAGCATGAGAGATGTTTTCTTAGTTTATGAGGTTCGTTTTGTTCCTCTGTGCGTTTCTGTGATGGGTAAATCTCCATGAAAAGGGATAATTTTCGTGTGGTTTGTAATTTATGTAACTGGTAAGATATTTTTTCGATGATGATTTTCGAAGAAGTTAACTAACATTTGGATTCAGTTTGATTTTAGTTAGCCATAAACTTTGCATTTGTCGCTTAGATTGTCATTTGATTTCGGTTTCAGAGTTGACTCGAGACAGTTCTTGTGTGTTCCAGATATATGATAAGTTGTGTACTATCCATGACCGCACCACGAGGAATCCCAGTGGACAAGACGAACCCTAAATGAAGTTATTGTTTGAACAAAAACTACATATATGAAAACGAGACACCTTTAAAAATAAGAGATACATGCATGTTCGTCTAATATATCATACTCATTCATGGCTGAATCTAGGTTTGTGGGGGATTTCTGGGTTTCTGGTAGCTACGAACAGGTTCTCCGGATAGAATTTTTTTTAAAAAAAAAACTTAAACAAATAGCAGAGAAGTTATTAATTGTTTTTAAAATATTGCCGGTGAATTCGAAAATTTTGAAAAAATTTCATCACAGCTAGTCATGAAACGTTACTGTCTGCGAACCACCGTTTGAACAGTGAGATGTCTATCCATTTTATTAGCGGGGTGGTTTTGTAATCAACTAAAACAAAAATGTTATTTTTGGTTTGAATTAATTAACAGTAAAAAATCGTGTTACAATTGAAGAAAAGTTGGATGAAATGTTATTATGTGGATATTATCCAATATACAAAGTAATGCTAGAAAAAAATCATTTAATGTGTTTTTGCCGCATAAGTATTTTTTTTCTTCTTCTAAATTAGTATATTTTGTTAAATGTAGAGATGCTGCATTCAAGTAGGCTTGTTCGTGGCGGATCCGGTTTTTGCTTTGTCTGTACGGGTCGGTACGCCGCAGGTTTTAGGTTGCGGACAAGAAATATAAACCCAAGCCCACCACGCCCTTATTTAGCGGGTTTGCGGACTGACCCACAGACATGTTATATTTTTAAAATTTATCATAAAACTTGTAACTTCTTAAACACTTGATCATGTTTTGTTAGTTTGAAGACTTATGCACTCTTTAGTTCGACAATATGCTCACATTTTTGGGCAAACCAAAGACTCAGTTGAAAGATACCCACTTTAAGTTTGATTTTGAACTTTTAAGAGAAACAAAAATTGTAACTGTTGTAAAACAAAAATTTTAATTACCAGTCACGATTTCAAGAATATCATAGAATGAACACAATAGTTTGTAGTCTAGTGGTTTATTATAATGTTGTAAAATCAATGTGCCACAAATAATCTATCGACATGTTTCTTGGAGTTGTATAAAGTGGTTTTTGATGGAAGAACAAATTGTGTATGAGTTATTAAGCATGAGCTTTAGTTCAAATTGTCAAAGAGGAACTCTAAGATTGCATCAAATAAAATAAAAGTATTGCATCAAAACCCAAACAGCAAGAGTTCAACAAAAGAAAATCAAACCAAAGTTCTAAAAACCAATCCGAGAATCAACAAGACGTCATGAAAGGAAAGTCAAACTGAAATTTTAAAATAAAATCAGAGAAGCAACAAGAACACACCAGTTCTGCAGATCATTCATCTTCATCATCACAAATTTATTCGAAAGAAGGGAGATCTTCTTCACCATTGTACTTTTCATCCTCTTCTACATGTATATATGAGATAACAAATCAAAGTTAGTACAAAGTTTTAGTTGTAGACTTATTGTACTTTACAAGAAAATTTGTTTACTATTTTCATATGCTTCAAAACCTTTTAACCAATTGCGACTGCAGATCAAAGCTTGCACTTTTTTAGGAAGAAGTCAGCTTCTGTACTTGTTCAAGACTCGAGATCCAATACTGAAAGATGATTCGGAAGCTAATGTTGGGATATGAATGCTGAGTAGATCACAAGCCATTGAAGCCAATTGACCATATTTTTGCGAGTTGTTTTTCCAATAATCTAGGATGTCCATGCTCGCATGACTTGCCATGTCTAAAGGCGGTTCTTCAAGATACATTTCCAACTTAGATTTTCCACTAACAGTCACATGTGTCTTGCGAAAGGCCAAAAAATCCTAAAATGAAAGAAAGAACAGAAACTTAGCATTTTTTAAAGAATGCTTATTAGGAAACTCCTTTGGACAAAAACAGTATAAACTATATAAACCGGCAAACTCTATTAAACGAAAGTTATAGAAAGATTCTTACATCATAATTGTTGAAGCTCCCTTTAGGTTCTCCATCATCTTTGTTTTATTCTTCACTTTCCCGAGGCTGTGTAGATGGTGAGGTCGACTTTGGCTTGATTTCATAGGATTCAAAAAGTGTTCCCAATTTACCACGCAAGTGCTCAATCTTTTTTTGAAAAGATACTTTGTCAAGCTGAGCAAAACAGAATTCTACAAGAGTAAGCTTGAGTCGTGGATCAAAGATGCTTGCCATTGCGAAAATATCATGCACTTCTTTCCAATATTTGTCAAACTTCTCTTGCATGGGTATGATCATTTCTCTCACAACTTCATCTTTGCTTCTTTCATTCACTTTCAGCCAATTTTGTATCTTCCAAACTTGCATGAAATACAAATTTGAAGTTGGATATGTCGAACCTGACATAAGCCGCGTGATCTCATCGAATGGCTTTAAAACTTCACACAAGTCATTTAGTTGATTCCATTCACCTTCTGAAGGGTTAACTTTGAAGTTTCTCCCATCCATTTGCTAAAGATAACGAAAAGCATCTCGATAGTCAATAGCCCTAGCAAGCATCTTATATATGGAATTCCACCTTGTTTGAACATTCAACAACAAACCAGCCTTCGTTTTAATCTTCACAGATTTAACACATTTAGCAAACAATAGCTCACGAGATTCTGAGGCTGTCACATACTTTATACTATCCCTGATTTTATGCAACGAATCGGCAATGACTTTGAGACCATCCTGAACAATCAGATTCAAGATATGAGCTGAACACCTAACATGAAAGAAATCTCCGTTGCACAGCAAATCATCACGTAACAAAAGATGTGATTTCCGAATGTCATGCATCGAGTCATTAGTTGATTTAGAAATCCAACAAATCTTTGTAAACTTTATAGATTTCCAAATCTAATATGATGATTTTAGTTAGTATTTGTAAATCCATAGATTTAACTTCGGATTTGAATCTTTATATTTTTAACATGAAAATCCTTCCAAATATATTTAAATCCAAATTCATGATTTTAAAATCATGAACCAATAACAAAGGATTTGAATATAGATTTTAAAATCATAAAACCAATAACATAAGATTTGAATATAGATTTTAAAATCATAGAATCAATAACACTAAATTTTGTTGATTTTTTTAAATCCATTAAAATTATAGAACCAATAACCTCCGCTAAAACTCTTAACAAACCTGAAACGTGTAGCCAACGAGAATTTCTCAAAATCTTGCTCTTTTGCCTTTGCCTTTTTTCTCTTTTCCTCTTTGTGTATTTGATTCCGGGCTTCTTTCACAACTAACCTAAAACATTTGGTCAATTGCAAATGTAACCCATCCTTTTCTCATTTTCAACATTAACCACTTTCTTCCCAAACCACCACTCTCACTTCCACTTATTCACGAAATTGCCATTGGTTTTTTTTTTTTTTCGGAAATCCAAAAGACAAAACAATCCTCATCCTTCTCACTTATTCACGAAAATGCCATCATCATCAATTCACCCAACCACCATTTTCAACCAATTTGAAGCTTTTAAAGCTTCTACAACCAATTTTTGAGCTCTTTAAGCTCATTATCTCCTCTCATAAACTTATATTCTTCACTTTTCTCTCCATTTTCATCCTAAAAACTCTCTAATTTAACTTTTCCAAACTTGAAGTTCTAAGATATTGCCATATCCGGTGATTTGGTCGTGCATAGCGATTGGGCTTCTCTGGTGGTGGCTAAAATTGAAGTTCTCGGCGGTCGAAGAAGCTAAAGACCACTTCTAGGGAATTTTTTCAGTTGATTTTCGTGAATTTTCCGATCTGTGCCGCGACAGCATACTTCTCGGAGAAGTCTCCTCCGAGTAGACTTCTCCAAGAAGTCTGATGGTCAACGCACAGGTTAGTTTTTCAATTGACCGTGTGTCCCGATTTCTGATACTAGACTTCGTGTTGAAGTCTGCGCCTTTCTTTGAGAACAAAAAAAATTGGTGAGACTTCTCAAGGAGACTTCTTGAGAAAAGGTTAGTTTTGCAATTAACCAAAACGAAGACTTTTTAAACGAAGACTTTTTAAACGAAGTCTACTCAAGAAGTCTGTAGAAAAAGAGAGGTTAGTTTTGCAATTGACCAATGTTTGACTTTTTTGCAGACTTCTTGAGTAGACTTCAGTGGCTACTTTTGGGGTGACAAATATATTATTTAATTAGGAGACTTCTCAGAGAAGTCTACTCACCTCGCAGACTTCTCCGAGAAGTCTACTAATTAATTAATTCAATGTTTGGTCAACTCAAAAACTAACCCATTTTAGACTTCGTTTGGGGTGGGGAAGTCTACTTCAAAAGTCAAACTTGGTCAATTGCAAAACTAACCTCCAAGAAGTCTACTTTGCATAGTAGACTTCTCCGAGAAGTCTCATATGAAAGTAGACTTCTTAGAGAAGTCTCGCTTACGTGGAGAAGTCTCATTCGAAAAGTACAGAAAGTACAACACAATTTTTCAATTGCAAAACTAACCTCCAAGAGTCTACTTTTCTTATGAGACTTCTCCACGTAAGGGAGACTTCTCGGAGAAGTCTACTAACTTTTTTCAATTGCAAAAGTAACCTAAAAAGGAGACTTCATATGTTGGCTACTATAGTAGACTTCTCTGGTAGACTAGTATATTAGACTTCGTTAGGAAGTCTACTTTTACTAATTTTTTTAAAAAACGCATTTTTATCAAATTTATAACGATTTTTAAAGATTTTTTTTGTCTTGAGCTTGTGTTAGTAAGTGTACTTGGTTCTGTATCAGTTTTACATGATAATGTTTTATACGTATGGTGGAATCAGATTTTTTGTTTTTTAAGGTAGTTAGCTTATTAAGCGTAGACTTCGTAAAGAAGTCTAAGAAAGTAGTCTTCTTTGTTAGTCTCCGACATGAATTTTTTATAAAATTCATTTATCTGAAATTTGTAACAAATAAAAATTGATATTTGACTCTTGCGTTTGTGTTATTTATTGGTCTTGCTTATGTATGATTTTGCCGTGCTTGTTTGTTTTAGTTAAGCTTTAATTAATTTTTTTGTGTTTTTAGACATTTAGCTTATTAGTAGTAGACTTCTACAAAAGTCTACTTCAAAGGAAGTCTGCTTACGAAGTCTGAAAAAGAAGTCTATTTAAGAAGTCTATGTACAATACTTAGATAAGCCTTGTTATATGGGTACCGAACCTGTTGTGTTTTATAAGTTTCAAAGGAAGTTTGCTTACGAAGTCTGTTTGAGAAGTCTATTTAAGAAGTCTGAAAAAGAAGTCTATTTAAGAAGTCTATGTACAATACTTAGCTAAGCCTTGTTATATGGGTACCAAACTTGTAATGTTGGTGTGTTTTATCAGTTTCAAAGAAAATCTGCTTACGAAATCTGTTTGAGAAGTCTATTTAAGAAGTCTGAAAAAAAAAAAATTTAAGTCTATGTACAATACTTAATGTTCACTATAAGAAAAATGGGTATTCTTAGCACACCGAAAACGTTATCATAAGGGTCTAATAGCGTTTTCATAAACACTATGTCAACTATAATAGAGTGACCATATACAATAGCAGTTTGTACTTGTACTATTATATGTTCTTCTATCATAGCGTTAATCAAATGCTATAATTTAGTGTATTGTAGCTCATTTTCAAGTTATAATCTAATGTTTTGTAGCTCATTTTTTAGGCTATAAGTTATAGCACTTTTGAATCCTGTTTTGTAGCATATAATCAATTAGATTTATAAAAAAAAAATTATATTTGAAATTTAGTTCTGAAAATTGTTTCACTAATCATCCAAAACAAGTCTTACACAAACTTCATGCCATAACAAGTGCCAAAACATCGACTGTTACAAAACATAAGTCTTATACTAACGTCTTATACAAGTATCCCTCCACTCTAAGCCAATCGTCAGTTGCCAAGACACGCCTCTGCCCCTGTAGTAATTATATACTCAAAACGCGGGAAAACGGGAAATTCCTACCTGCACAGTTCGCCGCGGTCCCGATTCGTACCTGCACATGTACTCTGTGCTAAATCATACCTACTTAAATATTATTTGAACTGCATATCTGCACTTAACTAAACGGGTTAAATACATACATTTTGACTAACACTGTTAACTCTCCGTTTGCGGCAGATGACATGGCAGCTGAGTCACTTCTTTTACTAAAAAACGTCGTATTGATTTAATGAGTCAATAAATAGATGTCGTCTTCTTCCCTAAAAATTAGGTCATCTTCTTCACCCAAATTTCCGACGAAAACGACATCTATTTATTGAAGAAGATGAAGAAGACGACCTAATTTTTAGGGAAGAAGACGACATCTATTTATTGACTCATTAAACCAATACGACGTCGTTTAGTAAAAGAAGTGACTCAGCTGCCATGTCATCTGCCGCAAACGGAGAGTTAACAGTGTTAGTCAAAATATATGTATTTAACCCGTTTAGTTAAGTGCAGGTATGCAGTTCAAATAATATTTAAGTGTAGATATGATTTAGCACAGAGTACGAATCGGGACCGCGGCGAACTGTACAGGTAGGAATTTCCCGTTTTCCCCTCAAAACGCAGCAATCTAGTTAGTTAGATGGACAAGAGAAAATGATGGAGTTGACAGAGTTTCTCGATCTCTTCCCAAAAAACAAAAAACAAGATCAGTCAAGATTCACTACCACCAAGAACAAAGAGAGAAAGACAGAGACTCACCAGTGGACAAGATCATGCAATTGGACCTTGGACATATTGAAGAAGTTCCTCACGTTTACCTAGGAAAGAAAAACAGAAAATGTTATTACAAAGTACAAGATCTCTAACACTTAAAATCCAGTGAGCTTGTTCATCTTACAAGGCAAGAACATGTGTACCAAAATGCAAAAACGAAACCATTTGATTTCAGAACCTATATGAACTATGTGGGTGGACAATTTCAGCAGCTTCTATCATAAAGAGCAAATGTGACATGTATGGAAACCATTTTTTCTAACTGAAGAAACCGATTTTAACAGTTTTCAACAAGAGATATAAATTTATCAGAATTGTTGCATGAAATCAATCTAGGACACTCGTGGTTAATGTACATAAGTATACAACTCTGATCCCAATCTCATCATTCATATGATATGAATAGCTCAAGCAAACATTTGAAAGAAAGAAAAATACCCAATTAGTCTGAGATTAACATGAATCCAACCTCAATAGATTCAATCAAATCCTACAAAGAAACGTATAAATCGGAAGAAATTTAAACGAAATTCCCCACCAAAATCGAAAACCCATAAACGAAACAGAGACTAAACCTATAATGATTTTGATTCCTCCATACTAGTAATTTTGTAGCTTCAGATTCTCCTATAACATTCATCTCTGTCTTTTAATATAATATGCAGACACATATACACAAGAGACGTGCAGATTTTCTGATAGAGACAATGAAACATACCAAATCGAGTTCATGAATTAGGGATTTGACAGCGTTTTCGTCCATGGAATTGACATTCTCCTCAACCCAATTCCCCAGAACCAGATCAAGTTCCAGAAACCCTCGTTGCTTGCTCCTATACAACAATCTATTCAAACAAAAAAAAAAACCCAAGATAAACCCCAAAAAAAGACCAAAAACTAGTAGGCACCTCTTTGCATTTCAAATCACCATCAATGGTCTTGGGGCACCCAATGACTCGGATTTTCAAGTTCTTACTCCTAATTACACAAGATAAACAAAGTTTCAACAAATATAAACAGATTCAATGGCATGGTTTACCTGAAGTTTTCGGCAAGGAGCCAAGCATTGGTGTTGGAGTCATCTCCTCTACGGCTTCTTCGTCAATCTGGCGAAGGCTTCAAACTTGGCGGCTCAGATCTGCAAAACTCGTCGATTCCATCTCCACCGATAACCTCATCTTGAAATCGCATCTAGGTTTTCGGGAGCAAAAGGGGTCGTCGCGGACAAATAGATGCTGCAGCGGAGGCTTCTCGAGTCGCCGGAGTAAGCCGTTGGAGAAGACCCTTTTGTATGCTAAACCCGAAAAGCAAAAACTTTTTTTTTCCTGAGTCTGAGAGGTTAAGAGGAGCCGAGAGAGAGAGAAAAATGGTTTTTTTTTTTAATCTCTGCAAAGGAATCTGCGAAAAAACAATTAAAAAAAAAACTATGGATCAGACGCTAACAAAAAATTAGAAGGGGAAAAGAAAAAAAAAAAACAAAAACAAAAAAAAGAAAAAATACAACAAAACATGCCTTGTATCTTTGTTATCGCCTTTTTGTTTTCTGGTTTTTAGTTTTTGAGTCCACTGGAAATGTGAGATGGTATGGATAGTAGATCTAAAGTGTGGAGGGTTGCAGATCAGCAACAATAAACTCAGATCTGCAACAATAAGTTCAGATTTGTAATATTATAATATGAACACAAAAACAAATAAAAAAATTAGACAAAGAAAAAGACGAGATAAAGAAGAAGAATAAGAAATACAACGACGGACGCCTTACCACTAGCACAACCGGCAAGGAAGAGGAGGTTGACGGTGAAAGAGAAAGGAGGGACATAAGATTGACGGCGAGAGAGGGAGAGAGGAGATTCATGGCCAGAGAGGAGGAAGAGGAGAGGAGAGAGAGGCGCCGTTTTAGAGAGAGATAGATTTTTTTTTTAACACAATTAGGTTAAACTCTCTTTATATATGAAGGTAAATTTTCCAGAATAGTTAAAAATTTTCGTTAAGTAGATTTCATTTGAAGTCTACACAAAAAGTCTGCTGAAGAAGTCTGCATATGCGTTCCCGCCCATTTAGTTAAAAAAATCGATTTCCCGCTAGGTTTAATTTGAAATTCAGACTTCTTTTTGAAGTCTACAAACGAAGTCTTCCGATGAAGTCTCCTTAACCCTAAACCCTAAATCGAATGTTTTATGTTAAAATTTATATAATACATTAATTTTGTTAGTATATTCACAATTTAGAGTTAAAATAACAAAGATATGAACCTTAAATCATTAACCGAATCATAAACTATGATTCATATAGAATTTAACTCATTACCCTAACAATCACTCTCTTATACCCTAAACTTTAAACCTTTAACCCTAACACTTTTGAACCGTATACTCATGAAACTTATAAATTGATTCGTTTTCATGAAATTTTATTTTGTATAGATGCCAATTGTCTATGTTTTGTTTATGTATATAATTTTTTTATCAAAATATTTTTTATAATTTTTATAATTAAAATTTAAAATTTAGTTATTTAGTAGACTTCTTTAGCAGACTTCATAGGGTTGTATTGGTTTCTGACCTAATTTGACTTTGTTGATTTAAATTGATTCATTTGTATGAAATTTTGTTTTTTATATATGCAAAATGTATATGTTTTGTTTATGTATACCAAATTTTTATCAAATTATTTTTTATGATTTTTATAATTGAAATTTAAGAAATAATTACGGAGTAGACTTCTTTAGAAGTCTACAAACGAAGTCTGCTTTAGAAGTCTACATAGAGTTGTATTGGTTTCTAACATAATTCGTCTTTGTTGCTTTAAATTGAATCATTAGTATGAAATTTTGTTTTTAAAGATGTAAAATGTATAGGTTTAGTTTATGTATACAAAATTTTTATCAAATTATTTTTTATGATTTTTATAATTAAAATTTAATAAATAATTATGGAGTAGACTTCTTTATAAGTAACGAAGTCTACAAACGAAGTCTGCTTTACTCGTAAGCAGACTTCCGCAGGTTATAACCGTCATTGTGTCAAACGTTTTTTGTTTGCTCATAAGGGAGTGAGTTGTAATTTCACTACCCTTATGTGTTACTTTTGCCAAACATGCAATATAGAGTTTACTTTTGTCAAAAAACCCAAATAATAGGTCATTTTCATCAATTTTCCCTTTGATTCCTCATTCTCTACTTCTTCTTTCAACATCACGATCATTTTGCCTTGTCACTGTATGTTATTGATTTATTGTTTCAATTTTTTTAGTATTTTTGATGTATAAACTAGAAAGAAAAGGAAAACTCTCACTGCGAGTCTATGAGTTTGAGCGATTAGAGCAAAAACAATGATAGTTCTCTTGCTCTTATAGAAAATAGGATTGATCATTGATGGAATACTGGATCTTCATAAAATAAGAGAAATTGATTAATATTTTTATATAGAATCATTTTGCTAAAGCGGTGATTAAGAATTATTTGCTGTATAAATGGGTTGGTTTTATTATTGATGAAAAACTGACTATATGAGTTTAATGAATAGTTGTGGAAACAAAAATACAAAAAAACTATATTTAATGCAATATAATTTGCTTTTTCTATTTTTTTTTGTTTTCTTACAAACCGTTTACATATTGAGATTGTTTGTTTGGAATTAGTTTATTTTATGAAGTTTTTAATTGTAGTTTTTGTTACATTATTACTCTTTGTGAGTTCAGATACAATATAAGAAAAGGCATATTTTTTAAATTTGTATAGGACATTAAATATCACATGACCGACACTGACAGTAACGTGTCGAAAGCAATATAATTGTGCAGTGGAACACGAAGCTGATACAGTGGCACACGAAGAATCCATTGAGAACAGTTTGAGTTGTGCTGCTGAGGGTACATGACGTGGCTGTGGAGCACAACCACAAGCAAATGACTACTTTTAAAAATGTCTTTTGGATTTTTGTTTGATTCATAAAAATTATAGTCATTTGATGATTAATGAATTAAGAAAACATATTGCATTAATTTTCACAAAATATTTTCTTTTGGTATTGTATCTAATGTTAATTTAAATGATTTTTATTATAAATTGAAATTTTTGAAAATAAATTTACTAGATGTTCCTATGACACTTAGCGAAATGATTGAATTTGTTGAAGATTTACTTTATACGAACTACTTATGGAGTCGTCGTAGCATCAGCTGAAAAAAGTTTCTCAAAATTGTAAGTTATTGAAAAATTATATGAAATCTTCTATGTACCAATGAATGTTTGAATGATTTAGCAATTTTATGCATTGAAAAAAATATATTAGAAGGCATTGATTTTAAAACTGTTATTTATAATTTTGCATCGAGTAAAGCTCGGAAAAACCTATTCTTATAATCATTTTCTTATTTTTAGGATAACTACATATTGGTTTTTTTTTTTTTAAGATTAAACATCTTAAATGATACAAATTATGGGAGATACTCATAGGTTCAAGAAATAAAGTGAATATGTTTTTTAGCATGTGTTAGCTAGCTAGGGGTCTTTTTTGTATCGAGGGTGGTTCAAGAGACGACTGTACTACAAGAGAAACAATAAGTTTCAAAACTGTGTTTGAGTTGCTCAGTTGCAAACCAAGGATCTGTTTTAGTGTTGCATAAATCTGATTGAGTAGAATGTAAGACCACCTTCAATGGAGGGTTTTAAACATAAGTTTTAAACAATTAAAAAATAAAAAAAATCAAGAAGGATGAGAGAGATAGTAGAATCGGTTTTGATTATAGAGTTTTTAGAAACATTCTCTAGGCACGTGTCACCATCTGATTGGTTTACCTTTTAAAAAGAAAATAAAAATTAAATAAATAATATGATTATATTAAAATATTATTAAATTAAAAATGAGAACCTCATTTTTAGAAC
>JAHZTW010000001.1:420677230-420717326 GCA_020283515.1 Alliaria petiolata
GGTCCATTTTTTTTTTTTTTTTTTTTTTTTATGTATCCAACATCATACTTAATGTCAAACTTGTTAACATATTAACCTGGTATGATATCAGTTGCTTTTTTATCCATGGTTTTTTAGTGATCAATTAAACCTAAAACAAACCAAGGCCTCTTTATCAAGTTTTTTTTATAGATAAAATAATTATACCTTGAACTGTACAGCAAATTACTCCATGTCTTTGGTAACAATTTCTCTTTAAAAATTGTTAGTTAAGTTTTGTTTCAATCTTTTGTTTGATTTTAAGTATCTTAAAAGAAATGGATTCAAAAAGCTGAAAATATTGATGGTCTCTTTAGTCATCTCCTATCACCATTTCTTTGATTTGTCAACTTTGGTTTTTTGGCTCTCGAGATTGATTTCCACAGCCACTGTCTTTATCTGCAAGAACGTTAGCATATTATGAAATCTCAGGGCCAAAAATGTTAGCAATGCCCAAAACTTCAAAAATCTGTTAACATTAACTTTTTTTCTTAATATGCGCAATTGTCTTTTTAATTAAACTTGACCAATAATATCTTTCTATAGACTACACAAACTTGTATCTCTCATCTCGGGCCTCATTATCCCCCCCCGAGCTTAATCCTCATTATCCTGGGTCTCAAAAGAGGTTCTCCTTTCAATATGAATCCACGATATTATCTTTGCTATAAACAATTAAAGACTTGGCTATAATTAATGGTGAAAGGGAGTAGGAGCTCGATTGATAGACAAGGACGAAGCACCAAAGGTATTAGTAATCTTTTCACTAAGACATTACTGTATATAATAAGCACGTCATTATTAAGAGATTAATACTAGTAATTAAGGTTTAACGATAGAGATTGGTGTTGTGCAGTGGGATCCACCAAGCAGGCTTGGAGAAAGTTACAGAGGATATATATGGTTGATAATTACCTGTCTCCCTTGACTCCCTCTGAACCTGATGATCTTGACCTTCCCGAGAGCATTTAGTTTCTTGTCAAAACTTACTTCAGGTGTGTGGATCACTAATTGGCACAAATCTAAAGCTTTATTACATTTTTTTTAATACTGTGTTTTTTGTTTTGAACAGTTTACTGTGCGTGAATATACAATCACAGTTTCTTTGTCTCCATTTTCACAGATTTGCTGCCACAAACACAAAATGTCAACCGTGCAAAAAAAAATTGAGAAACCTGGAATCTATTTTTTTTACTTTGGTTTGGTCTTTCTTAATTCCCTAAAAAAGGACAAAATAAACATCTGTGCTCATACAAAATGAAACTTTTCTAAGTGCTTTTGTTTTTCCTCTTCTTCTTAGGTTTGACAGCATCTTTGAGTGTCAACTCTCTATCCTTGTGTTTTCTATCCTGTTTGGACAACTACGATAGGTCCAGAAACTTGAGATTTAGCCAAAGTAGGATGTCGCTTCACCTTCTGTAAGCTCTTGTCACGGTTATATACTTCAACCTACACACCATGAAAACAAAAATCTGAGTGGTTGAATCCTTTTTGTTCCAAAACATGCTATAGATTTTCGCAACCTTACCTCTTGTCTAATCATCTTTGTTGTTGCAGCAGCTCTTGAAGAAGCAAGACGCAGGCAATGAAGGATTACACTGTGGTCCACGCCTTCTTCTCCAGGTTTTTGGATTGCGCATATATCTCCATTGGCATTGACTGTCACAGTCATTCTCCCACACATGACCGCTTCTTCCACATATGTTGGGTCCATCACCTGCATAAGGTAATGACACAATCCCGTTTCTTGTCTCACAAAAAAAAAAAAAAAAAAAAAAGGAAAGATACTAAAACTAGATTCTCACAATAAAAACACACGAATTCTTTACCACGATGTTGCCTTCATTAAAAAACCCAAACGTGAAGGCTATCGGGAGGTGATGTATAATCAGTGGAAGTGGTTCTCTTTCCTCTAGTGTATGTATGATCACTTCTTGACCGTTTTCCCCTCCTACTGTGCAGTCGGGTCTCCTGAACGTCATGAGTGCTGCTAAAGCAGCAATATTTGCAGCATCAACCAAGTTCCTATAAAAGAGTAAGTAACAAAAAATATCATTTCTAAAACCAACCAAAACAATGAAGAAGAGGAGAGGAGAAGTAGTGTAGTCAATGCTAAAACCTACCCTCCATTGTCCAAAATATGAAGATCAATGCGAACGGACCAGACCATCTTTCCAGCTAGAACGCAGAGTGACTCTGTATCTACCGCACGGCTTTCTCTGCAACCAACACAATGACCAATCTACCATTACTCCCAACCAGAAGCATTAATAATAATACAGGATTATTGAAAAGAGAGAGATTTACCTTAGACCACGGTCTATAATACGGCCCAGCTCCACCGCGGATTCGCCAGGACGACCTGGCTCAAAAGATGGATCAGCCATGGGAGAAAATTCGGTGAAGATAGATAGGGAGCCTTCGTTAGGTCTGTCTTTGTAAGGTTGTACCAACTGAGCAGTGACAAAACCCATCACATGAGTCTGACCAAGCTGAACTTCTGAGCTACCGTATTCTCTGCAAGATCAAATGCTCTCTAGTTACAACTATTACATCAACAATACGACAAAGGAGGAGTAATAGACTAAAGAGACACACCAGCAAAGTGAAAACTGAAGCTCTTGAGCTAAAGACAACAAAACCTTTGAAACGGTATCAATATCAGTAAGCACAAGTCAGGGCACTTACTTGCCAAACTTAATTGTAAGCTTGCGGTAATCATAAAGCCCACGACCATCGACTCTCAGCTCAGATTGCAACGCAGTCTCCACGAATTTACTCTCGTTCACACTCAACCTCCACATCTTAGCCAATCTCCGCAAATTCGGAAAGAAAGAAAAAATAAATTCAAACTCAAATTGGAGTGCAGCAGAAGATACAGTATTAGATAAATCAGCACCGAAAAGAAGTGCATATACCGTAAGGAAAGGAGTTTACAAATATCATGTCAACCAAAAATCAATTCAAACTCTCTATAAACTACGCAAAGGTTCCAGTTTTAATGCCCAAGAATCCCAAAAATCTAAACTTTTCCTAGGATTAAAAACATGGAGTGCAGCAGAAGATACAGTATTAGATAAATCAGCACCGAAAAGAAGTGCATATACCGTAAGGAAAGGAGTTTACAAATATCATGTCAACCAAAAATCAATTCAAACTCTCTATAAACTACGCAAAGGTTCCAGTTTTAATGCCCAAGAATCCCAAAAATCTAAACTTTTCCTAGGATTAAAAACAAAACAGGATTTAAGTGCATATACCGTAAGGAAAGTCATGAGTGCTTCCAACAAAGCAAAACAAAGGAGAGGCAAAAAGAATGCAAACAGAGTGTCTCCTTCAAGATGGAGCTCAAAGTCAATCGTGCTTTTACAAATTAACATGAGTTTACAAATATCATGTCAACAAAAAAATCTATGAACTTATGAATGCTTTCGAGATGCTTGTTCAGATTTCAGATTCAGATGATAAACGAATTTATTAACTTGTGTTTTCACTGCAGATTGCGCAAACTTTATGCTTGCCTTACATTGATAAAGTTCCTCTCTTTCGCGGGTGCTGATCTGAATTCGATATCACAGAATGCCCAGAATCCCAAAAATCTAAACTTTTCCCAATTTCTAATTTCGAAAGTACCCATCATTATCAATGAACCAAATTTCAGAATAAGATTAAAAGAAGAAGAGAGGCCGGCGTCGGAGACGGCAGAGGATCAGGTAACTTACATGTCGGAGACGGCGGAGGAGAAGCCGGTAAGGGGATGGGATGAGACGAAGCAGAAGAAGCTTGAGAATCGAGAAGATGATGACTCTACTAAACCTTGCACCAAAACGACGTCGTTTTCGTTTTGGTGAATTAAAAAAAAACGGATTTAATAGGATCCCCATTTATTTGCATTCTAAACCGGTTTATTAAATGAAATTTAACCGAATCTCTATTTAAATTCAATTAACAAAAATTATGTAAATGGATCTAAATGGACATTTATTTATATCAAATGCCCATTTAGATCCGCGAATTTTGAATCCATTTTAACATCGTTCTCATATTGATTTGGTACACGAGTTTTTTTTTTTTGGATAATTCAGGGTAAATCTTATGTAAGGGTTCAGACTAATCTCTGGAGAGATGCAGCCCACTAATAAAACTTCTCTCTGGATATGTAAATGGACTGAAAACAAAAACTCATATCTGTGTAAGTATTCAAGATAATGTGTTTTAGTTTATTACAGCAGATGGATCGAAATTGAAGCATTTTGGTGCCATAATTCCGTTTTTTTACCATTATACCACAAAGTTCCGGACTATACGAGTTTAATCAAAAAACAGCATGTTTTAATCTTTTCTAATTTTTTTAATCTCTTTCCACTTTACATGAGCTCTAAAAAAACAATTTTTTATAAAATACTATATTTTGTGTTGATCAATAAATTTTACCTTACAAGAAAAACATTTGCAGTTAATTAGTATTACTATTACAACTCAAAAGACATACATGCATATAAATTGAAAAGATCCATGAGGATAATCTTAAAATACAACCGTACAAAACGTGAATGCAAAATAAATCTAAACATGCGCGTACACATACCTAATTTTATTTTATTTTATCAAAGAGGTTTTGGGCTTTTGCCTATAATCCCTTGACAATTATTTGTTGACTTTTCTAATCATAAAGCACAAGTAAAATATCAATAGCTAGATCTTAGTGACACTAACTTTCAGTCCATCTTGCATGCGAAGAAGAACAGAAGGAACAGGTTCGGTTTTGTGCCCTTCAACGAGCTTAATGTCATAGTTTCTTATGATTTCCACAGCCACTGTCTTCATCTGCAAGAACGTTAACTTTTTCCCCAAGCAACTTCTTGGACCAGCGTTAAACGGCAAGAACTTATGCGAAGGTTCAAGTCTCAGCGTTCCACTTTCTGAAATCCATCTCTCTGGTCTGAAATCTTCTGCATCATCTCCCCAAACAGATTTCATCCTACCCAATGCATAGATAGAGATGACTATCTTCCAATTCTCATCGACTCTATGCCCAGTTGGAAGCACGTCTGGCTTTGCCGGTGACTTGTGGTTAAATGGGACTGGTGGGTATAGCCTTAGCGTCTCACACACGGCACCGTCTAGATACACGAGCTTGTCTAATTCTGCGGGATCAAACTTTGGCATCTTGTTGTTAATCTCTTGCCGGATCTTGTTCATTGCTTCAGGGTTCTTGGAGAGAAGCCAAAAGAACCAAGTGAGAGCTGAGCTCGTTGTGTCTTTGGCCGCTATCAAAACCCCCAAAATAGTGTCTCTGATGAATTTATCGTTACTCGGTTTCAAGTGTATGTACTTGGTCGTGTCTATAGTCATGTAATACGTTAAAACGTCCACGGCCTCTCCTTCTGAGCCTCGAATTCCATGACTCTTGATCTCCTCTCGTTTAGCCGATATGATCTTCTCGAGCAATTGATCGAAAACCGCGATACCTCTTCTCATACTCTTCTCTACTCCAACTCCAACCCAATATTGGAGCTTCCACAAGAAAACCGGCTTCATATGTCTATAGAAAAGACCATCTGCAACACCATCCACCGCGTCACCGAACTCAACCTTGGGCATTTCGATGGAGAGACATCTTGGATCATACCCGGTCATCAAAATCGAAGATGTATCGAACAAGAATCGGTGGAACAAATCTTGCAAGTCGACGAGGATGTTTTTCTCAACAGCGTTTTCAAGGATAGGAACAAACCCTTGCTTCAATTTGCTTACGCTTGTACTCATCCAAAACCTTTGGAAATCTTGATTGCCAAAAATGGCATGAGACGAGTTCCTCATATCCTCCCACAGCTCCGAGTCAACGTTGAAAATCGAATCTCCCAAGACTTCAAAGATCTCCTTGAACTCCATCCCTTTGGGGTAATTATCGAAATTTGAGCTTAGTATGTGGCGGACATTCGCCGGATCAACAGTGAGCAATATGTCAGTTCCAGTAAGCCATGGCCCTCTGAAACAAAACGTCATATGGGAGGCCTCAAGGAGGTCGGTGATCGCGTCATAGATACGATTGACATGGACGAGGAGACCCGGAAGCATCCCAAGGACCGGCCAGTTCGTGGGAATTAGCACACAAAAGGTTTTTTTTTTCTCAACAAAACTATAATGGATTTTTTATATTATGAGTGAGTAAATTCATGCAAGAACTCGTTTGCTATATATAACATGTAAGAACTTCGGGAGAAATTCAGTATATACACACCGACACAAAAAAAAAGTATATACACTTGTATATAATAAAACTAAAATAATACATGTCGACAAAAAAAAAAGTATATTCACTTGTATATACAGTATTGGTTGCATTGTTATGTCCTATCATCTTATGCGAACACGTCAATAAAATTATCGGGAAAATCGCATAAAAACCTTCAAAATGACAGTCACTAACACTTTAAAACTCGAGAGTATTTTACAAGCACAATAAACCATCAAATTAAATATATTAACACATAAAATCTTAAAACTAGTTTTTTATTGCACGCCGTCAGAATATTTAACAGTTCACTGTTCATTTCCGTTAAAAATGATGAAAATGCATTAAATTTATTTATTTTAACTAAAATATTATATTAACTCTTATTTTATTGTTTATTATAATTAAAATTAAATAAAAATATCTAAAAAATTTGACAAAAGTTACTAAAAATATTTAGAAAATTTTAAAAAACTAAAATATTTTTTTTAATATTTCCTCAATTAATATATTTGAGAAAAAAAATTATTTTCTGTTAATAACATTAACATGATTTTCAAGTTATTTTAACTAAAAATTAAACTTTTATTATTTATCATGGTTAAGAAATACAAAAACTATTAAAAAATACATGAAGTAAAGATAACAAATATACAAAGGATAATTTATTACATAACTGTGCAAAATAATCTTTGTTTTTTAAAACTTCAAATATGCAAAGAACAACTTTATTTATTAATTTTTAAATGTTTTTAGTTGTGATAAATAAAATAAAATAATTAATAGTATTTTTCTAGTTAAACATAAATTTAAAGTCATATTATCTTTATTAATAGAAAATATTTTTTTATCAAATATATTAATTGAAGAAATATAAAAAAAATATTTTAGTTTTTTAAAATTTTCTAAATATTTTTAGTAACTTTCGTCACCTTTTTAAAAAAATTTAGATATTTTTATTATAATAAACAATAAAAATAATACTAGTTAATATAATATTTTAATTAAAATAAATAAATTTAATGGATTTTCATCATTTTTAACGGAAATGAATAGTGAACAGTTAAATATTCTGACGGCGTGCAATAAAAAACCAGTTTTAAGGTTTTATGTGTTAAAATATTTCATTTGAAGGTTTATTGTACTAGTAAAATACTCTCGAATTTTAAAGTGTCAATGGCTGTCACTTTGAAAATTTTTTATGCGATTTTCCCTAAAATTATCATTTGATCCATTAAACTTTTCCAATTATATAATATGGACGTCTTGTTTGCGAACACGTCAATATGTTCAGTAAAACCCGACAGGCTCTGGGTGGTGCAAATTATTTATGGTCCCCAAAATTTAAAGATCCCCTAAAAACATAGATCTGTATATAATCAAAATTTCAACAAAAATACATATTTACTGTGAAGCAGTTCATTTATGGTCTCCAAAATTTAAGGGCATGTGCATTTGAGAATTTAAGAGATCTAATAACATTATTAAAATAATACTCCCTCTGTTCTTAAATAAAAGTTGTTTTGGAAAAAAAATTTGTTTCAAAATGTTAGTTGTTTTCAATTTTCTAGGTGTAGTTATTGTTCTTTTTTATTTATTTTACCCTTTATAACATTTATTGTTTAAAAAAAAATTTAAGTAATAACTAATTAAACAAAGTTATAAAAGTCTTTGTTTAAGTTTTCTTAATATGTGTAAAAATCTCAAAACAACCTTCTTTAAGAAACAGAGAGAGTAAATATTAAGACTAAAGATCCAAAACTGATAAAAAATGTCTAATATAGGATTTATTTTTGGGCTTTAGACATCTCTCCATAACTAAAGTGTCTTAAAACATTAAACTTATTTAAATTTAATCAAAAAAATAATTTTTAGACATCCACTTTTAAAGTCTCCAATGCACATGCCCTAAAAACCACTAAAATACACATGTATCAAAATTTCACAGTATATTTTGACTGGGATGAGCAAATATGAAGCAATTACTAAGTGTTGTTATCTCGACTAGAAAAATATTATAGAAAAAGCTTAAAGGTCACATGATCGAATGACTTTTAAGATGAAACTAATATTACTTGAGGTAGTGATGTAGTTTCGGGCCTAAGCCTATGAGAATTACGGACTTCAGCCCATAATCTTGTAATCTAACAAAAAAAAAAAAATTGTATATGGTCCCCAAAATTTAAGAGCCCCTAAAAATCCTGTATATAATCAAAATTTCGCGACATAAAAATTGTATTAAACCAGGTGTTCGGTTTTAAACCAATACAATTCTTATTAATTTCTTAATAATTCATAGGGTATAAAATCACTTGAGTTTTTTTAATTAGGCTAATTCATAAATTGAACCGAGTTTTGTGTTTTATCATGAATACAAACTCATAACAAACAATGTGTTTTGTGTTCTAACTCTTAGAATGTTAACCGTGCGTAGGATTTTTTTCATAATCTGTTTTTATAGTGTTTTATGATCATATATGTGATGCAAAAATGTAGTGAAAGTGTTAATTTATGTGGTATAGCTACTGCTATGTGGATGTGTCTGACGATGAGTATTATACGCACTCAGGTAAAAAGGAGGAGAATGAAAATATAGACGATGTCGAAACAGACTCATAATTGTTGGAACATAACTTGTCGAAAGCAATATAATTGTGGAGAATAGACCACAATCAAATGAAAAAATTGGACGGCCACATTTGTTTAAAATTAGGCTTATGAATTTTTCATTATTATGTGTTGGGTTTTTTTGTTTAAAAAGTACATCACATTAAATCTTTTGTTGTTATAAAATTGATTGAATGGTGTGATTTTCATATTTATAGAGAGGATGTTGGCTTTAAAACTTAATTATGTAAATTTGATGAACTATTTTAGAGAAAAAAAAATAGGGAACTTTTTGTTGTACGTATCAAAACATATTATATTTTCTAAAATTTTGATAATAAAACCCACATTTTTTTAAGTTATCTGAAGTATCTACGAGTCTAGGCACGGCACTGACTCTTGTGCGGTGGAACACGAAGCTGATGCAGTGGCACACGAAGAATCCATTGAGAACAGCTTGATTTGTGCTGCTGAGACATGACGTGGCTCGGTTGCTGCATGTGGAGCACAACGATGGCAAATGATTATTTTCAAAAATGTTTTTGGACTTTTGTTTTTGTTTTTGAAACGGGCCTATGTTTTTGGATTTTTGTTTGATTCATTATTAAAGTCATTTGATGAAAATGAATTAAACATTGCATTATTTTTCACAAAACATTTTTGTATGGTATCATATTTGATGTTGATTTGGAAATTTTATTCTGAATTGAAAGTTTTTGCAAATAAATTTACTAGATATGCTTATGACACAGTGACGTATTTGAGTTTGTTGAAAATCTATGTCGTTATCCAAATGTTTCAATTGTTTTCTACTAACTAGACCAGTGTCAACTTTTTCTAAAACACTAAATAATTTTTGTTGGACTTTTTAATATAGATATTTTTGGTGTTGGCCTTAGATTTGGGCCCAACTCGCCACCGCCTAGAGTCTGACCTGTCAGAGTTGACTACACCTTGTCAGTAGCATCAGCTGAGAGAATTCTTTTCAAAGTTCAAGCTATTCAAACATTATATGAGATTCTATACCGTAAAAATGTTTGAATGATTTAGCAATCGTAAGCATTAAGAAAAATATATTACAGCTATTCGTGAAACTGCGTAGATTAAAGCTCAAAACACTGTTTCTTATGATCATTTTCTTTTTTTGAAATAACTATTGAATTTTATTTTGTTTCAGGTTATATGATGCAAATTTGAATATATTCGAAAGTTCAAGATATGAAGCGAATATGTTTTTCAGCATGTGTTAGAGGTCCCTTTTTTTTATCTCATCTCAGAAATTGTAAAATGTTTGGGCCAGGCTGGTGATTCCAACAGACGACTAGACGACTGGTGGTTCAACAGACGACTGTACTGCTGGAGAAACAATAAGTTTTAAAACTGTGTTTGAGTAGATACATGAATTGCTCAGTTGCAAACCGAGGATCTGTTTTAGTATTGCATAAATTTGATTGAGTAGAATGTAAAATTGCTCAAAAGATTTCTAGTAAAGTGTGAGAACGTAACTAGTAAAAAATACAGTATAGCCGCAAAATAATTTCGGATTTTTCGTGGCTATCTCAAAAAGTCACAAAACAAATTAAATAAAAGCTACAAAAAACCACGGAAAGTTAATATAGCTACGAAAAAAATTAGTCACAAAGCTGTATCTAAAAAAAATTGGATATATTGGCATTTTCGTAGCATTTTCGTGGTTTTTAAATGGTTTTTTATGGTTTTGTTTTACTAATTATTAGTATAAACATGATTTACCGAACCTCTCGTTAATTTGTTGTATGCTTATATTTTCGTACATACAACCAATTCACTAACTCAAGTCAAACTTTGATTGGCAATGGCTCGAATATCTTCTCGACCTGCTTGAGGGAAAATACTTGGTTTTCTAGGTCTGCAAACCAAGTATTTTCAATAAAGATCAATGAAGTCTCTCAATTTTGATCTTGCTCAAACAAACAAAAAATAGCATTCATATAGGATGCACAAGCGTACAAAGCAGGAGATCAATAGATGCTTACACTACGTATATGCATTTACAATAACAAATACACTAATAGCAGAAATAATACATTCTCCTTTACAAAATCAAAAGGAAACAGCAATCTACATTAATAAGTAGTAAAACATAGAAGAGAACAGAACAACTATTTTAGACCCTAACAACTCTTTGAAGATTGGAATATGGTGTGGAAGATACCATTAAGTTTTTTGCCATAAAGATGAAGGCTTCAAAGTCCGTAGTAAATAACAAAATCATAGTTACAAAATTCTTTTGCTAATACTATTAACCATAATCCCCGGTACGTGAGAGGTCAACCAATAGGTGTCCCCGTGCTTCATAGGATTTGGATAAAGAAGAAGAAGAGATATATATGACCTTAAATTATGATGTTAAATCCTTGTTAACATATTAACCCGGTATGATATCAGTTGCTTTTTTATCCATGGTTTTTTAGATGTCAATTAAACCTAAAGCAAACCAAGGCCTCTTTATCAAGTTTTTTTTAGTTAGCATAATTGTACCTTGAACTGTACAGCAAATTATGGTTTTATCATTACTGGAATATTTTCTTGTAATTATGGTTTGCCAAGTTAAATTTCACCACACGAATGTCCAAGTAATGTTTTATCATTGAAGGCAAATGCACAAACATTATTATGGGCCTTGAAACAGAGAAAGATACGTGAAACATGATCGGCTCAAACATTATTATGGGCCTAGGACAAAAACCTTTGTTTTGGCAATTTAAATTGATTTTTTAGGATTTTTTGTTAAATAAAAAAAAATTTGTGTGAATTTTTTTTATAGATTTTGTTATGGAAAAAAAAATACATACTATATAAAAAAATTTATGGACCCTTTTCAAATTTGTTAATTAAGTTTTGTTTCTATATAATTTTTATAAGTATCTTAAAAAAATGGGTTTGTTCCAAAGACTCAATGTTATCCCCTTACTAAGCTGGTCTTACTCTCCCTCAGCATTCAGATCCGTGGATTGATTCAGGTCGGATCTATGCGAATTCGGGTTTTTCGGGTCCGGCTGTTTAGGACCCAATCAGATTGTGAAGTTCTTTCCGTTCGTGTCAGTTTGTATCCTTTCGGATTCGGATCAGTTATGAGATTTGTAATTAGAACCGTTACGAAAAATTATACCCAAATTACCAGAAAACCTGGATATTATTCGGTGAATTATTCGAATTTGGTAATTAATTTTAAATTTTCAAGTAATCATTCGGATCTCAAATATTTTGATTAAGGCTACTTAAATAAATTTTATGCTAATTACTTAAGGACAAACACAAATTAGTATGTGGCACATGCCACATCCTATATACACCTGCGTCTGCCACTGGTTGCAATTTGTAAGTACTTACTCTTTGGCAGTGGCGGAGCTACGTTAGTGGAGAGGGGGGCAGCTGCCCTCAGTCAATTTGAATATTTAAAAAAATTATTAGCTGAATTCTGAATAATTCGTTGATATATTGGTAATTGCCCTCGGTCAAAAATCATTGATGCCCCCTTATTGCTGGTTCGATTCTTGCTCCAATCAATTCTATTTCCTTTTTTTTTTCTTAGTAGCACGTCTTTCTTTAAGTTTTTTCTTCCTTTCATTAACTGAAACAAATTTTCCATATCTTTTTTATTTAGTAGTTGATTTTATTCACTTTTAAGTTTTTTTTTTGCTTTTTGGAATAAGTTTCAGTCAGTTAATTACTTATTAATTGAGTTAGTTTTTTTTTGTGTTTTTGTGTTTAACTTAATTTTGTAAGTTTTAACAAAATTCATATATATTACGGAATAGCAACAAAAAAACATGTGTATATGAAAATAAAATGATATTAATATAAATCAATAAATTAAATCATATAAATAACATAAATATTTTTTGTGTTTAAAGTACAACAATTTATTATTTTTGCAAGAAAAATAAATATTTATATACAAATCAAAAATGATATATATAATATTGTACTAACAATTTCTTTTTAATATTTAAAATAAAATTGCCCCCGGTAAAAAATATTTCTGGCTCCGCCACTGCTCTTTGGCAAAGAGTAATTGGCTTCTTTATGATGTATTTTCAGTTTGAGATTTAATATAAAATGAGGTTGAACAAAAAGAAAAGAATAACTGAAATTTATAAAGAATATGAGTATCTCGATAACACAAGTAAATATCAATAACACAAGTGAAATTTAAGGGAATGCATTTATAAAGAATATGATGTCTTTCATATCGTGATTGGTTTTTGCTCTTTGATTTGAACCTCGCAGCCTCAAAATCTCCCTGCAAACTTGATATGGGATTGTAAGACCATCTTTGGACTTTGTATCAGAGCTGAAAAAAAGCCATCTTTATGGAGCTAGGTGTCTTTCCTTTTCACCAAATGGTTAATTTCGTTTTTCTTTTTTGTTTCTCCAATCATTTTTAAGGATCTTCTTATCCATTCCGTTTTTCTAATTTGATTTATTTGTTTTGGTTTTCATTTGGCAGGAAAAGAAGCATTTTTTTGATAAGAACCATTAATAGTTAGATGATAATATAGTCATTGTGTAAATGATATTGATATACATTAGTTGTTGTAGTTTATAGTACCGTTAGCTATATCACCAATTAATCAGCGTTGTGGTAAAATTAAGCGGTACAATTGAGGCGGTAAGGAGTTAGCGGTAGAAAACATAAAAATTTGCGGTACAAAATTATTTAGACTGTCATCATTTTGAATATGTATATATAATTAGTTTATTTTAATTTATTTTTAATGTTTATTAAAATATAATTTGACTACATCAGTTTAAAGAATTTTTTTCAATTTTAATATTTTCAATTTGCCAATCTCATATAGTGTCGCTATTTATTGTTGTATCGCCAATATTTTTTACCAATTAAATTTATGTTTGTATTGCTAGCTCTTATTATTATCTTTTATATCATTATTTTACTATTATTTTTTATTATTAACAAACTTTTAATGTATTTTATCACAATTATACTATTATTCTTTCTGAAAAAAATTTGTATAAATAATATAAAAATTTAGATAATTTGAAAATTAACCTCTGTTTCGAAAAGTTTAAAACTAATTTTTTAACATTAATAATTACAAAAATACCCTGAATAAATTAAATAAATAATTTTTAAAAAAATTCAGTTGTATTATTTTCAAAAAATTTAAAATAATAAAAAAATATCTCAACATTATCAATTAAATTTAAAAATAATCTATACTATAAAAGATGAAGGGAACTCTCCAATAGTTGACACCTCAGCATTTAAGAGCAAATGAAAAATGACATGTGTCTAGCTAACTATTAATTATATATAACAAAACTATTTAATTTAAATGTAAGTATCTGAAAAATCATTAAATCATAAACATAAAATAAATAAAACTCGAATTTAATATTGAAACATCATTAACATAAAAATATTAGATAATATAAAATTTTAATAAAGATTTTCATGTGATTTAATCGTTATTTTTGAACTAATGAAAGATAATTCAATCTCAATGTAAGAGAAAAAAATAAATTATGAGAGATAAATGACAATAAATTAAGAAACTTTCAAGCAATTAAAGAATAAAAATTAAAATAAAAAATCATAACACAAAAAATAATATTCAATAAACAATCAAAAATATAACAAGTTTTTTAGAATGAAGAAAATAAGATTGCAAAAAAAAACATAAAAATATGAAAACAAAGATAAATACAAAAAAATTAAAAGCTTAGAAAAAGAGATGAAATAATGAGATATATGTGAGAACAAAAAAAGTTTTAAAAAAAAGTATGAAGAACAAGTAATACTCGAAAAAGAAAATATATGAAAGAAACTAATAAGGTCATTATGAAAAAAAATATATAAAGAAAAATACAGAAAAGTTGATAGTCTAATTGAAAGTCTAAAAAAAAATATTTAAATTAAACCCGCGCGTAGTGCAGATTCTCTCCTAGTTAAAGATAATGGATGTTATCATCATCGGAGATGGCATAGTTAAGCCTTTTAAATTGTGTTAGTTATGTTGTTAATTCTATAGTACACACATCCAAATACTCATTAGAAAAAAATAAACGGATCGTTCGACAAGCCTATAAAAACACAGAGGATCAAAGATACTTGAAGATATTTTTTTGATGAGTGATTGAAGTAACAACATAGAGTTAGAACAACAAGAATCTGCAATATGTGGGATCCCTGCCATCTACTGCAGGAAGCTTTCAAGCAGTAGCGTCTAAGAATTTCTCTCTCTCTCTATTATAACTCTCAATTTTTGATGAATTCCTTTGAGTTCTTTCTCTCTTTTATTTATAAATGAGGAGGTCGTCTAGATACCCTAATCCACGTGGAAGTAGAAATCGACTTCTTAAACCCTAATTACGAATATTGGCTTTTTTGAAAGTTTATCACAGGCTTGCATCATTGTTTTCCGCAGCCAGCCTTAGATGTGTTTTCTGCCGCCTGCTTTCTCCATGCAGCACACATTTTTACGGCATCTCTTAACCTTAATATTATAGACTTTATATTCATAGAAATAAATTATTTCCAACACCTTGCAAAAAAATATTATATAAAATAATTATCAAATATTATTATTCAAACATATCAAATAAAAAAAAGAGTCAAATGCAATTTATCTTAATACGATATTTTTTATAATTATGATATGCATAATTACGTTGATATCTTATTATATAAAGTTGGATGTGTCAAAATTAGTAATTCACATGATCGCGACATGTAGCAAGATAATCGATAAGATTTTTACACATGTAAAAAACGCCAACCAATTATATTTTAATATAATGTTAACCAATTAGATTATGGAAATTGTATAATCAAAAAGAAAATAAGAAAATTAAAAAAATTAAGAAAAAAGAAATTAGATTAAAATGGAAAAAAATAAATTACGTTCTGTGATGAGTGGTTTTGCGTAAACGTTATGAGTCTTACTTTTTTATGGTCATAACTAATCTAATTTTGTTTTCTTTTTTCATGTTTAGTTTATTAATAGTTAATTATAAGTCATTCAATTGATCTACTTTTGTTTTCTACTTTTTCATGTTTAGTTTTAATCTAATTTTGTTTACTTCTTTTTTCATGTTTAGTTTAGTAATAGTTAATTATAAGGCATTCAATTGATCTACTTTTGTTTTCCACTTTTTCATGTTTAGTTTCTTTTTAATGAGTTATCTAATAGTTAATTATAAGTGAGTGTATATGAAGATCACATTCGAAGTTAAAATGATTTAGATGTATCTGAGTCAATTGATCAAATTTTAACATGTGTAATATTTTTTTTTATAATTAAGAAAGTTAATTATGGTTAAATAAATAAATATAATTTCAAGAAGAATATTATAATCAATTCATCAAAGTTTTAGGATACATACATATAAAAGTAATAAAATCATTAGAAATAAACATAATTCATATATGAATACAAAATTCTCAAAATTTAGAAATATTTAATAAAAAATTTAGTTGGAAACAAATATAAATGAAAATAAAGATAATTTTTCACAAGTAATTCGATTTTGTTTTTTATTTTTTGTTTTCACTTTTTTCCGGATTTTAAAATATATAACTAAAAATCCGCGTATACGCGGCTCCTAATCTAGTATATATGGTAAACAAATAAGTAAATTTTTGATAAAATATGTGTATATCAGTATATCTATTAAATATTTTTATATCTAAATATAAATTATTATTGAGATTTTTTTTTGTAAAAGATATATTTTTATTTCCAAAAATTAGTTTATACATAAACTATCTTGTTCAAGATAATCTTATTCCCAAAAAAATATAATTATAAGTTAATATTATTGTTATTTATCTAACAAAATTTATTTTTCAAAATTTTGAAAACATATGTTAGTTTTCAAATTATTTTAAAAAATTTGAATATTGAACCAAATCTCTTTTTCTCCTCTCAATATTTTTTCAATAACTAAAAACATTCTCTTTACCAAACTCAAAAGAAAAACAATTTAATAATGATAATCAATCAACAATATTCACGGTTGAAAAACTTTCATTAAAAGCGATAATTTTCAGAGTTTTCTTTTTTTTTGGTATCAATCATACAATCGTATGTAGATTTGAGTCCCTACGATCTAGCTCCTGTCCGAAAGTAAACTTCAAAAGAGAGCAGACACTGTGAGCGTGATTTTCTCTCTTTGGTACGGTCGGATTCCACATTATCCATCCAATCACCTGATTTTTTCACCGCCGTAAAAAATAAAATAAAAAAACAAGTGAGTAAAAAAATCATTTCCGGTTTCTCAACAAATCCTTACTTAATCACTCTGATCAAACCTCATTTATTAACAACGATCCTCTCTGATTATAACTCTTAAAGTCTTAATCCTCTCTCTCTTCTTCTTTTCTTCTTTTCTTCTTTTCTCTCTCTCTTCTTTTTCTTCCTCCTTGTAGAGAGCACCTTATGCTGATTCCTCTCCTTTTCTTCCTCAAATCCTGAACCGATCGCCAATTCCTTCGAAATTCCCGATTTTGATTTCTGGGTAATCTACCTTTTCTTCCTTCCCTGCTGATCATGGCGGTTGTTGAGAGTGGAGTTGCTGCTGATGCTGGAGCCGTGATCCAGCCGCCTTCTTCGCCGACAAGTCAAGATTCCGGCGTATCGTCCGATGATCAGAACCATCACTCCTCAAGGATCGAGCTTGACGGCCAGATTCTCCGGCACGATCAGGGTGGCCTCTACAGCAAGNTCGTAAGATCTAATAAACACAGTATTCAGAAATCCTCAAGTCGAGGCTTAATCTTATAACCGAATCCTCATATTAATTTCGTTACTCCTACAGTTAGTTAGAATCACCACGCAAAATGCGTTGTTCCACTTCTACACAGAGACCTTTTCTTCCTCGATTTTATTCCACCCTTTTCATTTACTTTTTAATTCTTGGTTTCATATAGGAATTGAATAAATAGAGAAATTTATCAAATGAGCTTTTAGTTGTTTTCAGATGAAAGTTTTTAAGCTATTGGCAATTTGGCACACACATACACATTACACATCATCTCCATCAATTTTTATAGTCACTTCTATCTATTACTACAAGACTGCGTGATTGCCTTTTGATTTATTTTATTTTTGTGTGTGCATTGCTATGCCATTAAAGGCCATTTAATATCAAGTAAAGTTTGTCCCACGCAAACCTACCACTTATTTTCTCCACCATACATTTTACACAATCTACGATTTATTTTTATAATTATCTATACAGTTTTATTTACGTTTCATGAACACAAACCATTTATTAGAACAACGTACATAAATTTGACGTGACGGTGATTAGGAGGGGTACCAAATCGGTATTCAATGTTGATTGTAACGATACGAGATTATAAAGGAAAAGACAAAAAAAATAACGAGTTCACAAATGTTATGTGAAGATAAATAGTTTAAATGTTTGCATGAAATATTAGTTAGTTGGAACACAAACAAAATTAATTAAGACATATATCATCTACTATTAACCGGAGATTGGATGGGGGAATTTGAGACGAACAATGATTTATGTATAGAGATTGTTGATCAAACCCACATCTCTCGGGATGTCTCTTATACACATCTAGATGTGTATAAGAGACAGGACCCAAACTCAGTCCTTCGGTTTGCATTCATCGAGTTCACTGATGAAGGTATCATTTCGTTACTTGTATCGGTTTTGGTGAGTATCAGTGTTCTTGTGGTTAAGTGTGTTCGTGTTGGCGATTTGGGTTTTTTTTCTTTCCACAGAGGGTGCGATGACCGCTCTGAATCTATCGGGGACTATGTTGGGATTCTATCCTGTGAAAGTTCTGCCATCAAAAACCGCAATTGCGCCGGTTAACCCGACGTTCTTACCTAGGGTGAGATTTTCTTGTACACTATGCAAAGTCTCTTGACGTGTTCCGAGAGACTCGGAAAATGATTTGTCATTTTTTGTTGCAGACTGAAGATGAGCGTGAGATGTGTGCAAGAACTATCTACTGCACTAACATAGACAAGAAGGTGACTCCCTCGAACTGATGAAAGTACCATCTTCACTCATAAGCTTAACTGATGAAAAGTATCTCCCTTTTACGCGTGTGTGCTCTCTGTTTGGCTACAGGTGACTCAATCAGACGTGAAGATCTTCTTCGAATCGTTCTGTGGAGAGGTGAGCAAAATCTTTGCAGTTGCTACTTCTGCAAAGTTGTTATCTTTTGTCGCAAACAATGAACTAAATAAGGTGTTGTTTAATAACAGGTTTACCGTCTGAGGCTGCTCGGAGATTACCAACACTCGACTCGTATTGCTTTTGTAGAGTTCGTGATGGTAAAGCAGACTCTTTTCTAGACTTTCTTGATGAGTCTGCTTGGATCAGTTACGATTAATCTTATTTCGTTGTGTCAAAACTTCCGAGTAATCTTCAATCTATCTTTGTCTCTCTCGCAGGCGGAAAGCGCCATAGCAGCTCTCAACTGCAGTGGAGTTGTTCTAGGTTCTTTACCAATAAGGTCAGAGAAACAGAACCAATCTCATTAAAATTACTCAGCTCCAAGACTTTTTTGCTGAGCCTTTTTGTATCGTTTGTTTTCTCAGGGTGAGTCCTTCAAAGACGCCTGTTCGTCCAAGATCACCGAGGCATCCAATGCACTGATCTTAGCTCTTTACAGGTTTCTCTTCACACATGTTACTATATATATTTATATATATATATATATATCTCTCTTCTCTCTCTCTTGAGCAAAACAGCATACACAGACATGTAAAGATGTTTGTCTGCATCTCTGGTCTCTTGTTTTCGGAATGTAACTCTGGGATCTGATGATGATGATGCCTTCTTCTTCTGTTACCTTTTTTTTCTTGCCTGATAATCATCATTTGGGTAAAAAAAAACAAACCTCGTAGAGAGTTTTTCACTCTTTCTAAGAGAAAAGAGCTTTAAACATAGCAAATAACACTCTTTCCTCACGAGTTTAGTTTATTGAAAAAACTTGCTTTTTCTTACAGTTACTATATCAATCGTGTGTTAATTGTTTCGAGAAAGTAAAAGAAAAAAATGATTTATGACAAAATTTTTGAATTTTGGTGTTCTTTTGTTTGAACAGAAGCAGTTGTGTTGAAAATGGTGATCAAACAAAGTAACTTGGTCCAGGTTTTTTTTGTCAGTTCCTAAATTCTTAAAGTCAACTTTGGGAAATTCCGAGAAATAATAATAAATTAAATAAATAATAAAGTTTGGTGGGTTTCTGTATTTGTGACGTCATGGCGATACGAAATGCGGTCTAGGTTCAACGGTTAACTCAATGTTTGTACATTTCGAGATTACTCTCTGTCCGGTGATTTTGTTTTTTTGGGGAACTTGTTGAAGCATAAATTTATCTAGCCAGATAGATTGGGACGTGGTAAAAAAAAAAAAAAAAAAAAAAAAAAATCTAACTCTTTTTTTCAAAATTTATTTTGTTGAAAATCAATATTAAAATCATCTGGCCATGCTCAGATATCAAAATTGAATTAATGTTTTCCTAATGTTTTGTATAACTATTTATAATAAAAATATGAAAATCACTCGGTCATGGTAAAAATCCCAATTTGAATTTACTTTTCTTCTAACAACAAAATTAAACTCATTCCGCTATAGTAAAAAAATTAATTTTAATATATTTTTTTCCCTAATGTTTAGTATGTGGATTAGCCACGAATAATTTTTATTACTGAGAATCGAAATCTAAAACTCAGAAGCATTAATGAACCTTTAATTAAATACTGGACTCAAGAGACTTCCTAATGTTTAGTTATTATGTAAAATAAAATAAGATAATGTTATAAATACAATTACATTTTAAAAAATAATTATAATATATACTCCATCTATTTTACATGTAGTGTCATTCTAAACTTTTGCACACATATTAAAAAAATTATAAAAAATATATTTCTTTCTAATTAATACATTATAATTATAAGGTTAAAATTAGATTTTTATTTAAAATTCTACATTGAAAATATAATATAACACTGTTTATAAAACAAAAATCTAACATTAAAATGATATGTTTTGTAAAACAAAAAAAAATATAAATATCAATACGATAATTTACGATTTAAAGATTGGACCGATAATCCAATGAATTAGAAAACGGGGGATGTGTGTTCAGAAATCTTAAAGTCGGTTAGTGTATCTCCGAAGAGGTTCTTGTTAATATCAATACGTTATGATTTAACTGATTAAACTGATAATCCGATATCTAATCTTACGGTTGATATATTCCCGAAAAGGTTCCTGTTAATATCAATACGATAATTTATGATTTAACTGATTGAACTAATAATCCAATATCTAATTTTACGGTTGATATATTCCCGAAAAGGTTCCTGTTAATATCAATACGATAATTTATGATTTAACTGATTGAACTAATAATCCAATATCTAATTTTACGGTTGATATATTCCCGAAAAGGTTCCTGTTAATATCAATACGATAATTTATGATTTAACTGATTGAACTAATAATCCAATATCTAATCTTACGGTTTCTTTTCCGATGTATTTTCTTAGAACATTTATTATAATTTTTCCTTTTTTCGATATTTCTGACGTTTTAAAGAGTCGAAAAATACTCGAATAGTAAGATCTAAAAAACACAGTATTCAGAAATCCTCAAGTCGAGGCTTAATCTTATAACCGAATGCTCATATTAATTTCGTTACTCCTACAGTTAGTTAGAATCACCACGCAAAATGCGTTGTTCCACTTCTACACAGAGACCTTTTCTTTCTCGATTTTATTCCATCCTTTTCATTTACTTTAATTATTGGTTTCAGATAGGAATTGAATAATAGATAAATTTATCAAATATGAGCTTTTAGTTGTTTTTCAGATGAAATTTTTATAAGCTATTGGCAATTTGGCACACACACATTACACATCATCTCCATCAATTTTTATAGTCACTTCTATTACAAGACTGCGTGATTGCTTCTTTATTTATTTTATTTTTGTGTGTGCATTGCATGCCATATTAAAGGCCATTTAATATCAAGTAAAGTTTGCCCCACGCAAACCTACCACTTATTTTCTCCACCATACATTTTACACAATCTACGATTTATTTTTATAAATTATCTATACAGTTTTATTTACGTTTCATGAACACAAACAATTTATTAGAACAAATGTACATAAATTTGACGTGACGCTGATTAGGAGGCGTACCAAATCGGTATTCAATGTTGGATGTAACGATATGAGATAAATTAGAAAGGAAAAGACAAAAAAAAAAACGAGTTCACAAATCTTATGTGAAGATAAATAGTTTAAATTTTTGCATGAAATATTAGTTAGTTGGAACACAAACAAAATTAAATGGTGTTGAATTTGAGACTAACAATGATTTATGTATAGAGATTGTTGTTCAAACCCACATCTCTCGGGATTATTGATTCGATTTGGATATTTTTACATGTGACCCAACATCGATCCTTCCTATATTTAGACAGTTATAGATCTCAGTTCTGTATATATATATATAGAGCTACACTCCTAGAAGACAAATCCAATTAAAAAAGAAGAAAAAACCATCAAGAACATGGCAGAGACTCAAGGGAAAGTCATCACTTGCAAAGGTAAGTAAATTACTCACCAATGCGATCGTTTTCTTATCATTACGATGATAATGATTATAATAACAATGATATATGTATGTGAATGTGATGAATGTAGCTGCTGTAGCATGGGGTCCAAAAGAGCCGCTTGTAGTTCAAGAAATATGCGTAGATCCTCCTCAGAAAATGGAAGTCCGAGTTAAAATCCTTTACACATCCATTTGCCACACCGATCTCGGAGCTTGGAGCGGCGTGGTAATGCGCACCTATATACATATATATTCAGATCATTAGATATGATAATGCTTCTTGATTAACATATTGTAATCTAATTATAATATCACTTTTGTATAAAAGAACGAAGCTGAACGAGCATTTCCAAGGATTCTTGGCCACGAAGCTGTCGGGTATATATATATGCCAAGTCATATCGTGATATATATATACCCTTTAAAACCTAAGCCGTGACGCTAAACAAACATATAATATTCTATGTTTTGGGGATATAATAGGGTGGTGGAAAGTGTAGGAGAAGGAGTGAAAGATGTGAAAGAAGGAGACTATGTGATTCCGACTTTCAATGGAGAATGTGGTGAATGTGTAGTGTGTAAAACAGAGAGTAATCTCTGTGAGAGATATAAAGTGGATCCAATGAAGAGGTTGATGGTTAGTGATGGAGGGACGAGATTCTCAACAACCACAGCCAAAGACGGTGGTTCGAGCCAGAGCCAACGCATTTACCACTTCCTCAACACCTCCACATTCACTGAATACACTGTCTTGGACTCGGCTTGCGTCGTCAAGATCGATCCTAATGCTCCTCTCAAGCAAATGAGCCTCTTGAGCTGTGGTGTCTCCACTGGTTAGTTAATACACGGTTATATAGAAATTGAATTCATGGATTTGCGTCCATATATATATATATATATATTCTTTAAGATTGAGGAATCTTTTCATTTTTTTGGGGGATTTTTAAGAGAAATGGTATTATTAATTATCTCTTTTTTCTTTGAGCTAATATAGTGAGCTTTGGGAGTAGGTAGGGGAGCAAAGGAGGAGATATGACCTTATTTTCGAAAACACCATTTAATTCTCTTTTACAAACGCAGTTAATTCTCTTTGTCTCTTTCAAAATAAATTTGGATTTTAGATCAATCACATGGTACCTACTACCTTATCATATGGAAACTTTTTTTAGTTTATTACATAAAAAAGTGGACTATGATGTTATCTATTGTCTCGTGTTTCGTTGACCACCTCAAGTATATATAGTTTTTTTTTCAAATGGTAAACATACAATTTTCAATAACGGTCACATGAGGTGTGCGTGTGTGTATCCTTGTTAAAGTCACGACGTCGTTTTGAGGAAAATAGGTGTGGGATCAGCTTGGAACACTGCCAACGTGAAGGAAGGAACAACGACTGCTGTCTTTGGATTGGGTGCGGTTGGACTCGCTGTAAGATTATGTTTAACTAATCCATTCTTGCATCCTAATTTACTAGTTAAAGTTTAATTTATATATATATTTTTTTTTAGGTCAACAAAGTTTAATTTATATATACGTCAAAAATGATATATATTTTATGAATCTGAAGGTTGCTGAAGGTGCTAGAGCAAGAGGAGCTTCTAGGATCATTGGTGTTGACGCTAATGCTTCCAAATTTGAGAAAGGTACTTTCGCTTCTAATCATTTTTTATTTATTATTAATTAGTTTTTATTTAGGTTTTTTTCTTTGTTTAACCATTATAACATTATCTTCAATCCATTATTTCAGGTAAGCTGATGGGAGTTACAGACTTCGTAAACCCTAAAGACCTAACAAAGCCAGTACACGAGGTACTCAATTTCATAACGCAACAGTTGACCAATAATTATAAATTAACTTACCGTTAAATGATATTAACCATTGTGATCGATCAATATACCAAAAAAAAAAAAAAAAAAAAAAAGTGTAGGCAACTGATACAAAAAAATAATAATGTAAACTTATATGCTATCTGTTTAAATAAGTTCTACTTTATGCAAATACTCAAACTTTCCTTTTGATATTTTTCCAATTATTTTTTTATACACTGTTAGTACTTATTTCTCTAGATATTTTATGGGTGAAAAAAGAAGATATTTTCAGAAATAGTTTTAACTATGGGACTATAAATGACATGAAGGACGCCCTGAGTAAGAGCATCACACTTGACATCTTTCACTACTACTATATCAACAAACAAACAAACAAAAGCAAAGAAAGAGAGGAAAGAAAAACAAGATGTGGGATGAAACTTTCGCTGGACCTAAGCCGGAGCATGGTCTTGGCCGCCTCCGGAATAAGATCACCGTCCAACCTATTGACATNTTTAATTTGAATTAATTTAGGGCTTTGGTAAAATTATAATTGGAATATTTGATTTGCAGGTTGTCAATTTGGAACCTTTTATTACTAATGAGCTTCCCTTTGAGAAGATAAACGATGCGTTTCAGCTGCTTCGCGATGGAAAATCTCTTCGATGTCTTCTTCAAATCTCCAAATTTCTCAAGAAATGATTCTACGACATAATTCACAAATTTTTACTACATTATCTATTATATTATCTTATATATATCACCAATAACACGATGATTAACCATTATTTGTGCTCAAGGATTTTTTTTTTTTTTAATTAATCTCAAAAGATCTAGTGATTTCATATAGTTATTATTATATATTTTTCAGTCGATTATGTAAGTATCTGAGTTATAACTAACTAAAATACTGATATTAATCCACACATATAGTCTCACTTATAATCAAAGATTTGATTAGTCATAAGTCATACATTGCAACTACATGTGGATGTCTCTTTCCATTCAAATCTAAAACTCACAATATTCTATATAAGTCTTTATCCTGTCGTATAACTGATTTGTATCACAAAAATGGAATTTGACTCGTGGCTCGTAGTGTGCATGATATGTATTTAGACTATTCGAATAACTACGTAAATTCAAATAAATCAGAAAGTGGGTAATTACGTCAGTATGAGCATGTGTTTACATGACAACAGACTCTTGTCGGAATTGCTTGACATGCAAACTTTCCTCTACTTCACCAAACCAACCAATGTAGTTTCACTTATTAACCATTGACTATGGCTAATTAATTTAATCACTAATTAGTTAATCATTTAAAACCTTATAGTTGTCTCTTTCTGCCTCACCACTCGCACCAAATGCAACTATAACCATAAGTTCATCGCATTCAAATGTATTAATTGGATTTGGTGCAATCGATATATAGTTGAAAGAAAATAGTACTAATATATAAGAAGTCATTACACAGTTTTTATATAAAACAGAGGAATTCCAATAGAAACTCAAACTATTTCCTTTGATGACCACACTTCTTCTCATCCAACTCAGAGCCATCGACCATTCGAACCAAACCGGTTAACCGAGAACCCGAACCAACATATTTCTTTTCGTTGTCAATATTATTGTATGACTTTAGCCTTATCTTGAATATTTAATTTATTTCTACTTTAACATTTTAATTTATCTTAATAATAATGACCATGTAAATTGTTTTTTTGTGATATTTTTGTTCTATGAAACTAATTTTCAACTAATAACACTCATGTGAACATGGGAAGTGATTTAACTAAAGAGAATGACCTAATGACAGATCAATATTAGTATGGGAACAAATTACGAGGTGAAACCTCACATTCAACTCAATTAAAATTAGAATAAAGAAATGGAAAAAGTGAAAGATCGAGAGGTCAAATGTGGTTAATCATCATTATGTGATATTAGTTAATCCATCAATTTTCTACCCAAAAGCATGATTAAGCATAGAATTTAGAGAAATAAAACATCATTATTAATCTTGAAACACAAAGATCCCATCAACAGACAAATGATAAGAACAGTGCTTGTAGGGTAACAACTTTAATATATATACAATTTTATAATATGAAAACGATTAAAATGCCATTGATCCATCATCTATTATATTATTTCCGTATGCTAATTCCAATAATTAAGTGCCTATACATATTTTTTGGCTAAAATGTTGAACATTTACATATATTTGCGCAAATAAATGTTGCTAATTAATTTGATAACGTGGGTACATAATCCAACCATCGCCTTTTTAGGTTTATTTTTATTTTTTTTATATAACTTTATCGCCTTTTTAGTTGGGAGTGGATATTCCAACCTGTCACTCCCACTTTCCTACTCTCTATTTTAATTTATTTTTAGCTATTTCAGTATCTAAAGGTATTATTTGTGTTCAATTATCAGGAGAAAAAACGGCCGTAATTGCTCGTTATTACGGCATATTTTGTCAATCAAAGGAGCTAGCTAGCTCTACATGCGGATCTTGTGTTTTAATATTGGTCGATAAGTGTTAAAGTGATAAAACTAATGTGATTGTCTGAAGTGGTTTTAACTAGTTCTGATTTTAGGTGAATAGCTTGATATAGACATGCATTGGGGAATGCCGGAATGGGCATAGATGAATATGATGTAATGAAGGTGAAGTGTCACACTGTGTAAAAAAGCATATGTCCCCTTCTCTCTTCCCCCTAACTTTCTTTGACTTTATCACATTTTTATCACATAATTATTATTGGAATCGATTTTATTGTGGCTAATCTCGATATGCTACATGGACGAGAAGGCCCGTCAAATAGTATTTTTACCTGCAGAACTTTTTTTAGACACCGCGACTAATGTGACAGGCGCTAATGGTAAAAGAAAGATCTGACGGTAGAAACGTTTATAGTTTCAGAGGAGATGTGACAGGATGGCGAAATTGGCGGAACCAATAAAAAAGCACCATAAATTTATAAATAAGAAAAAAATCAGATCAAAAAAGGAAAATCGTCCGAGAAAAGAGCAGAGAAGCGCCCGAAGCAATCAAAAACACCACAAACACTAATATCAACCGGTGATATAAGGCCGTACATATCTCATGAGTGCATGTCCTTCCGACCACACCCCATGAGGTCCCGATGTAAGGTCAATAATCATACATTATCACTTAACCGCCGTGAGAACCCTTCCACCCTCTCTCACGCCAAATACCGCATGATGCGCCACACCATTATATTAACAGACGAGCATCACGATTTTCGGACATGATGCTTCATACTGAACCGTAAGAACTCACCCTCCCGAATACTTGTTCCCATTTGTGTGCCTGATTTGGGCGTCGGAGAACCTTCGGGAGGAAACCCTTTCTCGTTTTTCTCGAGGGTTGTCTAACCCGTCTCCTAGTGATTTCAGGTCCCGGAGACCCGGCTCAGAACCAGCTCGAGTACGACTCATCCCCCCCCCCCCAAAGGACAAACCCGAGATTTGAAGTTCAACTACCCCGAAGAGCACACATCCCCTATTTGCCTCCCGCAAAATGCTTTCGAACAATTGGCGCTAGAAGAAGAAAGGAAGACTAGTGCTCGACATAACGAAAGCATCAACGACGTACCCAAAATAAAACACGGCGCGGAGCTGCGGAATTTCGTCCCTCGACCAGGCGAGTTGAACGCGGCTTGGGCCGCATGAAGACTCTCCCTGGGAAAGTCTTGGGGACGATCTGCTGAAAAGTGGTTTGACGACCAAAGTAGACTAACAAGCAGCCCAACGAAGTCAAGAAGAAAATTATCAAAGACCCGAAAGAAGAAGTTGCCTCCATTCAAAGGAACCATATAGGAGCAACTTAGCCTGTGGAGAGACCCCAACAAGAAAGAAGCCCGACCATTTGCGTACAGAAGAAAGATATCGAGAACTGGGTGCACCGTCGGTGAAGACCCTCCCCAGATCAAAGGTCCAAAGGAGGATAAAAGCGCCAAGGGTCCGTGCGACCGAGCCAAGGCCCGAGCAACCGGGCTAAGTACAGAGTATTCGCAGCGACAGAGCCAAGGTCCGAGCAACCGGGCTAAGTACAGAGTATTCGCATACAATCATAAATATTTGACGCTTTCGAAAAGAAAAGTATAAAAAAAACTAGAAGTTTCATTAAACCAAGGGATTATGATTCACAAATGAAGGTCAGTGATCCGTTCCTAAAGAATATGACTGTTACATTACATACAAACTTACAAAAAAAGGGGTTAAGGAAGAGGCGAGCGAGATGACAGACCGACCCCCAAAATAGATGAGTCGCATGGGAACGGCTTGGAGTCTCTGAAGCAGGAGTCCCTCTTAAACCATCGTGAGGAGGACGCGCCACGTCTAATTCCCTACGAGACCGTAAAACCGTTGTGTGGGTATCGGTCAACACCCGGATAGCAAGGCACGTCTCGCTCGAGGCGCCAACGGAAGACCAACCGCGCATGGAGGTGATCTTATCATGGAGTTGCACGATCTCCAAGTCGCGATCGGATAAATCATGATGCACTTGCTCCAACTTAGTCTCGAGACGTGCGATCTCGCCTCCCAACTCCTCTCCTCGCACCGAGGATTGAGACTCCGTGAGTTGGTCCCTCGCGATGATTAGCTTTGCCTGCAACTCGCTTACCTGGTTAGGCACACCTCTCTCTCGACATTCAGCCGTCATAAACTCTTTTCCAACAGCGAGAGCGTCCTCAAGCTCTGAAAATAGACGCACTACTCAAAATCCAATAGAGGAGAGGTAACCTAATATCAACCAGGAAAAAAACGATACCTCGTCCATCGAGCCGTGGAGATCGGCGGCGGTACGGTGCCAACCCATGAGCATATAAGAAAACTGTCTCGAGGGCAGTGCCCACATAGGAGACACCAGAGAAGCCGGCGCGGACTGGGGGGTCAATTCTCTTACGGCGGGAGAGTCTGGTTCTGAGTAGAAAAAGATCGTGAACCGGAAAGCGGACCTCGCCGGACACAGACTGGCCCTGCAAGAAGGACCGGTGGAGCAAGATAACCGACGCCTCCTGACCAGACATTGGGAAGATGATCACACCTCCGACCGCCGACCTTTGAGGGGTCGTTGAAGTCCCCTAGAAGCAAATTTCTCGTACATATACACCAGTCAGAATCTAGAACCTCCACCCAAAAACAGCAGAATAAGTAATACTGACAACAAGAACAAGCACTGAGGGGAGTAGCACCAATAAACGAACCAAATGTCAGAACTACCTGGTACCTTAATAGGGGTCCCCAGAGGAAGGACCAAAGAGCTCTCCTTGATGTAGGGAGGGTAAAGAAGAAACGCAGAGTCTCTCAACCTCCCGTCCAACGAAGAAAGTTGCTCCAAAGTTGCCTCATCATCGGGTAGCAAATGGACATGGGCTACATCCCGGTGTGCCATGTCGATGAGAGGGCCATCAAACAGTACACCTATCTGTAGACCTCCCCGTAGACACCGCGATCGATGGAACGGGGGCGAAGGTCAAAGAAGGATCTGGCGGCAAGAATCTTTATCGGTTGCAGAGAAGATGTGACCGCACAGCAAGATCGGCAAAGCCATTAGAAGGGCGTGCCAGAAGTATATAAATAGGAGAAGAATCGGATCGAAGAAGGCTAATGGCAACCGGAAATATGAGGCGGTACGGGTCTCATGAGGGCATGTCCTTCCGACCATGCCCCATGCCCCATGAGGTCCCGATGTAAGGTCAGTAATCATCTCTCGCCACTTAACGGCGGTGAAAACCCTTCTACCCTCTCTCACGCCGGATATCGGCCGATGCGCCTCACCATTATATAAACAGACGAGCATTATGATCTCCAGACGTGACTTTTCACACTGAACCGCACAAACTCACCGTCTTGAGTACTTGTTCCCAGTTGTTCATGCTTGACTTGGACGTCAGAGAACCTTCGGGAGAGAAACCCTTTCTCGTTCTTCCCGAAAGTTATCTAACCCGTCTGCTAGTGATTTCAGAGCCCGAATTCCCGGCTTAGCACCAGCTCGAGTACTACTCATCCCCCCAGAAGATGAACCCGGGGTTCGAAGTTCAACCACTCCGAAGAACACACATCCTCTATTTGCATCCCGTAAAACACTTCCGAACAATTACACCCAAAAAAAATATACTAGAAATTTAAACATCGCAAGATTTTTTTTTGTTACGCGTTATTTTATGTAAGGTCAAGCGACTAACTAACACCTTCTCTAATCATTTATTCTATTTTATACTTTAAAAGTAAAGTTTTTTTAAAATATAGGAGGTGTTTTCTTCAATTTTTCTTTCTATTTTCTATTATAATAAATAATTTCAAGTATATATATATCTTTTAGTCATTAATTTTTTATATAACTTTTTATTTTACTAATATACAAATTTTACCAATTTATTTTATATAATGAACAAAAATTAAATAAAATTTATTAAAATTAAACTCTTATCACGAAAATAAAATTTCATTATAACACATAAATATAAAAAAAGTAAATAATTTTTTTATTAATTATATATTTTTCATTTATCGTTTGTTATGTCTTTTTAATTTAATATATGTCAATATTGCATTTAAAAACTTTAATTAATTATATAACTAGTTATTATTAATAGAATTTTGTTTTAAGTATAAAACTTAAACTTATAATTTTTGTTTAGATACAAAATAAAAATATATTATACTTAAAGAATTATTTTATATATAAAAATTTATACACTAAAAATAGAGTTTATATGCAAAAATAGATTTTCAATGGAGATGCACTAACACAAGATATTATAGTTAAAAATGTTAGATTCTGAAATTTTGTGATGTTTTGATTCAGGATGTATTTTAATAATTTTCAAATATTTTTATCTATTTGAGCATTAAGATAATTTAGTTATATTATTTTAATGTTATCTAGAGTTTTATTCTTTGTAAATGTTATTCAATTTGTAACCTCGTTAATGAAATTGAGAATTTTTCTTTTTCTCTCGTTTAATTTTTGATATTTATTTCGACGATTTAACAATATTCAAAAAATTACTTTTGTAATATTTAAGAATTCTACAATAAAACTAGTATTATCGATGTTTTCATTACTTTATTTGGTGTTAAAGTCTGGGTGATTCCTTGTTTAGTAGGTCGCGCGCTCTAACGATATTATTTTTAATAAATAAATATTTGTTTACTTTAATAAAAGAGTTGTACTTAAAATACAAGGAAGTTTTTGGTCATCAATCTATAATCAGAGCCGGGCTTTGCTTGTATTGAAAAAGACAATGGTCTTAGACCACCAAATTTTTGTCTAATTTTAAAGGCTACATTAATTTTTTTATGTCAAACTAAATATGTAAAATAAATAACATTTTGCTTTATATTATAGAAGAACATTACATAGTTATATATGTTTTTTTGGAAAACACAATTATAATAAAGGTTTTATGGTGTTTAAAATAATATTTTGTTAAAAAATATTATAATAATGTTAAAATAAATAAAATTTATAAATAAAAACAAATATTTAATCAAAATAAACACTACCTAATTTATAGTTAGCCTTAGGCTTCTATAAAGCTAGACAAAAGAATGTAGCCTTTAAAATTAGACAAATAGAGAGAAAACGTGGTAATTGTCGATCCGATCAATTTCATAATCGGCAAGAATGTTTTAAAAATAATGCTTGGAATTTCATTGGTGTAATCAAAAGTGAAACAATGAAATCCAATGGTGAAGAAGATAATTGGAAGATAATTGGACTACACACTTCTAGAAGATTTGGAATTATGTGGGCTACTCCTTTAGCAATGAATTATTTATTATATAATTATATTATTAAAGAAGTATTCATAAGATGAATTCCAAACTAGCTCAAAGATTCATGAAGTTTGGGGTCGACAATAAAAAAAAAGAATTTTATTTTCGTTTGTCAATAGGTTAATCAAAAGAAAAATATCTATAGAAAAGTCAGATTTTTTTGTTGTTAGAGAGAATTTTTTTTTTCATCTATGAAATTCATTGATAATTAAGTATTAAGATACACATAAGTCAAAACATAATAACACATCTTTAGAGACACAACCCGAAAACAAAGCAGAGCATGCGGACTCATAGACATGTCCTCTGAATCACCAGCCCAAAAGAGGGAGGCAAGAAGAAACCACATATACTAAACCAACAAAAACAAACGAGCAGGCAAAGAACTTCAAACGAACCTGCAAGCCAGACCATCGGAGGACCAAACTATCAGATAGAAAACCCGCCAATATGATCCAAGCAGAAATTTCAAAAGCTAAATAAGAGGTTGAGATGAATCTCTCGCTTAACACTTGTTAAGTTTTCTGAGCTTCCAACCCAAAACCAATTGGCTATAAGTGGATTGGCTCAAGTCCCTTATATATTAGTCAAGGTCCCTCCCAACTTCCAATGTGGAACATCTTACACATACTCTCTAGAGATTAAGTCTTCATGGCTCATTAATCCCTACTAATCCCAATACCCCCCCTCCCCCTTCGAGATAATGGCTCTCCTAGCCATTAATCTCGTCAGACCATCAATTTTGGATCGAGGGGCACATACCACTTTCCGGGCCGGATTACGAGAGTGTGCGGATTGGTCTCTGATACCATGTTAAGTTTTCTGAGCTTCCAACCCAAAACCAATTGGCTATGAGTGGATTGGCTCAAGTCCCTTATATATTAGTCAAGGTCCTTCTTAATTTCCTGGGACATCTTACACATACTCTTTAGAGATTAAGGCTTCATGGCCCATTAATCCCTACTAATTCCAATGTCCCAGAACCTTTACACGAGACATGCGACATGCGAAGCCACGAGTTCAATCCACACAACCTATGACTTCTGCAAGAAACTTATGAATGGAGCTACCAAAGCTTGGAGAAGAAGAAGCCACTTCGAAGAAACCGCACAAACCAGTCCAAAATCAACTGTGCAGAAGAGAGGAAACTAGGAGAATCTGCTAGAAAAATATAGCCGGAAAGACACTGACGACAGAAAAGACAAAAATCTAGAGACCGCAAAGGGAGCGATGCCTACAAATTTTCGAAAGAGAATAGGCCGAAGTGAGATTGGCTCTTCCACAGGGAAGCGAGACGAAACCAAAGCAACCACAACCCTTGCTAAACCACGAGAACTAATCACACATGTACGAAGAGGAAGGAATCTCCGTGAAACGTCGATTATGTTTGAGAAAGTTTACCCGAAATTAACACACCGAAAGAAGATCCACACTCTAGAGAGAAAGAAAAGGAGGAGAGAGAAAAAATCGTGATAGAACATATCGTTGTTAGAAAAATTAATACAACGAAATATTTATATAACTTTTAAATATTTTAATTATTTAGATAAAAAAATTATATTATTTTAAATTTTTAATATTGATAATAAATAAATCATTACGCTTAATGTTATATTCAATTTATTATTAATTTGTCAAACTCAGAATTCTTATTAGTTTTCTTTAGTTTTAGTATTTGTTTTGATTACAGAATAATCATAAATAAAAAAAATTCTGAATTTTAAGAATCAGCGACAAAACTAATATTATCGACATTTCCAAATAACACATCAAACGCAACGATTATATCAAAAATATTGTAAAAATTAGATAACTATTTTAATGTAGTTTTTTTCTCTACATTTATTTGATTGTATAAAAATTATACTTTGCATGCACCATTTTAGTAGACTCTTTGTCTTTCAAATGAAATCCAAATTCTGTAATAAGTAATTACAAGAAAGCAGAAAGATTAAAATTAAAGTGATAAACCCGTTTGCCTACGTTAGTATTTTTCCCTTTATACACACATACATGACATGAGACGTCAAAAGAAATATGACTTACGTCAGAACCTACAACATGATCAAGTACAACTTCGATTTAAACGTAGAACACATTTGAAATCAATTATTTATTTCTACCCTTTAGTAAAAAAAAAAAAAAAAAATTTATTTCGATAAAGATACTTTAATGGATGATAATTTTCCACATCTTTATTTAAATAATAATTTCCACCTTTTTCGGGGCTATGTGTCATCGAGTCCCACCACCATTATAAATCATCTCATCGCCTGCTTTCTCATTCTAACTTGTAAACATTTTCACTTGTAATCATACAACTTCTCTACTCTGCTAGAGAAAAAAACCAAAAAGATATCGTTATCATCATCAATGGCGGAGAATAAGGTAAATCTGTCGATTAATGGGCAATCAAAAGTGCCTCCAGGTTTCAGATTCCATCCCACCGAAGAAGAACTTCTCCATTACTATCTCCGCAAGAAAGTTCACTCTCAAAAGATCGATCTTGATGTCATCCGTGAAGTTGATCTCAACAAGCTTGAGCCTTGGGATATTCAAGGTTCTTCTGACAATATATAAACCCTAATATGAAAACTCTCTCTTTCCGTCATCATTTCTATCAAGTCTCTATTTTTGAAACATTATGGTAAGGAAATGCAGAGGAATGTAGAATCGGTTCGACGCCCCAGAACGACTGGTACTTCTTTAGCCACAAGGACAAGAAGTATCCGACGGGGACCAGGACAAACCGGGCAACAGTCGCCGGGTTCTGGAAAGCTACTGGGCGCGACAAGATCATCTACAGTTGTGTCCGGAGGATTGGATTGAGGAAGACACTCGTGTTCTACAAAGGAAGAGCTCCTCACGGTCAGAAATCCGATTGGATCATGCATGAGTATCGCCTCGATGATACTCCAACAACTAATGTAAGTATAGCTATCACCAATATTCATTTTAGTAATGTTCAAAAAAATTCATTTTAGGTAGCAAGAAATACAGATTGAGTCCAAAATTAGCTAGTAAGCACTAGATTATTTTCAGTAAGACAAGGAGTAAAAACGTTATAAAAGTCTTGGTTCATAAGTCATAACTTTAATGTCATAGCCGTGTCTACGTTAATAGGGGCCTTATGCGATTTAAAAAACAAAATCCGAATAGAATATATATTTATAAAAAATGTTTTATATAATTTTTTACAAATATCTTATTTAACTTTATTTTAATGTTTAATCTTCAATGAATTTCTAACTTTGAAAAAAAACAAATAAAGTTTTGTTATAGTTTTTTTAAAAACTTCCTTTTAAGGTATGGCTTGATCATTGTTCCGCTATATATTATGCACCCAACAAATGTTGAACGAACAACATCTAATCGATGGTCGCATTTTCCCTAAAGAAAACGAAATAAAAGTCGCATTTACAACGTCAAAAGTCTTTCAACATCTCTTATTTGCATTTTATAAGATCCGATTTGTTCCAATATCAGGGCTCTTTTGATGTCATAACTGAAGATCCGGTGAGCTATAACGAAGAAGGTTGGGTGGTATGTCGAGTGTTCAGAAAGAAGAACTATCAAAAGATCGACGATTGTCCTAAAACCACTCTATCTTCTTCACCTGATGACACGGAGGAAATGAGAAGGCCCACCACCTTTCACAACCCTCAAAACGGCACCGTTTTAGACCACGTTCTTCTATACATGGACCGTACCGGTTCTAACATTTGCATGCCCGAAAGCCAAACGACGATCACCAAAACACAACATCAAGACGACCTCTTGTTCATGCAACTCCCGGGTCTTGAGACACCCAAATCCGAAAACCCGTTAGACCAAAGTTTATCGATTCCGAACCAACTCGATTCCTCTCCGGTTCAAGAAAAGATAACCGGCAGACCGGTTTGCAGTAACTGGGCTAGTCTTGACCGGCTCGTGGCGTGGCAATTGAACAATGGTCATCATACGTGTGATCGTACGAGTTTTGATGAAGAAGAAGAAGAAGATGGTGATAACCTGATGCAACGATGGGATCTTCATTGGAATAATGATGATAATGTCGATCTTTGGAGTAGTTTCGCTGAATCTTCTTCGTCTCCTTCGTCTTTAGACCCTCTTCTTCATTTATCTGTTTGATTGTATATACACTTAAACATACACATGCACAAGATAATAAAATTTATATATTACTTGCATATAATAAACAAGTAAAGTTTGTTCACAGATCCTTTTGTCAAAAAAAAAAAAAGAAGTTTTTTAACAGATGTCTCATGTCTAGATTTTTTGGGGAAATGTTATTGTAGAGACAAAACTATAAAGTATTTATAAATTATAACCATAAAGTTTACCAAATTGAATAATAAATGACAAAGAATATTGATAAAGTATCATTGTCGTTTTTCGACGATGGACATGTATAATAAATGAAGTGATCTTTGTTTTGACTTAGATCAAATTAAGTGTACCAAACAACGACAGGGTAATATAAGATTCTCCCTTCGTTATAATTGATTCAACTGTGTTATCTTTTCGTTTTCGTTGGAGAATCCTCATGTCGTCTTCCTCGTGAAATATACGACAATCCACTTTACCACTTATCTTATTACGTAACCCATAGTTGTTTCTTGTTTTCGCTTGATCAATAACCAAACCATTTTTATTATCTTTCCAAAACTTTAACTTACGACATTTATAAGTTAATTAGAGAAATACTCTACAATAGCATAAAATTAGTTTTAAGCCAAATTTTAAATTTTTAAAATAGTATAATTATTGTATGAAAATACATATTTATCCTAAATGAATTACAAAAAAAAAAAAAATTAAAACATTATGTTACGAAAATATAATGTGCTATCTTAGAGAAATTTTCTATACGTATTACATTAAAAATAAAATATTTTATTAGAGAACTTGTTTATATCATTTTTGGAATAATAGATACATTTATTTAAGTGAACTTTTTAAAGTTCTTATGAATTTATTTTCATTATATATATATATTATTTTTTATGCTAAAGGGTTTTATTTTCATTATATTTGTAAGAAATATGTATCCAAATGATCAGGAAAATAAAAATTAACGAAAGAAAATTAAAAACTTCTAATGCAGAATCATTTACGGATAAAAAAAATGAGAATAAACATTTACTTGAAATAAATTTATTTTCCAAATAATTAATAAAAATTTCTCAAATTAATCCTTCATAGAACGGATTAATTTTTCTTCAACTTAACTCGTTTTTTTTTCAATACAAATCCAAGAGAAATATATATACCGGACATGGATAGACTTTCAATTGCTAAAAATTAAGGAATCCACTCTCTATATATATAATAATAATAACATTAAATGTGAAAGAAAAAAACAATAAAAGTGAAAAAGTCATTGAGTTTCCCATTCAGAGTTACTAATTTTTTTTATACATATATAAAAAAAATAATAGAGGGTCATAATTCTGTCTGTGATTCTGGAAAAAATATTGAAACAATGGGAGTCATAACGCCAGAACAGATGGTAAGTCATATATCATAATTTTATTTTGTTTCTATTTGAACTTAACAAAAAAAGTTGTGAAATAGTTTTCAAACGTTTCTAATCAGGGCAAGTTGTCTAGTACTAGAAGAAGATCTATATATGTTATTGTATGAAAGCAATGTCAAATTTTGGGATATGCCAACAGACGACATCCCATCACATATTTTTTAATAAGTAAAATTAAATGAAATTATTTTTGCTGTTAATTTTTTATTATTTTCCGATTTGATAACTATTATAGGAAAAAGATTGATATATTTTTATTTGGGAAATTAGCCATAATGATTTATATAGGCCTTGACATAAAAACTGGATCCGAAGAACCGAACTGATATGAACCAAATTTTTAGGTACTGAATTCGAACCGAACTGATGTAAATACCCGAATAGGAGCCACACTATCATATCCGAAGAGCCGGTATCGAACCCGAACCGAACTGAACGGATTCCCAAAAATATCTGAAATACAATTATATACAAAACAAATATTAGTTATAATTAGATTTGTAATAACAAAAATATAAAATATTATAATTATAAACTGAACATATCAATTATGTTTATAGGTTTTCATATATTTTTATATTTTTCAGGTATTTTGAATAAATCCGGTATTTTCAGTTACTAATTTGAGTTATTTTAGATACTCAATCGGATACATTTTAAATATTTTTGGTTTATTTGGTTACAAATACCCGAAAATACCCGAACCTGATTAAAATTATGGTTACTTTGGGTTAAAAAATCCGAACTGATCCATAACCGATCGGTTTTTGGATAAAATCCGAATCCTCAATCTCGATATAAAACCGACCCGGACCAGAATGGGACATACAACCTAAAACCAAAATAACCAAAATCCGAATAGATCTGATCCGAACCAGAATAGATATCTGAATGCCCAAACCTAGACCTATATTTTATTTTTGCTATGCTTTTTTTAATTAGGTGCAAACTAAGATTATATAGTAATCTTAATTTCGGGTTACATTATGTAGGCAGGGGGTTTTTTGCCATGTACGGGAAGAAGTCACTAAAAGCATTTCCATTGATTAATTAAAAAACAAATATCTCATCAAATTTTATATTAATATTTATAGTATAATTTAATTTTTTATTAGTTTTTAAATTACTGTAGAAAACTATTAAGCCATTTATAAAGAGACAACTGTCTCAATAGTCTCTTGTGAATTTCTCAAAATCTCTGAATTTAAGAAATCCATCTCACTCTCTTTCTCATTTTCTTTTTATTTTTATTTTATTTTTTAATAATAAGAGATTAATTAAGAGACCTCCATTTAGAGGTCATCTAACACAAGAAGATCTGACATCGAAGGGAACACGAGGAAGCAATTTTCAATGAGATCATAAAATTTCTTCATATTCTGAGAAGATTCTCGTCGAAGACCAGAGGCTGTAGAAAGGAAACAGACGGTATGAAATCTTCAAGGGACAAGCTGACTGAGGCGGCAGACAGACCTCTACTATGTTTTGGTGACAATTTGTAAGAGGGCTATAAGAGAGTAGTTTTTTTGTTTTTTTTTTACTTTTTTTATTATAACATCTGATTTATATATTGAAGCAAAACCATAGACCAGTTACAAAAATTTTATACTACCCTGTACATGCCCAAAGGGATGTTAAAAGAACAACATCAGCCTAATCCAAAAAATATGGCCTAAGCTAATCAACATCAAGAGCCACAAACCTAAACTATGAAACAAAGGCAACTTCTTTCTCATTATCAAATAGCTCTCTTAACCAAAAAAGGGCACCCATAGCAACATACGAATGAGCGTGGTTGTCCCGAGATACACTGAGAAATGAGAAACACACCTCTGTTTGTAGTCGCCTTCTCACTAGCCACTTTCCACTCCTTGATGCAGCCCAAAAAATATAGCATTTTCGCCACTTGGTAACTAAAATATGGCCAAGCTTTTGATCTTTTGATCAAATCCTTTACCAGCTTCAAAAATAATCCGGTTGAGATGGTGGCTTGCCATGCTTTCCATCGCCCACTTCAACCCTTTCAAATATTTTTCTTCTCTTGATTTAATCTCTACGAACCCTCTCATACTGTGCATCGCTACTACGCCTTCACTGTGTCTCAACACCCACGCACAGCCTACTGCTTTCTCCATTTTATCCCAATGGATACCCACATTGCACTTTAACCAACCCAGCTTCGGGGCTTTCCACTTATTCTGATCTCTCTCCCTTTGAGCATTATCATTGGATTCCAATCTCAGCTCAAACTATTGCGCCATCATATAAGTCTCACCGTCATCTATGATTTTTTTTTTATTGTATCCAGAGGAGAATACATTTGCCCTTCAAATATGAACCCATTCTTGTTTTTTCAGAGGTAACATAATATCCAAGGGACACTACGCTTGATTTTCAAAGGAATTTTGAAAGAAAAACTTTTTCCCCATCAACAG
>JAHZTW010000001.1:420723988-420763388 GCA_020283515.1 Alliaria petiolata
AAAAATAATAGAGGGTCATAATTCTGTCTGTGATTCTGGAAAAAATATTGAAACAATGGGAGTCATAACGCCAGAACAGATGGTAAGTCATATATCATAATTTTATTTTGTTTCTATTTGAACTTAACAAAAAAAGTTGTGAAATAGTTTTCAAACGTTTCTAATCAGGGCAAGTTGTCTAGTACTAGAAGAAGATCTATATATGTTATTGTATGAAAGCAATGTCAAATTTTGGGATATGCCAACAGACGACATCCCATCACATATTTTTTAATAAGTAAAATTAAATGAAATTATTTTTGCTGTTAATTTTTTATTATTTTCCGATTTGATAACTATTATAGGAAAAAGATTGATATATTTTTATTTGGGAAATTAGCCATAATGATTTATATAGGCCTTGACATAAAAACTGGATCCGAAGAACCGAACTGATATGAACCAAATTTTTAGGTACTGAATTCGAACCGAACTGATGTAAATACCCGAATAGGAGCCACACTATCATATCCGAAGAGCCGGTATCGAACCCGAACCGAACTGAACGGATTCCCAAAAATATCTGAAATACAATTATATACAAAACAAATATTAGTTATAATTAGATTTGTAATAACAAAAATATAAAATATTATAATTATAAACTGAACATATCAATTATGTTTATAGGTTTTCATATATTTTTATATTTTTCAGGTATTTTGAATAAATCCGGTATTTTCAGTTACTAATTTGAGTTATTTTAGATACTCAATCGGATACATTTTAAATATTTTTGGTTTATTTGGTTACAAATACCCGAAAATACCCGAACCTGATTAAAATTATGGTTACTTTGGGTTAAAAAATCCGAACTGATCCATAACCGATCGGTTTTTGGATAAAATCCGAATCCTCAATCTCGATATAAAACCGACCCGGACCAGAATGGGACATACAACCTAAAACCAAAATAACCAAAATCCGAATAGATCTGATCCGAACCAGAATAGATATCTGAATGCCCAAACCTAGACCTATATTTTATTTTTGCTATGCTTTTTTTAATTAGGTGCAAACTAAGATTATATAGTAATCTTAATTTCGGGTTACATTATGTAGGCAGGGGGTTTTTTGCCATGTACGGGAAGAAGTCACTAAAAGCATTTCCATTGATTAATTAAAAAACAAATATCTCATCAAATTTTATATTAATATTTATAGTATAATTTAATTTTTTATTAGTTTTTAAATTACTGTAGAAAACTATTAAGCCATTTATAAAGAGACAACTGTCTCAATAGTCTCTTGTGAATTTCTCAAAATCTCTGAATTTAAGAAATCCATCTCACTCTCTTTCTCATTTTCTTTTTATTTTTATTTTATTTTTTAATAATAAGAGATTAATTAAGAGACCTCCATTTAGAGGTCATCTAACACAAGAAGATCTGACATCGAAGGGAACACGAGGAAGCAATTTTCAATGAGATCATAAAATTTCTTCATATTCTGAGAAGATTCTCGTCGAAGACCAGAGGCTGTAGAAAGGAAACAGACGGTATGAAATCTTCAAGGGACAAGCTGACTGAGGCGGCAGACAGACCTCTACTATGTTTTGGTGACAATTTGTAAGAGGGCTATAAGAGAGTAGTTTTTTTGTTTTTTTTTTACTTTTTTTATTATAACATCTGATTTATATATTGAAGCAAAACCATAGACCAGTTACAAAAATTTTATACTACCCTGTACATGCCCAAAGGGATGTTAAAAGAACAACATCAGCCTAATCCAAAAAATATGGCCTAAGCTAATCAACATCAAGAGCCACAAACCTAAACTATGAAACAAAGGCAACTTCTTTCTCATTATCAAATAGCTCTCTTAACCAAAAAAGGGCACCCATAGCAACATACGAATGAGCGTGGTTGTCCCGAGATACACTGAGAAATGAGAAACACACCTCTGTTTGTAGTCGCCTTCTCACTAGCCACTTTCCACTCCTTGATGCAGCCCAAAAAATATAGCATTTTCGCCACTTGGTAACTAAAATATGGCCAAGCTTTTGATCTTTTGATCAAATCCTTTACCAGCTTCAAAAATAATCCGGTTGAGATGGTGGCTTGCCATGCTTTCCATCGCCCACTTCAACCCTTTCAAATATTTTTCTTCTCTTGATTTAATCTCTACGAACCCTCTCATACTGTGCATCGCTACTACGCCTTCACTGTGTCTCAACACCCACGCACAGCCTACTGCTTTCTCCATTTTATCCCAATGGATACCCACATTGCACTTTAACCAACCCAGCTTCGGGGCTTTCCACTTATTCTGATCTCTCTCCCTTTGAGCATTATCATTGGATTCCAATCTCAGCTCAAACTATTGCGCCATCATATAAGTCTCACCCTCATCTATGATTTTTTTTTTATTGTATCCAGAGGAGAATACATTTGCCCTTCAAATATGAACCCATTCTTGTTTTTTCAGAGGTAACATAATATCCAAGGGACACTACGCTTGATTTTCAAAGGAATTTTGAAAGAAAAACTTTTTCCCCATCAACAGCAAGTATTGAATGTTGACAAAGAAAGAGTTTGGATCAAAACCTCCTAATGGCGCTGGAAAATCTGACAAGGCCCAAACTTGTCTTGCCAACAAGCATGAGAAAAGGAAATGGTTAGATGACTCTTCTTCTTGACCACAAACTTGACATTTTGATTTCATATTTTATATATTACATATGAAATTTTAATATATAGAGTTTAGTATTCATAGTTTATATAGTTTAGGATTTAGAGTTTTAAAGCTTAGGATTAAGGGTTTGGAGTTTAGAAAACACTTTACTGTTTTTTATTTTGCAAATATATCTACAAATATAATCAAGTTTCTAATAGTTTCAATAAGTTTATGTAATTGTTCGACTATCTCAACAAGTGTTTGTTCATGGTTAAGTGTTACTGGTATATGATGATCTCAACATGTTTAGTGTTCTCCTATTTAAGATGTTATCATCTTGTTATAACATTATGTTTGGATTTGCCCATTTATAATTTAAGATTTAGATTTCTCTTTGCTATGTGTCTCTTATGTATGACCTACTATATTGTACACTAATCAGTTTTAGTTAACCAATCTTTGATTAGGGTTTAGCATTCTCTCATTTAAGATGTTATCATCTTGTTAATTAGTTACAACATTATGTTTGGGTTCACTCACTAGTCACTATAATCTAAAGTTTAGATTTCCCAAACTATATGACTCTTATGGATGATGGCTTATTGTACACTTATCAGTTTAGGTTCATAAACCTTTGACTAGAGTTTAGCATTTTCATTTAAGATATTATCATCTTGTTTGGTAGTTACAACATTACAATGTAGGGTTTAGTTTTCCCTTGTTATATGTCTCTAATGATGACATATTGTACACCTATCCGTTTGAGTTCACCAATCTTTAAATAGGGTTTAGCGTTCTCTCATTTCAATTATAGTTATGTAGTTACGTCATGATATTTAGGTTCGTCCATTACCATTCATGGTTTAGATTTCTCATGCTATATATTTTTAAAACATTATTCATTAAACGCTGAAAAATATTGATGTTATTGTTAATCGCATTGTTCGTTATTAGGCATTTAAAAAAAATAACTATATATATTATTCTTTTATAGAAAAACCATATAAGTACCAGAAACTTGTCATTTTCAAAACTATTCATTGGCTGTAGAAAAATATCAGTGCATGATATTGTTTATCGCGTTCTCTCAGTTATTAAACATTTAAAAACAAAAAACTTATCATAAGTTTTCACTTTAATACATTTTCTAGATAAATAATTGTTTTTACTTGCTGATTAACGATACTAAATTGTTTTTTTTTGTTGAAAAAAGACGATACTAAATTGTTTTATTCATGGAATGGGAATATAAGTGTATTGCTATTTTTTAAAAACCATTAAAGCCCAAATAATCAAAACCCATGATTGCAAATATCCCCAAACTAGGCTTGCTTTAGTCGTTGTATAAAAAAAACATATAAATGATTCATTCTTTTATTTGCAGTTACTTATATGCAAACCAAGTGGGAAAGACAAAAATGTTGGAAATAGAGTTCAAAACTTCAAAATCTTAACCATCAATGTTCTTTTAATGTAATATATCTACTGTTCAGTCTTGATCAAATGTTTCCTTGTTACATTTTTCAGATTTGGATGGTAACACAAATAACAAATAAACTTGATTGGTCTTGATCAAATGTTTCCCTGTTTAAATTTTTATTTTTTGGAAGCCCCCTTGGCCCAATGGTTTATCAAGGGTTCATTAATGCTTTTACACCAAGAGGTATGGGTTTCAAATCCCAGAGAACGCGATTTATTATTAATTATGCAGATAAATGAAGAAGTATGCAAATTCTTGGAGGCAAGCTTACAAGAGGTCTTCAGCGTGGTGCAAGCATAATCGTCAGGCGTAGATCTTCATATGATGGTAAGCATGGTGCAGGTGCAGCCGTTAGTCGTGGATCTTCATAAGACGGTAGAATTGACCGTAGTAGAATCGTCGATGTAACAGTTCTCATAATTTGCAATAGATTAATAAATCAGTGTTAAAAAAAAAAAACTTGATTGGTGTATGCGGTGGATTCTGTGCACAATAATATTTATATCTACAGGCTCAAATTTGTGTCAATCATGGTTTATAAACTTTAATTTTCATTTATTTACTCACAGCCAAAATATTTCCTTTTTTTTGTACAAAACATTTTTTTCTAAAGCACACAATTATAAGTTTTCCAAAATTCTACAATTCTACAGCCAAATTCCTATAGCAATAAAATCTACAGCCATATCAAAAAAAATTATAACCATATTTTTAAAACAAAAACATAAAATTACAGCTCTTACCAATCATGCCCAAAATAATCAAAAAAATTATAAGGACTTGTTGGGAGTAATCATAATCCAACCAATCAAAATATTTCTTTATTTGTAGGAAAAAAATGGCATGTCACATTTCCATGTCATCAATGTAAATGTGACACCTAAGCATTTTTCGTTAATTTTACTTCTCAATTAATAGTAAGAGGATTAACTGTAATTTCAGTTTGATGACATAATTTTTGGTCACACTAAGACTACTTACAATGGTCGTGTTGAAAAAAATTTTAACTATTGAAACCCTACAATGGTTGTTGAAATTTAAGTTGAAGTTAATATGGCAATGATGTGGCAAAAGTGGTGTTGTAGTTCTTCAACACCGTGAGTAATCGATAGTGGGGCCAAACTTTGTCATGTGTAGCGCTTTAATTGGTCAACAAACTTTATGATATTTTTTTACCCAAATTATTTAAGATCAATTGTTTCATAGTAAATTATATTTTTTACATATATTTTTAATATCAACATTCATCATTTTTTTAGTCTATAAATAAAAAATTATTTTAATTAATTTGGACACCAAAAAAAATCTGATATAACATAAAAGAAAATTAAAAATGTGAAATAAAAATGATGGGTATGCTGTTGAAATTTTTTAAACAAAACCATTGTAGATGGTAAAAGTTGAATTGATGTTAAATTAATAGTAGAAAAGATAAAAGATAATGTGGAATGTTAGAAAATAAAAAGTAAGGTCTTGATAAACAAAACCATTGTACATAGTCTAATGATGCACCACCTTTTTTTTTACGTTTTAACAACAGATTTTGACTAATTAAAATTATCTAACCCTTTTAGTTACACCTAAATTTATTTAGTATATGCATTAATATATTTATGAAGAACTTATATTTATTAAGCATTAATATATTTTTGTCAACATTAAGCATTAACATATTTTTTACAAAAAACTTTTCGATAGTTTGTTTTGTTTGTTTGAACATTTCCTTCAATAGTTTTTAAATGAAAAGTATTTGGTTTGATAGAAGCAATTTATAAAAGAGCGTTATCTAATGGTAATATTCTACAATTCATACTCATTCTCGAAAAGAATATATGTTAGGTTTGACTTTGAAATTATAAACGGTTGTATATTTATTTTCTGGAGATTCTAAGCAGTTTTATATTTTTCACAACGAGTAAGAAACGAGTCAACTTTAGTATGCTTATCAAAATTAATACTTATTTAGCAAATATAGAAAACTCTACTAAACTTAGTCCTTACTCCTTAGTAATACCATTTTGTAACGGGGCAAACCAAACAAGTTAGTGGGTTGGTAGGTTGATCTTGCGCTTGTTTCTATCATTGTTGTTGCTCACCATTGTTGTTGCTGCTTTGAGCTTAGAGTAGTTCTCTTTTCGTTTTTGGTTATGCTCGAGTGTCTTGGTTCTTGGCTCAGCTTCATTGTTTCCAGTTCGTATAGAAAAAGTCGTAGATGAAGCTTGTTTCAACACTTTTAGGTTTAGTGTCGAAGGTTCATTAACTAGTATCTCTCTTTTTTAGTATCGTATAATATTTGGCTTCTTTTTTTTGGGCTTTTGCCTCCGTCTTTTGGGCTTTAGTTCCGAAGATTTCTCTATATTCTGTCGGATTATGTCTATTTTCGTAATTTTGTTTTCTAATCGTTTTCAAAACGCATTATTGTTCAAGAATTATAAGGTAACCTTATCCAACTTGAATCGCATCTCTGTTCACAACTTTATCTAAGCGCATGGCTCTCACACTCGAACCATAATCGCACCTGAAACGGATTGCCATTGGGAGCATATCACATTGACGACAACCCTAATTATCATTATCCATTTCCTTCCCATTACAAAACCTCTGAATCTACTGGATACTCTTATCTTATGATTTGATTATGGGCACGAGTAAGTATCCCCATTTCTTCCAAGTTGTGTCTAGTTTTCATTCTTCTCTAGTAAATTAGCTTTGTAAGTGAATCTTAAAGGAACCTTACGATTGTGTAAAAAGATGGACTCTGTCTCAAGAGATATAATCAGCGATCTACCAAATCCTCTAATTTTCCATATCTTGTCTTTCCTTCCCACCAAAGAAGTTGCTGCCACATCTGTTCTCTCGAGCAGGTGGCGTTTTTTTTGTTTGCGTCTGTGACAAACTTTGATTTTGATGACGCAAATGAAGAGACACCCACAAGTTTTGTTGAATTTGTGGACAGAGTGTTTGCTTTACAAACTATGCACGGGAATGCAACACTTGACAAATTCTCTCTAAGTTGTGGAGATGGTGTTGATCCAACTTGTGTCACTCGTTGGATGGCCAACGCGTTGCTATGTTGCGTATCAGATCTTCATCTAGACGTGTCTACATTGGAATATTTTCCCGCCATGTTCTTCCTCTTAAAGAGCAAGTCACTAGTTAAGCTGAGATTAGGACCGAGAGGCTTTTTCACCTCTGACTTGGAGGCAGGAGATGTTTTTCTTCCAAAGCTTAAGTGTCTCTATCTTGATTCAATTTTTTTCGAAGAAGGTGATGTTGGGTTCACAAAGCTTCTCTCTGGTTGTCCCGTGCTTGAGGAATTAGTTCTGATTAACCTCGAGTGGGATTTTAGGGAGTCATGCTCTGTCTCTAGCACAACCCGCAAGAGACTAACGTTTTTCTGTGATGACATGGATGAGAATCCACAAGATGTGTCGTTTGATACTCCGAATATTGTCTACCTAGCTTATTCTGATACTATTGCGGAAGTGTATCCCAAAATCCATTTCGATTCGCTTATCGAATCTCATATCGGTCTTCGACTAACAAAATATCAGAGTACAAATGCAAGATTAATAAAAGGTGTTGAGGAAAATTATTTCGCCGAATTGGGCAAGAAACTTCTTGTGGGGATATGCAATGTTCAGATACTTTTCTTAACTGCCGAAGCACTTTAGGTATTTATATCAATCTCTTCTTTATCTCAATATTGTTAGAGCAATCTTAGATACTCAAAATTGAGTTTTTCAATGAATATTTTAATATAATTTAAATAATTAATTAAATTTTAGTTTTTAAAAGATGACAGATAGTTAGAAATTTTTTTTCTCAAATGAAAACAGATTCTCATCCTCTTTTTTACTATTTCATTTTTATTTTTTTTTAATTGTTGAAACACTTTGTAATAACTCCCCCAATAAAAACAAGAGAGTGATGATTTGGTTTTGTTTCAGGTATTTACTTTATGTTGGGAAGCAAGTATACCGGTATTCAAGAACCTGATTCAATTAATGATCGAGAATAACCCAGAAATAGGATGGGAGGCATTGCCAAGACTGCTCAACAACTGTCCAAAACTAGAAACCCTTGTTATAAAGGTATAAAAGAAAACCCATTTATATCTTCTTTTTTTTGTCAAACAAGTGTATCTTTGTTTATCAGTTACAACTTAAACTTTGAAACATTTTCATCTATTCTTCTTCAGGGTCTCGGCCACAAGTATAACAATGGATGTGGGAACGTGTGCTGCTGTGACCACCCGAAGAATGTTCCTTCTTGTCTTTCATCTTCTCCAGTGAAGGTCCTAAAGATATTTAGTATGTTTGGACATATCGATGGCAACAGCGGGATGGACATAAATCAGATCAAGCATTTCTTGGAGAAAATGACGTGCCTTGAACAGTTGATCGTAAACTACAATACAGTAAGTATATGAATTTGCTGTGTATGTATCATTCAAGAGGCTTAAGAAGATTTCAAGAATAGCTTCACCAAAGTGCAAGATCCAAGTAATCTGTGGGAATCTTTGTTTGACATCTACTCTGCCTTCATCTTTATCGAAGAAATGATCTAGTCTTCCGGAAGAAGAATATTCTTGGTTTCTGAGCTAGACTCAAAACCAATTAAGTTTGCTATGTTACTGTCGTTTGTGCTTTTCTTATCATCTAAGATTATGATTTTTATGTTTCTGCTTTCCTTTTTTAAGACTAATTAAGGATGCTAAGTTTATGTGTTAAATATTGTTTCTTGGTTAAGGGCTAAGGATGGCTAAATAAAAGAAATTTGATATTTGAATCGGTAATTGGATTCGAGATCTCGGAGCCCAGCTTGATTTGGAACAAGAATCAAGATTTCATATTTTTATCTTTATTCCATATTTTTTTTTGTCTCTCCCTCTCTCAGAATGATAATGAATCATGGTGTGTTACGTGATCACCCAAGTTGCTTCAGGGTTTCCTCATCTTAAAATCATTGTCACTCAAGTACATGGGGGATGATAGGTACGATACTATTACGATTCAATAGTCTTTACGACCAAAGGAATATAAATGAAAATGGAGCGTATCCTCACAGTTTACACAGCCATTGATTTCTCTCGAAACAAAATCTATGGATCAATTCCTGAAACCATCAGTCTATTGAACGAACATCATGTTCTCAATTTGTCAAGAAATGCTTTCCATGTGGCACGTCCCATCATCCTTCTCAAACCTTACAGGTGTGATCTTAGACATCAACCCGTTGCCGATGCAGGGCTGTCTTTTTGCATGGACAAGTGGAGCGATCGAACAGGGTCAAACAGGATCCATTAAATATATTTTTAGTAAATATATCATGAATAAAGATTATAATAAGTTTTTTTTTAACCTTAAAAAATATTATAATAGATTATGATACAAAAATTCAATATAACTATATTTTTCGTATCTATTAATAAGTAAATATCAATATAATTTTCAAAATATCTTTTGATTTTGTTTACATAAGCAAATAAGAATGAAAAACAAAATTGACAACAAGAATAAAATAATCAATAAAATTAGCTTGATATTAATTATAAATTTTGGAAAGTGGACGTTAAAGCCTTTAATATTTAATAATATTTGACGAAAAATTCGGGACGATACAGGAGGGAACGGAAAACACGTCACAAAATTTTCAGGGCTTCTGATGAAAAAAACTTTATTATATGTTATAAGATATTACATTTGTTTTTTCTATAGTTATGTAGTTAATTATAGTTTTTTGGTTATTAAAAATAAACTACACCTATTATTAAATTAAGAACAACAAAATAAAGAGATGAATTAAGTGTTACAATTATGAATTACACATTTCAATTTTTTATGTATTTATGTTTTTTTTTTCCTTTAAATGTAGGTGACACATCACCTGCCACATGTCAGCATTTCAAAGCTCACTTCTCAAAAAAACCTTACTTTATTATATAAGATATTTGGGAAAGTTGGCATTCTAACTTGATTATATCTATTATATAAAAGATGGTTAACTCTCTCCATCCTTCTGCCACGTCAGCACACCAGAAGATGACACGTGTCTTTCATTATTTAATTTTCAAAATTTCATTTTATTTGTATTAAAACTTGCACCAATGAGGATTGAACCCATAATCTTCTCAATATAAAAAAACTGTTTTATCCATTAGACTATTAGTATTACTTGACAATCCTCTCTAAAAAATTATGATATTGTCTCTATGTTCTACACATTAAATTCAAAGCATTTTTTTTAACAATTGGAAGCACTTATATGGGAAATATATTGTATGATCACATTTGGACTTTAAATTTGATAGTTTTATATGTAAATTTGGATTTCTGAATTGAGTCAAAATTTTAGATTTCTGATTAGTGAAATAACAAATTTTTATTTTTTATGTTCATGTTAGTTTTGATCCGTTCATAATTAATTATATGGCAAAAATATTTTACGCATTAATTTCTTTAATTTCTCCAAAAAAACAACCTCTTCAATTTATCAAGCCGTGCTCGTGAAGTCAGCTGTGTCCGTACTTGTGAATTGGATAGGTGAAAACCCTGCATTGATGAAATAGATACAAGGAGTAGCATTTTTCATTCATCGATTTCCAATCACAAGAATGTTATCTTACTCAAGAGTCAAATAAAAGTTTTGCATCTTCTAACAAGTTTGATGAATATCGTTTAATATGCGCCTCAGAGGGGATGTAAAGATCCCCGTCAATTTTTCTTTAGGTGTATGGTCTAATATTTGTTTATAATATTCTACATAGCGAATTCGAATTGCAATCGTATGTGAAAATTGATCCAAACAAATTCTATAAATTGAAATTAATCAAATTAAATATAAGGATAGAGATAAAAAATCATTTATTAAACTTCAAAAATTCTAAATTAAAAAAAAAGAAATATAAGCTATAAATACGACTGTTTAACTTTATGGAGTTTGTGCGAATGGAATAAGTTGTGGAGGAAGATGGAAGGACTCTTACCGTCTTCATTCTATTCACATTCCGTCCATGTGAGTTTTAATTTATTTTAAAAATAATTTAGACTTTTAATACCTATTAAATTTGGAATAAACTTCCTTATAAAATCAAACCACACTTAATGCATCACCATTTTTGCTTTTTCATGCCCCAACAAAATTCTTTGTAAACAAAAATTGTATACTCTTTTAATATAAATATATAATGGTTGAATGTATCAAATTATAATTAATTTTGATTGGTGTGAGCATAGAAGTTTTGAGATATATAAATAAGACATCTTTGAAAGAATATATAGAAAAAAAATCCACGCGTATGCGCAGGTATTCTCCTAGTTGTTACTAATTAGTATTGTTATAAATATTGAAAGAATGAAACGTTTTCTTCAACAATTATCTAGAAAAATATTGTAAACAAGTTTTTTTGTCATAAAACAAAATAGAAAAAATGATTCTCAATCTTCAGTTTGATTCATTTGAAGCATAATATTAAGGTAATCTTATGTTTTATTTTAATTTATTTGAATTTGTTTCAATTCTTTTTAGGGATTTTTTTTTTATTGATATCCAATTGCCCTTCCGAAACTTAATGATTTTTTTTTCAATTCTTTTTAATTCTAATTATTATTTAATTTTGAATTTTATTTATAGGCTGATTTTTTTGAAGTTACAAACTCAAAAAAGATTAATCGAAAAATTCATAGAATCTCAAAATGAAGCTTTTACTAAATATTTAATGGAAAAGTAAATAATTCTTCTCGAATCAAAAATATTGAATCTAAAACTATAGAAGATTTGAATTAGTAGAAGAATTTACTTTAAAAAGAAGTTAGAAGAATAATGTTATATAATAAAAGTTATTAAATTATATCAATGTACTTTTTAATTTGATAAAAACATTTTATTGAACGATTCCTCTAGAAACAAAATCCATGGAACAATTCATGAATTTATCAGTCTATTGAACGAACTTCATGTTCTCAATTTGACAAGAAACGCTTTCCAGATGGCCACATCCTATCATCTTTCTCAAACCTTACAGGTGTGATCTAGGACACCAACCCGTGTTTGAGATGATAATGCAAATTTAAATGCAAAACTTCATAACCTTCACTAAGAATCAATGGTAAAAAACTAAAAATCATATAGGAGATACATATATGTTAGGCATTTAAAATAATAATGATAAACAATTATGGTATCGGTTATTTAGATTTTGCTATTATAAATATTATTGTCAATAAATAATGATATTATATTATTATAATTTGAGAGTCTTATTCTAAGTTCTAACTAAATATTTATAATCATAGTTACCAATATATCTACTATAATCTAATTTATGTGTTATTTCTAATGTTTATGAAAATTTAAAAATATAAACCTGTATAAAACCTATAAACAAAACAATAACACAACTTGTTGTTGTTGGTAGGTTGGTCGGTTGATCTTACGCTCGTTTCTGTCACTGTTGTTGCTGCTTTAAGCTTGGAGTAGTTCTCTTTTCAGTCTTGGTTCTGCTCAATTGTATTGGTTCTTAGCTCAAATTCAATGTCTCTGGTTCGTATAGAAAAGGTCGTGGATGAAGCTCGTTTCAACAGTTTCAGGTTTAGTGTCGAAGGTTCATTAACTAGAATCTCTCTTTTTAGTATCGTATAATATAGTTGGCTTCCTTTGTTTGGACTTTTGCTTCCATTTTTGGGGGCTTTGTTTCCGGAGATATCTTTATATTCTGCCGGATTATGTCTATTTTTCGTAATTTTGTTTTCTAATCGTTTCCAAAACGCATTGCTGTCCAATAATATATAATTGTCCAAGAATATAAGGTAATATTATCCCACTTAAATCTTATTTCTATTCACAATTTTATTTAATCGCATGGCTCCCACACTAGAATCGTAATGGCATCTAAAACAGATTGCCATTGGGAGCTTATCTCACTAACGGCAACCCTAATTTTCAATATCTGTTTCCTTCCTACCATAAAACCTCTGAATCTACTGAATAATCTTATGATTATGGACACAAGTAAATTTTCTCAATTTCTCACATTGTGTTTATATTTCATTATTTTCTAGTAAATTAGTTTTTTTGGAATCTTAAAGGAACCTTACAACTGTGTAAAACATTTCAGATTGCTCTTGTAATTGTTGATATTTTGTTCCAAAAAGATGGATTTTGTCTCAAGAGATATAATAAGCGATCTACCAAATCATCTGATGTGTAATATACATCATAGCATATTTGTTTTTTTATACAGGGTTTTGAGTGCCAACTTAAATATAAAACCTTATACATCTTTAATCAAAATTTAAAACTACTACTTTGGTTAAAACATCTTTTTGAATTGGTATGATGTCCACACGGATGGGTTATTTGAGATTGTCGTCTGCAATGGGTTAGCCCAATGATTGGGGGCCGGTATTGTATATTATAAAAATATAATAGGAAAAAATTCTCATAAAAATAAATTCAAATAAAAAAAGTACTAAGTTTAATTTTGTGAATTTAATGAATTGGGCTATATTTTTTTGGTCCATATAAAAAAACCAAAAAACATTATTAATTTTATATATATAAACATAAAAAAAAATTTCTTATCTAATGGGCCAGTGAAAATTGGGGGTCAAGTCAAAAATCTCATTTGGCTTGGTTCAGAGCCAGCCAAGGGCCAATCAACTCCATGACAAAGTGTCAAAGCTGTTTATCATAAAGCGTTCATGATTATTTAATACCTTTATAGTATATATTCAACCAATGTAAAATGTAAAATTCTGAGGTTTTTTGGCATGAAATGAAACACTTATTCAAAAGTTCATTTTTCACAATCATTCTGCAAAATTATTTTATACTGTATTTTGATTCCTGATAAATCACGATGACATAAATAGGAAAATAAAGAATTGGGACAAAAAAATACTAAGAAAAAAATCACTTTTGAGGACTCGTCGTTGGTGGCTCATTGTTTGGCCTCCGTAATCTCAAATTCTCAGCCCAATTCTTAGCCTCAGCGATGGCACTCTCTCTTTCACTGACTTCTTTTTCTTTGCCACTCAACATCCTCGGAGTCTCCTCCGGTGAGCTCACTGTCACCATCGCTTTCTTTTCCATTTCTACTCCCCGTCCACATTCAATGCTCTTTCTCTTCTCTTTGTTCGTTAAGCAATCAACTATGTAATCTAGAGCAACCACTACGTTGTTGATCGATGGTCTAGCGTTTGCGTCTTCTCTCACACACATAAACGCCTCGAGAGCTTTCTCCAAAGTTTTTTCCATGTAACGACCTTGTATCGACCTTGTGCCATCTCTTGCAGTGTCCGATTCTTGTGCTCAACCACAAGGTTATCCAATGTTATCGATACAAGGTCGTTACATGGAAATTTTTTTGGAGAAAGCTCTCGGATGGCGTTTATGTGTGTGTGAAACGACGCAAACGCTAGACCATCTATCGGCGATGTAGTGGTTGCTCTAGATTACATAGTTGATAGCTTAACGAACAGAGAGAAGAGAAAGAGCATTGAACGTGAACAAGGAGTAAAAATGGAAAAGAAAGTGATGGTGACAGTGAGCTCACCAAAGGAAATGCCGAGGATGTTGAGTGGTAAAGAAAAAGAAGTCAATGAAAGAGGGAGTTGTTTCTGAAGCTAAGAATCGGACTGAGAATTTGAGATTACGGAGGCCGAGCAATATGAGCCACCAACTCTGAGTCCTCTAAAATGAATTTTTTATTAAATTTAAATTCTTTTTATTCTTTTTTGTCTCAATTCTTTAGTTCTGTATTTATATCATCCTGATTTATCACGAATTAAAATATACAGTACAAAATAATTTTTGAAAAATGAATTTTGCAGAATGATTGTGAGAAATGAACTTATGAATAAGAGTTTCATTTCATGCCAAAAAAGTTACTAGTTACATATGTGGCTTACTCTTTAGGAACAAGTTACTAGTTAAGCTAAGGTTAGGACCAAGAGATGATATCTGTATCACCTCTGACATGGAGGTTGGAGATTTTTCTCTTCCAAAGGTTAAGTGTCTCTATCTTGATTCACTTTCATTCAAAGAAGGTGATGCTGGGTTTGCAAAGCTTACAACTGTAATCAATCAGAAATATTTCTACAGCAAAAAAAATATATATATATATCCACAGTCATATGTAAAGTTATTGTTGTTACCAATCAGGCTATAATGTGATATATCAAACATAAAACAATTCAAACGTTTATTAAAATATTCAACACTGATGTTTTGTTTAAACTTAAGATGTAGTTGTGTTTAATTTCGATTAGGGTAATGATCATTTTTCTGGCTAATGGATTCTTAGACCAGAGAGAGTATATATACTATATAGCGTGATGTTGGTTTCTAACTCTAGATCTCCTAACACATTGTGTGGCTTAATGTGGCCAATCTCAATCCAACTATTACTTCCCTAGCGAGAGCATGTCCATTTGATGATGATCATCATCTCAAAATAAAACCAAGATAAGATAATTACGAAATGAACTTAATTAGATTCAGATAAGGTCTCTAACCCAAATGTTGGTTTTGCAAAAGCTTTGTATTTGATTTTATCTAACCATCGAACAAGAAAGTATCTCTACCGGAACAAGATCTTTGCCTTGATTCAGCATAATCTTGACACACAGAGAGTAAAGAAGAAGAAAAAAAGAAAGAAAAAAAAAGAGAGAAATTAGAAAGTTATCCAAATTTAAGATTATTACAGTTGTTTTAGCTACAAATCGGACAACGAACAAGACCATTCTCGTTACACTCCGTACACCTCACCACCACGGCGTCGTTTCCCCATCCTTCCACCACTTTGCAGCTTCCATTACAACCGGAACACGGAAGGAACGATAAACCGCCGCATCCTCCGCAGCCGCCGCCGCCGCCGCGATCTTTCTTCCTCGGAATCCCTCGAAGCAAATCTCCAAGCATACCTTCCTCCACCAATCTCATAACCTCCTCTTCTCCGCCGATGTACCTCCCCTTCACGAAAACCCTAGGCGGCAACAACGCCGCCTCGTCTCCAGCCATGAGACTCTTTAGCTCTTCTCTGAACCCTCTGTCCATCGAGACGTCTCTCTCGCAGATTACTACACCGAAGCTCTCGATCGCAGCTCTAACGGCGTTACACGCCTCGAATGTCCGCCTCACGCCGCGCAGCGACGTCGTGTAGATCACGACGCGGTTCTCCCCGCCGCCGCCGGGAGGACAGAGGTTCTCCGAATTCTCCGCGAATTTCGGATCTAGCGGTCTCAGAACGTCGTCGTTCTCCGATTTATCTCTAGGGTTTTTCCAATTGGGATCCGAGTTCTCCTTGTTTACTCCGCCGGAGGAGACATTGCGTTTCACCGGAAGAGGAGAGAATCGGCAAGTATCGGCGTCGAGACCGGACATTAGCTCCCAGAAGTTAATAACCTCCGGCTCCGACTTGACGGTCACTGGCTCCTTACCGACGATGGTGAATCTCTCGGGAGGAGTCATCGGCGTCGCGGGTGTGGAGATAACGGCGGCGGAAGGTTGCGGCGGCGGAGAAGGCATAGGGTCGAGATTGAGGAGGCCGTAAGCGGTGGAAGTTAGCTTGACGAAGTGGCTGTGGCAGCCGGCGAGCTGAGAGAAATCATCGATTGGGTTCAGGAGGTTGGAGGAGACGCAACCCATCGCCGGAAGATTCGTCGGAGAAGTGTTTTGTTGCTTATTTGGTTTGAGATTCGAAAGAACAAAAAAAAAGAGTTTAGAAAATGGGGGAGAGATTGAGTGAGAGAGACGGTCGAGTGAGATTAAAGAGAAACTCACAAAACTGCTTAGAAAGCTCCTTAAAGAAAACACCAAAAATTTCTAAACTCGTAAGGGACAATGCACGTGGCATGTCCATCTCTTTCGTCAAACACGTTAGTGGCCATGGATGCAGAAGTTGTTAGGGACTATATAGTATATATATTAACCACAATTTTTCCCTTACATGTTTGACATTGGAATACAACAATGCTGACATTACAAGGGATAGCTCCCCAACTAGGTGCTAAAAATTAACAAACGTCGTGCCAAAAAGAATGCCTAGCAAGCTGAAGAAACAAAGACCAAAAGAAACATGCAACAATCACAGAGAGGATGAAACCTTCTCACCACTAAAGATATCGTTGAGCCAAAGAGGAGGCCCCGCTGCGACATAAGATTGAGACAACCGATACTTTGTTACACTTTCGGCGATGAGATAAACTCCTCTATTGGTTGCTCTATCTGCAACTTCCACATAACAAAAAGGAATTCGGTCTAGCAATAAAGAAAGATGGTTAACCTCCCACGTGAAGGATGGCCAAGCTTTTGGCCTCTGCAGCGCCTTCACCAAGGAAACCGCTTCAGTCGCAAAAATAATATTCTCATTTCGGTGGAACCACATACATTCTATGGCCCAGCTCACACACTTAAGAGTTGCGTCCTCTTTACACTGGACGTCGCCAAAATCCCTGCGACTGTGTAAAACCACTCACCCATTCTGATCTCTAAGCACTCATGCTCCCAACACAGCTTCTCTTCTTCGACCATGAAACCCCTATATTGCATTTCTTCCAGTTAGACTTTGGGGGTTTCCACTTCTTTTGAGTCAAACCAGACGTGAGCCCCGAAGACCCAATCAAGTTTATCTCTACTTCTTGGGCAAAAAACCAGACTTTTGATTCTTCCATGACCTTTTTTAGGGTCTGAGCGGGCGTAAAACTTTCACCATCAAAGAAGAACTTATTTCTATTCTTCCAAAGATACCATAATATCCAGGGGAAGCATCTTCTTACTTCCAACGGCACTTTAATGTTTTTTTCCATCATCATCACATACTGGGTGTTCGCATACAACGATACATCATGAAAGCCACCTTGTGGTACTGGAAAATCTGACAGCGCCCATACCTGACGTGCTAGAGGGCATGTAAACAGAACATGGTTAGCATTTTCCCCTTCTTCACCGCAGGCTTGACATCTCAGGTCCACCTTTATCCCCCTTGTTGCTAAACTTTTTGCCACCGGTAAGGCATCACTTAAGGCTCTCTAAACGAAAGTTTTGATCTTCGGCACGGTCTGAAGAAACCAAGCTTACTCTTTTAAGCTGTTTAAAGATGGATGCACTGCTGCTTCTCTGGCTACTTCAGAAATGACAAGAGTTGAAGCTAACCAGTAGGCTGATCTGACAGAGAAGTCTCCTCCCTTATTATGCCTCCAAACCCAGTAATCAGGAGATGAAGGAATTGGCCTTATAGCCTTGATCGCTAGGATGTCGGCCGGGAAAAAAAGATGTTGCAACTTATCCAAATCCCAAGACCGAGACAAGGGATCCAAAAGGTGTGAGACCGCAAGGTTCAAGTCTATGATTGGATTTTTAAACCCAGGAACCCTCAAGCCATTGCTCCCGATCCAAGGTTCTACACATAACTTGATTGTTTTGCCATCTCCAACCTTTTTAACCAGTCCTTTGACAAGTAGGTCTCTGCCAAAAATAATACTGCGACAGGCAAACGAGGGTCTAACTCCCAAAGACGAATCTAAAAAACTTTTGTGCACAAAGTACCTACTCTTCATAAGGTGAGCGAATAAGCATTCTGGATCTTGGAGCAAACGCCAAGCCTGTTTAGCTAGAAGGGCTTGATTAAACCTTTCTATGTCCTTAAAACCGAGACCTCCTAAATGTTTGGGAAGACACAGTTTCTCCCAACTGAGCCAATGGATCTTCTTATTGATGTCTAAAGAATTCCACCAGAAAGCCGACATCGCACTTGTGAGGTTTGCTATAGTAGACTTGGGGAGTTTGAAGCAAGACATAGCAAAAACCGGAAGAGCTAATGCCACCGCCTTTAGCATGACTTCTTTTCCCCCTTGAGAAAGACTCCTAGCAAACCAACTAGACATTCGCGATTTTAAACGGTCTTGAATAAAACTGAGAAGCTCCACTTTAGACCCACTGAAGCACTCAGGAAGTCCGAGATAAGTCCCTGCACCACCTTCATTATAAATGCCAAAAATATCCTGGATTTGCTTCTTAACATCATCGTCCACCTTCGCTCCAAAAGTAAGGGAAGATTTTGCTAAATTTACCACTTGCCATGTTGCTTCTCCGTACACTTTGAGGATCTCCTTCAAAACATTGCTTTGGTCAGATGTAGCTTTGCAGATAAACAAACTGTCGTCTGCAAACAGAAGATGGTGAATTGACGGACCATTAGCAGAGAAGCAGATCCCTTCTAAAACCCCCCGAGACTCAGCCTTTCTCAGCAGATGAGATAGACCTTCAGTACAAAGCACAAACAAAGCTGGAGACATCGGATCCCCTTGACGCAATCCACGTTATGGAGTAATCATTCCGAATGGTTGGTCGTTTATCAAAGTAGCATAGGTCACTGATGAAACACATAACATAACCCACTGGATCCATTTGGGAGAGAAGCTCAGAGATTTCAGAAGGCTCTCTAGGTATGGCCACTCCACCCTGTCATAGGCTTTAGACATGTCAGATTTTAAAGCCATAAATTCAGACGCAATAGGATGGGTACGCAGACCATGGACCAATTCGTGTGCTATAAGAATATTGTCGGATATGAGCCTTTCAGGCACGAAAGCAGATTGAGTTGGGGATACTATCTCCGCCAGGAAAAGCTTCAACCTTTAGACCAAGATGTTGGAAATAATCTTATAGAACACCGAGCAAAGGCTAATCGGTCGGAGATCGGTCATCTTCTGCGCATTGGGGATCTTCGAAAGTAGGCACATCAAAGTATAATTCCATTCTGCTGGAAAGGATCCTGAAGAGAAGAATTCTTTAACCTCCTTTGTCACTTGCTTGCCTATGACATCCCAATATTTCTGGAAAAAGAACCATGTCATCCCATCTGCTCCAGGGGCACTCGCAGCTTTTATCGCAAAAACTGCTTGGTAGATTTCCTCATCGGAGACAAAAGCTGTTAAAACTCCATTCATAGAAGAGGTCACCCTAGGACTGAAGTCCTCAAACAAATCATCATAACCGGTCGGCTTCGACGACTTAAACAGGGCAGAGAAATACGTTGTTGCAATTTCTCCCTTAGAAGCTTTCGAACGGTGTGGATTCCCATTGATATCCAACAATTTCTCAAGATCTTTTCTTCCACGATCCATGTTAACTGCCGCGTGACAGGACTTAGTATTTTGGTCTCCTTCTTTAAGCCATCTTTCTCTGCTTTTCTGACTCCAAAAAGATTCTTCCTCACGGTAAGCTTCCACCAGCTTTTTCTTGATGCTCAACACCTTATGAGACAGTGGATAGACTGAAGATTGCTCCGCTTCCAACTCGGCTTGGATGAGGATAATCTTTTCTCTTGAATTCAGATTGTTTTCCCTTTTTCATTTACTCAGCTCCTTTCTGACACTACATATTCTTCCTGCCACAGACAAAAGGCCACCTCTGAGAGGCTGATTCCAGGCTTTAATCACTGCCTCTCGTACAAGCGGTTTGTTGAAAAGCCTCTTATCAAACTTAAAGTTCCCCTTGTAGACCTCTTTGGACACCATCAGCTTGACTAAAACCGGTCTATGATCCGACCCTCTTTAATTCAAGAAAGTTTGATTTGCTGCTGGGAATTTTGAGAACCAAGCTTTATTCCCGAAACACCTATCGAGCTTGCATTGAACCCACCAGTCATATCTTTTACCTCCCCAAGTAAACGGGTTACCAAAACTAGGGAGTTCCTTCATTTCAGCCCCAGCTAGCATATCATTGAAGGCTACAAAAGTTTTGTCACTCCTCCTAGGACCACCGAGCTTTTCTCCATTATTACATAGATCATTGAAGTCCCCAATTAAACACCAGCTTTGTTTTCTATTCAGCCCAATCCGAGAAACCCTTTCCCAAAGCATAGCTCTATAATAAGCCGAGGGGTTACCATAAATACATTATATAAAACAACTCCCCTTTCCAAGCTGTACAAAAAGATCGATAATATTCTTACAAGAAAATTTGATCTCTACATTCACTGTCTTCTTACAAAAAAACTGCAAGACCTCCGCATTTCCCAACTGGCTCAACCGTATGTACACGTTCATAACCCATCCACTCCTGAATATCTACCAACACGTTTCTCCCATGCATCGTCTCCATAAGGAACAAGACGTCAGGGAAATGTTCTTTACGCATTTCCATGAGTCTGGGAATTGTCAAGTCTTGAGACCATCCCAAGCCTTGACAATTCCAGCTGATGATGCTCATTGGGACTTTGACAGTCCCTCACTTGGGACTATCAAAGGTTTGATACGCCTAGTATCATCGGTCGTAGAGATTTCCAACTCCTCTGCTTTACGCTTTGCCTTCTTGTTTGGAGTTTCATCCTTATTGGGTTCAGCCTGAACTAACTGCAGCATTTCAGACTTCTTTCTCCTACACTTATACGGCCTTTTCCTAGGTTTCTCTGATTTCAGAAGAGCCCCGGAAGAGCCAGCCTCAGATCACTACCTCTGCAATTCGCGGCCTCCCAGAATGAGGATTGATACCTACTTGACAGTCATCAAGCACCCCAAAGAGGGGGTCAGATTCTTGTAGAACAGGCGTTGGAAGCTTGGTCCCCAGAAAGCCTTTCTGTCGACGCTCAGCCGCTCGATCCTGATTTCTCTTAATCAACCTTGGACAATGATCTTTATCATGGGTTAGCATTTGGCAAGCTAAACACCTTCTTTGAATCTTCTCATAGAAATAAGAGATTATTGTTTGAGCTTTGGAGGGAAGGTTGATTACTTTCGATCTTCTCATGGGCTTTGTCACATCTAGCATCACCCTGACTCTGATAAACTCTTCGCTCTGCGGTTTTGACGGATCAAAAATCACTTCAATCACTCTTCCTGCAAACTCTCTGAAAGCATTGATGGTTGAAAGAGTACAATTATTCACCGGAATATTTCTCATCTGGACTCATACCAGTAAGAACTTGAGGAAATCATATGGTGGATTCGCCACCCATCTCTCGAAGATGATAGACCATTCATTGAAACAATAAACGGCCGTTGTCAGTATCTCTTCTAGATCTTTCTCCTCTCTAAAGAAAAACTGAAACCGCTCTCGAGATAGAGCCACACCTCTGATATTGTCGTATTTTTGCCACTTCTTCGGCATTTTCACTATAAATTTTGCCATATTTTGTTATCGCCACTGGAATTGTACTGCGGGAGATCCGGGAGGTCAAATTGAACTTCATCTTCATCAATAGATAGATCCATCATCGCTTTCATGACACTCGAAGACATGAACCAAACACATAATGAAGGAATCACTACCGGAGAAAAGATTTCTACGGATCAGAAACCAAATCGCCACACACACTCGGTAGATTGAAGGGAAGGAACTCGATTGATGGAAGGCAAACCCTAAGAAAGACACTGTTTAGGATAAGAAACGATGAAATGGGGCTTTTCGAACCACACAAACCTTATCTGATATGGGATGAGACCCTCTGTTTCTGAAAGAGAGTCCTAAGCAAAAAGCACGGGTGGAATGCGTGTGTTTTTTATTTCATGTTTGACGTTATATTATATCGTTTATCTTAAATTTCATAAAAATTATGAACTCGTCTTTGTGCAACTAAATAGACAGTTTGTACAAACACATTGAACTTTGCTTCTTCGAAGAACTAGTCACAATCCGACATATGTTTAATCATTATTATTATTTTTATAATTTTGATATATCATTTGTTATTGAATCCCCCATTCTATTGTAAGAAAATGATATTCTATGTACTGTATATAAAGTTGTCACAACTTGAAAAGTTTATGGTATTAGACTGTAACATGAATAATTTTTGGAATCTATCCTTACTTTAAGTTCAATGGAGATCGGTAAATTGAACTATTGGTATATCGATTTTGTTGGTAGGTTGATTTTAAGAGATTTTTAAATTTCTTAGATTCTACAGTTATCTCTTTTGATTTATGTTATTTTTTATTTCATCTCATAATATTGATATTTCAAAGTTGATACAAATGTAGAATAGATTTTTGAAATACATTCACTTATACACAAAAGGTCATAAAACATAAACTAATATAAGAAAGAAATGAGACAAAAACAGCAATAGCTAAAACCTACATTGACACCGACTACAATATTTACCATATAACCATGTTGATGCTGCAGCCCACTGAAAAACAACAGAACCGATAAACCCAAGCAACATTTTACCTTCTGTAAGCAAACATAACCTGAAGGTAGGCACAATTTGAATTCCACCAGCAAAATTGTAACAAAAAAAAAATGCAAAGACATGATCCAGCAACCGTCAAAGACAAGTAATTTATGGAAAGAAGCCTCCGAAATAGAACAGGGCTCAAAACGCAGAATCTTGAAATTATACCAGGAAAACGCTAAATAGGATCAACACCTTTTACACGCAGACACTCGCGAACACAATCTCAGAAACCTACAGACAAAAGGTTGATTACCTCCTCGCAAGAGAAAAGTTGAAGATCGAAACCACTGCTTCGTCTTGAAACCAAACCCAAGACTCCAGAGAATCAAAAGAGATCGGAAATTAAATTATTCCACAGGAAGATACCATCCAAAAGACGAGCCCAAACCCAAAACCTACACTATTCTGAAACCCTACAACTACCAAGAAAACGAGACAGGACAGCAGCACAAAGTAACACAAGGCTTCCAGACCAAACCCTAACAGTGAATCTAAAAGCCTAACAAGCAAAAGGGAAAGAGGCAATCAATGCGAAACTGAGACACCTAGATCTGGCAACAAGCCACCACCCCTGACCGGGATACACACCTCCATGAAGCCAAAAAGTTTCAGGACATCGCCTGAAAATCCGAGCTGTTGAGAAAAAATGCCATCAGATCGAGTTCGGAAAATCAACCTTTCATCTCGCCTAGAAACACCAGCAAACAACAACTAAAACAACAACGAATATGACAACACGATCTCCTTACTAAAGTGACATCGAAGCACCAACTACCGAAAAAAATACCAAACGACGAAAATTCTTTTCTTTTTTTCGCTTTCGCTCTCAATTTTTTTTTTATATATTTTTATTAAATTTATATTATTGTTTGATAATTTTATAATTCCATTAAAATCTCATTGTAGAAAATAAATTAAACTCTAATATACCATGAGACATCATGTCACATGATTGTTTAGTTAATACAACTTTCAACATACCATGAATATCCATTAAATTTATAAAATTATAATGATTTTTTTTACAGTAATTATAATGATTTATCAGATAAAACACAATTATTTTATGGATTTTTTTTAATAAACAAAATTCTGTTACTTGCACAAAAGAAAAAAAAACTCTGTTAAAATTTAATATTTTAAAGGTTATATTACAAATAATTTGGTAAAAAATTAAATTCAACGAATTTTATCTAAATCTTCCGAGTTAAGAAATCTCTTATCCAACCAAATTGATGATTATTCCGGGTTAAGAAATTAGACCCGGAATTTAACTTTAGTCGGGTCGGGTTTAAAACTTTTATAAATGCCCTCATAATCCGTCTTGGTCCCTTCACGATTTCTCTTCTGTTCCTCCGATTTGAGCGTTTGCTACCTCGAAGCTTTTTCTCCGATAACTCGCCGTCTCCTCCAATTGAGCTGGTTCACCTTCTCCGGCGAAGGTTACTTATACCCTCAATTAGGGTTTCAGAGGAAGACCCCAACCCACATCACGTTCAGTGAATGGTATCGTGTTCCCAATTTCTCCCGTTTTGATTGCAACTCAGCTTACTCCAAGATTGATCAATGGGGTTTTGATTTGGGCTGTCTCGTAAAGAGAATTTATTCGCTTTTGATGAAGTTGTTGTTGGGTATCTGTCAGATAACGAAGCTGGCTGTTGTTCCCAGGTCCGTTTAAGGTTGATTGTAATTGTAATAATGTGTTCTGTTTTCTCTTGAAGGTTGCAATTGAGAGCCCTGATACGTTTTAATGGTTCGGGATCTGGGAAGGAAACTTGTCTTGCCTTCTCTCGGTTTTAGCCATTGCAATTGAAGCTTAAACATGGCTGAATCCAACGGCAAGGGCTCCCACAGCGACACTTTCTCAGGTAATATACATGCAGTCTCGTATCAAAGTGTGTTTTTTTCTTGTGGAATATTGGATTGCTACGATATCTGAAACAAGAGATGTCCTTTGTATAGCTTTTCTCCTCTCTCAATAGTCAGAATTTAGCTACTGTTCGGTGCCTTTAGGTCAGCTCATGACTGTTTTACGGGTTTGAACTTGGGATAGAGTTTCGTTAAGTAGAAAAGGAGCAGCCTTTAGTGATCCTGGACATGTTTTAGGGTGTAGTTAGGATCCTTTTTTTCTTCTGAAATTTTAATGGGAAGAGGGTTTGTAGGATCATAACTGATGAAGAGATTGGAAATAGTATTTTTATTAGATAGAGGTTTAGAACTGCAGCCTGATTAGATGGTAGAGAGAAGAAGAAGCCAATGATAAGGTGACCTTGGAACCAAGGAGTGTCCGTATGCAATCATAAATTAGATGCGTGCCTCGTGATTATTAGACTTTCATGATGATTATCACATGCATTCCCCATTGCTACCAAGATTTGTTTGGTGGACGCCAATATTTGCATGTTGTCCTTTGCAGATGATGATGAGGAATATGAGGACAACAACAGGGGATTTAATCTGGGTTTTATCTTCGGAAATGTTGATAACTCTGGGGACTTGGATGCTGATTACCTTGATGAGGTAAACTATTCTACTCTTTTTGACCTTGTTGAAGACATTATTTCATGGGAAAATTGGTCTCCCTTTTGCTGTATCTGCTTTCTGAGCTTAGTAACTGCAAATGGATATCTGTATTTTGTTAACTATTTGAGTTGTAAATTCTCCACCAAGCATACCTGTGCCAATGATATCATTTCAATTTTACAGGACGCCAAAGAACATCTTTCTGCATTGGCAGATCAGCTGGGTTCATCTCTACCAGATATAAATGTAACATTCTATGCACTCTTACATTTTGTTTCCTAAAGTTTATAGCTGAGTGAAAGGCGAGTCTTTTATGTGATTTTTAATCCTCTTTTTGTTGTACTGGGATGCCAAAAAATGGTGTTTCGAATTCAACAGTTGTTGGCAAAATCAGATCGTACAACAAGTGATCCAGCTGAGCAAGGTGATGTTGTCGGCCAGGGTCGTCTATCTCATGCAGTTTTTATTTTCTATTAGTACCCCCATTTAACTTCTAGAGTGCATTATACCGTTTCTTTAAAACCATACTGGAAGAGTTACTACTACTAGGAACCCTGCTAGAAACTTTCTATCTCACAGTGGACGATCCCATCACACGGGTCTTGCATTCTTCACTTTGGTTCTAGTCATAAATCATAATCTATCTACTGTTGGTTAGTTTAATGCACATTGTTCTGCATAAATCGTTTATAACGTTTTGACGGCTTATGTTTGAGATCCTTAAATATGCAACAAGCCCTGCCCATAGCAGTTACATACTGATACTATTTACATTACTAAATCCTGGTCATCAGCTTCATTGACACTGATGATTTGTCGTGTAGATTATGATAGAAAAGCTGAGGATGCTGTTGATTATGAGGATATTGATGAACAGTATGATGGGCCCGAAGTTCAAGTAGTTAGTGAGGAGGATCATCTACTGCCCAAAAAGGAATATTTTTCGACTGCAGTTGCTTTGGGTAGTCTAAATTCCAGAGCTTCTGTGTTTGACGATGACGATTATGATGAGGAAGAAGAACAAGAGGAGGAGCATGCGCCAGTTGAAAAAGCTTTTGAGACTGAAGATAGGGAACCAGGTTTGCATTTAGAAATCTTCCGTTTTTTGTACAAACACATTTGACTGTGTACTTTTGTTGTGTCATTTCATGAATCTCAAATTGGTTTAGATGAGTTATTTTCCCGGAAATTATACTTGTTAAGCTCAAGCATATGATAACTTACAAAATTGTAGTCAAGTGCGTCATTGGAAATTTTCTTATATGCCTCTTGAGCTACTGATTATGAAACATAAAAAATATTTTCTTTACAGTTTTCTTAAAGGAAGACAAAGCCTCGGAATATGAAAAGGAGACTAGAATCGTGGAAAACGAGGATCAGATGGACACAGAAGATGCCCAGGAGGTCAGTTTCCCCCACCCCCCAAAAAAGGGAAATTGTGTCTCACACAACATATTTTTGCTGTGGGATGATTTTGTTCTGTTAGTGATCTCATCAAAACATTCAGGAGGTGGTGGATGAGTTATTGGAAGGTACATTAGATGGGAAAGGCGCCACCCCACTGCCTACTCTGTATGTGGAAGATGGCATGGTCATCTTACAGTTCTCCGAGATATTTGCTATCCATGAGCCACCACAGAAACGGGACAAGAGAGAACATAGATATGTCCCTTACAGAGGTATGTAATCTGGAATGTTCTTCCTATATAATTTCTTCTCAAACCGCGTTTGAGTTTTTTGTGCTGTCCATTGGTTGTTAAAATCTGCAACATCAAATAAAATTCTCTAGATTTTCTTGTATTTCCCCTTCAATTCTAAAGGCCATTAGGTGTTGAAAGCACGATAACTTTTCCTCTTATGTGGCTCAGTCTCTTCATGGCAAGAATGAACTAGATCTGTGTAGTTGGTGCCACTAAAATGATGTGCTACATTCTTTTTCTTTTTCCAGAGAACTTCATGTTTTTTTTCCATTTCTCCCTTTGTCTTATTGTTTCTGTTGTCTCTGCATTCTTCTTTTTTCCTTTTGTTTGTAATTCATCTCTTCATGTGGAACTCTTACATCATAGCCTTCTTTCGTACAGACAAATACAAATCTATGGATATCTCTGAGCTTGTTGAAGATGATGAGGAGGTACTCCTGAAGACTCATGGTAGGATGGAAACTCATGTTGAACAAGCTGAATTGATTCAGCTGGATGTTCCCTTTCCAATTAGGGAGGGTTTACAGCTTGTAAAAGCTGGCACAATTGGAGGTATCACACCAGAATCAAGAGAATATACCAAGCTAGGAAGGGATTCATGTATCATGGGTGAACTGTTGAAGCAGGACTCAATAGAAGATGATTCATCTTTGTGCCAATCTCAATTATCAGTGGAAGTTTTTCCTCTTGACCAGCATGAATGGGAACATCAAATTCTTTGGGAAAATTCTCCTGAAATTAGTTGTAATTCTGGTGAGGGCTTCGAATCTGAACTTGAGTCAGAAGGTATGCTGGTTCAAGGAACAAATTCAGAGACTGAACAAGAAAGCTTGAATGTGATGAACTCTAGAGAGAAAGCTCAAGCTGACAAGAATATGCTTGTGCCTTTTTCTGCCAATCTCTTGGAGTCTTTTGGCTCAAGAGGTTCCCAGTTTACAGACGAGTCCACTAACCAAAGTAGACATCATCCACAACTCCTACGGTTAGAATCCCAGTGGGGTGAGGATCATCTTAGTGAAAATGACAACGCTGGAGTGGAAAATATAAAGCGACGTGAAAGGGATGCTCTTGGGCGCTTTAGCAGACTTGCATTGCAAGAGAGGGATATGGGGGATGAGGCATGGTTAGATAGTATAATATGGGAATCAGATAAAGAGTTGAGCAGGTCTAAACTAATTTTTGATCTTCGAGATGAGCAAATGGTCTTTGAAATTTTGGATAATGAGGAAACAAAACATATTCAACTTCATGCTGGAGCTATGATTGTATCCCGGTCTTCAAATTCCAAGGATGAAAGCTTCCAGGAAGGCTGTGAAACAAATTCTGGGTGGCAATTCAATATTTCTAATGACAAGTTCTATATGAATGGGAAAAGCTCTCAGCAACTGCAAGCAAATACTAATAAATCTGGCGTTCATAGTTTGAGAGTTTTTCATTCAGCACCAGCAATTAAATTGCAGACGATGAAGAATAAATTGAGCAAGTAAGTGGGCATTCATATTTTGATATCGTTTTGTATTTGCATTCTGCGTACTCTAAAATGTTTCACACGCCGGATATTTATTTTCTTACATCCATTTTTTAAAATGTTTTGAGTTAACTTATTGCAGTAAAGACATAGCAAATTTTCACCGGCCCAAAGCTTTATGGTATCCACATGACAATGAGCTAGCCATCAAGCAGCAAGGAAAGTTACCCACCCGAGGATCCATGAAAATTGTAGTTAAGAGCCTGGGGGGTAAAGGAAGCAAGCTACACGTTGGCATAGAGGAATCTGTCTCTTCTTTAAAAGCCAAGGCTTCTAGGAAGCTAGGTTGTGTTTTCCTTTCACTTTTTGTCTACCGCATTATGACATGGATTCTTTTTGGAGAACACTCAATTCGATTTGTTTCATGACAAACTTTGGTGCTCACTTGCTACAATTGTTTTGCAGATTTTAAGGAAACAGAAGCAGTGAAGATGTTCTATATGGGAAAGGAACTTGAGGATGAAAAGTCTCTTGCTGTACAAAATGTTCAACCAAATTCCTTGGTCCATGTTGTACGTACCAAAGTACATCCGTGGCCATGGGCACAAAAGCTGCCTGGTGAAAATAAATCCTTGAGACCTCCTGGGGCATTCAAGAAGAAATCTGACCTGTCTACTAAAGATGGCCATGTATTCTTGATGGAGTAAGAAAAAGTTCTATAAAAGACTTGCCTGTAAAATCAGGAACTTTTTTTGTTTTGTTCTTTTTATGGCATGCTACATTTTGGCTCGTGGTTATTTTGATCTATGTCTATCAGCAGGAAAATTTTGTTTTGGAAATCCTCATTTTGTTTCATTGATCTGTGTAGGTATTGCGAGGAGAGGCCGTTGATGCTCAGCAATGCAGGAATGGGTGCAAATTTGTGCACATATTACCAGAAGTCATCCCCAGAGGATCAACATGGGAACCTGCTGCGCAATCAAAGTGATACTTTAGGGAATGTGATAACTCTAGAACCTGGAGACAAATCCCCTTTCCTTGGGGAGATACACGCTGGTTGCAGTCAGTCATCTGTTGAAACAAACATGTATAAAGCACCTGTTTTTCCCCAAAGATTGCAATCAACAGATTATTTGTTGGTCCGGTCTCCTAAAGGAAAGCTCTCTCTAAGGCGTATTGACAAGATAGTTGTTGTTGGACAACAGGTTTGCCTTTTCCCAAGATTTCTCTCTTAGAATTTATGTCCATGGAAGGTGTTATTGCATATCTATAGATACACACAATCAAGAATGAATTTATGCTTGTGAATTAGTAGCGTAACAATGGAGCTTACTAGCCTGAGTGAATTAAATTCTATTGCGTCACCACTTTTACCTTTGGTACTTTGGCGTCGGTATCCTAGCAAAATTTTAGGATAAGTGATGGTAGAGATAGTAAATGAAGAGCTAACAGATCTAGAAAAAATAGATATTTTTGGGAAGGTACTCCAGTGATCAGAGAGATGTGAAATGCTCATTTCAGTTGTGTTATAAGTCACAAGAGTTTGGTTATGAGTTTAACCTGCAGTATACTTAATCGTGGCAATCTGCAGCTTATTTGGTTTTAGTTTCATAAAATCAGCGTGCTCAGATTATATATTTTCCAGGAACCTCGCATGGAAGTCATGTCTCCTGGATCAAAGAATCTACAGACTTATTTGGTGAACAGGATGTTGGTCTATGTGTACCGGGAATTTACGAAGCGTGGTTTGCACCACCCAATTGCTGCAGATGAGTTGTCCTTCTTATTCTCTAACTTAACAGATGCGGTCGTCAGGAAGAACATGAAAGCTCTTGCTGTTTTGAAGGTATCTCATCAAATTCTCACTTCTGTATAAGCAGCATCTAGAGTTGCACGCTTACGCTTTCTCACTTTTCTTTCTTTTCTGCGTCATCACGCTTCTGTATCATATCATCGTGCTGACCTCTTACATGAATGTACAAATTGCAGAGGGATAAAAATGGTCAGCCTTGTTGGTTCAGGAAAAATGAATTTCAAATTCCACCTGAGAATGAGCTAAAAAAGTTGGTGGCACCAGAGCATGTAAGTTTCTCCATTGAGTTTATTCCATGGTTGAAATACACGCCATCTGCTGTTCAGAGTTGCAGTTAATTAGCTTTTGAGAGCTATTACTGGAAATATACTTTTTAAGATGCATGATTTTCTATATTTTGTTGGCTTAGGTGTGTTCCTACGAGAGTATGCTAGCTGGGCTGTATCGGCTCAAACATTTAGGGATCACCCGGTTTACATTACCTGCCAGCATATCAGCTGCATTGACTCAGCTGCCAGACGAAGCTATTGCTCTTGCCGCTGCATCACATATTGAGAGGGAGTTGCAGATAACTCCATGGAATCTAAGCTGTAATTTTGTTTCCTGTACAAATCAGGTGAGCATCACTTATCTATATTGGGGAGTTACATAGCCAGTGAGTTCTTATCTATATGTTATGTTAGGAACTTAGGAGTTTAGTTATCCCTAATCCGTGAAAGGTGAGGTCATTATAGATACGCCGGGGTGAGACATTACTAGTACTTTCCCAACAACACTAGATTCTATTTCAGCTCTATCTATACTAGTTTTTGTTAAGAGTCTTTCCGAATCTTGTCAGTGGAAGTGGATTTGATGCTTCTGATCATTCATCGCCCATGCTTTAGCTACTTGGCCGGTTTGATGCTCACATATCTGATTTTTGTTTGTTGGTTTGATTAGGATAGAGCAAATATAGAGCGTTTGGAAATTACTGGGGTTGGCGATCCGTCTGGACGGGGTCTGGGATTCAGCTACGTCAAAGCTGCGCCAAAAGCACCAGCTGCAGCCGGACATATGAAGAAAAAGGCAGCAGCTGGCCGTGGAGCCCCAACTGTTACTGGTACAGATGCTGATCTTCGCAGATTAAGCATGGAAGCAGCTCGAGAGGTACACTTATTTATTACAGATGTCTAAGAACCTAAAAGGACATCTTTCTTACAAGTTGCCCGTTTCTTCTAGACTTCTTCTAAAGTAAAGCCCGTTGGATTTTTTTAATTAAGATATGGTTTGGCTGCTCTCTTTATAGGTTCTTATCAAGTTCAATGTCCCTGATGAGATAATTGCCAAGCAAACTCGATGGCACCGTATAGCTATGATACGGAAGCTATCAAGTGAGCAGGCGGCATCTGGTGTTAAGGTGGACCCTACAACCATAGGCAAGTATGCCCGTGGCCAGTGAATGTCTTTCCTGCAGATGCAACAGCAGGCCCGAGAAAAGTGTCAGGAGATTTGGGATAGGCAACTTTCATCCCTTTCAGCTTTTGATGGTGATGAGAATGAAAGTGAAAATGAGGCTAACAGTGATTTGGACTCCTTTGCTGGAGATCTGGAAAATCTACTTGATGCTGAGGAAGGTGGGGAGGGGGAAGAATCTAGTATGTCTAAGAATGACAAGTTGGATGGAGTCAAGGGTCTCAAGATGAGACGGCGGCCATCTCAAGTTGAGACAGACGAAGAAATCGAAGATGAAGCTACTGAATATGCGGAGTTATGCCGATTGCTGATGCAAGGTACGTGCTTCCAACTAAGCATTTGTGTTATTAGCTAAAGACGTATTTGTCAATGAATCTCACTGACTGGTGATGCTTATTTTAGAGGAGGATCAGAAGAAGAAAAAGAAGAAGATCAAGGCTGTGGGAGAAGGAATGGGATCCTTTCCTCCTCCACGGCCCAATATAGGTTTTCAGATTGCTGAGCCTGTAAGAAATGCCACTGTCATTGACAAGAAACCTATTGCGACCCAACCTGATGCATCTTTCTTAGTAAATGAGAGCACCGTCAAAGACACCAGAAATGTGAGTAGATGTTTCGAAATTTCCAAAACCCTCTTGCTCTTACCTTTTCCGATTACTGTGTCAAATCTTGAGGTCTTGCGTGTGTTGACAAACTTGTATCTTTGTATTCCCCTCCATTGGCAGGTTGATAGCCCTATTATTAAGACCCCCAAAGGTAAACAGGTAGAGAGCGGCAATTCTCTGGGCGCGTTGAAGAAGGTCAAAATACTGAATGAAAACCTAAAGGTACAATCAAATCAGTACAACATGTATAAACTAAAGTTAATATATTCTAGTTCCTTTATGGTCATCTGGAGGTGTTGTCTGTTCTCTCGGTCTAAACCAGGTATTCAAGGAAAAAAAATCGGCGAGAGAAAATTTTGTTTGTGGAGCCTGTCGTCAGGTATATTTGCTTTTTAGACTAGATTATGAATCTAAACTTGCTTCTAAGAGAAAAGCGTTCTGACTATTATCTTCATGGCCAGCATGGACACATGAGAACCAACAAACATTGCCCAAAATACAGAGAAAATACAGAATCACAGCCCGAAGGTACAGATTTGGAGAAGTCTGTGGGAAAACCGAGTTCTTCAGAACTTTCAGGTCAGGTCAAGCTGAAACCTATCAAGAACAGCAAGGCTGCGCCAAAAATTGCGATGAAAGTTTCTGTAGATGAAGCTCCGATGGGGGATAATTCAACTTCCAAAACTGGGGGTCTCCCTCTGAGGTTTAGATATGGTATCCCCGCTGGAACTATGTCAGATAAATCTGGTTCAGAAGCTCCAGGAAGTTCTGAGCAAGCAGCGATGTCTGACAAAGACACTGGAACTAAGTCCACATCTAAAATCAGCAAACTCAAGATTTCAAGTAAGGCAAAACCTAAAGAATCAAAGGTTGAATCTGACAGACTTTCGCATCCATTGATGCCTACATATAGCGGAGAGAGAGGGGAGAGCAAATCTCACAAGCCTTCTGTTTCTGGACATCCCTTGTCTAGTACAGAGAGAAATCACGCTGCCTCAAGCAGGCACACTATTTCTATTCCGCAGCCATCATTAAGCATGGATAGAGATCAAGCTGAATCTCGTAGGCCTCATCTCGTGATACGACCGCCTACAGAAAGAGAACAGCCTCAGAAGAAACTTGTTATAAAACGTTCGAAAGAGATAACTGATCATGACATGAGTAGTCTTGAAGAGAGTCCACGGCTTGAGTCCCGGAAAACAAAAAGAATGGCAGAACTGGCGGGTTTTCAGAGACAGCAGAGCTTCAGATTGTCAGAGAACTCTCTAGAGCGGAGACCAAAAGAAGATAGAGTACGGTGGGAAGAAGAGGAGATAAGTACTGAAAGGCCAAGGGCGAGAAGGGATTATTATGATATGGCTGTATCAGAAGAACCCAACGAGATAGCTGAGATCAGAAGATACGAAGAGGTAATACGGAGTGAGAGGGAAGAAGAGGAACGACAAAAAGCCAAGAAGAAAAAGAAGAATAAGAAGCTGCAACCCGAGTTAATAGAAGGGTATCTGGAAGATTATCCTCCTCGAAGAAACGATAGAAGATTGACAGAAAGAGGCCGGAACGTCAGAAGCCGTTATGTCTCCGACTTTGAAGTAAACGGTGCAGACTATGCGCCTCAACCAAAACGACGCAAAAAAGGAGAGGTAAAATTCTGTTTCCCATTTGTATTGCTGAAATTGTCTAATATCACATTTAGATTTCTTTGACTTGCCAGAAAATGAATAGAGAGAGAGATCTTGAAATTTTAATTTGAAAAAAAATGGATGAAATCAACTGATACACGATCCTATGAGCTCTAGGAAACTCATGTTTTGTTTTCTCTCCTCTCTATTCAGGTTGGCCTAGCAAACATCTTGGAAACCATAGTGGACACACTAAGGCTTAAAGAAGAAGTGTCACGGCTCTTCTTGAAACCGGTGACCAAGAAGGAGGCTCCGGACTATCTTGACGTAGTGAAACGCCCGATGGATCTCTCGACAATCCGGGATAAGGTGAGGAAGATAGAGTACAGAGACAGAGAGCAGTTTAGACACGACGTCTGGCAGATCAAGTTCAATGCCCATGTTTACAACGACGGGCGTAACCCGGGAATACCGCCTCTAGCAGATCAGTTGCTGGAGATTTGTGATTACTTGTTAGATGATTATAACGATCAGTTAACAGAAGCAGAGAAAGGTATAGATCCCAATGACTGAGAGAGATTCTAAAGATAGAATATCTGTAATCCTCTTTTAGGCCAAAAAAAAAAATGGGGTTTTTAGCTTAGCTAATGTAATTTGTACGAAAAAGAAAACATTTGCCATGTCTGTGTAAAGCTGAAGTAATGAAAAGAAAAGAAAATTGTTATTTGTTTGTTTGTAAAATTTTTGAGGGTTTCACTAATGTGATGATTTGAGATTCATTCATCATCGCCGTCTTGCTCTTACATCCAGACAAAACAGAGAGAATTGGCTTTAAAATACAAATCCTCAAAATCTAATCTTTGTTTCGTCGGAAAATCAATGGCTTCTCTGATGAGGCAAACAACTCAAGTACACTCATCACCTCCTCGTAAGCTCGGTCTCTCTCTTCTTCAACACCATTCTCGCACCTCTATTATCTCTTTCCCGACTCAGAGAAACCGAAACAACCTTATTATCCTCAACCCGTGTCGTTCTTCGTCGTCATCATCCATGACTGTGCCGAGCAACGCAAAGAGGAAGAGGACAAAGTACAGGAAGCAGTACCCGGGAGAGAACGTTGGGATAACAGAGGAAATGAGGTTCGTCGCTATGAGATTACGCAACGTTAACGGAAAGAAATTGGATCCTAAAACCGATAAGAACGAAGAAGAAGAAGAAGAAGAAGAAGAAGATGATGAACTGAAGGGAGAGACTTGGAGTCCGAGCAAGGAAGGCTTTCTTAACTTCCTGGTCGATAGCAAGCTTGTCTTCGATACTATCGAGCGAATTGTAGACGAATCTGAGGATGTTTCCTGTAAGAAAGCCCCTTTCTTTTTGCTTCTTGAACTAATTTCACTTTTCAAGAGTGAGTGAGTTGTATGGAATTGTTAATGATTTGGGTTTTGTGGGTTTTGTGGGAATTGTAAAGATGCTTACTTCAGGAGAACAGGATTAGAGCGATGTGAAGGTATTGAGAAGGATCTAGAATGGTTTAGAGCACAAAATCTGGAGATCCCTGAACCAAGTCAGATAGGAGTTTCGTATGCAAAGTACTTGGAAGAACAAGCAAGTGAAAACGCAGCTTTGTTTCTTTCTCATTTCTACAGCATCTACTTCTCGCATATTGCTGGTGGTCAAGTTATAGTGAGACAGGTAAGTTTCTTTAGGACGATGAATTGTCTGATAAAGTGTTTCATAAAAGTTATATAACATTAGAAGAGTTTGAGGTTGAAAGATTAGTATATATAGATAAAAGTGGATTCAGGAGAGTTTTGTGGGTAAAGATGGTATGAGAAAGTTGTGATGAGAATGAGAATGAGAATGGTAGACGAAAGAGAACCGTAAGTTTCTTAAGGATGATGATGTTCTAACAGTAACAGCTCAGTTTTGTTAAGAGTTTAAAAGATGAATATATAGATATAAGTGATATGAGAGAGTTGTGATAAGAATGAGAACGAGAATGGTAGACGAATGAGAACCGTAGTAAAGAAACATTGAGCTCCTAAACCCAAACCAACCAAGACCAAGCTTGCTCCTTTGTGTCGTCATCAATAATCCTAGAAAACATGTTCTGTTCCATCTTCTATTGATATCCCTTGATTTAGACTGTCATCATTGCCTGGTTTTCAAAATGTAAATTTGAGCAACTGATTCATTCAGGTATCTGAGAAGCTTCTAGAAGGGAAAGAGCTGGAGTTCAATAGGTGGGAAGGTGATGCACAAGAGTTGCTTAGAGGCGTCCGTGAGAAGCTCAACGTGCTCGGGGAGGTGAGATAGTCTATGCTATTATAAGAGTAACTCTTCATTCCTCCAGTGCCTTAAAAACTATATCTTCTCTAAATGATTTTGATTGATGCTTTTGGGAAATGAAGCATTGGACTCGGGACGAGAAGAACAAATGCTTGAAGGAAACCGCAAAGGCATTTAAGTATATGGGGCAGATAGTTCGGTTGATAGTCTTGTGAAAAAAGATCTCTGTTTCAAAGAGTACCAAAGAGTCAGAGACAGAGACTCGTCTCCCTGGTAGATTGCATTCCTCCATTTGGCATTGTGCTCTTGCTAATTCATGACAGTGCTGGAATTGAAGCTTATGAACACCAGCCTCCATGGCTGAAAAGAGCAACCTTGTGTTCTTTGCCCTGTTTAAAGTCAATGGCTTGAGAGGCATTGTTGTTATTAGATGTAGCCAAAGTCTGTGGCCTCAAAGTTTGATGAGATATTGTCGTTGCTTAGTGTAAAAACTAAAAATCTTTGTCACGCAACAAATTTTGAGGTTTTCGTTAATGGGAAATAAGCAGCTTAGATCTCTCAAGTTCGAGAACCATTGGTTTGAGAGGTAAGCCTTTATATCAAGAGAGCAGCTACAAATAAACCTGAAAGGATTAATGGGCTGACTAAAACTGAGCCCAAAATGCCGGAAACACCATTTTCATTTTCACACGACTGTGCAAGGTTTCCAAATCAGTCGGCAGTTTCAAACATTTCCCACCATTTTCGTTGCTTACACTTTTCTTCAGTCACTCTCTCCGTTAATCTGTCTCTCTGTGTTCGAGAATCGAGACAGAATATTTGGGATGTGCATCTAAGATTTACCATTATAGGGGTTTTAGTTTGATTCAATTGGCCCTTTGGCCGAGAAATAATGTTTGGTAGAGGGAAATCGAAACAGGAGGCTTGTTCCAAAGGGTTGAGACAGAGGTTGAAGGAAGACAAAATAAGCCAGTTACCTGATCCTCTGATAAGTCACATCCTTTCTCATCTTCCCACAAAGGAAGCTGTTTGCTCAAGCGTTTTTGTCCACAAGATGGAAAAGTCTCTGGCTTTTGGGTTCCTGAATCGGACCTAAACTTGAACGAATTCCCAGATTTCAATGCCTTTGTGAGCTTCGGTGACAGGTTTTTCGAATCCAACAGGGTTTCTTGTGTAAACGACGGCTCTCATCTCAAGTCATGGATCGATGCTGCGGTTAAGCGGAAGATTCAACATTTAGATGCTCCTTGTCCTGAAGGTGACTATCTTTACCAGATGCCTATAAGCCTGAGACGCTGGTGTTGTTGGAAAATCCAGTGGGTTGTCTTGCCTGATCAGGGCCAGCCCTGGGCTAAAGTTCATAAAGCTTGGGCTTTAGGCGCCAAAATGTGTTAGTCAATTTATGGGTATCAAAATTTTGTGTATTCTTTTAATATAGGGCATAATTTTTGTGATGTGCTTTAGGCATAGATATTGTACGGGCCGGCTATGTGCCTGATGATGCCAGAGTCTTTCTCTTTGCCTTGTCTCAAGACTATGCATCTGCTGAAAGTATTGTATCCCAATGAATCAGCTTTGGAGACACTTAGTCTCGTGCTGCCCTGTCTTGGAAGAGTTAAAATCTTCGTACTTAGGAACAGCGATGCAAAGGCCTTTACGGGTACAGTCTCGGTCATTGAAGAGGCTCGCTTTCATACAAGTTTCTTGTTTCCCAGTTCGATTCTGCTTTGAGTTTTGTGGTCGATGCTCCTCTGCTACGCTTTTTGAGTGTCTTTGAGTTTTGAAATCAAGCAGCTTTGTAGTAAACGATTTGGAGTCCGATGCCAAGTTAGATATCATTCTCGACTTTGGCTTGGAGCCTTGTGATGAAGCAAGTGTTTCAGCAGTGAGAGGAGATCGAATCGTTGAACTCGTTTGGACCCAATAAAAAAAAAAATTCCTGCGAGTTTTGCCGATCCAAGGGGTGTTATTGGTTCTTATATTTTAGTGGGTTTAAAAATCCAAATCAAATATAGTCTTATTGGTTTTATGATTTTAAAATTCATATTGAAATCTAAGTGGTGTATTGGATTATGAATTTTAGAAGATTTGGTGGTTCTTTTAAAATCCCCTGTTATTGAACTAATGATTTCTAAATGTCTTACCAAATCATATGTTATTCAATCAAGAATTTATAAAAAGTAAATCAAATCCTCTGTTATTGGAAATATTTTAAGTAGTGGATTTTAGAGGATTTTAAGTGGTTTTGGTGGGGTTTGTTAGTTAAAAATATAAAAAACCAAATCTCATGGTTTTAGGTGGGATTTCATAGAATTTTAATAACAAATCATAAGAAATTTCTTAATTCATCTAAAATCATCTAAAATTTCATTAAAACTCAAATCATTCCAAATTCTCCCAAATTTCAGTTTCAATACACCCCCATAGTGTTATTGGTTCTATGATTTTAAAATTCATATTGAAATCTAGTGTTATTGGTTCTATGATTTAAAATTCAAGTATTATAAGGATTTGATTTTTAATAGAATTTGAATGGATTTAGAAGTGTTTTCATGACTAAAATACAAAGACCCAAAAACTAGGTTCAACCTTGTTATATGATTGGATTTG
>JAHZTW010000001.1:420763841-420798658 GCA_020283515.1 Alliaria petiolata
AAATAAGCGCTTTATAGTGCATCTTCCTCTTCTCCGCTAACGTGCGCCGTAGCTCCTCCGCCTATGCAAATTTACATTCCGGTGAGAACAAAATCAAAACTTTTTCGAAAACCCAATTCGTCTCAGCCAAAATCAAAAACCTGGGCATGAAGAAATCCTTCGAGCTCTTGGCTTTGCCTATTGATATGTGCAGCGACAACATCTTCAGGCGAAGTGGAGACAAGATTCCGATGGTGGTGACTGTTCTGCTGAAACAAATTACTACTAATCTTTTGGGCCTGATCTTCGCCGGAAGATAATCGGAGTCCTGTGTAGACCATATTCGACGGCGGATGATGATGATGGTGGTTGTGTAATAGAGATAAGTCTATAACTTGAGGAAACTGTAATTGCTGTTGATTGTTCGCTTCTCTTCCTCTTTTTCTCTGATTAGAGCCTATCGAAGAAGTCACACACATTCTCAATTTCTTAAAAAAGAATTCAAGATTTTTGTAAGTTTTGATGGAAAATAAAACAACTTTACGAACCACCATTGTTGAACATTAACGTATTGGTCTGATCAGGAAACTCTCCAGCCTGTGATTGCAACGAGAAATCTTGTTCCTCCTCTTTTCCGTTTCTGCACACACAAACAACAATTCAAAACCATAATCAATAAAAGGGAGAAAAAAAAAACATTTATAAAATTTAATTTACAGAGAAAATGGACCTGTGGTTGAGGAAGATGAGATTTGAGGAATGGTGTTGAGCTTGAACAGCCATTTTCCGTTTTTCCGAGTGAAACTAAGTGATGGAAAAAAAATATTAATGGTTTAATGATCCAAAAGCTCCATCATCATCAACATCTTAACGTATTTGAACTCTGTCTCTGTTTTTTTCTCCACCTTTCACTCTCTCTCTCTCTCTGTTTCTCTTTCTTTTTATAATCTCTTTCTTTTTATATATAAAAATAAATATAGAGGGCAATGGAGAAGAAAGAGTCTTTCTTTTTGGGTTGGTTTGTTCTTTTGCATCTCTTCTTAATTGCTTTGGCTTTTTCTTCAGGATTCTCTCTCGTGTCTTCAACCACGCCATTACTCTCACTTATTCCAAGAAAAAAACAAAAACAAAAAAATAAAGTGTAAAACAAAACAAAAAAGCGGAAATCGAAATTTGTACTATTTATTCGGTAACCAAATTTTTTATACCGGTTTGTATCCGACCCGAACTAATTTATTGAAATTAATTGTATTTATTTATTAAAATACTATGATGAAAATTTTATATTTATTATTAATTTCTGAATTTAAAATATTATAAGTATGTCACTACTCATTTTTTCAAAAAAAAAAATATACCGAGCTTCACGCCTTCACCTCTTTTACAAATAGCGATCAACAAGCATTATATATGTACGTAACGTATATGTCACAATAAATAGCGAATTTTAGCTTTATCGTTTAAAAATCGCCTTGTTAAATTCTTAAATAGCGAATTTTCCATTGCTATAGAATGCAAATATTCTTCTAAAATGTATACTGTATAGGTTGAATAAAATCTACATCTACCATATATTTCACGTTACTTCGAATAAGTGGTTTGATACTTTCTGTGAGTGAGACGTCTAGTTTTGTCTTCCATCTTCATTGTCATATTAAAACAAGTAACTTTTTTATAATACAACTTCAAGATTATTGCTTATATTGTTTTTAACAACTAATCTCTTAGCAACAATAAAATGAAGTGAAATGCATTAACTATATCATATGTGTGAGTCTTGCTTGGCATTTTTTAAATTTAACTAGCACACTAGAATCACATAATTAGATTATCAGACAGCAACTTCGTCCTTTTTAATTATTAACTAATCTATTTTTTGCGTAACTAATTATCTATCTATGTATTTTTTTTTATAGTTTGCATTTTTCTTTTACACAGTTTCGTTACATTAATAATTCTTGGATATCATTCATTTTCCTTTCTCTTCAAGTATCGGATAATATCATAAGTAACCAGTTAGATGAAAGAAACCAAAATACATGATCAAATGAATCATATAGATCAAAGAAACAAAAAAAAATTCCCTCTGCAAGTTGAAGGTGAAATAATATTGGGTCTCAATAATATTTCATGATATCTCCAACTCCAAAACAATATCATTAATCATGTGAATTATACAAAATTTATAGAAATAAATAGATTGCTAAGTCATTTCCTTTTCATTCTGCTTCACAACCATATTAATTGAAATTATTGTTCCATTCCACTTTTTTTTTCTTTTTCATTCTGTTTCTTATTCGAAGCTCGAATAAGTTTACAACATAGAGGTTAAATGGGTTATTACGCTATTACGTTATCATCTAACAATTAAAAATCATATATATTTGAGCAAACCATTGTATAGAGATTAGGTGGTAACATTAATAATTATTGAAAGCTTTAACTTAAAACGACGTGACAAAAACTTAAAATGAGCACATTTGAGTTGTTTCGTCTCAAGTCTTAACCAACAAGGCAACAACCCATTCAACATCTTTTTTAGTTGGTTGGTATATACACGTACACACGACGAACATGCATATAGTAGATATGGTTGAATCTGGAAATGTTTCCAAAGTTTATTTTAATTCCCAATAACTTTTACATCTGTTTTAGTCGATAGTGGAATTGGAGCTGCAAAACAAAATGAGAATCTAAAAGTTTGGTTGTAGTCGCTTTCAAAGATAACTCGTTATATACACAAAAATATACGTTTTGAAAATGAAAAATGATGGATAGATTTTTATCCAAAATGGGCCAGTTCAATTAGACGGACCGGTGGTTTTCCAAACCAAACCAACTATTTGTTAAAGTCAGTGGTTATGATATCTACAAAGAATAATTTTGATTTCTTACTCTTAAATTAACATATCTGGATAATTAATATAGATATATGTATCTCTAATTAAAATATACGGTTCCTCCGATTTCTAAACCATTCTAAAAGTTAAGTTTATCGATTAAAAAAAAAATAGAATATACGGTACGGTTTCTCCGGTTTAGATCTCTGAACCATTCTAAAAATTGAATTTATAGAAAAAAAAATTTAGAATATATGGTTTTTTGTCAACTATATCATTTATGTAGCACGAAAGCTTCTTTCGAAGTCCGCTTCTCGCTTTGGAATCGGAGGAATCGAAAGCTTTCGAAATCTCGCTTCCATAACGATTTCAAAAATATCATTTTTTAAATGTGTTTAAAGCTTGCGTTTCCGTTTTGGAAGCTTACGATTCCGTTTTGGAAGCTTGTGTTTCCGTTTTGGAAGCTTGCGCTTCCATATTAAAAGCATATGTATACAATATATTTCATCTTTTATATATATAAAATATTATTTTAATCAAGATGAGATATCAGAAGTGATTATAAGATTATCTCGAAAAAAATGAGTTGTTTAATCTTTCTTTCGATAATAAAGAATTTTAACTGATTTTATTTGATGAATTTAAAAAAATTGAGAATAAAAATAGTGTTTTGATCTTTTCTTTTGATTAAGTTGAATTTTGTAAAGCATACTAATTAAATTTGAATTATTTATCATTATTTATTAATATAATATAATGTTTAGCTTTATATATATACATATACAGCATAAACTCTATAAATTAATAATGTTGGGACTATGATATTTTATTAATTTATAGAGTTATTAATTTATCGGTTTTGAATAAAATAAATTATATATTAATAATTAATTAAAAATAATATTTTTTGTAAATTTTATAATATTTTTAAAATTTTATTTTTAAATTATAGATGAATTGTAACAATATTTCAATTTTTATACAAAAAAAACAATATACTCATATTTTAATAAATTATCATAGTTATATATTTATATAAGATTATTTTTATGGTAATTATTAATTTATAATATTAATGGGACCATATATTTACATAGGTTTCTTAAAAAAATTATTATCTTAGGGCATGTGCATTGGAGACTTTAAAAGTGGGTGTCTAAAAATTATTTTTTTGATTAAATTTAAATAAGTTTAATGTTTTAAGACATTTTAGTTATGAAGAGATGTCTAAAGCCCAAAAATAAATCCTATATTAGACACTTTTTATCAGTTTTGGATCTTTAGTCTTAAGATTTATTATTTTAATAATGTTATTAGATCTCTTAAAGTCTCCAATGCACATGCCCTTATTATCTTATCGATTTGTGTTATATTTTGAACCGACCCGACTTGGGACCGGATAAATTTATTAATTTATAGAGTATTAATTTATCGGTTATTAATTTATAGAGTTTCTAATGTATATATGCATACGATTCCAACATGTACCCGCTTCTTAATTTTTTTTTTTAAAACCGCTTCCGCGTTTACATACGATTCTGCTTTCACGTACCCACTTCTGATTCCATGCGGCTTAGTATATCATCATCTATTTGACACAGTTATTGACGCATGAATAAATTTTGTTCTTAAATCATTAATTTTTTCAAAAATCGACAGAAAAAACTCAACAAAGTAATCTTCATTTATGAATTTTCAACACAAGAAAATTGGAACCGTTTCCTATTAGTAATCCAATTATTTTAAATCAAACAAAGCATCATCATACAGTGATAATAAGATCAATGAAAATCCAACAACATGCAATCAACAAGCTTTCTCCACTCCTGAGTTCTAAAAATATCTAATTTATGCCTCAACACTACTTTACACAAAAAATCTTCAGAACCAGATTCGAGGGATCTTTGATCATAGTATACAATACATATGACGATGAAGGATCTGATTTTTCTCGCCACCCGAACATTCCATTCATTGACAGGATGTTCTTATTGTATGTTCTTGACTTCACAAAGTTTCAACTTTGTCAACAGATACGAGCTGCTCGACGATTTTTTGTAGTGCTTCTTCGCTGATCTCAACTTTTCGGACAGAACCCGAAACCCTGTTCTTCTCGGATGCTGCATTGGAAGAAACTTGACCAAAGAGCTTTGATTTCATTTCTACGCAAGATTTGAGATCCTCTTCTGTTCTTGCTTTGTTCAGTTTGTCGATTATGTCACTCAAAGCTGAAGTTTTCTCTTCCCATCTACTTCTTTTGGTCCGTCTTTTGATTTCTTCTTGATCTTCTGATTTACCACCAAGAACTGGTTTCTGAACCTTCACCAAACCGGCTTTGACAGTCTCTGCGATCCGCTTCTTGAAGATCTCTGTTCTTGCGGAGTTTGATCTCAGCCTCAGTTTAAGCTTCGAAACAGTTCTTTCCTCGTTGCTTCGCTCAGAAGCTCCTTCTCCGGGATGATCCTTTTCAGGAACAGATGTCAATGAAAAGGCTTCCTCGAGTAAATGCACATTGTTCATGTACCGATCAAAAGCTTCATTTTCCACTTCGATGTTTCTGTCTCTGTACTCTTTTAGCTTTGTAAACCGCCACTCGTTTAACGCTTGAGCATCCTAGAGAATGCAGACAGAACAACAACAGCTGATTAAGAGGGGAAACAACAGAGTAGGAGAAATTTTTCGATCAACAACAAAATACGTTTTCGTTAGTACCTTTATCGTCAAAGGTTTTCTCTGGCGGGAAGCAGCATTCAGGTTATTAAACTGAGCAAAGTTGCTAGAAAGTTGGCGGATTGATGAAACTCTAGTTGTACTCCTGAAGCAGAACCCAATAGAAGAAACAAAATATCAACAATAAAGAAACCATCTTTTTAGTTCCACAAGAACATTATAACATACACATATAGCATCTCAATTTCAGCTAGTCCTAACGAGGTAAAGGAAAACTGGTTTATCATCTCGTATTAACTTGATTGCAAAAGCACAATCAAGGCAAGAATATAAGAAAAAATGAATCTCTATGTACCCGGGAGTGCCCTCGGAAGCTTTCTGCTCTGATGATGGAGTACTTGGCGCCTGCGTCTTCTCGGCAGACGTTGCAGCTGCTTTAAGAACTGAAGCGACAAGAAACAACACTTAAAGCCGAATTAACAGCAGTCCATGAAAAAAAACATCTCAATTTCTCTCAGCTAATCACAAGCACTCCAAGAAAATCAATCACAAACATCTCTACTTCTTGTTTCATGCTCAAGATACCAAGTCAAAGAAACTATCACAAGAATTCCCCTAAAGAGTGATGATACTTATCAAAGACCTGAACAATAAACTCTAAATCTGATCTCCTTAACAGACTATCATCTCAAATTTAGCAGATTTGGGGGGAAAAAGCATACCGTGAATTGGGCAAGGGTTTTCTGCTCTTGAGCAACAACCTTTACAAGATTGGAATGGGCACCTGCATTTATCAAAAGCAATAAACCAATCTAACTCAAAATCATATCAGAAAACTGATCATTTGACACAATAAACAGAACCTAGAAAAGTGGAAACCAAAAATCAAAACTTTCAACTAGCTCAAGCAAAAAAAAAAAAAAAAAGAGTAGAAAGATTCATCCCCAAATCCCGAAAGTTATAAACCTAAATCAAAACCGAAATCGCAGTATACTGGAGCAATTCGATTCGCATCAGATTTGGAAAAAACCCACGAATCAGCCTGAAATTTACAAACTAAGCCACGAAAAATTTAAGAAATCTAATCAGATCCCTCGAGGAAGCAATGCGAAGAGAGAGAGTTGCCTGGAGCGAGCGACGTTTCCGCATTGGATACACTTGGGTTTGTTGAGGCCACGGAGTGTTTTGGGAGGCGTGACGGCGGCGGAGAGACCATTGCTACTCAGAGACGGTGAGGAAGCCGCCATCTTTCTTCACCGGTGAGATACGAAACGGGTTACTTAACGGTCAAAATATAAAAAAACCGTTATTCGCGAAAGAGAAAGAAAGCCAACGACCAAAAAAAATCGTCGAGTAATTTGGAAATCGGAAGGGGTTTTTATTTTTTTTGTCGCTCGGATTTTGGAGAAGCCTCTCTCTCTCTCTCTTTCTTCTCTCCTCTACGCTTTTGTTTTCACGGCGGGGTCTAGGGCGTCGGTTATTAAATTGACACGTGAGTCGTTTTTTATGGGCCTGTGTCAAAAGCCCAATACGTTTTCTCTCTCCCTAAATCGAACCCAATTTAACCAAACCAAAAGAATCCATAAAATCGATCGGTTTATGAGATATTAATAATAAAATTAATATTATTTGGAATTTGGTTCGTTTAATTTTTCTAGTTTTGGTACGAATTTTTCCAATTTTTCCTCAACTCATAGTCAAGCCGAGAACATCCGGTACGCTGAGAGAACCGGTTGGTTCGATTGAAGAAACCAAAGTTCGACATATGTATCAAAGGCAAGCCCATATCAAGCCCAATGTGATGATCATAGCCCATGTATTTAGGGTTTTCTCTTCAAGAGATTTAGTATAAATATGGTTTGGTTTGTGTGATCAAGCAGTCATGATCCAAGTTTTATTATTTTTCTGTTTCAACAAGGAGTAAGAATCGGTCCTTGTCGAGGAGGATCTAGATTTTCCAAATACTGTTGAATTCCCTTTTTTATAGGATTTGTTTTTTTGTGGATTCAGTTTCTAACTGTCTTGTATATATAAGAATGTTACTGTTGATTAGCAAGATTAGCAAAAACAGTAAATCATAATCAACAGTAAATCATTCTGCCATTTGACTTCTACCTTGAAGCTTTGATCTAGATCTATCATTTGGTATCAGAGCTTTTATATAAAATTGGCAGAAAACATATAAAATCTCACTTAGATATGTTATCATGAACCGATGGTTACCGGATTTTGGTGCATCATTCTAAAGCGAAGAAGGATTCAAGAAGTATGTTTTGCTTCTCCATGGTATCTTTCCTTTGCCTAATGCATCTCTCTCTCTCTCTGGTTGTAAAGCATACTTTTACGTAATCTTTAGGTAGTTTAAATAATTTATGATTATCATTATAGTTTTCGTAATGTCGACAGTTCACACAACGACCAAACTAAACATCTCTGGTTATATATATCAGAGACTCTTTATGTGATTAATCTTCAAACTGATGATGGCAATGTCCCAGACTCTCTTTGTACCTCCCATTTCTCAACCTTCCATAAGAAAGAAAAACAAAGTATCAATTTCACAGAGTTATAATTAGATTTTTAATTTCCTTCCATTAAGGAACTATACATATTAAAGATTTTGCTCACCAATTTTTCGGGGCACATCGAACGTACATAATCTCTTAAGCTGTTACAATCATTCCCATCTCTTCCCTTATCATCAAGACACCTTAAAAAATTACAATTAAAATGTTTTAAAATACTACTACTAATCACGCAACCTTAATCATTTATTTAGTGGTGAATTTTAAAAAAACTTACTTATGGTATTGGTTAAACCGATTGAAGCAATGTCGCGTTTCACTAGTCACCGGAAACTCTTCATCCGCCGCCGAATCAGTCTCTCCTCCCCCATCTCCGCCGTATTCTCCTCTCTTACCTCGAAACGTCGCCTCGTTCTGCGGTGGGGGCGACGCCGTGCCGGGAGCATGTGCCGGTCTTGGCGCTTGCTCTCCTCTCGCGACTTTACTCAAATCGCGTGATCTCATCTTGTCGCGTGGGTCCATTTGCGCCGACGACATCTCCGATCAACTTCCCGATTTGGTGCCTTGGAGAAAGCAAAGTTTTAAATACAAAGGATTGATGCCACGTCATAGCGGTTCGGGTACAAGTGGCGAATCAACAGACATGCACGTGTTTTCTCTTGTACAGCATGATCAATAAAATGGGACTGGCCCTAAAGTAAGAACCTTCATTATCTATGGGCCTTACTCTTTGTGATATATAAACTGGGGCCCAACGTAGAATGACCTATCCCTTAAGTTAGGTCATTTTTACATAATAAACCAAAATCCCAAAACCCTAAATCGATTCTGTTATCGACGAGTCTAGTCTCTCAGCCATGAACTTTCACTCTAAGAAAGCAAAGATGAAGAAAGCAGCAAAGACGAAGAAAGCAGCAAAGATGAAGAAGGTTACAAAGGGAAGCGTAGGCTTTTCATCAGACTCAAGAACTCACCCAAAAGCTAGCTCAAGAGTGAGGGAACCCATGGGACTTTATATAGGTTTAGTCATTCCCACATCTAACCGATGTGGGACACTTATCAATACCGCCCCCTGACGTCGCTGGCGGCTACGCTAATCAGGCGGCTGGTACTCCGGGCCTTTCCCGTTTCACTCCTCTCCCTTTCGCTCCTCTCCTGATCTCATTATGGAGATACTCAAACTAGTACCGCTCAAAACCATAACCAGATTCCTCTCTGTATCTAAGCTGTGGGCTTCCGTCATCCGCGATCGAGATTTCATGAAACTATTTTTGAATGAGTCCTTGAATAGACCGAGAGGCCTCGTCTTACTATACCAAGGCTATGATGAGGATTTTGCCTTGTCATCGGAACACCCAAGATTTGATACACATGAAGCATCATCTTCTATTGATTCTTTAGCTACTTACCATGTGACTTACTACCAAAGTCAGGACATAAACACGTTTATGGCTCCTTCTGTTCACGGTTTGATTTGCTATGTATCTGATTCTAGACTCGCCATATATAACCCGTGCACTAGAAATTCAATTACTTTACCCAAGTTCAATTCCAAGGGTACCCACATTAACCAATACTTAGGCTATGATCCCATCAACAATGATTATAAGATGTTGTGTGTCACGAGAGCGGGCAAGACACGCGGTTTAGCTATGGAGATAGGGGTTTTGACATTGGGAAGTGGGAATTCTTGGAAGATGATTCAAGGTAAAAATATCCCACCTCACTCTCCTACAAGTCTTTGTATTATCGAGCTTTTATTGGCGTGGAACTAAAGAATTCAGCAATCATGAGTTTTGATGTTAGATCAGAAAAACTAAGTCTTATCAGAGCCGAAAAACTTGATCTTGTCAAAGGACCTCGCATCTATCGCAATTTTTCAAAGCTGACAAGCTATGAGTGAAAGCTAGCTGTCATTTTCTTTGAGAGGGAACACTTTAACAATGTTGCTTTGTGGGTTCTTGAAGATGCTGCTAAAGAAGAATGGTCGAGGAAGACTTTTGTTTTGCCTAAATTAAGTAGCCATTATACTGAGTTTCAATCCACTGACACTAACACGTGTGAGATTATTTTTAGCCGTCATGATGGGTGGAAATCAGCAATTCGTGTTGACTATTGTGATCTGAAGAAAAACAGAAAGAGAATAGTTCAAATAGAAGGAATCCCTCAGCGTCGTGGTGTAGACTCTGTCTACTCTGGTCTGGTTGAGAATCTCATATTTTTGTAAGAGTTTTTTTTTGTTTATTACTTGATAGAAAGAGAAGAAAGGATCATCATGTTCGTCTCCATATACCGACTTTTGTTATTCAGTTAGTTTGAGTTTTATCTAGTTTTCTTGAGATGTTTTTATGATCTATAGTAAGATATAGCTTTATTTCTGTAGCTTTTGTTTTTTTTTTTTGTGGTAATTCTTATATTAATTTTTTTAAAAACTTGTGAGAAATTTCTAAACGATATAGTGAAAAGAAATATTAGGTTTGTATAATCAGATCTTCTGTTTCCATGATCTATGTTGTAAGTTTCCTGGTCCATAATACCTTTTTTTTTAACAGCACTTCGAACATATCCTTAAAAATTAAAGAGATCAGAGTAATGTATTATCATGTGGATTTGTAATATTTGTTAATCAACCGAGAGTAATAAAAAGGTTGGTGAATGTTGGTCACCAGTTCATAAATCCAAACAAACTGTTTCTTTTTTTGTTTGTATATTTAAATCACATCTCAACGTACCACTTGGCTTAAGGATTATCACTACAAGCTAAAGAATCAACTAATTAATCACATTTTCTATATATTTTATTACATTTTTATTATTGTTGGACAATCGGACGAAACAATTTACGTGGTGTGAGTGGGTTTGGCAACATCATGACACATGCTTGTTCCAGAATTGTTCTTTTTTTCTATTTTATAGTACTAATATAGTAGTACTGTTACAGGATAAACAATTATGAAAATGACGAAAAAGAAATAATTAATAAGGTGGGATTTGATTATTTGTGTCACGTTTCTAACAAGTTCGGGAGAATCCAACGGCCGAGATTTCATCATCGGGTGATGTATATGCCGTTTGAGCGATCGGATGGGCAAAAAAAAGAAGATGACGATAAATGGGCCCCGCTTAATGATAAAAATGGCCATTTAAAGCTTAAAAGGCCCATTCTCAGTACAGAGAGATGCCGTTGGAGAGAGAGACTCTCTGCTGCCTTTTCTCTTTCTTTATCCCCAAAAACACATCATGGCTTCGCTCTTCTCGAGCCATTCTCCGATTTTCGTATGCCAATAACAGCACAACACGTGGATTTTAAGTCACCGCACGTGCAGAACTCAACAGTCGTCATCACTCATGCTAAAATCCTGAAACCATGATTTTTATTCCCAGCCTACTCCATAAATCAATAATTTTATTCGGTTCTAAAATTAATACTGATCAATAATTTATCGTTTTTTTTAATGTTTGGTTATGTAATTGTGTATTATGTTTGTTTATTATTCATGTTCTCTGAATGTATAAATGAATAAATGAATCAGATGAAAAAGAAAAAAAATTAATAATCAATAACTATTCAAATCTATCCTTTAAAAAAGTTGTTTTGGAATTTTTACACATATTAAGAAAATATATTAAGACTTGATTATAAATATATCATTTTTTGTAGTTAACCATTTCCTATAAATTTAAACCCATAGTAATTCAAGAAATTCAATTAATTCTCTCAAAGTTTACAATTTCATCATTGACTAAGAAAAAATACATAGAAAACTTAAAACATCTATATTTGTGAAACAAAAATAAAATTTAGAAATTCTTTCTTTTAAGAACAGAAGGAGTATAAATTAATAACTCTATAAAATATCAAAGTTTTAACATTATTAATTTATAGAATTTTTATATGTATAATATTTACAGCCTCTATTTACCTTTTTCTTTACATATTTTTTTTATCAAAGTATATTATTCGTTCATCTAAAAGTTTTCTACTATTTATATTCTTTTTTTGGTTTGTTAATTGTTATTGATTTTACATACACGTTCCTACCTATTTTGAATATGCATGGTAACGAGTGTTCTAGACAATCATTCATTTCAGAAATGTTTTTAGATTCAGTTTTTTTTGTTGTTGTTGTCGTCGTCGTCATTGATTCACATACACTGATACACATTCTTATAATGATTTGAATCGCATAGTTAATACAACTACACTACTGAAAATCACGGGACTAGCTAGGAATTGTATTTTTAAAAGTAACGTAGATTGCTGAATTCGTAACAAGTGTTCCTAAAACAAGTCATAAAGATTTATTGGAATCAGCACTACAAATAGAGAGGATCAAGTGAAATAACTCTCCTATCTTCCCCTATTCTCGGCTCTCTTGCAATGAATGATTTAGCTATACATATACTTTTAACTTTTTAAGAAACTAATGAATGAGATACTATGAACAAAAAAAACAAGAAACAAAGTAGTGCATCGAAAGTAAAATGCCTTTATTTCATTCACATTTGCATTGCATCACATATACTTATTATTATTACTATCGTCTTTTTCGGTTTTTCCACAACACTATTCTACATTTACATATTTACCCTTTGAGCCCTAAACATACCAGGCACGAGTTTTCCTTTCTTACTTTCATTCTATTATCTTTCCCACTTTTTTATCCCTCCATATCTCTACTTCGACACTATGATGTTAAGCTTCTCTTTCTACATTGCTTTAGACCATTATGGACATATATATATACATATCCATATACCCCACACTACTACTACTAGTGATTGTTATTAGCATAAAACTATACATTACCATTTTTTCTTTAGTATTCTATGATTAGCCCTCCAAATGGAGCACGGTGAGGAATCCCCTTCCTTCGTTTTGCGATTCGTCGATTTACGGCAGATAGAGGCGGTGTTGATGGAGTGAAACTATTGTTAATCATGTCGTCGTTCTTCTTGAGCCTCCCGATACCAGTACTGCTATATGAATCATCGGAATCTGAAAGATTGTTCGTCCAAACTTTTCTTTTCTTGTCGAAAGTCTTTGAAATTCCAGAGATCTAATAAATTAAACAATAGAAGATATTAATAAAGATTCACAATGTAAGGTATTATGGCTGTTGCTAGGGTTATCTTAGTACTTAGTCTCCTATAAACAACAAAGATGGAAGACTTGGTGAAAGCCATAAGAGAAAAAGTATGAAAATGAAAACTGAAAAGACCTTTGATAGATATTGTGTGGATTACTTAAGAATGAAGCTTTTTTAATTGACTTGGAATTTTCTCCCCTACTTTCTCGTCAACCCAAATGCTATTTATATTTTTCAAACTCCACAATTTTCTTGGAGTTGCTATCATTGCCCCCACATTTTCTCGCCCACCCAACAAGAAAATCCTTTTTTTTTTTTTTAAAGTCCTTTTCTCAATTCCCATCAAACAAGGATTAAAGAAATAAAAGACGGTCTACATACAAAATCAATATAAATAAATAAATTATTGAAATAGTATAGTAGTTAGCTTACCTATTCAACCAAGTTTATAATTATTATATATTCCATTCTTCTACCTAAAATAGCCTTTGGTTCAGTTAATTGACCCAAGAAAAGCTAATATATATTTCTCTACAAGTAAATATATATTTACAAACCCAAAATTTGACATTTTATGTTATTTACCGGGTTAATTTCTAGAACGCCAAAAATACTAGAGGTTACAACTTGATTTTTCCCGCATTTTCTCAACAAAAACATAGAATCTCTTAATTACTTTTCTCAATTCCATCAACCTAACAACAACTAACTCCTCCTGATCAAAGCATTTAAGATCAAAGACATTTAACTCTTTCACTGTGTTTTTCACTGTAATTTTTTCTTTTCTTTTTACCTTGCAACCAAGAGAGCAGAATCTGAAGGAATCGACGAGGCTCCGATAACAGACCTCGCAGGTATTGATAACACCTTTGCCTGGTCGAGGCTGAGGTCTCTCGTTCAAGAAGACAACCTTAGCACTGTTAATCACATATGTCTGAACTCCTGTTATGTCCAGAAACTTCNCGCCCACCCAACAAGAAAATCCTTTTTTTTTTTTTTAAAGTCCTTTTCTCAATTCCCATCAAACAAGGATTAAAGAAATAAAAGACGGTCTACATACAAAATCAATATAAATAAATAAATTATTGAAATAGTATAGTAGTTAGCTTACCTATTCAACCAAGTTTATAATTATTATTATATATTCCATTCTTCTACCTAAAATAGCCTTTGGTTCAGTAAATTGACCCAAGAAAAGCTAATATATATTTCTCTACAGGTAAATATATATATTTACAAACCCAAAATTTCACATTTTATGTTATTTACCGGGTTAATTTCTAGAACGCCAAAATACTAGAGGTTACAACTTTATTTTTTCCCGCATTTTCTCAACCAAAACATAGAATCTCTTAATTACTTATCTCAATTCCATCAACCTAACAACATACAACTAACTCCTCCTGATCAAAGCATTTAAGATCAAAGACATTAAACTCTTTCACTGTGTTTTTCACTGTAATTTTTTTTCTTTCTTTTTACCTTGCAACCAAGAGAGCAGAATCTGAAGGAATCGACGAGGCTCCGATAACAGACCTCGCAGGTATTGATAACACCTTTGCCTGGTCGAGGCTGAGGTCTCTCGTTCAAGAAGACAACCTTAGCACTGTTAATCACATATGTCTGAACTCCTGTTATGTCCAGAAACTTCTGAATCTCCGATACCCTTATCACATCGTGATACGACGATCTCCTTATCTGTAAATATAATCAAGACACAAAGTCAGAATCATCAAAGGAAAGTAGATTACCAACCAAACTAACAAATTCTGGATTTCCCCACCTTTCTCTCTCTCAGTAAAAAAAGATATAAACTTTTTGGTTTTAAGTAAATCTGAAATTGGAAAAAAAAAAAAACGAACCTGAATGGCGTGATGATCCTTGTGGAAGGAGAGACAGAGAGAACAGAGAGGACCATTGGTACAGTCTAAACAGTACATGTTACACTCACTCTTGTGTGAATCTGCGTGTAATTTGCATTGTACGAAGAATTTCTCTCGAAGCAGAGGTTTTAGCCATGGAGGCAACATCTTATTGTTTTCTTCTTCAGCTCCCTGTAGCAAGAACAATCTCAAATGGTTATACGTTTTGATAAAATGTTCTTATTGGAACAGAGTCTTATTTAGAACAGAATCAAATTTGGGGGAAAAAAAGATTCGAATTTTGAGAGAACCCATTTGGGGGAAGAAGATCATAGCTTAAGAAAAAAAGAGTTTTAGGTGGGAACTTGAATCGATCTCTGAAGTAGAAATAAAACAGAGCATGATGATATAACCAAATTTGAAGAGAACCCATTTGAAGAAATAAATAAGCAAAAAAAAAAAAAAAACTGAAATTTTTACATATCTCTCTTCTATTCGTGGATTATTATTATTATTACCATGATGATTCTTCTGCTCGTGGGTTTGATTTCTCTGACAGTAGCTTGTTGTTGATTCTCTTCGATCGCCAGTTTTTTTTAGTGAGAGAAAGAGAGGAGAGAGAGTGGGAGAACAGAGCAAAGCAGAGGAGAGAGAGAGATGCGCGTGTAAAAACAAGAACGAAGAGGCGTTCTTATCCGCACAAAAGTCGACTACTCCCGAACCTAAAACCGAAGCTGACATATTGCTTTTGCTATGGAGGGGTGCAATGAACCGAGCCACCCTCCCACTTTCCTTCTTTCTTCTCCTTCTTTTCACATTTATTATTGTTAAATTAAATATTTTCCAAAACAAAAATAAAAATTCTTCGTTCATTAGTATACATTTTAACGTGATGGGAAATAATCAGAATATTCCCTTCACTTCAACACTTGTTCGAGAGACAAATGAAGAAAAAATTAACTGTTTTTAGATCGTCATTAATGAACAGCAACGTACTCTGATTATTAATTTTACACGTTTAACACTAGCGTTTGATCGGTACATACAATATACCGTTTTAATAGTTATCAATCACAAAAATAATATGGAAAGCGTTAGCAACATTATTATACTTAGCTTTTTTTGTAAAATTTTTGTTTACAGCTCTTTTCTTACATTTTTCAACTATTTTAAAAGCAATTATCACTTTGACTTACCGCTAAAAGATCCAGTTTACCGCTAAAAATTATTGGTTACCAATCAAATCCTACATTACCCATTAATTTGTCGCATCCAAATTTCTTTCTTAAAAAAATAAATAAAAATAAATTTCTTTGTAAAGGAAATTCAGAAAATAAATTATTTCTTAATATGTTGTTTCTGGCTGGTGTTTTTTTTTTTCTTGGTTCAATATTGTCTTTGTCATTCGGTTTGGGCTTAGCCACTAGCCACAAGGAACAATAGTGGTTACATGTATCATGTATGCTTCGGTTAATCTTCATCCTTTTTCTTTTTTGAAACGGACTTTATTCATTTTCGAAAGTCTTATTGGTTTATGTATTTAGTTGATTTAGAAATCTAATAAATTTTAAAAAATTTTATTGATTTTTAAATCTGACATGTTGATTTTAGTTACTATTTGTAAATCTAAAAATTTCATAGTAAATTTATCTTTTTTTAATAATATAATTAAGTTCACTGTTCATATAATTCGACTCTTGATATTATGTTCTATTATATTGTATTGTTAGTAATCCTAAAAACAGAAAAACGTGGTTTATAGAACTTATATTTTTCAACTAGAGTTTGCCAAAATAAGTTCTTTACAAACTAATAGATGAGCTTATGTCGTCGAATATATTTTTTACTGGTTAGAGTGAAAGATCAAGTTTCACCCACTACGATTTTATCTCAAGTAATAATTGTAGATAGTTTAGCTATTAAGTGACAATTTTATAGACTATGGAATTAGTTTAAATTACGATTTAATAGGCTTGGACAAAAAAAATGAATCGAACCAAATCGTCTTGGTAAAAAAAAACTCTAATCTGATTTCAAACCAAATTATAAAGTAATTCAAACATAATATATTTTTTTATACCAAATTATTTGAAACAATTTTAATCTTATAAAACAATTTTAATTTTAAACAATTTTAAACTATTAAGTGAACTAACCAGAATTCATAACACTAATATTTCAATTAAATATTTAAAAAGTATATTTAAATATATTAAAATTTATAGTATTAATTAAAATTAGTTAATTTATTTTAATTTTGTTATAATTTTCTTAAATTGATTAATATTCAAATAGAACCGAATCATTTAAAATCAAACCGATATAAAACTTGATTCCAAATAAAAAATATCTTCTAAAACTCTTAAAATTCAATGGATGTGAATGTTACTATTATATGCAAATTAATTTTTTTAAAAAAATTTAGTGGATGTGAATGTACAATGAGAAAAGAAAGATATTGACAGCCCTAATCAATGGACACATTTATCTATTTTTCTGTCCTAATCTAACCTCTTTCTTGTTTGCCTTTTTTTCCTAATACTATTCTTTGTAAGTGTTCAGTTTTTGTTTTTATATCAACCTCCTTTATTTAATAGCGACAAAACATATCCTTCATTTTATTCTAATAAATATTAAAACTCCAACATTGATTTTCATAATACACAATGTATGATAAAACATATCCTTCATTTTATTATAATAATCTACATTTATTTTCACATAATAATCTAATTTTAATCCACATTATGACACAAGAACAACGGAAATACATATCATTAAATCACACACTTTGATCACATCATAGGTAGCATAGATAAATCGTTTAGCAATAGATGCATAGACTATTTTCATTTCACATATATTTATTACTTAAAATTATCTATGATATTTTTCTATTTATAATAACTTGAAATTATTACATTTTATATTAAACTTAGTATTTTGTGTGCTTAAGAAAGTTAGTCATTAATCCGAAATAAACTTTGAGTACGACTAAACAGCATATATATTTATTATTTCTGGCCAACCTAATATAATTAGGCCATGGCATAATTGTTAAAATTATAACAACAACAACCAAATTTATGTCTGATAAAAATGTTGAATCACGCAATTGTGTTACTATCGTGCAAATTACTAATAGTATAATTTTTAAAAAATTTGTGCGGGATGAGTCTTGGATGAAGCAACAGAGAAAATATTAATTGGGTTGGCTAAGTTTTCAACTAATCCTTTGAATAACAATGAATTATAGCGTAGACTAGCTCCATTGTTTATTTTATACTGTATTCTCTAATTCCAATTATTTGAGGGTCTGGTTTAAGTCAATCGTCTATGGTTTCTAATACTATCATAAGGATTTTTATATATTTTTAGTCTCTTGCCGTAAATAGACGACAAAACACCTAATCAGAATATTACATGTTTAATGTTTATTATGTCTCCTATCGATTGGTCCACTAATTTGTGGTAATACTATATTTTTATCAATAAATGAAATATAATATTCGCAATGCATATATTTTATGAACACAATTACATATAATACAGTATAATGTTTTCTAAATATCATTTGATAATACGATCTCTATACTTCGTTTTCGCATGTTCTTTAATTGAATTATAACCTAATTTTTTTAATGTTTATATGGTTCTAAAATTATAAAATCTAATGCGTAATAATTTTCTATGAAAATTTGATACTACAAAAGCTAATTACTACTTCAAATGATTTCATTCAAAGACTTCGATGCTTGTGAAAATTAATTACAAAAGATGTGTTTTAATTTGATTATATTAAAATATCATATTTTTTTGAATTAACTGTATAAGTTAGTAATTTTTTCCAGTATTCGGAATTAGCCATTTATATATTTCGATATAAAAAATATACCTCCATCTTAAAAGGGTTTGAACCAGAGCAAAAAAAACCAACTCCTTTACACTAACACTACGTCACCACCTCTTTGGTTTAAAATATCATTTTTTGAACATATATTAAACTGATCATTATTGATTTCATTTATGTACAACTTGGTTCTTGGCCCTGACCCATTAAATTTTATCGAATAAATTATGGATCTTTCGACTTAGTTTATAAGATTGTAGGATATAAAACGTAGACCATGTACGTCAAACGATCTAATATATTAATTGTATTGTTATATCTAGGCACTATTTTGTTTTTATCTATATATACTATTTTCCCTCAAAATATTATATATATATATAGAAAATTGCAAATTTCTTCTAAATTTTTCGAAACGAGGTTTACTACTGAAAATTAAATAAATCTAAAATGTTTAAAATAAATAAATAAATTTGCACCACTAAAAAACGATTAGGATTATTCGAGACACTTATGTGATACACTCCAAAGAACTCTATGATATCTTTTCTATTCAAGATATTTCATTTGGGAAATAAAAAAGTTATTATTTGGGGTTTTAAGTGTAACATTTCAAATTATTCTTGTTACGAAATGATAAAATAAATTCTTTTAATTATCAAAATTATTGTGTATTTATAGATTTTACCTCTCCCGTATTGTTGGGTTATAGGTTTTCAGATCTTAGATCAAGTATACTTATTTCAAAACATAAGATGAAAGGAAAGAGTTATTTTCGGTTTGAGTCATATTTTTCAAGGATATTATTCGAACAAACGCGTTCGAAGAAGAACTTTATGTCTTTCTAAACAGTGAGGCGTAAGCAGGCCCGGCCCTGACATTTTGAAGGGCACAAGCCCAAATTTGAAAAAGACTAGTTGGGTTTATCTAAAAAATTTTTTTAACATTACTGGGATTCGAACTCGGGATCTGGAGGAACAGTAGAGAAGCACTCACCACTAGACTATGGACATATTTTAGGAAATGAGGGCCGATATTTTATATATATAAACGAGGGCCGCAAGCATGGACTTGGCCCGCTTGGGCTCAGAGCCGGCTCTGGGCGTAAGCTAGTAGGATTTATGAGAGACTATGAAGCTAAGAAACAATTGAGAATCAAACAAAGCGCATCCGATAGCTCGACTCCGAGCATGCATGTGAGGCATAAAAGGCTTCTTATGTGGGCTCCTCAAGCGATTGCATGAAGGAGCATTTGAGCGATTATACAGTCTTGGTTTGGGTAGAGACCGCTGAAAGTTAGCGGTTGGTCTTTTACACCACCGATCAGGTCAAAGTTAGCGAGTGTTCAACTAATACAAAAAGATTGTTTGGAAGATTATTTGGTTGCTACATATAGAATACACATTATGGTTGGAGTTCGATCAGACCCGTGCCTTATGTGTATTCAAAAAGGCATTTGCCTCATGTTCCCAAGATATATAAATTTTTAGGGACCTCCAATTACANCTTCTTCGTCTTCCTCCTCGTTCTCCTTCTTCGCCGGAGATATCAATTTTAATTTCTCCGGGACCGGATCGGTAGGCCGAGTCGCGAGTTTGATCGAATGCGAACCGGCGTTCCGGAGATCGAAATCGATGGCGGTTCCGTTTAAACCGGATACGGTTATCGATTCCGGGTCGGGTCTAGAATCGGATCGTGGAAGGAGCAGGAAAGCGTCGTCGTTTTGGAGGATGCTTATGGGAAACAGAGGAGGAGATCTGTCTCTTATACACATCTAGATGTGTATAAGAGACAGTCTGTAAGGGTTAGTGCGTTATTGGGGATGTTATTTTGAATATTTTGAGCTAATAGATATATATATATATATTACTTTTTTTAAATTGTAAATTTCTTCTAAATTTTTCGAAAGGGGTTTACTACTGAGAATTAAATAAATCTGAAATGTTTAAAATAAATAAATAAATAAATTTGCACCACTAAAAAACTATTAGGATTATTCGAGACACTTATGTGATTCACTCCAAGAACTCTATGATGTCTTTTCTATTCAAGGATATTTCATTTGGGAAAAAAGGTTATTATTTGGGTTTTTAAGTGTAACATTTCATATTATTCTTGTTATGAAAAGAGAAAATAAATTCTTTTAATTATCAAAATTATTGTGTATTTATAGATTTTACCTCTCCCGTATTGTTGGGTTACAGGTTATCGGATCTTAGATCAAATGTACCTATTTCTCTGTCAATTGCTTAAGAGATGATTATAGTTATAGCGGCCTATCGCATGTTACGTGTTTACCCTACTTGCCCTCATTCCAGGCAGTAAAGATGTATATGACATGCCTCGATTGATCGACCAAACAGTTGTGGCTAACTATGATGTAATGTTTCTTTTTTTTTTTTTTTTTTTTTTAAATTTGGTTTCTCCGTTTATGCTTTTTTGTTTGTTTGCTAATTTGTTGTGTCTCTCTCTCTATAGTTTGAGAGGGTTGAGAATATGAATAATGTCTTTTTCATATGCAGGATCAAAGAGCGTGTGTCCACTGCATAGAAAAAATATTTTAGAGCGGGGCTCCACGAATCAAAAGGCCAGTTAGGTGAATCGTCTCACCGAGAAAATTTGAAAACATAAGATGAGAGGAAAGAGCTAGGTTCGGTCTGAGTCATGTTTTTCAAGGATTTCGGACAAATGCGTTCAAAGAAGAACCTTATGTCTTTCTGAACAGTGAGGCGCAAGCTAGGATTTATGAGAGACTTCTAAGTGTTTGAGGGAGGTCTATGAAGCTAAGAAACAATTAAGGATCGAACAAACATGATTCTAAGAGCGAATCTGAGAGCTGGAGTTCGAGCATGCATGTGAGCCATAAAAGCAATAAAAAAAATTTGAGTAATTTATATATATAAGATTTTTAAAAGGATATATTTTCCGTGTAGTTAGAGAATAGCGAAATGTCGTAAAAGATTGCAATAATAGGAATATATAGGATAGTGTTTTTTGAATTGCGTTTTAAATTCTCCAACCTCAATTATTGAATTAGACGGAAAAACAAATAAAGAGGAGAAAACCTGTTTTGCGTTTGATCGTATATCATCAGATGATCTGGAAACTGGATGATTGCCACGTGTCGGAATCTGAGAAAGCGAATGTGTGTTGTATTTTGTCGCGTATGGAAAAGATTCAGCAACTTGTGTGGAAGTGGAACTGAAAGGAAAAGGAAGTTGGCATGATGACTTTTAAATGCCACGTGTCACATAACCCACTTGTCATCTGACGTGTCTTTTGTTTTGCTCCACTTTTATTTATTTATTATTTTAGGTAAACACAACCACTTCCCCACTTAATTTGATTGGACGAGGACCAAAAAACCTACGATTTGTGTTACTTGTTAATAACCGTTGACTAATGCGATAAGAAGTGTACCTTCAAATATGTTATCAGTTACCTCACGGTTGCTTGGCCGGAGTATAAGCGTTTAGGGTTTGTGGCCGTCGCGATTTCAACCTAATCGGTTAAAACTTAGAATTGTTATAAACAAATTATTTTTGTGTTTGTTTTCATTTAAACAACGACATATCTCTATAAATCTATGAATTTTGAATACAAATTTGACAAAAATCGAAATAATATAAAGAAAAATGATGAAAATTATAAAAATAAATCAAGTCACGGTGAGTTTTTGAGTTGCAGATCGACATTTCTTAGATTGAAGATGAAGTAGAAAAAACCATTTTCCCTTCGTTTAAAGACAAAACAAAGAAATGACCAAAATTGTTTACTCAAAAATTGATCTTATGAACTTTAAGACTGCAAAAAAACATATTCAAACCACTGCATGAAACCAATTTTTACGTATTTATTTACGATATATAGTATATAAACTATAAAATTCCTAAACCTAATTCTCGATTAATTCCGTATAATCTCTAATTAATTGATTCGACGCTAGTTTCATTCTAAATGTCTGATTAACGCCTAACGATATTTTTAACAAAGGTTATCATCAATCAAATTTAACGGTATAAAATAGCGTTATAAATTAAAATAGTACAAATAAAAAAAGATGGTGCTCATCATTTTAAAGCATACAAATAAGTTAAGATGTAGGATATTATTTTGATTTTAAAATGTTTATAAGTGACTAACTAATTTACATTTCTTTTTCATTGTTATAATTTAATTTAATACTTTTAGCATAAATATTATTTATTGTATTGCCATATATATTTGTACCATTATCTTGTTCAAATCAAAATTATATTTTCTGTCATTTCTTACCAGTACTTTTTACAGCATCCGAAAACATATATGGTTTGAAAGACAAACATGTTAAGCAAAGGTTTCATCTACCAATTGTTATATTTCTAAGATTACCAAATTTCTTATTTTTCATTATAAACAGGAAAGAAAATCGTTGGATTTTTTTATTTATAAAAAAATAAGATAAAAGACCTTAGTTCGTGGAAGAAGAAGCAATATCATATGATAAGCTGCAAAGAAAAAAATCGATTATGAGAGATTTTCTGTAATGATGTAAAATCCATGAAATATCTTCAATTAAATTGCGAGGCCAACTATTCAATTAAGGCAGGTTTATATTTACTATTCGGAAGAAATCCAACCATGTGGAACTGAGTTTACAAATCTCTTTTATATTTTGATTAAAAAACAATAATTATTTTTTAGATTGGGAAAAGAAAACCTTAGCTTCTTAATCGTAAAACTTGCTTTAATTGAATATTCGGCCTCGCAATTAAAAATAAGAGGCCCATAATGAGAGGTTTTGAGGCCCATGCCTTAGTTGTGTGATGGAGTGTGAGTTCAAATATCCAGCGAGGCAGCGACAACGCCCAAATCATCAAAAATTAAATTATTGTGGACAAGGCAAATATTAATTAACCTGTTTATTTTTAATTATAATATACATTTCAAATTTGAAATATACAAGAATTATCATCTTTAAATAATAAACTTATGAAAATCAAATTATAAAAAATATATTTACATACATCCTGTAAATATTATATTATTCCTTGCATTTTTGCCGTATAAATTTTTCAATACAATTAATTGCATATTTTTATTTTTGAACTGGGATAATTGCATATTTTATTTTTTGTAGATCTCTTCCGAATACCTTTCCTATTCCTTCTTCCTCTCTTCCCGGATAGTTTAAAAATTCGGATGATACATGTTAAAAAATAATATTTTGTTTAAAACTAAAGATTAACGTGAATATACCGAATTAGTGAGTGAGTTAGATTTTTTTTCGTAGACCTTTATGTGTTAAGATTAATTTCCATTATAACACAACAACTTTGCGTTAATAACAATCTTTGCCTTCAAATCAAATGGATGTGATCTAAATTATAGCTGGTCAGGTCGCTCTCTCTGTAAGTAAGTTTGTCTCCATAACTCGGAACGGTCTTTATCTAAGCACGTACATGCTTTTATTTCTACACGTCAAATATTTTGATTCGTGCACTTGTGGAATCCATTTTAATAAATATTGTTTTTTGAAATTTAAAATTCAAAAAGTGGCTATTCAATTTTTTTCGATTAAATTCAAAAATCTTACCGGTTTAGAACATTTTTCATCGAATTGAAACAAATTTCATTTTTGGTTATGAAATTTTTTTAATGCCGTTTCGAATAAAATAAAATATATCGCACTACATTTTAATCAATATATATGAATTTGATTTATTTTATTCTGTAAGAATATAGAGATATTCTGAAACATAAACAAATTTCAATTTTCAGATTCGTTTAAAAAATTCCGGTTCAAACACAATCTGGTTCGGTTTATATTCCAGTAAAGTTGTTTTCAAGTCCAAAGCCATGCCACACGTGAATGAACTTAATGGTTCCAGTGATGATGGCATAAACGTAAATAAAGACATCAATCGTAGGAGCTATTTAAGTGAGTTAGTGCAACGCACCGTTTCGTTAATCAAAGGCACAAATGTGATAATGATTTAAGAAAATGTTAAAAAACAAAAAAAAAGTGATAATGACTCGACGCTTCCAAGTTAAACCATAGGTTAAAAGTGTAATGACCAAACGCAGTAATAATTTAACCGTAGTTAAAACGCAGAGTAAAGATGCTTTTATAAATAAAAACTCTCCTCTCCTTTGTACTCTCTCACTTCTGAAAACTCCGAGAACGTGAAGAGAAAACGCGAGCAAAAATTAAAATTTCGAGAAGAAAATAAAAAAAAACATGGACGATGATGGTTTTTCGCAATGTCCCAAACACTTTTCAAAACGCGGTTTCGTTGGCGGCGGAGGCGTTTGCCCTTTCTGTCTCCACGAACGACTCTCTTCCCTCTGCCCTGATTGTGCTCACGAGCTTCCCTGTTCGTGTAGCTCACGCGCCGCCGTGTCTTTCTCTCCGTCGTCTTCTTCGTCTTCCTCCTCATTCTCCTTCTTCGCCGGAGATATCAATTTTAATTTCTCCGGGACCGGATCGGTAGGCCGAGTCGCGAGTTTGATCGAATGCGAACCGGCGTTCCGGAGATCGAAATCGATGGCGGTTCCGTTTAAACCGGATACGGTTATCGATTCCGGGTCGGGTCTAGAATCGGATCGTGGAAGGAGCAGGAAAGCGTCGTCGTTTTGGAGGATGCTTATGGGAAACAGAGGAGGAGATACGAAGCCGGCGATCATGAGGAAGTCGAGATCCATTGCGGTCGCCGGAGATTCGAGATTCTCGCCGGTTCCGGCGACGGGAAAAGGGAAAGGATGGAATTTTCCGAGCCCTATTAAGGTTTTCCGGCAATCGAGAGTCTCGAAGATGATATTTCAACAACGGTCTCCATTGTACAGAGGTTGAGATTTTCTGTTAGTTTTTTTATTTCGTCAAGTAATTTTTAAACTCTTTTTTTTTTTTTTTCTAACAAATTTACTAGTTTGATCATTTTTCTTGTTTTCTCAAGCTTTGGTATTAGAAAGGGGAAAAATATCAATCTCTTGAAATTCTTTTTTTTTATGTTGTCTATAAATTGTGTAATAGTTATGTGATACAGCAAAGTTTTACCAATCACAAAACTCTGCATATTGTGGAATGATAAATTTCTGTTTAGTCATTCTGTGATTCTGCAAATTTAAGTTACCTGAAAACAAAAACAAAAACAAAACGTGGTAGTTTTTGATTTATCCAAAAATATTTGCTTAATAGTTCTGTAAAAATAATACTAAAAAGTTCGTTTAATTTTTATTTAAAATCTGCAAATTCGGTAATTTTCTAACTGCAAAACCTTGGAAATATTATACGTTTAGTATAAAAGTATTTTCGGCGGATATTCTGCATATTAGTCAGGAGCATGTCTGGGATCTTTGTTTATTGTTTAAAGTAGTTTAATTAAAAAAGTATCTGACGGATAATGGGTGATTTGAGGGAGATTTTGACAGAGGATTGATGTATATACAGTTCATGTTGGTAGCTGGCCAAGTTTAGTTGTTAAAGATTGGGTTAAAAGATGATTTTCATTCAAGGAAAAGTGATTTGGCCAGCTAAACTATCTAATATAATCTATGATTGACTAATTAATGGAGTTAATTCACTTAACTCATAGTCTTTTTTTTTTTTTTTGACAACTTAACTCATAGTCTTTGCGAAGTCTTTTGACTTTTTCTTGCATAAGTCCATGTAACGTAGACTGGCTCAATATATTCTATGACTATAAACCATGGCACTAACTGGTAACATGGTAGCAGCAGATTTGCTGAATTCAGCCTAATGTTGACTGATAGACACCAGTTGAAAAGAAATTTGAAGAATTTGACTTAATTGACTTTTGGTGCATTTTCTTTATTTATTTATATTGAAATTTATTTAAATATAGCTTATAAAATATCAAATAATAGCGAATACAGGTAAGATAAATATATTTAGGGTAATAAAATTATATTCAAAATGTATCTGTTAAAATTTAAAAACACATAAACTCATCAAAATTATTAGTAAATTAATAGAACAAAATCTAAGGTATAACATAAATATTTTTAGAATTTAAAAACACATAAACTCATCAAAATGTTATCAAAATATTGAAGATTATAAAAAATAGAGTTAACTTTAGATGCATGACTGAATAACACTTCTAATGATTAAGGGTTATTGGATCATTGATTTAAAGTTAATTCTATATGTTTTAAATTCTTCAAGATTTAAAAATCTGATAGCAATTTTAAAATTTTATTTGTGTGGATTTTAATTTTTTGGGTGCTAAATTTTGTGTTTTGTATCTAATAATTTACTTATGGAATTTTCTAATAATTCATTTCAAATGACCCAACATATATATAGTTAACACTAATTTTAGTCTTTAGGTTACATTAATTTTATGTGTTGACATAAATTTGTTTTCTCAATAAATATAAATAAATTAAAACTGTTTAGAATCCAAGACAAAAGATGTCAAGTTTTGCATAACTAATATCATATTGATAGAATCCAATCTATCACTACATGCTAGTAAATTATCTTCTAACAAACTCATCTAAGTGTTAAGTTAGATGAAAGAAACGTCATTGATGGACACAATAAGCGTATGCCTTCAACACCTTCTGGCTCTGGACCGACCCGCAAGAGAAGTCGCATGGCTTGTGGTGATGCCATAGTTGAAGCAATGCTAGAAAGGGGAAAAACGATTTTTAAAGAGTTTTTCTTTTTGTTTTATTGAAAAGTAACACATTTTTTTTTTGAACCTTAACTCTATATATATTACGTTCAGACCTTTCGTTTTCTAATAGCACATTTTATTGTAGTTTTTCCAAAACATATCAATCAATCGTTAGAAAAAAAGAAAACTGAAATGTTTTAAAATGACGAATCTAAAAACATTTTGACACATAATAATTTGTTTACACAGTAAAAACGTTATAAAATATTTGCTGTGTCAATTTATTTCATAATATTTATAGCCAATAATTCATACTTTTTTCAAAATTTCACTATATATTATGGTTTTTTTGTCGAAATTAAATTTTATTTTTATATCTGCGAACTTGTGAATTGTGATGATACCTTTAATATATAACCTACATCTCATCTCTGATAAATTAGACTATTTTAAAAATTAACTTAATCGATTAACGAAAGGCGCCGATTTTTTAATACTAACTCAGTTGATTAACTGAATGCGCCGATTGATTCGTTAGATTCGTTGAACCTCATTATTCATTTTGTTTTTTTGAACCATGAACCTCATTATTCATTGGCGGTAAGTCTATACATACTAAAATATATCTTTCCTTAATCAATCTACCCAAAGATTCTATATATCTTTATCACAATAATTTAAGAGGAGCTGCAAGAGTTATTGAAATATTTTAAAATTAATGTGGGGGGTATTAATTATATAATGTTAAGTTATTCGAGTTTCTTGATCGAATCTTATGTGAGCAGTATGAGAGATATTGTTCACATGGAAAATAAAACGACAGCTGATTAAGCTCACATCCCATTTTTTTGTTTTAAAAAAGAACATGTCACTCACTAACCAATTACTATCAAAGTATTCATAACAATTGATATCAGTTATCTACTAAGATTTTTTTTTTCTTTTCTTTCGAATGAACTATAAACATTCATAACAATTAATTCGAAACATATAGTACGGGATTAGGAAAAACGACCTCACCATTACTACATCATTACGATAACTAGCTTATACTAGACTATATTCATTAAACCATAAAGAAAAAATCTGAAGTAGAGACTTGATATTTAGAAGCCGTAAGTGAATCCTAGACTGACACGTGTTACATCCCGGACGATTTTGGAGTAAAAGCAAAGGATCACGGAAACACATGCATTATCCAGTTGCACATAATAAGAAATTAGTATGATATTTTGTTTTTGTAAAATATAAATAATTATTTAGGTACTGGTCCACTAAACAATAATTCTCGTTTAAAGCTAAGCAATAAAACAATGAACAGATACGATGTGTAATTACAAACTATTCAATATACTGTATATCCGAAAATCTCCAAGGAACAGACTAATTATTTCGAGCAAAAAGAATATGTTAGATTCGTGGTGACTGGAACAAACACATCTTTGTTCGAGGGACCATAAAGTTTCTAACCAATATATAAACTCAATTTAAAACCAAAAAACAGCAACAAAAAAAAAAACTGTTGACAAAAAAAATACTGAATATATAGAGAATCAGGTGTTCTAAAAAGCCAAAAAAAAAAAATGTTTCATGAATTGTTGAACGAAATTTTTAAATATTGGAAAAACGATACACTTATATTTAAACAAATATGATTTAATTTAGTGATTTCTAGTAGTTTCCTACATTAATATATATATATATATATATATATATATAAACTCAATAATTGAGGAAAAAAATCTTAATGTAATTAACTTTAATATAAGAAAAAATAAGCGGACCAAAAAAGGAAAAAAAATAAAAGGTCGAGGAGGCAATAGCATGTGCATGGAAGCCCTACAGAACAAGTGATCGCTCTCGTCTTCCTCTTTGGTCTTCACTTTATGAAGATCAACTTTATCTTATTTGTCTTTTTTTGTAAAGTTGAATCTCTTGATACATGTATAATTCAATTTATTTTGCAAAAAAATATACTTTTACATCTTTTTTAATCGTAAGTCTGAGCCAAAGTAATATCGTCCACAAAACGAAGTACTTTTTGTTACGTCGACTTTTTCCCCCTAAACTTATTTCTTGTGTTCATTGTTCGTCAATGCAAACGTTATTGAATTTTTTAAAAATTAAAAGAAATGAAAAAAAAAAAAACTGAAGAGGTGAGTAATATAGTATGGTGTTTTCATCTATATTATCGGTATGCTTTGTGAGTTGTTCTATCATTTAGACGTAAGGTTGAGGTTAGGTTTTAAGGCGCTGCAGATCGAGTTGTGTTTCGTCTATGGTTTATGAGAAATGATTTTGATGTGTTACAACGTAAAAACTTTGTTTTGATTAGTATAGGTTATTTCATAGGTAATTAGGTATATATATATATATATAGATCTAATAGACTTGTTGTTTTATTGATTGAAACTATTGTATCACAAAATTAAGTGATACTATTTTGAATTAGTTATTTATAAATGAAACAAATATACATGGCTTAACATCAATTATGATAACTGATGTTATAATTAACTGGTTTGACATCAATTCAATAAAAGTGATACAAATTTTATTAGTTTGTATCACTTTAAAAAATTGATATTAAAATATAAACTTACATCAATTAGGTGATCGATGTATTTATTAATTTTTGTTAATATCACTTATAACATTGATGCAAAATTAGCATCAATAAAAACTGATTCTAATAAAAATTACACTAATGTAATATAAACATAATTATGTGAATTAGCTTCAATTATTAAAAATGATGTAACTGTTTCGTTCTTTAGCATCATTATAACAAAATCGATACAAAATTATAAATCTACATCAGCTAAATAATCGATGTAACCAATGATTTTGGTTAACATCATTTAGAAAATGATATAAAATTTATATCAGTTAAAAGTGATGTAACTAACGTTTTTTACTTTATCCCACATTGCTAATAGATGAAGAAGTTAAAGAGAAACCATCTCTATATATATTGAAACTTAAATATCTAATATTCATATTTATTGGTGAATAAAATTATTATTTTTTATTTGGTTTTAACCAATGAGATTAATTTTCTTTTTGGTTTTAACCAATAAGATTAATTATATAAAATAAATAACATAATTATTACATTCAATTATGAAAACTCGCATAAATTTAACATCAATTATATAGAAGTGATAGTAATATTTTAAATTATATATTTTAAATGATACAAATATTAAGTCAGTTATTGTAAATGATATAACTATTAAAATCACTTATTAAAATTGACGCTAATTTTAACATCAATTATTATAATCGTCACAAATACTAACATCACTTTTAAAAATTGATGTAAAAGATAACATCAGTTTTTTGTAATTGACACATATTGAAATCAATTATAACAATCGATGCAAAAATAATATATATTTGCATCGGTTGATAACTAACTGATGTTAATTATTTGCATCACCACAAACAGAGTCACTTTTCTAAGTGATGTAAGATTCATTTGCATCAATTATAAGTAATGCAAAAACATATAATAAATAATACAATCTACCTCTTTTTTTGTAGTGTCGGGCAGGTTGTACAAGGGAGCGAAGTCTTTTAGGCCAAATTTTTTAACTAAAATTGTTCATTAGAAATATTTCAGGTATTTTTAAATTGTCTTCGTTAATTTGTTTTACGGTTTTCTCTCTTATTTATCATTATCGCCGTTTTCTTTAATATACAAAAGTTGTAAATTCCTTAATTAGTAAAACTCGTATCGATGGAATGTAAACACAACTCTCATATGTCATATCAAAGACAATCTCTATAAAGTATGTGTACCTTTATTTTTATTTTGTTTAACCGTATCCTGAATATCGTTAGGATCCAAATCCTAACATAAAATTCTATAAGTTGCTAAATGTGTGTTTCTCATTGCAGCATAAAATAACGAAGAATTTGGATTTTAACCGAGAAAATCCTTTTTTTTTTATAAAAACAAAAAAGAAAAAAAAAGAAAAAAAGGGAAAAGGAAAAAAGAGATGCGACAAAGAATGGCACACGAACGCCCTTTCCTTTTCCTTATCAACAACACTCTTGCTACTTATGTTTCCTCCAAAAGATTCCCATCACGATAATTTTGTCATTTTTCAGTTGTATATATATATCATGAAAAAATTATCAACAATACGAGTTAAAAGTAATGAATAAATTAAAAATGGCATGGACTCAAAGATAGACAAAGTGCGGACAAATATAGTCGTAGCAATCGAAAATCACTAATGGTGGTCAGTAGTTTGAAACTTTGACCATACCAAAGTTCGATTTCTTATACTACGATTTTAACGATCGTTGGCTGTTTTTATATATTTTGAGAAATAATCCAGATTTCGATATGCGATGTGGTTATCAGAATATATATATGCAACCTAAAAACTATTGAGATATACCCAGATAAAATAACTGAATGATAAATGAACACGTTCGAAAATGTTTTTCTAATATGCGAATTTGCATATGGATACAAACATTTTAATATATAAAGAGTACCTGTTTACCAAAAGATCGCTTTGATTTATAGTTTGGAGTGATATACGGATTCATAAGTCTTAACGTTCTTGACACAAGAAAATATCCAAATGTACTTTCATATATACGCATATACATACTTGCATTGTAATCATAACAAAATTCTACTCTTAAGTTTTGAAAATTTTGGTTTAGAAGAAGAATTGAAAGCAAAATAAAACCTAAACGGATAGATTTGTATAGTTCTGATTTGAGTTCCAGTTATATCTCAATCAGATTTTTTTATTTTATAATTTACTAAAACATGTAATCTAATCATCTATATATTATTTGAGAAACATTTTTAAAGAGTACTTTTATTTTTTGAAATATTTACAGTGGTGCCATTTTACTGATGTGTCACCACCACATTCATTCTCACCAACCTTCAAAAAAAGACTTATTTCAATAAACTAATTACTTTATATGCTATTATCCATTTTTAATTTTTAATATAACCAAGAAATTTATAATTCATTTTCTGTTATGATTCATTTCCAAAAATAATTCATAACCAATAATTTTATACAAAATAATTAAACCAAATCAAAATTTACAAATAATTTATGATATACATAAAAATATAATATTTAATTTTTAATTTTTAATATAACCAAAAAGATTATAATTCATTTTCTGTTATGATTCATTTTCTAAAATTTTATATAAAATAATTAAACGAAATCGAAATTTATTATGATTTAATATTATACACATTCAATTACTACTTTGCTTCATTTTTGTTTTCTCTTATGAGAAAATATTTTTTAAAAACATACTATATTTGCATCAATCAATAAATTAAATGATGCAACTGAATTTACATCAATCAATAAATGATATTAACAAATAAAATAAATGATACAACACACATGATTTCTTGTAGTGTATATTGCCAACATAACGGCTTATTATATAAAAAAAGACTGGACTAAAATATTTTACTATAGTTTAATTTTTAAATTATACAAAACTAAATAAAAATAAATTACTCACTCACCTAGTAGTGTATTAAAGTCGTGGTAAACCCAATATTGTATGTTGTTTGACAAAAAAATATATATTTAATTTGTTTATTTTTAGTCTTGTTTGATTGTTTTTCCCGGTTCTGTTCGGATTATGTCTTACGCTTTTAGATATATAATAGGTAAAGTCATTCTAATTATAATCAAGATTTCTTTCAATTTTTAGATCAATTTTTCACTATACGTACCCAAATCAAATATTGGACCATATTGTTCATCGTCCTTGTACTCGATATTTAAATCCCACAACCCACTAACCATTGGGCATGGTCATTATCAGGTATTGGGCCTATATATATGGCCTATATATATATATATATATTTGTATAACTTTTGTTGGAAGGTTTGAGAGACCGATCGAAAGAGGCTTTTTGACATATATGCAAGTATAAACGAAGTTAAAGCTCGAGCAATATGAAGTATATATTATTATCAAGGATGCGAATACGTACTAGTACTAATTGATATCGTGTTAACATTCTAAAACATGTAACAGATGCAATGGATTTTTAAAGAAAACAATGCCAATCTGGCACACATATCGTACCAGAATGAAACGAATAGTGAAAAATAAAAATAACAGTCTTTCAATAAAGCTTAAAAATAATAAAAATATTAGCGTGTAAAGCTTAACTCGAAAGTAAGCAGTGTTTCAAATCCGTTTTTTGTATTTTTTTTTTGTTTTCAATATATAGTGTATATAATTGATTATACAATAATTTGTATTTCGATGTTTTGTATTCGATTTTGTAATTTTGATAGTTGTACTTTGGTATTTTAATAAAATTTAATTAAAAAAAACACAGTATGTGTTTATATATAGGATTTTAATGAAATTTTTTTCAATTTTCACCCAACTCATTTAGGATCCTCAATTTTTTTTTAATATATGAAGTAAAACCTTTCATTAGAGTTTGTTAATGAAAAATACCCTCCATCTAGGCATGCATCTACAATAATACAAAAATCCTAAAACATTTCCATTCAATGAAACGATGAGTTGTGCATTGTGAATAATACTCGGAAATCAAATACTCGGTCATTTGATTTGTTTCGTCTCTTTCTCTTCCTCTCAGACAATTGAGCGGGTTTTCCAGTTTTTAAATTGCATTTCTCTAATTTATATGTTTCAATGTATTATATTTTTTAAAATGTATTATGTTTAAAAAGTTGTTAACACAAGTTTTTACTTAAATTTAAAATAAAAAAAATTGGTTTTTAAGACACCCATCCAAAGTGTCTCCATTATAGATTCAAAAACAATAAAATATTAAGAAGTGTCTTATATCCAAAAAATACACAAAATATTATTATTTAATCAATAAGACACCACACTATAGTGTTACCATTAGGATTGCTTTTAGTTGCTTCACCTCTTGTTGCTTCTCATTCGACAGAGGATCCGATGACTTTGGGCCTTAGTTATATTGTTATATTGTTATATATCTTCTTTATTTTCGTTAGGTTGGGCCACTATAGTTTTAATTCCAATGTATTCTTATTCTTATTATATTTTATAAATGAATAATATATAAATATTATTTAATCAACAAAAAGATGTGTTTTTTTTTTTGAAAAGGAAAAAAAAGTTCTTTTTTTTTTTTTTTTTTTTTTAAGAGGAAGATGTTCTTTAAAAACGTGTTTCTGTAAAGTCATGGATTGTGTAATTTGTAGGCTTAGTAATTTGGTGTTCCCTACTAGAGTTCATTATCTAGTCTACGATCTACATATATTCGCGTACACTTTTTTTTTTGCTTCTTAAAGCATATATTCTTTTTTTTTTTTTTTTTTTTTTTTTTTAATGGGAAGATGTTCTTTAAAA
>JAHZTW010000001.1:420798721-420844430 GCA_020283515.1 Alliaria petiolata
AAAAAGAAAAAAAAATTTTTTTTTTTTTTTTTTTTTTTTAAGAGGAAGATGTTCTTTAAAAACGTGTTTCTGTAAAGTCATGGATTGTGTAATTTGTAGGCTTAGTAATTTGGTGTTCCCTACTAGAGTTCATTATCTAGTCTACGATCTACATATATTCGCGTACACTTTTTTTTTTGCTTCTTAAAGCATATATTCTTTTTTTTTTTTTTTTTTTTTTTTGAAAGGGGCTTCTTAAAGCATATATTCGAATACAAGTTTCGTCTATAAGTAGCATATCAAATATTTAAATTAATCTACAGTCTACGTAAATATCCACATACACATTTTGTCTTAAAATATTTTTATAGAACATACATATATAAATTATATTTACTGTTCTTTTTTTTTATAGATTTACTGTTCAGAAATGTGCTTTTCCATCTTAATAAAACATTCAAACATATATACCATAGTTGAAAAAATATTTTAACCCAACATAAAAAAATACTATATAAACTCAAATCTTTTTGTGTTATAAGACTGAATACATTAATTGTTGTATTAAACTAGGAAAACAGGAACAAATCTTATAAGTTGATTTATTCTTCTTTCCACCACTTATTTTGTTATCTACTCTGTATAGAAGTGTCAACGTACGGGGAGTGGGCACCTACCAATAAAGATCACACGTAAAAATGGCAAATCTTATTGACACAACCATATGTGGATGACAATTTCGTCACGTGCACTAATAATTTTCCAAAATTAAATTAAATTAAAATGATGTCATTTTTAAAATATCAATTAAATATATGAAGTAAATAGCACTGTTACGACACTATCATAATAATGCTGGCGAAATGGTGGGGTATAAGATTGTGTGGAAACAATTTAAACGAGTCTCTTATCTTACCAAAAATTGGGACCAACATTTGTATCATAGGTTATGTGAATTGGTAGGTAGCTTAAAGCCTTAAATCAGTCCAAAAAAAAATGGTAGGTAGCATCCATTTATCTGTTAAATATGGATTTCGAAATTGCTAATACCGTTTTCTATTTTTAAAAGCGGTCGAGGTCGTCGGTTAGTTAATCCACTAACTGATAGACTGGCAATGATTAATCATTGATTTAGTGACTAATCGGTCTAATTGCTAGCGAGTTTGGATGGTATTTTTTCTAGTATTATAAGAAGTAAAGAAATGAATTATAAGATTTATTTGTCGTTAGTACAAAATAAAACAGGGTTGGGCCGGTTAGCTATTATAGATTTCTAAATTGGTAAAAATAACCAATTTTTTACAGGTAATGAAGAGTTTAGATTTTGGTTCCAAATGGGTAGAGAACATATTTGGCCAAAGGTAAAATGACGAGCCACAGGCAAACATCTCAATATATTAAAGTAGAGAACATATTTGGCCAAATGTAGAAAACGATAAGATCTTGACTCATGAAGAAAATAGGAAATGGACACATCTATGGGACAAAAGGCGTTATGGTAGTCACGAGGATTTTTATTTTTTTTCTTTATCTGTATATCAGTATAATTTCTTTAGTGTCCTTCGGCATGTTTATGTATTCGCATATATTCATTTTCGTTAAATTCTTTAAAATTAACTTGCATTTGAACTCTTTCTCTAATATACATCAAATTTATTATTAAACAATGCATATAACTTGAAATGATGTTGTCACATACTATATTTCTATTTGGTGAAAATAGTGTATAAACCAGAAAAATAACCCGTTTTCACACGACATCTAGAAAAATACACACTATATCTGAAGAAATACGAGACAAATAGAAATGAATTTTCTTTCTTCATATTCCACGCGCACATAACACAAAGAAAGACAAATTGGCACAAAGTGCTCGAAACTATCTCTATTCTTTAGAATATTTAAACTCAATTCTTCCTGTTTGGATTTCTGAACCGTTATATGAGTTGAAGTTATCGACCAAAAAAACAAAAACTTGAAATTCTGTTGTGAATTTATTAAGGAATTTTTTTTTGACAAATGATCAAAATAGCACAAAAAGTATTGGATCGTTGGTCTTGATTTTTTTTAGGTTTTCATTTTTAGGAAAATTCAATTTGCGAAGGTAGAAGGTGATACCGCTCCCATCATATGAATTATGAATGCGTGCGGAGATGATTCTTCCCATCATAATATTATGATTAAAAAAAAAATCTAGTTTAATAAGAAAAACCACATTTTCAATATTTGCCTTAAACCCCTATAAACCTAGGCACGGCATTGGTTGTCATAGATATTATTTCACTTGTTTAGAAAGGTCATCATTGCTCAGTTGACATTCTTCGCCTTGTTCACACATAGAGGGTATGGTTTGATGCTTGGAGCGGTCATGAAAGTGCAAACTCTTGATAAGGTGCATCCTCTTAATTTTTTTTTTCTTTTCAGTTTTAAAATTTTAGCTAATTTTTTTACGAATTTATAATTTTTTGGTTTAATTCTTCACAGATTTGTAAGTTTTTGGCACATCCTGCTTTATGAGCGACGCACTCGCCTACTGCAAGTGTTATGAGGACCGAGCAGCTTTTGGTTTATCGATATCGGCAAAAAATACGCAATGTAACATGTAACCAAGGTCAGGATAAAGTGCTTGTCGACTTTTGATTAATCTATCACCTTTGCCTTAGTTTTATACTTGGAAACTATTCATCTTTATAAAAACTTTAAATATTTAAATGAAGACGACGAGTAGGGGGATCACTAGACTCATATATGCACAAGCTCAACATTAAACACACAAATATCTTAAAGTAATACATTGTATAATTCGATATTGTTCTGATATTCATGAACACATTTTCACTATTGATTGTAAATTTAGTCTTTACAATATTTGGAAAAATGGATATTTGCATCGTAATTTCAAAGTTCTAGGGCCTTGGACTGCCGTATGATATTTCTTTGGTTGCCGTGTCTGTTTATTTTAAAACTAACAGTTGATTTGGAAAGCACTCTTGTCTCGCTATGGTTTCGGGTGAGTTCCCAAAACATATGTGTATGCTTCTATGAAGAAGACCATAGATGCTAAGGAACTTCCCATGTTCAGTGTCGGTTTGAGGAGAAATTTCTCTTTAACTTGAGCATCAGAATGTGTAATCATGAAACAAAAAAAATTATTAGGGTCGCTTCCTGAAAGAAGAATGTGCGTATGATGTGTTCATGAAAACTTTCTGATGCTCAAGTTAAAGAAAAAAATATGTGATTGATCGAAAAATCGAGAAACAATGGGGAATAGACAAAGGAGATATATTTATTGGTTACACCATGCTAGCATATAATTCGTGGCTTATTTTGTATTGAATCTTTCACCAAAGTCTCAATACAAAATTATATTAATACTTAATAAATAGATATGTGTGAACATAAAATTATATTGATATTTAATTAGTAAGTATCTCAAAACCTCAAGAGACTAATACGATTTTGGTGTAAATCTTTTAAGATTTTGAGTTATCCACTAATTAAATATTAATATAATTTTGTGTTCAAATTTTAAAAGATGAATATAATTTTGTGTTGGAAGACTTTGGTGAGAGACTTCAAATAGAGATGCTCTTAGAAAAGTGTTGGTGTATAAATCCGATCAAATAAAATAGGCCAATCGAAGAGAAATGTAAAAACTCTTAGAAAAGTGCTGGTGTATAAATTATGTGGTCAAATAAAATAGGCCAATCAAAAAGATTTGTGGAGTAGCGATCAACTTAAGCCAGCCTGAAGTGAACGATCAATTGAGTAAAAAGAATTCAAATTTAAAGTCAGCCTTGGGGTGAGCTCGAGAATCAATCAAAAATCAACTTAATAAGCTGAAGAGAAACGACCAAATCAACATAAATAAATGCAATTAATAGTGTATCACGCAGAGTAAATGATGATATTAAACATAAGTCTAGAATATAAATAAGAGAAAAAGATAAAGAAAAAATACAATTTTACTACACTACACTACACACTTCTCCCGAATTCATTTTATCTATATTCTTACTTTTGTTAAACGTTTTCGAACTTAAATATTATATTCATTTGCTTTCATATTTCATTTCAATTCAATACAAAATCCATACATTTTATCTCATAATCTCTAAATATTTGTTTATGATCAAATAGCCATTCAATGCTCTGTTTTCAAAAGATAAAATCGATCATTTCATTATTCATATTTATAATATTTGATTGTTAAAATTTCTAATATGAATTTTGAGATAAATTAAAATGCTTTCAGAAAAGAATTAAGTCTGGTGAAAGATTCGGTATGTTATTTTACAAATGTGGTTGGGCATGAGCTGATGATGTTTGTGTTAGTCTCATCATCATAGTTTTTTTTTGCTAAAGAGTCTCATCATAGGTCTGATGTTTTGTGTGTGTAATTGAATATTAATTTCGGTCTTTGCATGCGCTCCTAACGATTTAGGGCGCATAAACCTACTAAGTTTTGTGTATTCTATAAAACCCAATCATCGACTTTACTATATAGATATATTTAATTTGTAGCCAACCACAACCACCTCCAATGATTATATAGTAAAAAATACAATTCTAGTATACTTGGACAACAATATACGTGACATAAATTGGTCTACTCCAAAAGAAATAAACTTTATCAAAAAAAAAAAAAAATTTGGAATCTATAAGAACTGTGGAGTAGATAGAGTTGCATCAAATAGTTTTTAAACGTGCTATAAATATTATGGAAATAAATATAATACAATAAAACAAAATGATACGTTTTCTTCATGGGCCGCCGTGACAGGACCCTTAGTAAACGACAACACATCCGTTCAGAAATATTATTTTAGAAAATAGTACTGAATAACCTAAAAATCTCATGAAATTAAAGTAAATAGTAAAAAAAAATGATGACATTTGTGACAGGACCCTTAGTAAACCTGTATGCTGATCTGCTTTCTCAATTCACTTAGAAAAAATTTGTGCAAATCAGATAATTTTTTTTCTGAAGAAAATCAGATAATTATTTTCTCACTTTTCTATATTTTTTTTGATAATTTAAACGCTAAAATGGATATTTAAGTGATATACTTTTTCTTAAACGATATTATCTATGTAAATGATGTATCATCGGTTTGGAATTCTAAACTACTTTAATTTAATATATATCTGTTGACAACAAAACAAATTGTTAGTGTTAGAGTTTTCATAATTTTGAAAAGTAAAAAATTATTTATTATCAGAAAAAGCTTGCTAACTCTTGAAAATTTATCTATTAGATCACTGGTTACGATATTTATTTTATTAGAAACATTTGTTTTACTCCATTTGTACTTATAGCATCATATATATTCAAATGAAATATTATTTCCTAGTTAATTGTTCTTTTTTTTTTTAAAGAGTTTTTGGATGGGAAGAAGTGAAGCTGACGAGGTGGACAGGTAATCTAATCGCAGCATGAAGCACGTGCTTCTCTCTCCAACCCCTTAAGGACTCAAAATTAACCTAAAACTCATTTTTAGAACCATTGTTTCAAACGATAGAAACTAAAATGTTAAATACTAATATAACATACCAAATTCAATAGCAAAGAAAACATCGATTTTGGTATTCTGTTTTTAAAATATCAATTTTACTTTTCAAAACTTACTTCATTTGAATTGAACTTTACAAAATTGAAGTGTTCTAAAGTTTTTTTTTTTTGCAACATTTCATTCCATTAACTTAATATTTCAGGATACAACAAAAACAGCGAATTAAATATCTTTTTGATTAATACAATAAAGTCTAAAGACTAAATAACATAAAACATATAAATCTGACTGACAGCAAATTTTAATCAAAACTTAAATGCGTCGATAGAGATTTCACAGCAAATCCAGAATGATAAACTTTAGTCACGGACTTCACGGTATATTGTGATGTTGAAAACAAACTCTTAACTCCGAGATTCGTTGAGACGAATTCGGTTATATCTTTTGCTCCCGTACAAACTGCTACGCAAGATGACAAATCGGTGTTCTAAAGTTCTTATATTTCTAAATATGATGTTGAGATTGAACATTCAAATTAAACTTCGCGGAAGAATCAGAATCTCTAAGTATCTTCTCACAATTTTGAAACAGATCATAAAGGTAGAAATTAAACATAATTAAAAACAAGATACATAGCCGTTTACAAGTTCACTCAATTTTGATTAGAGATCAAGCTAATATAACTGAATGATAGAGCTATGACAGAAACAAAACAAACTTAGAGGTAACTTGGCTTCTTCAACCGAATACATCCGTTTACTAATATAGATTTACTTTAGCGTCCACAACATTCGAACTCTCTCTTTTTTTTGTTAAAGGGCCTTCACATTCGAACTCTCTCTTCTTCACCAAAGAGTACGTCTTTAGGAACCCTTTTCTCCTCTTACAGTCTTCTTCTTTAATCTTCACTATAAATCTATGATTTAAACATTTTGCGCTAAGAACGAGCTATATTTTGAAAGCTTAACGCCTTTTCCATACTTATATACAGTATATACTTATGATTCTGAACACAAGTAAACTTCTTATTATAAAGGGCTGACGAGCTATTTCTCCCTCGGAACTTTCATATAGCACCGTGTCCACACAAACTTTGGCTCTCGTTCTAATTGCACGTTAAAATAAAGTTCGAAACCTAATTCCACACCATATGAAAATTCGAAACCAATTTTTCCATAGAATAAATCTTCAAAATTGAATTACACACCAACATTGATTAATGTCGGTTTACTGTTTACCAATCACCTTTAAACCAAGTTTCGGCATAAGCAAATCTGAAAATTAAACCGGATTCTAAACAGATTTTAATTCAATTTTAATTAGTCCTCTTAACCCAAAAATTCAACCCGACCTGTTTTCTTCTTCTCCACCCGAGGCCATTTTTTTTCTTCTTCTAACTGATTCAAAATCGAATCTAGCGAGAGCTTGTGGTCTGTAATCGGTTCACCATCATATGGGTTCCTCTTGTTTCTGAACAAAGCTCTGTCCTTGGTGAAGTAGAGGCCGTGATTCGAGAAAGCGGAGAGATCGGAGGAAATATGAGATTTTGGAAGATGGGTTTTGGATTTTAAAGGAAAAGTTGAAGTTGGGTTGTTAAAATTGGAGAGGAAGTGAGGTATGCGATGATAAATTGGAGAAGAAGAAATGTTTAATAGCATGATTTGTCACACGACCCACCATCAACATCATTCCATTCGTCTTGTAAATTATCCATCCGTTTGAAGCCAATCACTGTAAGAAACTCACCATCGATCCAATTATGTTGTTTGTGATTCCCTAGAAGAGATAAACGGAGCTAGAAGCAAACCCAATTGTTGACATATCTGGAGGAGGAGGAAGATGAAGTGGGTTCCGCGGCGGAGAAGAACGAGGTTGAAGAAGCCATTGGAGAGGGAAACGAAGGATCAGAGATGGGAGAGAGGGGAGGCGGAGAGAGATGGGAAAGAGAGCATCACAGCATCGCTTGGGAGAGACCACGAGAAAGACGTCGCGGAAGACGACCAAGTCGAAGGATGTAACGACGAAGAGAAAGGCAGAGCAATTCCGATGAGATTTTTGCAGTGGTCTCGAAGATTTAAAACTAATCATGAGAAGGGTCAGATTGCAAGAATCAATCTCTCTTGACAAGATGAGCTCCGGTCATCAGTTGCAGCATAACTTCTCCCATGGTTTAGCAGGTGAAGAAGAAGAAGAAAAAAAAATGGCGTCGGGTGAAGAAGAAGAAAAGGGGTTGGGTTGAATTAAACCGGTCACTTCTTAGCGAGTCGATTTGGTATCTGAAGCTGGTTTATAATTGGTTTGAGAAGAATAACCGAAATGTGAGGAAATCGGTTTCGAACTTTCATATGGTGTGGAATTGGGATTTGAACTTTATTTTGAGGTGCAATTGAAACGACGGTTAAAGTTTGTGTGGACACGATGCTATGTAATAGTTACGAAGAAGAAATAGCTCGTCAACTCAGGCATATTTATAATGCCCTCAGTTTAAACATAATGGATTCCTTTTTTGTAGTTTTTACAATAATGGTAAAAGTTGACGTCAAAATAAAAAAAAAAAACGTTGAAAAGGCATAAAATAGGTAGTATAAAGTTAAGTATAACTGTTCTTTTCTGAGTGAGCTCAAGTATTTTTAGATCTTTCTACTAATATCTCTGTCTTCTACAAATTTCTAGTAAGCAAATAATATATTAAAAAATAATGATCATATTTATAAAAAAATATAACACTGTTACAAATATGATGATTTCGTTCAAAGATAAGATGTTTTTACAAATAACTATCTAAAAATGCACTAACATTGAGAGATTCGTAAAGAAATGTTTTGTCTTTTTTTTTTTAAAACGACGGTAACTAGTTAGATACTTGATTATATTCCAATGATGTATTAACATTTATTTGCATCTCTAACTCTAAGGACTATCTTAGATAATGGTTACAACATATTTTGACGTACTAGATTCTTGGTGCTAAAATAAAGGAATCAAATCTTGGGAGGAAACAAAGAAGATCGAAAAGCAGAGAAGACAACGAAGCACAGTATTACACGTTGTCCATGTGAATTGCTATACTAAATTTATGAACTGTCCCACCTGCCGTCCAATAAGATTAAATTAACTTTCATATTTAATTCAATTATCGTTATCATCACTTTTATCTCGATTATAATTTACGCAAATTGACGTATTTTTGTTTGATGCTGAAATAAAAAATTTTCTCCTCCCGCAAATCAATGATTAATTAACTCAGAGAATATTTTAAAATTATGAATTAAGTGAAAGTTAGACAATCGATCCTGTGTTATTTTAATATTATTATTAATTTTTGTTTACTGTTAAAATATCATCTGATTTTGATGTAACCTAAACTATAAGATATATATAATACGATTGACAGCTAATTTGAAGATAACCACAGACAAATAACAAAATATATAGAAAAGGATTGAATATCGTTGTGGCGTGACAAGTGGGACTCCTCCTTGTTCAACTTAATCCCCATTTTAAGCTATACTAACTTTTAGCATATAATTAATTAATCTTCAAAATTAAAAAGTTAAAATGAAAAAAATAATAATCTAAAAACATGTATGAAATATGATTGATCAAATCAACTTTAACTCTATAAAAATAATAAAAATAAATTAATCTGGATATATTTACGTAAACATGTAAAACATCGTAACACTGTTTTTATGATATATGTGAAATATCATCCCACACTGTTTTGGACAAACCTCTTATCGCCATATGTATTTTTCGTTTAAACAAATATATAACGTCACATGTAATTTAATGTAGGCGAATTAATCATTTAACATAATTTTCAATTTAACTATTGATATCTTAGGCTGTTCTACGGATGTTTCAACTTCCAACCCGATATTACATAAATCCAAAAAAAAGTCTGATTAATAAGGCAATTTTTTACTTGGACCTTTGACATTAGGTAATGTGAACATGCTTACTCGATTTAAGAAGTTCGCTCACTAGTAGCAGCTAGTTTTTGAGTACTCGTAAAAGGACGCAATTTCCACAAGAGTTCGCACATACTTACGTGTAAATCTCAATATTTTGTTTGCGTTTTTAAAAACAAACATTTTATATGTTTTCCCCACCTTAAAATACCCATAACAATGACATAACATGTTACATATTTTTTTGCTTTAGATTTGACATCATAATATTTCATTTTCTCTATATATTTTCTCTATATTTTAAGTTTTTGGTAGTTTTTAACAAACAGTTTAAAATACTAACTTAAATGTAAAAAAAAATCTTTTAAAAAGTACACTATATCGATGTTTAAAGTTTTTTTTGTTTTTCCTTTTTATTTTCTGAAAAAAATCACGATTGAATGGATCCATTCAATGATTATTAGCCACAATAATAACCTTATAATAAATTTAGTTTTCGTAATTCAAGTCTTCTATAGAAAGATTATCTTCGTAAGAATTTTAAGTACATATATACTAGGGAAAATTAGAAATAAAGGATGTTTTTAGTGTTCTCTTGTCTATCTATACCTTCTTAAGCAATTGTTGGTGACTTATTCCTTATATTAATTGAAATCCAATTATACCCTCTTAATTTATTAATTATTTTTTAAATATAATTATAAATACATAGTACCCTCTTTTGATTATTTTTGAAAATTAATTGTTTACACATGAAAAAGTTGGACATCAAAATCTTGGAACAAAAATTTATGATGAACAAACTTTTTTTTTATCTATGATGAACAAGAAAAATTTAATCAATTCTCCCAAATATAATTTGCACATATCAATTTATTGTAAAACAAACAACAAATTCAATAAACTCACCAGATTTATGTGAAATCTATTCAATCCTTTTTGGTTTAGACAATTGATTTTTGCACAGATTTGTATGAATCATAAACAGAGAAATAGAGTTAAAAACGTTGTGGAAAGATGAAGAGAAGAGATGTTCTAAAACTCATAATTTTAAAACTCGTAGAAGACACCTTCTGAATTTGGCAGAACACGTACATTATGCAGAATGTATATTTTACGAAATCGTAGAACACGTACATTATGCAGAATGTAAATTCTACGAAATCGCAGAACACGTATATTATGCAGAATGTATATTCTACGGATTCGCAGAACATATACAAATCGCAAATGACACATTCTAAAACTCGCAGATCATAGAGAATCCGCAGAAGACACCTTCTGAATTTCGCAGAATATATCGAAAAAGATTTGTAAATATTCTGTTATAACGTTTTTGGAATAATAAAAAAAATTTGTTTCCTTAAATATTTATTTTTTCCTTACAAGTATTTAAATTAATATTAAAAACAAATTTTACAAATAAATAAAATATTAAAATATATGATTGTGGAGGTAGTTTAGGTATAATTGTACCTATTAAAATAAAGGTGTAAATGGACAAGAGAACACTAAAAACATCCTTTATTTCTAATTTTCTTTATATACTATCTGATCTTTATGTTATTAATTGGTTTTTGGTTTTTAGATAAGGGTTAAGATTTATGAGTTATGAGAGATGAGTAATGGGACCATGGTCCATTGTTGTGATAAATATATGCATGGAGAAAAAGATGCCAGATGATTATGTTATTCACTCACCTAATCCTTGAATTATTGTAACTTTATAAAATAACCATTTTAATATTTTAATAAAATAATACAATATAACTTAGATAGCATGTGTTCATCGTGTAATGTGAATGTAACTAAAATATTATAAAGGGTTTCCACCTTTCTTAAAGCAAGTGCTAATAATATCGTTGGTCAAGTAAATTAGTTATTCATTTTTCGTCAACAAAATAATTAGTTAAGCAGACAAGAATCATTTTTGGAGATTGAGATTCTCACTTGTATTGCACCATGTTGTAATTTTACATACTTATCTTTTCCGAATCTCAATTATTAATTAGCTACGTTATACATATATGAAAATCTAAAAACCATTTATTAAACTAAGAAAATAATAATAGGTTTCAAAAAAAAAAAACTAAGAAAATAATAATGGATTTGTTTTCCTTGGAAAATATAAATTTTTAAAATAATGACCTGGAACCCTTAGATTTCTTGCAATAAAATTTCATACCTGTTTGATATTAAAATTTATTTAGGTGTATTATTAGTTAAAAAATGGGTGCTGTCAAAAAAAAAAGGAAGTTGAAAACTTTTAACTGCTAAACGCGCTTCGACTGAGCTCACACACAGTTCACTCATGGTTAGAAAGCACTTTAAATCTCAACCGATCAATAAAGGAGCGTGCGATGTACGCGCGAATAACGACCGCACGATTTCACTCACTCTGGTCTTACCGAGTAGATCCAACAGTCGATGGGGTTAAATCGGGATGACAGTTCATAGAAGCTTCTCCTTTCGATCTTGACTATCCACGTGTACCAATAAAACTACGCCACGTGATATCCGTAGTCACGTAATTACTTACTCGCCCTCAGTATCTGATACACATATAATATAATCGCAGACGAACTCCATTTTCTCCACCACGACGACTTTCTCTCTCTCTCTAAGACGTTAACTTTAACCGGTGACCGGTTTATGGAATGACGGATTACCGGCTACAACCAACGATGAATCTCTGGACCACCGACGATAACGCCTCTATGATGGAAGCTTTCATGAGCTCCTCCGATATCTCAGCCTTATGGCCACCGGCGACTACGACGGCGACGGCATCAACTCCGGCGCCGGCGATGGATATCCCGGCGGGATTTAGCCAGGAGACTCTCCAGCAGCGGCTGCAAGCTCTGATCGAAGGAACACACGAAGGCTGGACCTACGCTATATTCTGGCAGCCGTCGTATGATTTTTCCGGCGCCTCCGTGCTCGGCTGGGCAGACGGTTATTACAAAGGCGAAGAAGACACAGGAAAGCCTAAACAGAAATCTAGTCCGCCGCCGTTTTCGACTCCGGCGGATCAGGAGTATCGTAAAAAGGTGTTGCGTGAGCTCAATTCGTTGATTTCCGGCGGAGCTGGTCCGGCGGACGACGCCGTCGACGAGGAGGTGACGGATACGGAGTGGTTTTTCTTGGTTTCGATGACGCAGAGCTTCGCTTGCGGCTCCGGATTGGCGGGTAGAGCGTTGTCGACGGGTAACGCGGTTTGGGTTTCCGGGTCGGATCAGTTATCCGGGTCGGGTTGTGAGCGGGCGAAGCAAGGAGGTGTATTTGGGATGCAGACTATCGCGTGTATTCCTTCGGCGAACGGAGTTGTCGAACTCGGGTCGACGGAGCAGATCCGACAGAGCTCGGATCTTATGAATAAGGTCCGGATACTTTTCAATTTCGACGGTGGAGCCGGAGATTTATCGGGTCTTAACTGGAACCTTGACCCGGATCAAGGCGAGAACGATCCGTCTATGTGGATTAATGACCCGATTGGAGCACCCGGGTCGAACGATCCAAGTAACGGAGCTCCGAGTTCTAGTTCCCAGCTTTTCTCCAAGTCGATTCAGTTTGAGAATGGTGGTAGCTCAAGCACCATAACCGAAAACCCGAACCTGGATCCGACTCCGAGCCCGGTTCACTCCCAGACCCAGAATCCGAAATTCAATAACAATTTCTCCAGGGAACTGAATTTCTCGACGTCGAGTACTACCTTGGTGAAACCCAGATCCGGCGAGATATTGAGCTTCGGCGAGGAGGGTAAACGGGGCTCCGGAAACCCGGATCCGAGTTCTTATTCGGGTCAGACTCAATTCGAGAACAAGAGAAAGAAGTCTCTCGGTTTGAGCGACGATAAAGTTCTATCTTTCGGCGGCGGAGATAAAACCACCGGAGGAGAATCCGATCACTCCGATCTGGAAGCTTCCATCGTCAAAGAAGTCCCGGAGAAACGTCCGAAGAAACGGGGAAGAAAACCGGCGAACGGTAGAGAAGAGCCGCTAAACCACGTCGAAGCGGAGAGGCAGAGACGCGAGAAACTAAACCAGCGATTCTACGCGTTACGAGCGGTTGTGCCAAACGTCTCGAAGATGGATAAAGCGTCTTTGCTCGGAGACGCGATCGCTTACATCAACGAGCTCAAATCGAAGGTGAACAAGACGGAATCCGACAAAATCCAGATTAAAAACCAGCTCGAGGAGGTGAAACTCGAGCTCGCCGGAAGAAAAGCGAGCGCGGGCGGAGATCTATCGTCGTCTTCTTCGGCGATCAAACCGGTGGGGATGGAGATCGAGGTGAAGATAATCGGCTGGGACGCGATGATCAGGGTAGAATCGAGCAAGAGGAATCATCCGGCGGCGAGATTGATGTCGGCGTTAATGGATCTGGAGCTCGAGGTGAACCACGCGAGCATGTCGGTGGTTAACGATCTGATGATCCAGCAAGCGACGGTGAAGATGGGATTCAGGATCTACACGCAGGAACAGCTCCGCGCCAGTTTAATCTCAAAGATCGGTTAAAATGTTTAAAAGTTATGGGGCCAAATCATAATTAATTTGTTTTAGTGGGGTACCAGTAATTTTGTAGCTGTAGTTACTATTATTATGCAAGAAAAGTCCATAAACAGAGCGACAAGTTTCTTTTGGCTCTATCTCTCGACTCTGTATCTTTATTGTATCTCCAATGTATATATACAATATGTGTTAGTTACTTACTACCAGATTCATTTCTTCACAATTATTAGATGATGATAAAACTCATTTATGTATTTGTTAAATGTTTATCTTCTCATTTTCTTAATCCGGTTATTTCAGTGATAATGTTTTAATTGTTTTTGTGTATATATCCTCTTGGCTAAACAATAAGATGCACATAAAACATTTATATGTTACAACTTCCCATAACGTCTGGATCTTCGAATACACGACAAAGAAAGAAGCAAAATCACTAGCTTTCGCTTCATCATTTGTTCTTTCTCTTCTTCAATCAAATCCAGTCTTTAAAGAAACTGCATTTACTTATACCATTGCAAGCAGGATCCTCTAGCAAAACCAACGAGTGTCCTCAAGAAATCTGCAGAGGCTTTTATCAAGTTTTCTTCTTTCTCGCTTCAGCTTTCCAATCTCTTCGACGCGGCCAAAACTTCCGTTTAACCAATACACAAGAACCATCTTTACTCTTCTCCATCATCAAATGAGCTCTCCTAGCTTCTTTTTTCCAATCTCTATGGCAATAAACACGCCGCACAAAGCTCTCAACATAACCATTATTACACTCTAGCTCCTCTTCTTCTTCTTCTTCTTCTTCCTCTTCTTCCTCTTGCTGTTGTTGTTGTTGTTCTCCCATGGTCTCGAATGAGAGATTTTCATCGATACCAGCTGCTTCCCGCATCCGCTTCCTCGCTCTATACCTACGTTGTCTTTCCCTGTTCTTCATTCGACGGATCATGCCTTCATCTTTGTCTCCCAAATCTTCTTTCTCGTCAATGCTCAAAGCATCTTGCATCCCTCCACTATTGCTCATCATCTCTTCTTCAATTCCTACTACTCAAAAACACTGATAAGAAACCAATAATGGATTTTTCTATAAGGAATCTTGTAGACATATTAAGCTATAAAAAGCCTAAGGTAATGCATATTTAAAGGAAGAATCTAACTAAGTAACTCTCTATAGAACCCTAGAAGATTTATTCAAAAGCTAAAGGCACAAACACAAACAAATGTAAGCTTTTTACTACAGGATAACCCAATTGGAGATTCGTTAATAGCAATCAACCACAGAAATTTTAGGGCTGCCAAATAAAAAAAAACGCTTCCAAAGAAGCAACGTAACCAAATCGATACAATAGAAATAGAAAGTTTGGGTTTTTTTTTTTTCCTTCCTTTTTTACAATTGACAAAACAGAGAAGTTCGATACTCAAAGATCCTCCTTTTTTTCGGATTTTCAGAAGCTAAACCCAAAAACACTAATCTCGGCGATTGATCTGCGAGAAGAGAAGTCCTCTAGAAAAACAAAGAAAACTAAAATCCATAAAGGTCATACCTTTTAAATGTTGTGATGTGCTTCGGTGAACAGAGAAACTAAAAAATAGCGATTTGGTTCTCTGCTTGCTCGAGTGCTTCAAGCTTATGAATGAGAAAGAGAAGATTGTTCGTCCTGAGTTCTGACCACATTGATGAAAAGAGAGGTCTCTTTCTTCCAATAAATTCAATAAATTTATAGATAAGTAAAGTATGTGTGAACTTAACTAACAAATTGGGGTGGTGGGGCAGTTGGCTAGCGCGTAGGTCTCATAGCTAAAGTTGAGTGATCCTAAGGTCGAGAGTTCGAGCCTCTCTCACCCCAAATTCTTTTTTTGCATTTTTAACAAACTCCATTGACCAAAAAATTAGGGCCCTTTCTTCTTCTCTCTCTCTGTATCGTTCGTTGTTTGCTGGAAAACGGAGAGCTCTGACCCCAATTCACGGATTTGGGATCTTCTGGATTTTCCTCAAGTGAATTTTCTTGCTCTTCTTCTTACTATGATCGTTAATTTTCTCCGAAAGTTCGTTTAATCTGTGAATTTTTCGGAATACTTTGTGGTGGCGTGGTGTTCGATCGAATTCGATCAAAGGCAAAGGCTTCGTGGGTTTTTGTTAAACGGAGAATATGTTAGCTCAGGAATTGAGGATCTTTCTTTCTGAGATTATGAGATTGGGAACACTTTCTGATTAGAGAAATGGCAATCTCTAGATTCACTAGTTTAGGCTTCATTAGCTGTGAAAGAGTGAGTTTTTAGCTGATTCAGGATACTATCCAATCTTATAGGTGTTGCTTACTCTGTTTCTTCTTTTTGAAGCTTGTGCGTTAATAACAGACTCTATTGTGGTTTTGGTTTTGGGTTTTGGTCTTTTGTGAGATGGATAGGCCTCGGCATAACGATCAGTTAGGTATTGTGAGTAAGATTGGGAAGAACATAAAGAAGAGTCCTTTACACCAACACAGTTTCGCAAATTGTATCGCTTCCTCTAGGCATCAACCGCAACCACAGGTTTATAACATAACCAAGAACGACTTTAGAAGTATTATTGTTCAACAGCGAAGTGGTGGTTCTCCATTGAGTGATAGTTTAACTCAGCCTCTTCTTACTCAGAATCCACCAAAGCCTGAGACTAACCGGTTGCAGAAGATTAGACCAGCGGCTCTAAAGCAGATAAACCGTACCCGTGTTCGTCCTCCTGCCATGGCTCAACCAACTCATAACTTAGCTAGACCACAATTGCATCCCTTGCCACACGGTTCACAACCAATGATGGGTCATGGAGATCAGTTTTGGTCTAACACAGCTGAGTCTCCTCCTGTCTCGGTGTATATGCGCTATCTTGAAAGCTCACTAGGAGAATCAGGACCCAATGGGTATCAAATGGAGCCATCTCATGTGTATCATCAGCATCCACCAGTGCAAGGTCAATGTCAACCACAATCGCATAGTCATCATTCGCCACGGTTCAATGGTTCGTCACGAGATACGCCTATTTTGCCATCTCCGAGGCTCAACAGGCCGCCACGACAGATCTATCATAGTCTTCCTTCTCCTCGATTCAACGGTCGCGGGATATTACCCTCTCCTACGTCCCAATATCCTCTGCAGTCTCCAACCGTTTACCACCGGAATTTGCTCTCCTCTAGGTCACCTTATCCGCTGCTATCACCGGGAGTTCAATATCCTCCGCCACTTACACCAAGAAGCTTCACATTTTCATCAATGGCTCAACCTGGAATTCTCGGTCCAGGCACATTTCCTCAGCCTCATGCATCTCCTGGCCTTGTGGCCCCATCATCACCATTTGGGGTTTTCCCAATCTCTAGTCCGAGATGGAGAGATTACTAAGATGTTCCATCTTCTTCAGTCTACTCTTTAGGTTAGTGTTCTTGTGTACTGTGAAAGGTGCCATCTTTTAGAGGTGTAAAACTATAAAGTTCCGTGCTTTTTAGAACTTTTGCAGCTGATCCAAAATATATATATGATTATATGGAATTTTTAGAACAGAGGACTATTAGTTTAATGGAATTTTCTAAGGTAAGAACAAAGAAGAGCTTTTAGTTATTATTTTTGTACTCTGTAGCTTTGTTTGGCTATAGTTTTGTTCAAATAATTTTGGGCGATTCGCTATTTTAAAAAATTTCATCAAGGTACTTTTTTTGTTTTGACTGCTTCATCAAGGTACTTAAAAGGTTATTTTAAACAATCTCATTAAGGAATTTAAAAAAATTCATAATCCTAAATCATTTTTTTTTGAACGACTGAATTATATTAAATAGTAAATGGAAGAGTACATTACACTTGGTAATAGAAACTCATTTCCTCAGCTGCCAGGAGATGCTATCAAAATTACACTTACACAAGACCAGGAGATTCTATCAAAATTACACTTACACTTACACTTAGTAATACAAAGAGTACATTACACAAGAATGCTATCAAAATTACACTTAAAGATGAACATCATTCAAACAACACGATTTATTGTTACCTCATCAATACAACATCTTTTTGACTTGGAGAATCGATACGTACCCGTCTTGTTCTCAGTCTTTCCGCCGTTGGTAAGGCTCTCGAAATAGCTCTTCACATAAAGTGCTGAATCATTGGATAAATTTTAATTTTCCATAGTTTTGGTTTAAACTCCAAAGATCCATGAGGGGGTTCAATTTGTTCCTCAGGCGAAATAATATGTGTAGCCCTGGTTTAACTGAGTATGTAGAATCTTTCGTATAAAGTCAGATAAACATATATGCTGGTGCATAACGGGAAAGAGTTACTTGTTGATTTATGCTTTTTGTGGTGGTAATGTTGGTAACCAATTTGAGGACCAAACATTTGTTGATTTACCATCTCCAATTTGTACTTTCAAATCATCTTGAATCAAGTCTTTACGTGCTTGTATCGAACTCCATCCGTATGAAGGTTGCCAACCACACTTCGACTGTAAGAATGTCGAAGAGTTATAATATCGTCCCTTAAACAATCTTGTCAATAATGAGTTTGAGTTGATTAAGATACGCCATACTTGTTTAGCTAACAAAGCTCGGTTAAACTCATATATCTGAAGCCCAAACCTCCTTCTCTCTTTGGAAGTGACAAGCCTTTCCATGAAATCCAAGGAATCTTCCTCTTTCTATGATCTTTTCCCCACCAAAATTCAGCTAATAGTCCATTAATTTCCTCTGTAATCCTAAATCATTTATTTTGTTAAATTGTAAGTTTTTAGAGAAATAAATTTAAACTGGACGGTTAATTCGGATATCAAATATTCTCAAAATCATTTTCATATTTGACCTTTTCTCTAACTTCCAAATACCTCCTAAAATTTCTCAATACTTTTTTCACTATTAATTAATGTAGATCTTCTCAATACTTTTTTCACCTCTCAGGACAGAATTTGGAGATAATAATTCAAGTTCTTCATCCTTAATTTTTTTAGTTTGAAGGAGAGAAAAATCTCCAGGGAAATGTCTGAGATTACTAATGAAGACTCTGGTATGCATCTGCAGTTAGTATTTTCATTTGCACTTAGTTCTTTAACTGTTTGTTCTCTTTGTATATATGTGTTTTATGGTGTTTTTATTCAATTTTATTGTTTGTTTTATTGCTAGTATCAAAGCTCCCTGATGAATTGTATGGGACATATACATGGAAGATTCTGAATTTTTCAGAAACAAGCAAGCGTGAGTACCGTAGCCATACTTTTGAAGTTGGTGGCCTCAAATGGTAAATGACATTTTTCTTCTCCCTCTCGATATATATAACAAGCTTCAAAACTCTCTGATATTAATTTCTATGCTCTTTTCTTATTATATTATGACATGTATATATTAGTTTATCCACAAGGGTGTGATGTTTCCAACAATCTCTCTTTGTTTCTCTGTGTTGCAAACCATCATAATCTTCTTCCAGGTGATCATATTATATTATTGTCTCGATCTTCAAACCTTTGATTAATGTATATATCATTTAGGTTAACACCTTTTGAGACAGGTTGGAGCCATTTCGCTCAGTATACTATAACTCTGATGAATAAAGATCCAAATAAATCGAAGCATTCAGGTTATCTTTCATTGCATCTTTTACTTTTCCTTGAATCCCCATTACATTACACAAACTAAACACAATTTTTTTTTCTTGCAGATACGTTACATGAGTTTTGGAAGAAAGAGCATGATTGGGGATGGAAAAATTTTATGGAGTTACCTAAGTTACATGACGGTTTCATAGATGATTATGACTCTCTTATCATTAAGGCTCAAGTTCAGGTCATTAGGTAAATATATATATACACCAAGATTTTGAGTCTACCTAGAGTGATGTATATATTCATTTTCTTTTCATGGCACCATTATTAACATATAGCCTAATTATCTTGCAGAGAGAATGTGGACCGGCCTTTTCCCTGCCTTGATGGTCGGTATAGGAGAGAACTTGTTAAAGTTTATTTAGAAAACGTAAAGAAAATTTTCTTGAGGTTTATGGAACAGAAGAGAAGCAAGTTGATGGAGGACATGACAACATGGACAAGGTATATATATTTTTCCATGTCTGTTAATTAATTTCTTGATATAAGTTCATCATATAACAAAGAAGTGTATATTGTTAATTTCTGCCGCAGCATATGTGCTTTTTGGTTAGGGATGAACCGAAATTCGAGGAGAAAGATGTCTCGAGAGAAGAAGGATGTGATCCTAAAACTAGTTGTGAAAGATTTCTTCATCAAGGATGAAGTTACATCCTCCTTGGTGATGCATTTCTTGTTTTATGGGTTAACCTCTCTTGATTCGAACACCAGCAAAGAAATACATTCGATTTCAAAACTCCTCGAGGATGATTTGATTCTTGAAGACGAGGAACCTAAGAAAGAGAGAGCAACTGATGATGCCAAAGAATCGCTAGCTCCGATTGTTAGTGTGGAGAAAGATATGTTTGTTTTAGTTGATGATGCGATGTTACTCCTAGAGAAAGAGAAAGCTGTTCTTGAGCCATTTCCTGATGAAAGGTGTCCTCCAAACCGTACGAAGGCAAGTCTCATAGCGTTTTGTATGGCTCCAATATCGTTTCAATTTTTTTTTTTTTTTTTTTTTTTATGTATTGATGATTTTTTTTTGTTTTTTATTCTTTCTTGCGAGTTCAGGTTAGTGACGACGTGGAGCGTGATGAGAAGCTATTAACTGAGCTTGCTAGACGGACTTTGGAGGTATTTGTTCTTCATCACATCTTCTGCAGCAAAATCGAAGTTGCGTATAAAGAACATGTTGCATTGAAAATGCAAGAAGAGCTTATTCGTGAAGAAGAAGATGATCTGAAGAAGAGAAGAACTACAAAGTCAACTAAAAAATCTTGAAGAGAGCTTATATTGCAATTGTTGTCAACTAAATTTCTTTCAAGTGTTTGGTTACTAGTTGAAAATGTTTTATGGTTCTGGATTTTAGACTTTTTTCTTTATATGCAATTTATCTAGTTTTTGGTATCGGATAAGTGAGGATTAAAAATTTGCTGGTTGTGGTTTATTTCATTTTACAAAAGGTCTTTGTTGACAGAAACTTGTCTTGATTGCAGAAGCAGTGATTAGCAGAAAACAATGAGCAGATTCCAATAATCAAAAATATAACTGCAAGACTGTGACTATTAGTGGCTCACTTGAAGTCGACCAAAACAATGAATTTTGCGGATCAGACCGCAAACCCGCAAAACCGCAACAAGTTGATCCGCTAAACTCGTTAACCCGTGCGGTCCAACCCGCGAGACCAGCTAATTCATGGACATAAGAAAACATGTCCAGGCCCGCCTCGTAACGGGCCTACTTGGGCCCAACTCGCGGCCACAACCTGTATTGACATCTCTAGAACTGACGCAAGATCTGTAACCTGTGGTCGAAAAGGTCAAAAAATGTGATACAAAACAGTTTTGGAGTCATAAACGCAAAGCGGATATCCGGAATATTTTTAGTATTTTGGTTTGCTTCGTTTTTATCGGATATTTAATTTTATAATTTGATTTGTTCCAAAAATATACAGATATTTGTAAAATTACGGATATTTGTAAATATTAAGTTTGATCCATTTAATACAAGCAAAAAACTGAAAATGCATTTTTTTTAATAAAAATATTTTTTTTTATCTAAACTATCAAGTGAAAAATAAATGAAAGAACTATTTTATTTTAGAAAAATATATATAAAAATAAACCTATAAAATTAAAATGGTAAAAAGGAGAAACAGTGTTTCATATTTTAAAAATAATATTAACACTTAAAAATCTAATATTAAACTTTTCTAATTTTTTTTTGTTGATGTTTATTAACTAATATAAAGTTATTATATGTATTTTTTTTATCATGAATCTTTTTCTATTCATTAAAAAGATAAATAAATTATATATAAACATTGTAAATTTATAATATAATATATATATGTAATTTACAGATCAGAGCGGATATTCGACTTTTCTGAAATTAATATTTGCGATTTGTTTTATTTTACACGGATATTATATTTTAGTATTTGCTTTGCTAATAGTTATGAATATCCGGATTTTTTGAATTGAATCAAAGCAAATACCGAATCAAATCAAATCTTACAGATAATATGCCCAGTCCTAATAATGACACATTTGTATGTGATTTTCTGTCTCACACAATATCTTATCGATTCATTTTTAATAGACTAGCTGATCATATTTCTCTCTTATGTTTTCCAACCTAAGACGATTCATCCTCTTTTGTTTTCTACTCTTTTTGGTTCACTTATAGATTTCGTTCAACAACGTTTAATACGACGATTTATATTTTGAGATACTGCTATTAGAGTAGATTTTTCTATTTAATGGTTTGTTTTAAAAAAACCAATTAGTCCAATGAGAAATATGAACAATATTTTTTATAGAATGAACACTTCAAAATTATATAAATATATAAAAGGTTCCAAAATCTTAGGAAGATTTCAAAAGTTTTTATAATTTGTTTACAGTTAACGAACATCGACAAGATTTAATTCGGTTCAATATTTCCCAAATAGTTATTTATATATTTTTTATGGTTGTCATACTTTTCGTTATTTTATTTAGGTTCGCAGTTTTCTATATAGGATTTTTAGTTTTATACAGTATATGTTCTTTATGGTAATGAATAAGTTTTATACGATATATATACTAATTCGTTTGGGTTCACCAATCCTTGATTAGAGTTTGACAGTTAGGGTTTATGATTTAGATTTTATAGTTTAGGGTTTAGGATTTCCCATATGTATTTCACCTATCATTGACTAGGGTTTAGCGCTTAGTCCGTATATCCATAAATGTTTGTGTAGAAATTTTTAACTATTTATAGAAACTTAAATTTGTTTATCATGGATAATTACTGTTTATTTTTGTTGTTTGAATGATAACGTTTTTCCAGATCTATACTTAAAATCGTGCAAAACGAAACCCCACCACGATAAACCCTAATTGTCGTTATCCATCGTAAACCTAATCGTGAAATCAAACATAATTAAACACTAATAATGATGTCTTATGTTAATATTATAGTTTTCTTCTTTTTATACTAGCCACATACGTCAAATATATATATGTATGTGTTACTTTTTGACAAATTATATTACTACACAAATCATTAACGTCTTCGTAAACAGTCACATCAAATACAATAATAGTGTCACACGAGTAGTTTTATTCGACAAAAGGGCAAAAACGTCAAAAAACCTATTTTCTAAACATTTTTTTTGTCGAGCATTATTTTTACATATTTGTTTTTGGTTAACAAGGCTATATGACCACGAACCCCTATAAAAAATGATATCAAAACTTTACCAAAACAAAAAATGATATCAAAGGGTATTATATGCAAAACAAAACCCCTTAAAAGAAGAGTTTAAGGTGTTAAATGAGTTTAGATTAATGTTCAAAAAAAAAAAAAAAGAGTTTAGATTTGACATGATATATCTTGTCTATTGATTCTTTTTGTATGAAAAACATTTCACTAAATGAAAATACTCAAAACTTATCCAGGATAATAATAAAAAGAAAAATCATATAAAAAAGAAGAAAAAATAGAACATGTAGAAAGTAGAAAAAAACAGAAAATTTTCATACAAAATAAAAAGAAATATATGTATTTCTTTATTAGCATTTAGCACTATAATGTTTAATATTTACCTGTTTTTAACTAAAATGTCTTTCATTCAAAAAGAAACAACATAGAAAATAGGAACACACACACATACATAGTAACATGTAAGATAAATATTTTCAACTTTTCTGGAAAAATAAAGAAAATGTAGAAAACAATTTTGAAAGGAAAACTACTGTTTTATTACAGTTGGATGCATCATATTACTGGAAAAAAATCAAGAACTAAACTGGTAAAAAATCTGAAATTTAAAGAGAATTATATGGTGTCTACGATAAATAAACATTGATTGCGTGTATGTCTGTGTGTTTATATATCTATGTGTTTGTGTGTGTGTGTCAGTAAGATTCATAAGTCATAATATCTCGTGAAGCTTTCTACCTTTGAAGATGAATCAGCGACCACAAAATGATCACTTGAGAGTAAACAAGAATGGCAAGAACATTCGAAAGAGTATTTCCCACCAAGTGCACGTTAACGCTAACGCCATATCTCAGCCGCCGCAACCGCATCCGAAAACACAAATGTAATTTTTTTTTTTTTTTAATTTAATTAATTATTTAGGGCTCAGAGAAGGAAGTTTTTTTTAATCACAGGTCCACACAGGCCTCAGTATGTCGGCTGGATCGTCGAACACAAGTGTACATCGTACACAAGGACGACTTCAAAAGCCTTGTTCAGCAACTAACGGGTAATCAATCATGTGAGCCGCCTTCACCTCAAAACCTTCCACAGCGTCAGGAGATCAGACCGGAGCCAATAAATCAGACCTCATCGGTTACTCCCAATGCCACCGCGGTTCAAGAGGATCCTCATGACTCGTTATATATGCGTGTTCTGGAAAGCTTACTCGAAGACTTTTCAGAATCTAATGGTGATCAATTCCAACAAGTACCATTTGATGAATCTCATATGCTGGCTCAACCACAAGTTCTTGAACAATCCATGCCATATTCCAATGGTCTTGAAAGCTTACTTGAAGACTTTTCTAATGGTGATCAATTCAACCAAGTACCATTTGGTGGGTATCAATCTCATATGCTGGCTCAACCTCAAGTTCCTGAACAATCCATGCCATATTCCAATGGTCTTGAAAGCTTACTTGAAGACTCTTCAAAATCTTATGGTGATCAATTCCAACAAGTACCATTTGGCGAGTATCAATCTCATATGCTGGCTCAGCCTCAAGTTCCTGAACTACCCATGCCATATTCCAATGGTCTTGAACCGGTCGTGACCACTACTTTGACCTCTCCTTGGTCCCATGGCTCGCCTCAACTAATGGACGGTTCTTACTCATTGCAACCAACAACAGTTGAATATCCTCAACCACTTACTCCAAACCTCACATTTTCGTCTATGACTCAACCTGGATTTTTTTATCCGGATCTCGGACATTTTTAGTTCTTTCCTACATTTCTTGTACTCATGTTCATTTTTAGCTCTTTTATACATCTCTTGTACTCATGTTCATTTTTTAGCTCTTTCCTACATCTCTTGTACTCATGTTCAATTTTCAGTTCTTTTATACATCTCTTGTACTTGCACTCATGTTCATTTTTAGCTCTTTTCTACATATATTGTACTCATGTTTGCGGTTGCTATCACCATTCGGGTTTTTCCTTCCATATATCCTCAGAGGTTTCATCCATAACTTTAAAAAAAAGAAAGGAGCATGTTAGAATAAGAGAGGTTTAGAGAATTTTATAAGGTTTATGCTTGGATGCTGCTGCTGATGATGATTTGTTTGGCTTATCACTAAATCAGTCAACTCTCTTATCTCTTTTGTGTAATCATTAAAAATGTGGAATAAAGAAGACTCACTAGAATCTGATCTCTCTCTCTCTGTCTCTCTCTCTTCATATATTTGTTTCACGTAATTCTCATCCACACTAAAACTCACAAGTGGTCGAACATATAACGACTTTTCAAACCAATCTTCTCCATAAATCAACACCTTCCTTATCTTATGCCACCAGCTTAGCTTCTTCTTGGTCTTGCTCCTCTCACTCTTCATTGATTTCTTAAAAGCATATTCAAAATCAGCTTTGGGGTTAACAAATCAAAAGTTTAGGAGTCTGCAGAAGAAATTTTATGGGTAATTTGAAGAAGGGTAAATAACCTTAATTATCACAAAAACTTTTGAATTGCTGATAATGAGCTTTCAAAAAAAGTTTTTTTATTCTTCTACTCGGCCTTACCAATATATACCATCGTCTCCATGAATTCGCACCTATGTTGTAAAGAATAAATTTTGTTTCCCCCGCAACAATTGTAATAAATTTATGTTAAAATGCCCAATTATCTCAACAAGTGTGTATATTCATGGCTTTTTATTTAAGGTTTAGATTTCTATCATTTTATATTTTTTATGGTTGTCGTATTTTACGTTATTCAATTTAAATTCGCTATTTCCCATATTCGTGATTTTCAATTTAGGATTTATATTTCATCGTTATATGTTTTTGATGGTTGCCTTATTTTACTTTATTCAATTTGAGTTTGCTATTTTTCATATTCGCTATTTTTTTTTACTGTTTACATTTCTATCGTTGTACATATGTTTTCGTATGGTTTCCATACTACATGTTATTCAATTTGTGTTCGATATTTCCTAATTTTCTATTTTCCATATATGTTTTAGTTTTTTTACGGTATATGTTCTTTATGATAATGAATAAGTTAATGACTTTATCTAATATAATTTTTAATTCTACCGAATAGTTTATCGGCTATGTCGTCTTATATGCCTTTTTGTTTACACGTTGCTAGAATGATAAGTCGCGTAGGCATCGAGTACAGTTTCGTGATCACGTTGTCGAGAGACATCGCCTTTTACTTTTTTTATGGTCATAAAAAATTAATTTTACTTTGAATTCTGATTAATGTTTCTGTTCATTTTCGTAAGTTCAGTTGGAATGCAAACGTGTTTATCATTTTAGGCTACTGAAGTATTTATATGCATATGCTAGGATTAGCATTCGACACAATACATTACTTGAAGGCTAATGTTTACACAAACAATCACATTAACACCACATGTTAGAAACTAACCCAACGTCTGATAAGGACAAAATAATCTTAAAATACTAGTTTCTTAACAACTTTTTATGAGCGTTACTAATGCATATTAATCTGGACAAATCTCTATAGTTTTAATAGAGAAAATCTTCTAAAGGGATCAAGGATGATTGGTTGTGACTTTAAAATCTGTACACAGCCAAAATTAAGTGTACAGCTATAAATCATGTCAATCAAGTTCTAAAATCTTTAGCTTTCCTTTTTTACTCACAGGCAAAATATTTTATTTTTTTATTTTCTTAGCTGTACAAAACATTTTTTTCTAAAGCATATAATTTTATGCCTTCCAAATTTTACAATTTTACAGCCAAAAATTTAAAGCAATAAAATCTACACCCACAGCAAAAAAACTTACAACCATATTTTTACAGCAAAAACGTAAAGTTACAGCTGTTACCAATCACACCTTTTTTGGAAATTGATGATATATTTTGTCTATCATTTACAAAATAATATTATTAAAATAGATTAAGACATACATTATAATTATGTCAATACGTTATAAATAATATGAATTATAGTGCATGTCTTAATTGATAATATATGCAAAAATCACTTAAAAGGAAAACTATGTGTTAGATAGAAACATTGATTTTTCAACAGATATAAACAGCTTCCTTGTATTAAAATGATATCAAAACTTTACAAAAAAAAATGATATCAAGATGATATTATATGCAAAAATCCTTTATCAGAAGAGTTTAAGGAGGTTACATTAATGAGTTTAGATTCGCCAAGATATCTCTTTTCTATTTATTTATTTTGTATGATAAAAAATTAAAAAGTGTTTCACTAAATAAAAATACTTAAAACTTATCCAGGATAATAATGAAAAAAAAAATCATACAAAAAGAAACAAAATAGAAGAAAAGAGAGAACATGTAGAAAGGAGAAAAAAAAATAGAAACTTTTCATACAAATTAAAAAGAAATACTTCTATTTCTTTATTAGTACTATAAAATTAACAGTGATACAAAAAGGAACAACATATAAAATAGGAAGACACACCCATACATACATGTAAGATATCTTCAACTTTTCAGGAAAAATAAAGAAAATGTAGAAAACAAATTTGAAAGGAAAACAAATTTTTAATTATAGCTGGATACATCTCATTACTGAAAAAAAATCAAGAACTAAAGTGGCAGAAAATCAGGAATTTAAAGAGAATTATGATGTCAACGATAAAGAATATTTGATTGCGTGTGTGTGTGTGTTTCCATATCTATGTGTTTGTGTGTGTGTGTATCTGTAAAATTATTTTTTAAATAAGCTTGAGATTCATTAGTCATAACCTCTCGTGAAGCTTTCTAGCTTTGAAAGTGACTATATTGTGTTAAAAGATGAATCATCGACCACAAAATGATAACTTGAGAGTAAACAAGAGTGGCAAGTACATTCGAAAGAGTATTTTCCACCAAGTACACGTTAACGCTAACGCCATATCTCAGCCGCCGCAACCGCAACCGAAAACGCGAGTGTACATCGTACACAAGAACGACTTCAAAAGCCTTGTTCAGCAACTAACGGGTTATCAATCATGTGAGCCTTCACCTCAAAACCTTCCACAGCGTCGACAGGAGATCAGACCGGAGCCAATAAACCGGACCTCACCGGTGCCTCCCAATGCCACCGCGGTTCAAGAGGATCCTCATGACTCGTTATATATGCGAATTCTTGAAAGCTTACTTGAAGACTCATCAGGATCTAATGGTGATCAATTCCAACAACAACCATTTGGTGAGTATCAATCTCATATGCTGGCTCAACCACATGTTCCTGAACAATCTATGCCATATTCAAATGTTCTTGAACCGGCCATGACCACTACTTTGACCTCTCCTTGGTCCGATGGCTCGCCTCAACAAATGGACGGTGCTTACTCATTTCAACCAACAACAGTTGAGTATCCTCAACCACTTACTCCAAACCTCACATTTTCGTCTATGACTCAACCTGGAGTTTTCGATCCGGATCTCAGACATTTTTAGCTCTTTCCTACATCTTTGTACTCATGTTCGCGGTTGCTATCACCATTCGGTTTCAGGACATCCATAACTTTCGAGAGATTTTATTAGCTGTATGTTTGGATGATAATAATGATGATGATGATGTGAAGATTTGGATTATCTATTAATTTGTTTTGGCTTATCACTAAATCAATCAACTCTTATTATCTCCTCTGTGTAATCATTAATAACATTATAAAATGTGGAATAAAAGACTCACTAGAATCTGATCTCTCTCACTTCATATATTTGTTATTAAACCGTCTCTAAACAAAACCAGAAAAAATTGGCTTACAAACTTGTGGAAAATACCAAATTTGTTACTTATCCAATCCAAGAACTCGGTTTGATGAAATTGCATACAAACTTGTGGAAAAATACCAAATTTGTTACTTAACTAAAAATCAGAAGCAAGAGACTGAAGAAACAGAGAGAGGGTAAGAGAAGCTGTTAGCATATTGAAAGGAGAGCGTCTGTCCAGGAGCAAGAGGTTGACCGTCGTTGACCAGACAATCGTTGTAGTAGAGTCGCCTGAAAACTCTAGGGTTAACCAGTCTGACCGAGCTGAACCAGCCACAACTGACGTGGATATCTGAGATTCTGCAATCCGAGGCACATGCGTTGAAGATCTCAACTGTAAATGCAGGAACTCCGTTTGGAAGCGGAACCGTTGAGCCTTGATAGACAACAATATCTTCTTTTGAGCACTCTTGTCCGATCCTGTTGGTTCCGTCGCCAATGTCTGAAAATGTAGTCGCTGTAAGATGTGTTTTAAGGGTTTATTATAACATCAAAACAGAGAGACTGATCTTATGATTGATATGTGAAGCCAACAGTGTCTAAGATGTGTCTTTAGAGCTTCCTAAGACATAAAAACAGAGACTAATCTTAAAAGCCAACAGTGTCTATGAATTAGTGGATAAGTAAGGAAACGTGTGTTGAGGGTTCCTATAACATAGAAACAGAGACTGATCCTAATGGATATGTGAAGCCAAACAGTGACTATAAATTACCGGGAGAGAGCAGAAGCTTTCTGGAAAGAACGGTGCGGTTTTCATAATTGGAAATGAAGCTTCTTGCATTGAGAGTAATGCCTCTTCTATCACTGGAACCTTCCAAGTCATTGGCCTTCACAGCTGCAAGATTGACAAAATTCAAAATACAGAATTGGCGTGCCGTAAGAGAGAATAGGGATATTATAGATAAGAACTTACACAGAGAAAGAGACAGCAACATTCCAAGACCTACGAAGAAGAACCACTGTTGGAATTGGTAGATATGTTCCATTCTCTTGCACTGGCCAAAAGATTAAAGATGTGGAGACTTCTTCTCTGTTTTAGTAGATGCAGATGTATTTATAGAGGGATGATGATACACATGCATGATGAGGAGAGGGAGAGGGAGAGGGAGAGGGAGAGGGAGAAGGAGAGAGAGACTTAAAAGGAAACTTAAGAAAGGGAAGTATGTGATTGCATGCATGTCTGCTGGTTCCGTAAGGTATGGACCAATCCTCTGTTTCATCTAAAAAATCTAACCACCTCGAGATTCAGACAAACATAAGTATTACCTACCAATCTTTTGTTAAACTTTTGTAAAAAAAGCTGACAAAAAGTGGTTGACTCATTAACTATACAAAAACCACAATAAAACACCTATCAACAAAATTTAAAGAAAACAGAAATGAACCAGAAATGTTAGATTTCCACGCCGAACAAGACGAGAAGAGAATAATAACAAAAAAAAAACTATGTTTTTCCTAAGAAATTTACCCTTTGGAGGTTTCTTCTTCAGTCCGGTATTTGCTCAGAGGACGTCCCGACCAAATCTAGTCGCAGTCTCTGCAAAGTCCACTTATGAGAGTACTACAAGTCTTAACAACCCTTGCTTAGAAAAGGTAGTGAATTATATAACACTTTGGTAAGTCGACAAAGTTTCATCATCTTCCAAAAAAAAGATAAATCTAAGTGTCGACAAAGTTTCATCACCTTCGAAAAACAATATAAATCTAAGTTATCTTCTCTCAATCCAATCAAAAGAGGAACTACAGTAGAACAAGAAAGGTGTTTGTTTACAAGAAAGGTTTTCAAGAGTGATGTATATAAGCTTTGGTTTTGGATGATAATGATTCTCTACTACTCTTGTAGTTTTTGTTTGGCACAAAATTGTTAATACTATTTTTATTCCATGGTTTTCATCAATACATTAGAGAATATAGAAAATTTCAAACTCAGCAACAATAACACATGGTCTCTCTCACACACGTCTTGATTACCCTAGTCCCCAGACTTTGGTTGGTCACTTGGTCTTTAACAACATCAATCTGCAGTGGAAAGCAACCTTGTCCCTTTGATAAATGAAGTAAACAAAGTAAAAGACTCACTAAGAACATGTTATTCTCTCTTCCTATATGAAAACGGCTACAACTTCTTTAGCAAGAAATGAAGTTACAAAAAAAATAGATGACAAGCAACACTCTTTTAAAAGAGGAGACTACAAAATAAATCCCAGGCATCTTCCATTTTACAAGCCTTCATGTTCAAGGCTGGTAATGTGGAAGATGCATGGGATTTGTCTTGTTGATTCCCTTCAAATCAAGAAGGCATCCTCTAGTCTCTTGCAAAATCCATTCATGAGATTATTATAAGTCAAGCAACACTCTTTTAAAAGGGGAGACTACAAAATAAATCCCAAGCATCTTCCATTTTACAAGCCTTCATGTTCAAGAAGGCTGATAAGGTGGAAGATGCATGGGATTTATCTTGTTGTTCACTTCAAAAAGGAAGGGTCTCACCTTTCTCTAATCTAATCCATTTTTTTAACTCAAGAGTTCTCTACTCTTGCGAAATCCATTCATGAGATTATTATAAGTCACTTCGTTTGGGAAAGTGACACTTGATTTTACTAAACGTAGTGACTTATAATACTCTCATAAACAATCTTCCCAAGAAAACAAAACGCAAGAGACATCTCCAAAAGCAATTTGATCAAGATATTGCAAACATATTACAGAAACTAGATCACAAACATCATACTTCTCAAACGAAACCGGATCCAAATACTCCGAGATCCGTTTCCACCTGCAGATATAGATCAAAAACATCAATCTTTTTTTTTTATATTGGGATTCAAAAATTGAAAGAAGTGCATCGCTAAATTCAATAGAGCTAACAGGCTAAACGAGAGAACAGTTACAGAATCTACCTTTTCCGATGAAGAGATCCTTTCGCCGACAACGAAGATCAAGATCGAAATCGCAATGGATCGATTCTTGCTTCAGGCTGTGGCAATGGATTGAGATCGATCCAGATCTCTGTTTCGTGAGTAACAATGTAATCGGGTGTACGGCGTACCCTAGAAGAGTTTGTTGAGTGAAGGAGAGCGTTCTTATTATAGGCTAAGATAACGAAACCGGTTAAGTGACGGTTTAAACTTGTCAATCCGGTTAAAGTCAATTATCTAAAGGAACCGGTGTGCCCTAAATACAAAGGAGTTACGTTAACGATTTAACTTTTTTTAGTTACAGACTTACTACAGTCATAGATGTTAATCTCTACAATATTATTTTAGAAATACAGTTTTAGAGATACTATAAAAAAATGCTATATTTACAATCCGTGTCACTGAGTTTATTAATGAAAAGTGTTTGGTAACAAGTATAAATGGGGTTAAAACACGAGATTAAATGAAAAGTGTTTGGTAACAGGTATAAATGGGGTTAAAACACGAGATTACTGAGTTAATTCAGTGACTCAAATAGATCCGACCCTAAACCTGTTTACAAAAGACGCGGATCTTGAAAGATCACTTAAATCAAACTGATATCTATGAATTTGATAATTTTATTGGTTTACTCTATTAGTTTAATTACATGTTTTACAAACAGAAATGAGATCTTTACAATCGGAAATCTTGGAACATTAATCATTAATCATCCTTCGATCTGTTATACAAATAAACGGAAAACACAATATTTAGACGGAAATCTCGGAAAATACTTTTAAAAATATCAAATTCTCAAACGTGTAATTCGGACATCTAGTCTCATACATGATTTGATAATATTATGGCACACATACTATTTGTTCCAAATAAATATTATAAAATATTTTAAAGCTTTTATAAACTAATTTAAATAAATTTTGCATTCCAAATTTTCTCAAATACCATCATACACATAATATATTCTTATTAAAATATTAACCTTTTTATTGAATACTAGGTGATTATCCGCGCAAACGCGCGGATTTTCTGTATATATTTTTTCTTCCGTCATGTCTTTATATTTTTTTTGTTTTTGTGTTTGAAACTCATTAAAATGATATAGAATGATATATATATAATCTCAACTTGTGTTTTGTTACAATCATTCGAAACTAACGTTTTAAAGCCAAAAACAGAGTCATCCATTTTAATTTCTATTTGTTTTTCTTACATGTACATTTTACATCACCCATTGATTAACAAAAGATAACCTATGATAGCTGAGATAGTGTATTTTGGAATTTAAATCTAATAAACAGTACAAATAACACTATAAATTAGGGGTGGGCACTTCTGTTTTCGGTTTGGTTTCGGTTCGCTTTTTTTGGTTTTACGGTTTATCAGTTTTATAAAAATTCAAGCCATATAAAAACCATATATATTTCGGTTTGGTATGGTTCGGTTTTCTTCGGTTTTCGGTTTTTCGGTTTTATAAAAATTTAAACTCATATGTAACTTGGTTCGGTTTGGTATGGTTCGGTTTCAGTTTTTTCGGAATTATATTATTACGAAAAACTTTGAATTTTTGATTCAAACTATGAATATGAATAGTAATAATAGATATGAGTGAAACAAAATAAAAAGTTAAAAGAATAAAATCCAAATCATAGGAAATAAATTTAAATCATCAATAAAACCAAGTCTATAAAAACGAAAAACTTAAAAACAAATATTTCTATTCATAGTTTGTATTTGTAAATATTATATTTTAAATATTTATACGTAGATATTTTTTAAAATATTATATTTAAATTTATAAGTTTAAGATTTAGTAAATTATAAAGATAATTAAGTCTAATAATAAAATATGGACATAAACTAAACTAAAAAAATAAGAAAATATAAATTATTTAAATTTTAGTTTTGAAACCATAAAAACCATTCGGTTTGACGGTTTTTAACCAAACCAAATCTAAACCAAAACTTTTAAAAAATAATAACCAAATGGTTTTTTAGGTTTAACCATAACCAAACCATATCATTTTTTTCGGTTTGGTATGGTTTGGTTTTTTCGGTTACGGTTTTTTTGCCCACCCCTACTATAAATTGACCATGAAAGAAAAAAAAGACCATATCTACTAATTCTAATCCCTTATTCTAGCTTTATCTCCCTTTAAACCTTCCCATAACTGATAAAATCCTTCACCAATAGAGCATTGGGTAAACTTTTTTTCTACCAGAGACGTTCACTAATCCACATCATGTCATTAAGCTTGATCTCTGTTTTTTTTGGGAATTTTGGGTACCTTTCCTAACCAGCTTTGACCACCTATTCTATTTTATCTACCTCTGTCCATTTCGCCGACTTCAAATATTCAACCATCTTTCTACTTTAAAATCTTCGGAGATCCAGGAGAAATGTCAACTAAAACCAGACACTTCTGATTAGGAGAGTACTTGTAGCTTGTAATTTGATTGTGTGCCAAAGTGGCCGTTCAATCAACATTTTAACTGGCTCAGAATCATATGGAAAGCATCGAAGTAAATTTAGAGTCATATATACATCAAAAGAAGAAGATGACAGTAAGCTAAAGACATAAATGTAAGTGTAACTTAACCTCAGAGAGTGTCGGTCGGAGAGAAAGAAAGAGAGACGAAAGCTCATTGCGGTTTTTCCCACTGGTGCTACGATGTGACTATCCTGCTTCCTGCACTCGGTTACCTGCAAATAACAAACACGACTCACTACAAAGACTATGAGAATTGACTTTAGAACCTATCTATAATTGTAAACAATGCTCCACTGCACTTCTCTAATCGTCTTTCTTTGCAGCCGGAATTACATTAGTTTTGAGTTACAAATATGTTTTTAGCATATGGTGGTAATTGATAAACAAGTAGTTGAACATGGTATAAAAGCTAGGTTCATTACCTTGGCCTGAGCCACCGCTGCATCTACTTCTTTCTCCATATCCTAAGGTAAGACATAAAGAGTGTATCCTTGTTTTACTTATTCCCCGATGAGGAGTAATATTCCATTGTATTCTGACAGAATATGGGAGGATTTATTATGTACCTTAAGCTCTTTCTCTGTAGCTATGTCATGAGATATGATCAACTTTCTCACTCTACAATTGCACCTGAAGGCCATAAGATACACTTATACAGATTCAAAAGTCAAAGTTTAGATGATTGAGAAGTATTCCTAGGAAGTAGGAGATTAACTAACCTGCCTTACGCCTGAGATCTCATCACGTGTACGGTAAGCGCTTCCTGAGACATACACAGAGTGACCGTGGTATCTGTAAGTGTCCATCTCAAGGATCTGCTCTAACAAAGCGAAATGCATGATTGGTCATTACCCTTTAGCTAGGTTGAGACATGTTAATTTTTTAATTTAACATTATTGTAACTTAAAAGAAATGCCAGACTTGCAAGACCAAAATGCATGTATCCTAATCAAAAGCTCACTCCCATTAAAGAGAAAAAAATTAGACGACATATACTACAGACTACAGAGTTTTCTCCTTCCCATTCATATAAACACAACATTATTCAATCCAGAACCCTTGCTAAGTACATGCAATCAATGTTGGTAGGAAAGCATACACGCAAGCACGAAATGATTGTCTGATTTAGATTTGGTTCAAAGTTGCTGAAGTGTGAAGGAGAAAACGATGACCCAAAAAGGAGAAAACGATGCTGAAGTGTTTAAAGGTTGCTGAAGTGTGTATACCTTGAAGGAGAAAACGATGATCCAAAAAGGAACACAGGTCGGATGACTGAGCTACCACCGTACCAGTAGCCTATAAGACAGTAAAGGAAGGCGCAATGACCAGAGCATAATTAAATATAATTCCAATGGAACAATCCTCTTTAGAAATAACAGGTTTGATGAAGATAAACAGATTAGAGGCCATCAAACTTAGAAATGTTTTCATTGGGAGAATGACATGAACCTAACCTCAGAGAGAGATTGGCAAAAGGGGCTTACGAAGTTTGGACTGCGCAGACGGTTCTGTTTGCGAGAAGCCATCTTCGGGAGACAACAATTTCTACAGATCTGTCGAGTCAGCGAGGATCTTAAATTTCCGAAACTTATGAGGATTTGGTGTTATCGTATAGGTGGAGAAGCGGAGCGAGAGGTCGACGGTCGTGGTGAGGAGGGCGATAGGTCGAGAATTGTGAAAGGCGGGTTTTTTTTAAGGTTATTTAAGTGATGCCACGTGTCACTCTCTCTCTTATGCTGACATGTCAGTCCGTGGGAAAGAGTTGACCAAGTTTTATATAATAGATAGACTAGGTTATTAATCCGCGCTACGCGCTCTGCATTAATAATTTGGTTTAACTTTTTTCGTTAATATCTTTTAAATTATCAAAACCATAAAAGATTTGTAGAAAATTTTATTATATAAAATAATTTAAAATATAATATGTAATTTTTCGTATTTTTGTTTATAAAATTAAAAATCTTATTAAGTAAAATAATAGTAATGATCACCTATCGAATTATCCAACTTCGACATGCACACACGTTTGATTTAGAGAAGAGTTTCCTTGATAAGATCTTGGTGTTTTATTTTGTTTTTCTTGTGATTTTTATAGTTCTTTCTCTCAGTTTTATGTGTTTAAATATTTGGTTTTTTGATTGAATGTCTCATTGATGTTGTGTAACTATGCATATATAATTTGTGATTCATGTTGATAACAATTTTTCTATTTTTAAAAAAATTAGATATGTTGTTTTATCAATTTTTTTAATTTGATTGCAAAGTGTAATACCAATTTGTTGGAATATACAGAGGAACTGGTCGCTCGGTTGCTAATATGCATACTGCATACTGAATTTTGCACAAGTGTGCTTGAGACAATTAAGAAAAAGATCGAGTTGTCGCGAACAACGAAAGGCTGCATGTAGTTTTGTTGGGAAGCTGCAATGATCATGCAAAGCCGTTTCTTGCTTCTCCACCAGACCTTCCATGAGTTTTAACTTATACCTCTATTCAGTTTATCATTGATATCTGTTTTATTTGCAGTCTACTATTTGATAATTTTGGTTTTTAAACTTGTAAGATGATGTGGAGTCTTCACATCATTTTTACTGTTTTTATCTTTATTTGTTTTTTCCATGTTTTGATTTGAATAGTCTATCTAGATATACCAATCTAAGTTTGATTCATAAATCCGTCACACTTTATTATTTAAATAGAATTTTAGAAGGTGTTACTCATGTGTTGTTAATGTTGGCTCATATATAAGTAGTAGCTATGTATAAAAAAATATTTTACTACTTATTATATTTTAAGTATAAAAGTTACTTGTGTAGTGTTTTTTTTTATAATTTTTAAATCAGAAGCACGTAGTGTATTAGTCTTTGTATATTTAAAGAGTATGTTTGATTTATGTCTGTTTGTTTTGATTTAGTTAAATTCAACTTCTTATGTTTAAATAGAAATGCTTATTTGGACAAATGAAGTTGATTTTTTTAATCTTATATATAGCTTAATGCATTACCTTTAACTTTTTATTTGTTAAAAGCTCTCAAGTTTTTTTTAATTAAACATTTTTATATAGATTTTTAAAGAGTTAGAATATAATAAATTAATTTTTTAAAATGATTTTTTGTGTGTTAATTTAACTTTTTGATTATTGATTTCCATATTTGTTTTTTTGTTAGTTTATCTTTTGTGACATTGAATTTTTATTTTATTTTGGCAAACGCTATAGATTTGGATTTTTGACATAACTTCTTTTTATCTGTTTTGTTAGTTATACTGTTTTTATCTTAATTTTCTATTATACTATGAGAATTTTCGTTTTTTGTGTTTTTTAATTTATTTAAATTGTTAATCATATTTAACATTTTTGTTTAATGAAAACACTGATTTGAACCAATGAGATTGAGTTTCTTCGTCCTATGTAAACGACCTCAATGACATAATGCATGATGATTTTTTTTCTTTGTTAATTTAACTCTTTTTATTTTGATATAAAAATAATAGGTATCTACACATTCAGTTCATTTCTATTTTTAATATTTTTAACAATGATTTTCATTTTCTTTGACATGTATTATTCTATGGAATTATTGACATTTTTTAGATATAGTTTCCTTATTTTTGTTATTTACTAATTTATTTTAAGGAATACGTTTTTTGTTGACAAAAAAAAAAGAAACACGATTTTAGATTTGTTATATTTTGATACTTTAAATTTTATTTTAACATATACTATCATGTGAATGTATTGACAATTGTGTAAGACATAGTTTCATTTTTATTTTTTTGTTAGTTAGCTTTTTAGGTTGATTTTCCAAAAATTTAGTTTACAGATCAAGTTGATTTCCATTGTTTAATATTTTTAACATTGATTTTCATATTATTTTAAAATATACTATTCTATGGCATTATTGACATTTTTAAGTTATAATTTATTTATTTTTGCTAATTTAGATTTTGTATGTTGATTTTCCAAAAAACAATTGTTTAAATATCAAGTTTGTTTTTAATTTTTAATTTTTGTGTTTAATTTAATAAAATGTTATTCATATTTAAAATTTTTGTATTTTTAGCTAGTTACTTTTTATGTTGATTTTCTAGAAAAATAGTCAACACATCAAGTTAATTTCTATTTTTAATATTTTTAGTAATGATTTCTATTTTATTTTGACGTATATTATTCTATGGAGTTATTGACATTTTTAAGATATAATTTCCTTATTTTGTATTATTTACTTATATATTTTTAATTTATTTTAAGAAATACGGTTCTTTTTGACAAAAAAAAAAAAGAAATACGATTTCTATATTTTTTATATTTTGATACTTTAAATTTTATTTTGACATATACTATTACGTGAATATATTGACATTTGTGTAAGACATAGTTTCATTTTTAGTTTTTTGTTAGTTAGCATTTTAGGTTTATTTTCCAAAAATTTAGTTTACACATCAAGTTGATTTTCATATTATTTTGAATTATACTATTCTATGGAGTTATTTATATTCTTAGTTATAATTTCCTTATTTTTGTTAATTTAGATTTTGCATGTTGTTTTTCCAAAAACAAATTGTTTAAATATCAAGTTAAATATTTTTTTGTGCTTTAATTTAATGAAAATGTTATTCATATTTAATTTTTTTGTATTTTTTTGTTAGTTAGTTTTTATATTGATTTTATAAAAAAAAATAGTCAACACATCAAATTAATTTCCATTTTTAATATTTTTAGCATTGATTTCTATTTTATTTTAACATATAATATTCTATGGAGTTATTGACATGTTGTATTATATATAATTTCCTTACTTTTTGTTATTTAGTTTTTCTATGTTAATTTTCCAAAAAATGTTTATATATCAAGTTTTTTTTGTGTTTTAATTTAATTAAAATGTTAAATCATATTTAACAATTTTGTGTTTAATGAAAACGCTGATTTGGACCAATCAAATTGAGTTTCTTCGTCTTATGTGGACGTCCTCAATGACATAATGCATCAAGTTTTATATAGTACTAGAATAGAATATGCGGGTTTTTAATAAAATATTTTAAATCGTAAATATAAATTGAAAATAAAATCGGATAATGTGTAAAAAAAATACGGGAGAATTTCAAAACTACCAATCTAGTGTTACCACTTTTAAAAAATACTACTATCATCCTCTATCCATTTTCATAACTACCATTATCTGATATTGAAATAGACTAAACTACCCTTGAAATAGACTTTCTTCGTCACTCGTAACAACGAAATACTCTTAAATCTCTGCGGCGGTTCTCGGGATAATTCCGATGATTCCGATATTTGTTCACTCCTCGGGAATCGCCACCAGAGACGTGTTCTGTTTTGCTTGTTCGATTTTAATGATCTCGAAACATGGGAATAAGGTTCCTATCAATGGAGAACAAGCAAGTTCTGAATCGTCTGTCCCAGTTCTACGAATGGCATATCGAGATCTCGAAGGCGAAATCGTTTGTCAATTTCTCGCGCGCAACGACTAGCAGGTAACCTCTTTCTCGAGCTCGATCAGATTGCTCGTGTTCATGGTTGGACGTCTCCTTAAATAAATTGATATTGGTTTGGATCATCCTGAGTTGTAATTAACTGTTTCAAATTATGGAATTGGTCTTTTGGTCACTGTAACATTTGATTTCTTATAGATTGGAATCTGCAATTTGATTGGGGGAATCAAAATATTTGTGTTGGTAATTAGGTTTTTTTTTGGCGGAAACCTAGACAAACACAGAGTCGATTTGCAAATCTCACAGGTGATGATGCATTGAGATATGCGTTCCAGAAGCTAGTTCATATATGCTCCTTTTATGATTCGGGTCTGCTAGTGTAATAAAAAATTAGTCTTTCCCTCTTATGTGTTGTATAGAGGAACAATTTTCCGTTTTGGATTTTTATACCTAGTCGCTGATTTATGTTTTCATTTCGTTCAGATTTTGACCATGGATTGAAAATCAGCTGTTACAGGTAAATCCTGGTTCGGTTGGTGTCTTTATTCCTTATTTCTCGATTCACCAAAGAAAGAATGACCTGCGAAATGTAAAAAGAGACAGACGTAGTGATCCTATTGAAGGACTTGTATGAGAAAATTGCAGAGGAAAAAAGCGGCTGCTGTTGGGAAAACTACGAGATTTATAGATACTAGGGTATTGATGTTTGTGTTTGGTTATTTGAGACTTGAGAGTTATGTGATTATGTCACCCCTAATGGATATACAATTAATTCCTCAGCTATTGCTAAACGTTGCTTCTTGAGAATAAAAGGTTTTATAAATCCATATATGAAAAATTTATGTCCTTAAAGTGGAATCTACCGGCGACCTCGTAACTCAAAGCCGATTGGCCACACAATCATTCATTTATTTTAATTGTTTGGGTGAGACCTCTTAGTCGACGAGTTTTGGACAGATTGGAAAATGTGAATTCTTTTATAAAGATTTAAAGAGGTTTTTTAAAATCTTTATAAATCAGTAATACTAAATTCATCCATACAACAATATCGAGTATGGGGCTAGTGGTTATTCGGTTCTGTAAGTATTCGGGATCTCTAGTTCAATTATTATTTAGTTTTTATATGATTTATAAAATCTTTTAAATCTTTATAAAAACTTTAAAAATGATTTTAAAACACTTTTAAATCCTTATAAAAACTTTTAAAATGATTTTTAAAAAGGGCTTTTATATCTTCAGGAAGCGTGAAACAGGGTTCCCGTGATTTCCAAGAGGGATGTTTAGCAATCCAGGCTGTGTTGTCGTACTTGTTGTACGTATGAATTTAATTGTTTATAGAGAAGACGAATTAATCATTTAAAAATATTTTTTTTGTCGACAGTTATTTAAAAATGATTTTAAAACACTTTTAAATCCTTATAAAAACTTTTAAAATAATTTTTAAAAGGGGCTTTTATATCCCAATGAAGCTCGAACCAGGGTTCCCGTGATTTTTCAAGAGGGATGTTTAACAATCCATGATGTGTTGTCATACTTGTCGTACGTATGAATTTAATTGTTTATAGAGAAGACGAATTAGTCATTTAAAAATGATTTTTTTTGTTGACAGTCATTTAAAAATAATTTTAAATCCTTATAAAAACTTTAAAAATAATTTTTAAAAAAGGTTTTATATCCACAGGAAGCTCGAACCAGGGAACCAGTGATATTACAATCGGATTTTTAACCAATGTTGTGTTGTCATACTTGTTGAACGTATGAATTTAACTGTTTATAGAGACGACAAATTAATCATTTAAAATTAATTTTAAAATACTTTTAAATCCTTATAAAAACTTTAAAAGAGATTTTATATTCCCAGAAAGCTCGAACTAGGGAACCCGTGATTTTTCAAGAGGAGTGTTTAACCATCCAGACTGTATTGTCAAACTTGTTGTACGTATGAATTTAATTGTTTATAAAGAAGACGAATTAGTCATTTAAAAATAATTTTAAAACACTTTTAAATTCTTATAAAAAATTTAAAAATGTGAATTCTTTTATAAAGATTTAAAGAGGTTTTTTAAATCTTTATAAATCAGTAATACATATTCTTTATAAATAACTAAATTCATCCATACAACAATATCGATTATCGAGTATGGCTAGTGGTTATTCGATTCTGTAAGTATTCAGGATCTCTAGTTCAATTATTATTTATTTTCTTATAAAGATTTATAAACATCTTTTAAATCTTTATAAAAACTTAAAAAATGATTTTAAAACAATTTTAGATCTTTATAAAAACTTTAAAAAATAATTTTTAGAAGGAGATTTTATATTCTCAGGATGTTCGAACCAGGGAACTCGTGATATTTCAAGAGGGGTGTTTAACCACCCAGATTGTGTTGTCGTACTTGTTGTACGTATGAATTTAATTATTTATAGAAAAGACGAATTAATCATTTAAAAATAATTTTAAAACACTTTTAAATCATTTTTTTCCGAAAGTAAGCACTTTTTTTTTACAGCGGCGATTTTACTTCCACCGAAAACTCCTTAATTTCACCAAAGTTTTGCTCTCTCTCTCTCCGCAATCTCGTACTATATGTAACCCATTTTTGTAATTGAGATTTAAGTTTTGTGTAATTTGAATACCGATTTATAAGAATTTATAAGCCTATATGAAAACCAGTCCACCAATTTAGAAGCCGAACTCTAGATATCAGTTTTGGATATAATGTCTATAATAACCAAAGAATTAAAACTATTTGTTTTTGAATTGGTTATCATTGAGCTGGTTATCCCAAGGTCTTTTGAATTCAGTTTCTTCCATTCTGGTGCTTTACCTTACAATACAATTACCAAAACAACAAATCAAGCTGAAAATATCGATAAGGTCACGTTCGTTTTTCACTCAAAGAGTACATTTTTATACAAATGCCTGACATATTTACTGGAATTGAAGAGTTGAGTCCGATTCTACCACTACTTAAGTAAATATACATATATGGGATTACAAATAACCACAGTTTTTTCGATTAAATCCCTCAAATCGTTGATGTAACTTACTCGTTTCATCAGAATTTCTGTCATGATGATCACTATCCTTGTCATCCACTGTCTCAATTACAGCAGCAGCAACAGTGTTGAATCGAACCTGAAAGCGAAACATCAAAACTAAGAAACAAGGGGAAAAGAAATTCGAATATACTTAAACGAATTGCATGATTTCAAACTATGTCAACCTAAACCCAAAAGTTTTGAGTTGAGACAGAAACAACACACAACTCATTCTAAAGCCATCAAACAACCTATGTTACACCTAAGCTGACTTGTAATAATACACAAAAAGATAACGTAAGGAAAAATATAAGTAGCTAAGAATTGCTCAGCACATCAATAAACTCCTATGACACAAAATTCATGTCAGAATCTCTTCAAACACAAAGTATAAAATGACCAAAATGGGAGTGGAAGCTATATAGAAATGAAGAGTTGCTAATCATAGACTCCCTCAAGTATGTTGCCATCCTCCATCCATGTATGCATTTCATTAAATCATTTTAGAAACACAAAATGACTACTCATCTTTCAATCATCGTTTGTCGGAGACAAAGGATTCAAACTTGTATATACAACTAGTGCTAATTATTGTTCAGATATATAATTCCAGATACACAAGAGCGCATAACAGAAGTGGGATAAGGTTGGGCCTCTTCGCAGTCTTTTACGAAATATAGGTAATTGAGTAGATTGTAAGTGCATATGACATGGTGGTTTTGGACAATATAGCACAGATTATTTTGCTTACAGTATTTGGAAATTGGAAATAGTCAATAAAAAAAAACATATGCAATGTCACAGAGACACGTGATAGTATAGCAAGAAACAGTAAAAAGGTCTTATGAACAAACCTGAATGCGGTTGCGATGAGCAAAGTTTGATACAGCATGATGCTGCATCAAGCCCTCCAACTCTCTTTGCCTTTCCCTCTCAGCCATTTTTAACATATCCACCAACACTTGCCTGCCACATAACTTGCGTATGCCTCTTCTAGCATGTTCATTCTGGATGCAGTTCGCGTTAACAACCCTTCCATCGAGTACTCTTTCAATCTGGTTAGACGAATTGCATAATTCTGGATGCATTTCCCGTTAACAACCCTTCCTTCGAGAAGCAGTAAAACAGAGGACGAACAGGAAAATGGGATCTGCAAGCGAAACCCAGACTTGAAACCGCCATTGAAATCGAAACGATTCACCATTTCATGATTGGCTTTTAAGCTTATCACCATTACATAACACCCTTGTGCTAGTATCGTTAAACCTATATCGGAAACCGACGAAGTGTACAGCCCGTCTACGCTCGCAACCAATCTATTCCACACAAGAGATTATCATTGCACTTGTGCAATTCTAGCTCTTGCAAATCAGAGCAGTCTTCAGCTAAATTCAGTAATCCCAATTCAGTAGCGTTACTCACTACGAGTTTGAGCAAATCACAGCTCCCTCTTCCTAATACCCTAAGCCCTCTATTGAACATCTCACTGTGCAATAGATTCTCCTCGACGAAACCCCAATTCGACGAATTCGAAGATATGTGAAACGAAATCGACTTGTGACATAGCAAAATACCCGAGTTTCACGACGGATTCAAACACGCCCTCGTCAAATCGACGTTCGTGAGCTTCTGAAACCTAGAGACGAGCTTCCCTGTCAAGAGAAAATCCCAATCGAAAACCTTGAGAGGCGGTAGACGTCGTCCCTGGAGATTCAACCAGCGTTTGCAGACGAGCCACAAATCGTTGTTCTGGGAATCGGGAAGCTTCTGGAGGATCTTGAGGAGGAGAGAATCGGACAAGGAGAGCGTTCGATCGATGTCGGTGAAACCAAAATCGGAGGTTAGGGATTTGGACCTGGATCTTGGGGATTGAGTCTGAATCACGGCGGAGACTACTTGCTTGAAAGACGTCGTCGGATGGTTCAGCCATGAGCCGGTCCAGCTCGAGCGTCTCCTTCTCAGAGGCGATTTGGGACTCGTCGGCATCTTCTCCCTAAACGACATCGGGCTGCAACAGCTCCGGTGGTCATTTGCATCATCTTCTTCCTCGTCGATTTGGTTTTATTTTCTCTAACCGCCGATTGATCGATGCCGTGAAAACTAAGGGGTATTAATGACAATTTCTATTATTAAATAATGGTATATTTGCATAAATGAAAAGTGGTGGTAATATTGAAAATGGCAACCTTAAAAGTGATATTTTGGACAAATTTTCAAAAAATACTTTTATTAATATTTACAAATATATATGTTTTAATAATACTCTTATATGAATTAGGTTCTATTTATATATATATATATGTATTTATTTATTCTAAATTTTTGACGAATTAATTATCCTATTTTTATCATAATTAGATTTATGATAATTAAAATCTAGATCAGGATCCATAATAATAAAATTTAAAAGTCGTTAAAATATTTTTTTAAGAAAATAGAAAACAAAATCTGATCACTACTAAAAAATATATATGAAAACACAAAATCGAAACGTAAGAGTTATTTATTTATTTTAGTTCTCATTTATTTTCAATTAAAATATTCAAAACACAGAATTTTTTGAGGGTCCCAAGCAACATTAACCATACTTCTCATATAATTCACACACTTTATCAACTATCTTTTTCTGATCCGCTGCGTTAAAAATTTGGGTATGTGATATATCATGGTTTTTACCCATTTTTAGACCATGATATAAGTATTTTTATAGAGCCTTTTGGCTATTTTCGAGTCTATATAGAGTCTTTACAGGTTCAGGTACATTTGGAGCTAAATTGGAGATTTGGATACATTTTGGAGCTTAGTGGAATGAAGTCGGATTGAAGAAACACGATGAGTGTCGATCGACACTA
>JAHZTW010000001.1:420852278-421119667 GCA_020283515.1 Alliaria petiolata
TTTTTGTAAATTCCTTTTTTCTTTAAAAATAATATCTTACCGAGACACGTGTCAAAATCTAAATCAGTAAACTTGACACATGTTGAATTCTTATTGATTAACTTGTCATGTGTCACGATCATATTAATTACTAACTTTGACGTTGTTTTTTATTTTTAGTAAAATTGAAATATCTTATTTATTTTTGTTTTTATTTTCCTTTTCTTAATTGAAATATGTATTTTTATTTTTCTTTTTATTTTATTTATTTCTCTTTTAAAAATAATAGTATTTTCCTTTTTCTTTTAGGATTAGTATATTTTTATTTTTCTCTTTTAAAAATAATAGTATTTTCCTTTTTCTTTTAGGATTAGTATATTTTTATTTATAATATATTTTATTCAAAACACGTGTCGAAACCTTATCGATTAACTTATCATGTGTCGCGATCATGTGAATTAGCAACTTTGACGCATCCAACTTTATATAATAAGATAGACTAGGTATTTTATCCGCACGTTATAACCAATGATTAAACATAATAACATATTACTATGTAGACGTCCTCAATGGCATAATAACATAATAATCATCAACTTTTAATAATAACCTATTACAATAATTTTTATGTTAGCCTCATAACATAATAACTTATGTCAAAAAAAGACTAAACTAAAATGGTAATTTGTCAATAATTTAGTTTAATCTTTTTTTTGTTAGTAAATTACCGAATGCATAATAGGTTTAAGGAAATTTTGTTTTTAATAAAAATTTATTAAACATGCAATGTATCATTTTCTCTTACATGTAATTATTTATAAGATTACAAATTTTGTTGAGTAAAATAATAATAAGTTAATTGATTTTTACTTGATTAAATAATTAATTTGTTTTTAACACCTTTAATTATATGTTATTTTTGTAGAAATAATAATAGAAGAAGAATACTTTGACATTTTATAAACATGAACAAAATATTTCTTTAATGCTTATATCATATCTTTCAACATATTTTCCTATTTTTTGTTAAAAACAATGTAACTCTGATAACATATAGTTTAATTGGTAGTATGCATACTTAGATTCGTACAAATGCATTTGAGACAAATAAAGAAGAGGATTGAGATATCGCAAACAAAAAGCTGCTTATAGCTTTGTTGGGAAGTTTCAATGATCATGCAAGGCAGCTTCTTGCTTCTCCATCGGGTTTTTAATATGTTTTATCTTACATCTTTTTTTTTTTTTTTTAATCTTTCATATCAGTTTTATTTGCAGCCTGCTATAAGATAATATTTTTTTCATCTTATCTTTTTAGGTTGGTGTGGAGTCTTTGAACCATTTACCAATGTATTAACTTATGCGTGTTTTCTCAATGTTATGGTTTGAATAGCATGTCTAGGTTTGACAATTTGCGTTTGATTCATAACACTGTCATACTTTATTATTATTTAAATATAATTCTATGAGGTGTTACTGATGTGTTATATTTTTGGTAGTAGCTATGTATATGAAATTAGACTTTAATCCTTGTTGTGTTTTAAGTGAATAGTTATTTGTGTAGTATTTTCAAATATTACTTATATATTTTTGGTTGCATATAAAGTTATAAAATGCTTATACACTATTGTGGATATTTTTACTATAACATTTAACTATATCTTTGCTTGAATAACGCAAAAAATGAATTTGTCTATATAGTATTCAATTTTTGTTTGTTTTATTAAGTAATGACTCACTATAAGTGTATAGTTTTATATATTTTATTTTGTATATTATGTGTCTGATAGACTGTTTTTATCGTTTTAAAATGTATATCTGATAGTTTAATATTCGGATTATTAATTTACCACAAGTTAATATTGAATTTTTGAATTTTTATGTTAGCCTCATAACATAATAACCTATTACTATAAAGACTTGAATTGTAGATGACTGAAAAAATTGTGGACGCATTATGCCAATGATTAAACTAAATAAAATGTTAATGCATTATGCCATTGTGGACGCATTATAACCTATTATGCATTCGGTAATTTACTAACAAAAAAAGATTAAACTAAATTATTGACAAAAGAAAATGAACTGAATGTGTAGATTACTCAAATTTTATTAAAAATATCTCAATGACAAAAGTATTTTTGGTCTGTTTTTTGTTTGTTTAATTTAAGATCATATTTAACATTTTATGTCTAATATATGATGATTTGGACCAATAAAAATTGTTAATCATATTTAACATTTTTGTGTTTAATGAAAACGCTGATTTGGACCAATGATATCGAGTTTTTTCGTCCTATGTGGACGTCCTCAATGGCATAATGCATCAATTTTTATATAATATAGATTTCAAGGGTATTTAATTTCTAACTTTACTTTACAATTAAATAATCTTTAATAAATAAAATTAAGAGAAAGAGAATATGTAAAAAATATTTGGTTGATATAAATTTATAATTTATAACTCTATCCATTAGCTTGGACAAATTCTATCCATGGGTTCATGAATTATTTTCTAAACTCTCATAAAAATAGGTAATGATATAATTTAAATGTATAAAAAGTAAATGTTTATTATTGTAACAAAAAAGTACAACACTACTTAAATGACATATAATATTCAAACTAAACAAACTCAAACAATAAATAAATTAACCATTCAAAAAATAAATTCAAACAATAAAAATATTAAAATTAAAATTTTACAATTTTACATTTTTAAATAAACATATAATCTGCACATTGTTACATTTGCGGTTATTACTCAAACTAAACAAATCCAAACAATAAATAAACATGTAACCCGCACATTGTTATATTTTTAAATAAATATGTAACCCGCACATTGTTCACTTCAACAAATTTATTATTTACATCTCATGTATCAAATACACATAAATCAAATATCATCAATTAAAAAAAAAAAATCAAACATAACTGAAATTTCAAATGCATTCATCCATATTACATTCATCCACATTAAATTTCAAATATAAACTACTAAATATGCAAAATATAAAATTATAAAAAACAACATCACTATTTAAACCAAGATAGATTATATTCAAACAAAACAAACCAAAATATTTAAAAAATAAACATACAACAACATAAAAAATATTACAATAATAAACATTTACTTTTCATACATCTAAATTATATCATTACCTATTTTTATAATAAAAATGTAACCCGCACGCATGTGCGGACTATATCCTAGTTAGGGTTATTAATGAGCCTGGAGGCCCTGGACCTCCCGTCGAAAACTCACGAATTTATAAATAATTTTTTTATCGCCTAAAATTTCATTAATTTTCGAAATTACAATGTTGTTTACAAAACCTTGAAAAAAGCTTAGACAAATATGAAACATATTCCATAATTTAATATTTTTATATATTCTTTTTTAACTATATATAATCTTTTTTGAGTCAAAACTATATATAATCTAATATATGTTTTTAATTTATTTTTTAATTGGCTATAATTTTTTATCTTTTACTTTATAAAAAAACAACCTTTAAATTGAAATCCATTTAAATCTTTTTTTAGTGAAATTATATTATTTTTTTAGTTATATATTTTAAATATATCCAATTGATGCCACTTCTTTCGTATTGAGAAGACCACCAAAATCTTCTTGTTACTGCAACTATATCAGGCCCGGCTCAAAACATGTTTGAGCCCTGTGCCATACTAATTTTTTTTTAATCCAAATTGTGGTTCTATTTATGAATTTGAAAACTATACCTTATTTTGTAATTCTTTTATAATTTAGGACCCTAAAATAGTAAAGAAAAATTAACTAAAGATGTGGGACCCTGTGCATTTGCACTGTCAGCACACCCTTAAAACCGGGCCTGCTTGTTGAGCCCCTGCGTGACCGTAGCCAGAATAGGCGTAGTCTCCGCCAATAGCAACTGCTCAATGTGAAGAACCGCAGACCTGTAGACCGAAAGGATCTCCCCAATTCCATTAGCAATGGCTCTGCGGTACACGCTAGGCTTCTTCTCCTCTCTACTCTGCTTCGACAATTCATCGGCCCGTTCCAACGGATGCACGCCGGTGACGGACCTTATCCAGCTCAAATTCCGGGACTTCTTCGCAAACCGGTCGAGCTCCCTATAGTAGAACCCTAGCTTGATCAACATCTCGATCAGGTCCCTGCAAGGAGCGCATCATAATAAACGAGAAACCGAAATCGGAATCAGCTCAATCACAGATCATGAAGCACGGAGAAGAGAGAAGGCGCGAGCAGAGAGAGAGAGAGAGTACCTTTCGCTGGGTTCGATGAAGGAGATGTCGGGAGCGAGTTTGAAGGTACATTCATCAGAGAGAGGGGAATCGAGGCCTAGGGTTTTCCGCTGCTCACGCTCGTCGACGATAAGATCTCCGGTGAAACCTAGGAGAGCTAGAAGAAGCTCGTGCAACATTGCGACTGGGAAGAAAAAAATCACGAAATTGCCAAATTTCTCGGGAGGGAAATAGAAAATTAAAATGCCGACCACAGTCGCCGGAATGGTTGGTTCACCGGTGTGGTTCAGTGGCAAATGATGTAATTTCACTAGGAAAACAAAGGTGTTTGGTAAATCGATACTAGTCAAAAGGGTCCACTCGACGATAGAGACCTTTTACACGATTTAGAAGTTTTCCCACCAAGACCATCTTAATCAATGTACAGTCCGGTCCGGTTATCAAACTGAAGGAAAATCGGATTCCAAATCCAAACCGAAGAAATGATAAACTCACATTGGTTTCATAATTTACATACCGCATTTGAGTGCTACTGGACTCGAGTTCGAAGTTTAGGTGCTACATTTGGGGTGAGATGATTTATGTTTGGATACGCCACATTTATTATCAAAGGCTGGTTTCAAGCATTTAAGAAAATTATGGACGAAAGCTACGGAATTTTCTGATTATCAAAAGAAAAAAAAACATTTCAAAAGAGGAAACAAAACTTATAACATTTTTCAACAAACCCGATGCAGGAAAAATAACAGTACAAAATAACTTACAAATATATTGTTTTGGGGGAAGTTCTGGTTCTTGTTGACGTTATCTGAGTGTTCGAATCGAAATAGTGGAGAAGTCGAAGGAGTTGTATGCTAAATGTTGTAATTACCCTCGCTCCCTACACTTGGTCAAGTATGAATATTTAGTTGAGCGAGACTTGTTTTTTTGTTTCAACGTTGAGCCAAACAAAAATGTCGTTGTTTCATTCGAAGAAAAGCCATTTGTAGTGACCCTTCAAAACGATTTGACCATTGAGGCGTTCAGAGACACTCACCTTAGAGCCAGCCCGTACAATANTAATATGTAAATAATACATTTAAGATAAAGCTAAATTTCCTATTCTAAATATTGGTAAATATCCATAATCTTCTAGATATTCCTTAATCTTCTCGATCTCCCAATACCCTCCCGCAAGCTCATACGCGGTAACACGTAAGAGATTGGACAAGTTTTCAGAATATCGGCTTTATACTCGGCCGTCGAGTAATTGACGTTTATATCCGATTGGGCAGTGCCGGTCCAACGATTTTCCATGCCCTACACAAATCTAAGAAAATGTATATTCGTATATTATATTAATTATAAAAAAATATAGTTAAAACTTCATAAAACAATCTAAAACAAAACAAGCTCAACTTATAAACAGTTTATAAAAAAAACAGTAAAAATTAATAATTATATCTTCCAAAAATAACTCTCCTTGCATTTTTCTTGCAAAATCATATATTAAATTCATCAGAGAAGAAGAAATCAAATACACTTAGATACACCTCAAAGCTCAAAGATAATTAAGAAAATAATTTTTTTTTGTGAAATTCTCATAAACTAGATCGTTTTTTAATTGATTGTTAATAAATTTTTTTATAAAATTGCTAAATAATAAAACCCTATAAACTACTATAAACACTACTATTATAAGATTTTTTTTATTTGTATATAAACTTATTAATAAAGAACTAATCCTAATAAGACAAATATTTAAGAAGAATGCCCTTAAATAACTAATCCTATTAAAGAAAATATTTTAAAATAATGCCCCTAAAATTTTGCTGCCCTAATCCTTTGCTTGGGTGGCTTGCTCTATGGGCCGGCCCTGATCGTAGGGTTCTTCAAATCGGCTAAAACACCCAGCCGTTGGGCCATCAGCGACGTTTATACCCGGTCGTAGGGTTCATCAAGTAGTAAGAGACAAAACTCGCGATTGCGATGTCCAGAAATAATTCGCGATTGCGAAGTAGAAAAACAACTCACGAAAGCGAGAAGTTAGATAAAAAAGAATGTTACTCACGAGAATGAGAAAAAACATCAATTGAACGAATCTATTTGTAGATTCATGTTCATAAACACCACTTGATCATCAAACGATATCAATGTGGTCGCTAATAGTTTTCAGCCAATCATCTTCATCCTCTTGAGGAAGAAATCATCACAATCATAAGAGCTCATGCATCTCATGATGTTTTACGTAAGAGCTCATGCATATCTCCACAACCACGAAGAAAAAAAAAACATGGATCAAAAGAAGGAAAAACAGAATCTCTTGGAAGAAAAACAATTCACGTTCCTTTTCATTTTTTTTTTAGGCGGAAGATAACAAAACCTAAAACCCATCAGAATTGGATCTTGGCTCTGATACCATGATAAAGTGATGAGAGTAAGAACACGAATGTGTTATGGAAGAATTATATTAGACTCTCATAAGAATAATGTTACAAGATGCATATACTTATATAGAGATAAAAGCAATCTAATTTCCTAAACTAATATGTAAATAATACATTTAAGATAAAGCTAAATTTCTTATTCTAAATATTGGTAAATATCCATAATCTTCTAGATATTCCTTAATCTTCTCGATCTCCCAATATATGACAACACGGGAAGGCAACTAATCACAGGATCGGGAGCTCTACCACCTATTCAATCATCCGAGGAGGCTGAAGTTGAGGCACTAAGACTTGCAACAACTAATCTTTGCCGGCTTGGTTATTATCATCTAACCTTCTGTGGAGATAATCAATCAGTTTATGGACTCCTTCACCGTAACCAAGTCAGAGAGTGGGCTCAGGATTAGAGACATCTTTCTATCACAACCTATTTGAATGACATCAAGAATATCTCCAACAATTGTAGCTACTCTTTTAAGCAGATTAGTCGTGTAGCAAATAATGTAGCAGATGAATTAGCCAAAAAAGCCATATGTTCTCATAAAAAATGTGTTATAAAGTGGATGTAAACTCTTTTTAATTAATAAATCAAATTGACGACAAAAAAAAATTATATATTTTAAATATATATTTTTAATATAGGCTCCGATTGGTAAGTACTGAATGTAGGCTGTGGTGTAAATTTTTTACTGTAAAAATTGTGAGTGACTGATACTTTAGATATTTTTAAAAGTCTGATTGTTGATAAAATTAAAAACTGTAGAAATTGCGACTGTTATTTTAAATATTATAATTTTGTTGTTTAAAATACCATTTCAAAAAAAAAAAGGGAAGAACAATGTTTAGCAAATTTTAACAAGTAGACAAAAGTCTCCAAATTGTTCGATCCATCCGTGTCAAAACCAACCATGGATGATTTTGGTGCATCGTCTAAGAGACTTTCTCAGGACCTGGAATAATTTATCAACCTCATGTATGTTGGAACAGTTTATAATTTTTTCACCTCTTTCTGAGGTGAGACAGATGATGATCTCGAAATACAAAAAAAATCGAACCTGATTTTATTCGAGGGATGAACCAGAAGCAGAGAAGAAGATAGGAGAGGATATAAAAAAAACTTCAAATATTTAAGGCTAATCTGCTCAAAATCGTTAGAATTGTCACACGAACGTGCATTGTAATGGTTCTATTCATTTGCAAAAGAGTTCAAGAACTCCTCAAATGAGAAAATTCAATATAATTTGCCATAAAAAATACTTCATTTTGGTGGACATTTAACCTTTCAGACTTGTGCCCGAAGTTGGCTCAAATCCGGTCCGAAAAAGCGCGAATTATCACTCTCTTGGTGATATGTTTGTGCCAATACATATCCCGAGTTTACAGTGTACCTCCCTGTTTTTGTATAGTTCCAACCCCACTCATCTGGCCGTTGTGCCTTTGTCGTTGGAATCCCCGTAATTAGTGGTATATCCTCCGTAGCGATTATCTGTTTTAGTAGTGGTACATTCCACATTGATGTTGCGGGATCAATTAATTGATTGACTATCAGCTCAGGATAATATATATATCTTTTGCTTGATGCTGATCTCGGGCGTGAGGATGGAATCCAAGGGTCATTCCATACCGATATAGAATGACCAGAACCAACTCTTTTGATGAGCCTTTTTTTACCAAAGATCTACCTGATGTGATACTCTTCCATCCATAAGATGGGGAATACGATCGTATGGGGTCCAACGGTGTTGCATTCTTGAAATAGCGACCCTTGAAAACCCTTGCAAATAGTGATTGCGGGAATTCAATAAGTCACCATAACTGTTTAGCAAGCAAAGCCGTATTAAAGTCCTCAATAACTCCAAACCCAAGTCCCCCTTCTATTTTTGGTTTACATAGTTTATTCCAAGAGAGCCAATGCATACCCCGTGTTTGTCCATTATTACTCCACCAGAATTTTGCCACTGTACTCGTCATCTTCGTGGTTAACGTCTTTGGTAGCCTGAAACATGACATTGCGTATGTGGGAACCGCCGTGGCCACCGATTTGATAAGAATCTCCTTTCCCCCTTTTGATAAAAATTTAGCTGTCCAGCCATTAACCTTTTGTTGTTGTCTATCTAGTAGGAAATTAAATATTTTCGTTTTGGCTCCCCCTAGACTTTTCGGAATTCCTAAATATGTACCCATACCTCCAATATTGGTGATGCCTAATGTAGTATGCATAGACTCCCTTATCACCATATCAACTTTATGTCCATATTGAACGGAAGATTTATCATAATTTGCTTAAGAATATTGAGTAGCACCAAGGCCTCTTCCTGCGTTGCCTTACAAAAAAATAGACTATCATCCGCAAAAAAACAAATGTGAGACCACCAGGCTTGTCCGTGCGACTTTCGTTCTCGTGATTAGTTTCTCCCTCTCCGCTTTCCGCAAATTAGCTATTAATACTTTTGTGCAAAGGATAAAGAGATATGGCGACAAAGGATCCCCCTGTCGAAGCCCTCTTTTCGGTTTAATATTTCCCCTCGGTTGACCGTTAATTAGAACTTTGTATTGCACTGATTCGATACACCACATTATCCATTTCTCCGCAAAACCCATTTTTCGGAGTAAATGTTCTATAAAAGACCATTCAACCCGATCATAAGCTTTACTCATGTCCATTTTAACGGCCATAAATTCCTTTTTGCAAGAATTATTTGTCCGTAGTCAATGAAACATTTCTTGTGCTATTAAAATATTATCCGAGATAAGCCTACCGGACACAAAGGCTGATTGTGTTTCCGAAACCAGCCTGGGTAGCAGGAGCTGCAATCTTTGACAAAGGACCTTTGATATAATTTTATATCCTACATTACATAGACTAATTGGTCGTAAGTCCGTCATCCTAGTTGGTCTCTCCGTTTTTGGAATAAGGCAAATATTCGTTAAATTTAATCTTTTGTCGAAAGTCCCTGATGTGAGAAAATTATTGACCATGCTTACCACATCTCCCTTTACAATCTCCCATGATCTCTAAAAAAATAGTGCCGTCATACCATCCGGGCCAGGGGCCTTTTTTAGATGCATAATAAACAATGCCCTCTTGACCTCCTCCTCAGATGCTATTCTAAGTAGTTCCTCATTTTCCATTTCCGTTATTTCCGGTTGGATTTCCCCTAATGTTTCCTCAAAGGCCGTTGGGGAAATAGTGGCAAATAGGTCATGAAAGTAGTCCAGTGCGACTTTCTCTACCTTATTATCGCCATCTACCCAAACACCCTGACTGTTATGTAATCCAATTAATCGATTTATTATTCGCCTCTGTTTTGTTGTTGCATGGTAAAATTTTGTATTAAGGTCCCCACATCTGTTCCATAGATTCCGACTTTTTTTGTTGCCAGAATTGTTCCTCCTCACGATAAGCATCTTTTAGTTTTGAGTTATTTCATTCAGCTCCTCTTGAGTACGACTATCATCATTTTGTATTTCCTCAAGTTCTCGTTGTAATGTTTCAATTTTATTCCTCTCATCTGATTGGTTTTCTTGTCGCCAGTTTGATATTGCATGTCTACATGTACCAATTTTATCAACCAATGAATGAGTTGAATCCAGCGTATTAGTATTCAAGCCTCGGGTAATTGCTTCCATCAGTCCATCCTGCCCAATCCATCTTTTGTCAAACTTAAATTGGTGTCCCCGTTTTATTTTCCGCGATTCAATTGTCGCCACAATGGGTCGATGATATGATCGAATCATCCGTAAGTATTCTACGTATGAGAAGGGAAATAAATCGTGCCATTCCTCTGTAGCAAGACCTCTGTCTAACCTACACCTTACATTTTGTCCGCTTCGCCAACCCTTCCAAGAGAGTGTGTTCCCTCGATTCGAAAAATCAATTAAACCGCAATTGCCAATCATAGTATTAAAGCTAAGGAAAGAAGATGCATGTCTAATTGCGCCTCCTTGTTTTTCATAATTGCCTTTAATCTCATTAAAATCTCCAATTAGGAACCACGGTTCATTCCTTGTCAAACTTGTTCTCGTGAGCCGTTCCCATACTTGTTCTCGCATCTTTGGAACCGGATCACCATAAACAAAAGACATATATGTTTTTTTTCCTTCCACTGTTGTTTCCGTATCAATTACTCTTTTATTAGAAAATAAAATCTGAACGTCATAACTTTTATTATAAAATAGGGCAAGTCCGCCGCTAGCCCCACACGGTTCAACCGTATACAAGAAATCATAACCAAAATGCAACTGAAATTGCTCCAAAAAATGAAAACATTGTTTTGTCTCCGAAAGAAATAAGAAATCCGGTCTGGATTTTCTCCAAATCTCTCTGAGATAACTTATTGTGTACTTATTACCCAAACCCTGACAATTCCAACTTAAAACCCGCATTAATCAACAATTTGCGAATCCAAACCTGCAATCTGAGCGTCACCCTTCTTAGATTGCACCATGCCCTTATCGCCACCCCGAATGATATCCCTTGTAACCTTCTTTTTTGGTGTTGTAGCACTCAGCATCTTCCTTGAGCCACCACCTACCACGAAGGAACCTTTGAATAGTTTTTTCTTGATACCTGCCTTAGATGACGCCTTGGGTATCTCTTTCCCAATTTCCATTGCCTCGGCAGAAACCTTATCACCTTGCGCCTCCTCCTGAATACCCAGATTCAGCTGCTCCTCCATGTCTGCAGTGACCGAATCCTCATCAATTACCCCGAGGGATTCAACCCGAGCATCATCAGTATTAATCGGATCATCGTCTTCCAGATGACCAGCATCGTTATCCAGAACCTTCTCAGATTCACTCTGTACCTCACTTATCTCATTGTCCACGCATCTCTCATTCGGTTCAATCATGACCACTCGATCTATCATATTCCCAAGATCATCCCTTCCCATGACCACTTCCTCAAAATCAATTTCTTTCCTTACTTTTTTAGCCGAATGTTGAGTAGGGCTTTTTTGAGAGCTGTCTCCAAAACTATGTTGCTTATCCGGCTTCATGACTCCAGTTGCTACCTCATTTTCCAACCCATTTCCATCTGTTGCCCTTTAGACACCCCTAGAAGACCCTCTGTACCGTTTCCTCATCTCCCTAGGAGGCAGGTATGTAGACGGCATCTTAGATCCCATTGTTTTGTCGCCTCCTGACTTCTCCCTATTGCCACCACGGTAGTTATACCGATTATCCTCTCTTGTCGCTATCATTTTTCATTTTCCTCTTGACGCCTCAAAATGTGTTTTTTGTTGAGCAAGTGTGCCCCCATTCTCCTCTGACATTGCCCCAAGAGCACCTTTGTAACTCATAGCTCCTCCATCATGTTTTTCTTCTGTAAACCGTATTTCTTCCCTCCTTTCTCTCTTCGGTAGACCAGTGGGCACTTTGTAGTGTCATGACATTGATCAACTCCGTATTATCAAACCTTGGAACTGTTATCTTCAATCGGGGTGCCATACTATCCCTGACTTTGTTGCCACCACCAGAGACAAAATGATTTGCTTGAGACATCGTGAAAGCTGATCCAAGTAAGAGACCAAAAAAGTGTAAGAGAATGATCAAATAATAGCAAAAAAAGAGATGTCTGCTTGACTCCCAATCGGTGTATCTATTTATATCATACTCACTACCCATAAATATTCCATAATACACTTCCAAATTCCTATCCCTTAATTTACGATTCCAAATCCCTTGATCATTGCAATCTCCACCATTTTTAACCCAGACAAATCGTATTACCTTTTACATATGGTTTATCCATTGATTTCCGTAAGGCATAATCACCAGATTTTCTTTTGATATTGCCCATTTATGCAATTCGCTTGAATGACAGACCATAATCTCTAGTGTGATTAATTGCTTCAAATAATAATTCCTCTTTCCAAAATAGCATCCTTGTCTCCGGGGAAAACTCTCATCTATGCCACAATTTGGAAACCCCATACCTCGGCGGATTTTGTGAGAACAAAACATTCTAGTGTTTTTCCAATATTTAATATAATAATGTGTGTTTTTCAAATGTTTATAAAAGAGATATCCTATAACAAATTTTTTAGAATTTTTATCAATAAGATTAATGGTATTTTAATTCACTCACTTTATTTCAAAGTTGGAGAAAGATTTTTTTGTTAATTATATGAAATGGGAAGATTTGTTCAAAAAGAAAAGTTACAAAAATTTGATAATAACTGTTGGGGTCGGTTTCCACCTAGGCAAGATCGGTCGAGGAACGACTAAGTGTGGAGAGTAATCCCCACTCGAATCAGGTACGAACAAACCGTGCATGGTTCGAGCCGAATTGGCTCGGTACACAGACTGTGCACGAACCGAGCCGAAACAGGCTCGGTACAAGACTCGAGGCATAAACCGAGCTCAAACCGGGACCGGCTTGGTGCACAAAATATGCGGATCCCGAGCCGAACCGAAATGCATACTCTGTGCATGATCCGAACCGAACCGGGCCATTCGCGAACCAAACCGATACCTTCTCTTGACAATCCGACTTGCAAGCCCACACAACGATCCAAGCCCAAGACGAGAGATAAAGCCAAGCTCAAAGCAAAGGACGAGGCAAATCTTTGTTTGAATGGGCCGAGGCCAAGTCCACGAGGAAGTTCGGAGTCGCTTTTGCCCTAGAAGACGATGCCTTGTGGAAGGGTGCGCCGCGAAAAAGGGAGAAAAAAAATCTATGAGAAGATTTCCCGAGATCTTCGCTTAGATTCTAAATAGAGATGTATAAATAGGCACGAGGATCGGCGTTTTACCTAGCCAAACACTTGTACCCTAAAAGCTCTTAGAAGCAACCCTAATAAAATCACCATCTTTGGATCTCTGTTTTCGGTATTAACTTAGAATCTTTGCGTCCTCTTTATAATTCTTAACAGAAAATCTGTTGTGTGAAATCTAGCACGCACAATTTGGCGCTAGAAGGAGGGGCTCTAAGAATTCTCACATCGATAACCGACTTAGACCAGATCCGAAGAGATGACCGCCGGAGTTACCGACGCCGTTAACACCACCGCAGCGGGAAACATCACCAATAGAACCGGAGTGGATCCTCCCACAGGAGACGGAGCGCACGACGCTACTCAAAAAACAACGGCGCAAGCCGAGACGATCTCCGCATCCCTGGCCGAGATGAAAGGTATGATGACGGCGCTAGCAAAAAAGATAGGGGAGCAAGGCCAAACCCTCGAGAACTTGACGACGGAGAGTCAAGCTCAAAGTCGGCGAATCGGGAGCTTAACTCCCATGATGAATCCATCCCCCAGGCTCAGGAGGCTCGGCCTCAATCCGACGGCACTCAACTTCACGACTCCAGGAGTGAACAACTGCCGAGCAGGAGGCTCGGGAGTTTCCCAGTCGCAGCACATCTCCGGAGAACAGACCCCCGCGGCTATGAGACCCAACATCACCGAACCACCGCGCCTGACCCGAAGAGGAGTCGGCGAGCGAGGCAACCAGCAGCTCGATAGGACCATAGGCGAAACCATCGGCGGCTCGGCGACCACGACGAAAGCTGGAGATGAACAAACCGACGCGCCAACTTTGCAACACGACACGACCATCGACGCTGCATGACATACTGGATTCCTGGGAGACGGCCTCGGCTCGGAGCAAGATCAGGACTTGGCCGAGGAAGAGGAGAATCTCCTATTGGTCGAGCAAGCGCACTATCAGGACGAGCCCCGGGTGACAAACCAAGGCAGATTCGCCGAGCCCAATCCAGCGAGCCGAGGCGGCGCCCTTGACCAAATCCGAGCTGACTTGGCCCGGGCGAACGCGGATTTCTTTGGAGGATTTCTTTGGGGACTCGTCGAGCTTTGAATTTGTAGGACTCTAAGCTGCAAGTGCACAGCGTGCGTTGTAGTACTTAGGGTATCGAACCACAGGGAGGAGGTCAACTCCAAAACAGAGAATCAGGGCAACCAAAGACGCAGGGAACTAGGGCTTTGGGGTAAGTGTCACGGTTTTTGCAAGAAATAAAGAAAGCAGTATCACGCCTTATATAGAAAAGGTTGTCAATCTCTTCTATAACCAACGGGAAAAGGAAAATCAATTTAAGAACTTGTAAAAAGGAAATCAGGTAAGTAGTGCAGAAAAAGTAAATACTGAAGTGCGTAAATCTCGATTGAAAAGCAGATGGGGTAAAACACGTTGGGGATTTTTTCGGGAAATCTATGGGGTTCTAACTAGAAATCAAACACACAAAAGTTAAGCAAACGAGCCTAGGCGATTTTCCCTAAACTGATTCACTGGTTTTAACGACCTAACTCTGACAAGCAAGATCGATCTGTGAACATCTATTTCACAGGTATACTGTCGTATCCTGCATCCTAGACGAACACCCAATAAGATCGGGACAATAAACATTCAGACATCTTTTAAAGGATGTTCTCTACCCTATTATGGTCTAGATCTGAGATTCAGGACATTCGTCGCTCTCAAGACCCTGCGATCAGAATACTAGTTCATGACGCTAGACTCATGCAATAAGAACGAATATGGTGAGACAGAAAACCCTAATTTTTGGCCTAAACGATCGGTTTAAAAACAGTTAATGAAATTCTCCGTAGATCCCCTTAAAGAACACCCAATGAAAATAAACTACTCAGACATGAAAGAAGAAGTAGAAAACGTGATTGATGAATGCATAACTTGTATAAATCGATAAGAAAGAAAGAGGGTTCAAGAACAAATCAATCTCCCTCAAAGAACAAAGTGAAAACCACGAATCAGAGATTCGCGGCGACCAAAAGAATTCTGAAACTTAGAGTATTTCGTGATGATCGTGTTGCCCTAAAAAAAACCATAAACAACGAGTATATATTGGTCTTCAAATGCCCTAGTGATAACTAGCTTTTTCAGTGATTATCAAAGCCTAAAGCATAGTCATGTCATTGTAATACTCTAGGTTATCAATCCAAATCAGGTTGTTGAAAGCTACCAAGAATACAAGAGCTCAAAGTAAATCTAAGTGAAATCCGGATTAAATGGTGAAACAATTCGGTAAAAATAGCTTGCAGCTACTAAATGAAGACGAAAACTATTTTAAAATCCCGACCAAGGGGTTAAACAAAATCTAGACTACTGAAAAGGTTTTAAAAGACTGAGCTACTAATTTTAGAAAATAAAAATCTAAAACCGGATAAACTAGGAAATTTCTGGCAAGAGAGAAGATTTTTTAAAACTAATAATAAAAATCCTACGACTGCTGACTTATAAAAAAACTGTAAATTAGGACTCTAGGGAATTTCTAAAATACTTAAGAAAGCAAGAACATGACTTTATGAATTTAGAAGACTAATGCAAGAATTAAGCTAAAAAGATTATTCCTTGACAAACTAGAAGCAAAGACTCAAACTTCAAGATTTCAAAAGCCAAAAACAGATTCAAGGTTGGGATTCATGCTTAGGGAGGTTAAATATTCGAACTTGGGGTTTTAAAAACATAAATCTACATTTTTAGTGCTATCTCTAAGCCTTAAGAAGTTATAACTAGATTTATCCATGGTTTGTGGTATAAATCCTTTTCTCAACTTTCCTCCTAGCCCATGGTTCGTGGTGGAAAGAGAAGCTGAAGAACAAGGAGCTCAGATCTTAAAAGATGGCCTAACTAGCTCCCTAAGCATCCATGGTGTTTGGGAAAGGATGAGCTAGTCTCTTGGATTTGGGCTTAAGGAATTTCCTAAGTCTTTTTGAGATAAGAAAATCCCTAGAATCAAAGAGATCTTTCTCAAGAGTCTCTAGGCTTTGAGCCCTCCAAATCCAAGAAGAGATTTAGGTGAAGCACATGAAAAACCCAAGATTGAACCTTTAAAAACTCCCTAATCACCCCAATCTTAAACCTTGAAAAATTACTCACTAATCATGTTCGAACAGCCCTTAATCATAGAATTAGAGATGCTGAACATGGTTAGCTTAAAGAAATAAGAAAGATTAAAGCTTTAAAGACAAGTTCTTAAATTCAAAATCAAGGTTTTACAAGAGATAAAGCTTAAAAGTGCTCTACAATGGTGGCTAGATCTAAAAATGGAGGAGACAACTCCCAAATTTTGTGTCTCCCTAAGAAAATAGGTTAAAGTTGTTTATATAGGTCCAAAAATATTGGTCCCCTCACAAAAAGACAAAATATGAGCTGCCAAAGGAAGGAAGGAGAAACTGGTTCGGAGGATCTAGTGGCTTGGTCGATATTCAGCTCGATCTGTTTGTTGGATCTAGTGGCTTGGTCGATCTAAAGGTCGATCTAAATCTTGGAATGGCTGGGCTTGGTCGATCTTGGGGTCGATCTAAATCTTGGAATGACTGGGCTTGGTCGATCTTGGGGTCGATCTAAATCTTGGAATGGGCAAACCAGCTCGATCTAAGGGTCGATCTCATGCTCTTTTCACTTTTCCAAGCTTTCCTTTAACTCCCATCAACTCTTAAGCTCTTCTTTAACCTTCTTGTCCATGCTCATCATCCAAGATAGCTCCAAGTACACCAAATAACCTGAAAATGATGCATATATGCAAGAAATATGCAAATGCTTATGCAATATGTCCTAAAACCTAAAATGGGACAAAAGACACAATTAATCTAAATATGAATGCAATATGCATGAAAACCTATCCTAAATGTATGCTAAAATATGCTAAATTATGAGTCTATCAACTCCCCCAAACTTGCCTTTTTGCTTGTCCTCAAGCAAACAAAGACAAATCCGAGAGAGAGGTTTAAAAATGGGGGTTAGATTCCAAAAGTGTTTTTCACATAAATCAAATCAATGGTCCTTGTTCTTAGTCCTAGGAAGCAGTATACAAACTCTACTCCAAAGAACTTAGCCATATTCATCACATATTGAATTTCAAAACAAGACTTGTCTATTCCAAACAATCCAAGAATCCTAACCTTTAACAATCAATTAAGCTCAAACCGTGAATCACACTTATGCATTTAAAACCGAATACAGTTGGCTAAGGGACAAGGTTATGAGATAAAAATGATCTCATTCAAGTGGGTACTCCAAGCTTTGGTTTATCTCAAAAAGGATTGAACTTATGCATAATGCTAAAGGTAAAAGGCAATGTATGCATACATGACTAGACTCTCATCTACCCAAATACACTAACAATGAACCTAATTCCCCTCTCATTTACTTTCTTTTACAGCTCACTCACCCTCTAGAAATACCCAAATCAAACAAGGCAAGACGCCAAGCAAAGCCCACAAAAACTCCATCAATCTAATTCACTTAAGAGAAACTTCTTCAACCTTTCTTATAGTGAGTGGTATGGTCATACATAGATTAGCTCTTTTATTTTTCTTGGGATAGATCTCTTCTAATACTTATCTTTTTATGCATTTGGCCTTTTGGCTCTTTTACTTTTCTTTTTACTAGGGAGCTAACCCTTTTCTTTTAAACATTTGAGCTTATTTTCAAAACATTTCAAGACTAACCACTTCAAACTATGTATCCCTTTCATTAAAAATCCTTACACCCTTTTCTTCTCAAACCCGAAATCAAGGCAAGCATTTTATTTCAACACCATTGAACTCCCACCCCAAATCAAGCCTAAAACTAGCTTCAATATGCAAAGCTAGCATCAATATGAGAGCCTAAACATGTCGACCTAAACCTAACACTTTATGCCAAGTTCAATCAAAAATAAGGCCTCACAAATTGCAATCACACAAGAATTTTGGCTTGAAAGGAGGGTAAGGGTTAAGGTGTGGAGTTCTATTTAGGCTTACAAGAGAGTGGTGAAAGGAATAAGAAAGCCTAAATATGTATATGTATCCATGTATCCTTTTTCAAATGCACAAGTATGATAATTAAAAGTTCATGTTAAGGTTCCAATTTATAGGATAGGATTCAATTCATGTTTGTTTCAACTTTAAGCCAAGAAAATCAAGACAAATGGTCCAAAGATGGTTAGAACTTAATTTTCAAATTTGCACAAAGCATCAAAGGACTACTAACTAGGGCCTTGAACCAATTCATGAGCTTAAAACACTTTACAAGGAAAATTGCCCCCTATGCAAATGCAAGCAACCTAAATGATAAAAATTCTAGACTCAATCCTAAAGAATTTACAAATGTAAATGCAAGCTACATGAATTTTTTCGAAATTTTTGTAAATTTTCTGATTTTCTATGCAAATGTATATGCATGAAGACTCAAATATGCTTAAAGGAAAAATAAGAAAACAAAACACAAAATTAAATCTCTCAACCTCTCCCCCAAACTTAAATTACACAGTCCCTTGTGTAATAAAAGTTCAAGAGAGACCATCAACAAGAAATAAAATTCAAAAATCCAAAAATGCATGTTATTTACAAGGTTTTGGAATGGTGTACCTTGGAGCGTGTTGTGGTTAGGGCTGAGATCAAGCAGCTGGATCGATCTAAGCACCATTGTCCATCTCCCTTGTTCCTGCTCACACACACTAAAAAGCATAATTAAGTACTGAAAAATTAAAAGCATAAAGAGAAGGATAGTCATGGGAGTGCCTCCCAAGTGCGCTTGGTTTAAAGTCTCTAGCTTGACATGTTGAGGCTTGTATCACCAGGTTCATACTCATCATAGAACCATCCCCCAAACTCGTGCATCCTTATCTCCTCATAGAGTAACTGCCATGGATCTTCAATGCTCTCTTCATTGGTGAGAGTTAAACCGAGGTACTTGGCAAAGGGTTGTTCCATTGGGGATTCTTCTTCTTCACCCTCCTTGGAGGCTACTTCAATGGGACTCTCCTTTGTCTCCTTCTTGGGAATGAGTTGCACATGTGTTTCTGCCTTGGTGGAGAGCTCTTTCTCAACAAATGAGCTCTCACTAGCATCCTCTAAGCATTCAATAACCGAATTGTCTTCACAAGGCTCTTCTAATCTTTGCTCAAGAGTTTTATCAACAATGTATCCAAGAAGAGCTGCAAGTTCTTTTTCGTCAGCTTCTTGTTGGAGATCATCATTGGTTTGAGCTTCATCCTCTTGTTCCTCATTCCTTTGTGTGAATTCGGTGTTGATGGACTCCACATGTGGTGTTGCAGCAACTCTTGGATATGGAGCAGGAGAACCTAGTGTGAAGTCAAGCATGCTAATGCTCTCATTCAACCTTTCTTGCTGCTCCAAAAGCAACTTCATCATGTTGAGTTTTTCTTCCTCATTAGAGATGGGGGAAGAATAGGTTGCTCCTTGTTCATACTCCATGTCCCAAGATTGGTATCCCTCACCATATCTATATTGATCCTCTTGAGCAGAATGTTCATCCATGAGTCCTCCTTGATAAGTGGATGAGCTTTCAAAACCGTGGTGGCTTGTGAGGTCCCAAGCCATCTCTCTCTCTTGATTCGCTAATAAAGCTTCAAGCATTGAAACTATATCTGAATCCATGCTTTCTCCCTTGTGATTGTGCCTTGCAAAAAGAACAAACACTTGAAAGATAAGTTGGCAACCAAAATGAAAAATAAAAAACCTAGTCTATACTAAGCTCCAAATCCTAGTAATTTCAACAGAACCTAAGTTGGCAACGGCGCCAATTGATGTAAGGGTTTTTAAGCCTAAACTCAATCCTCAAACACACATGTCATTGTAGTATGTGAGGTGTCAATCCAGCCTAGGTGTTGAAAGATACTAAGAATGCAAGAGCAAAGTGAAGCTAGATCAAATTCGGATTAAATGGAAGAGATAAATCAAAATAAACTACTTGCAGCTACTGAAAAATTATGAAAACTATTTTAAAATCCCTATTGGAATGTTAAATAACTAGCAGACGACTTCTAATAATTTAAATGAGCAAGCTACTGATTTTTAAAATTCGAAATCTAAAAACAGGGAAATAAGGCTATTTCTAGGAAATGAAAGGAACAAACTTTAAATCTAAAGGAGAAAACGTTTGAAACTACTTATATGACAAATGATAGATTCAAGGATGAGGTTCATGTTTAGGGAAGCTAAATTTTCGATCTTGGCCTACAAAAAGTAAATCTACACATTTCTAAATGAGCTATCCTTATGCCTAAGAAGCAATCTTTCCATGGTTTGTGGATAAGATAAGATCCTCTCATCATTCATTCTCTCCAAATCCATGGTTTGTGGTGAAAAGAATGGTTGATGGAGCTGAAGCACGGATCTTAACATGGCCTAACTAGCCCTTACTTGCCACTCTCATGGTCATTTAAGGCATACTAGTCTCTTGGTTTGGGCATAAGAGATTTCCCAAGTTCTTATGAGAAAAAGGAAATCTCTTGGATCATAAAGCCTCTCTCAAGGTCTTTAAGCATTTGATACTCCAAACCAAGAAAGGATGAAATTAAGAACAAGAAAATACCAAGATCTAACTTTTAAAACCTTCCTAATCACCTCATCCTTAAATCCTAAAGAACTACTCTATAATCATTTTCGAACCCCTCAAATCCATAGGATAAGAGGAGTTAAACATGATCAAGATAAGAAGAAAGAAAGATTAAAGCTTTAAAGACAAGTTCTTAAATTCAAAATCAAGGTTTTACAAGAGATAAAGCTTAAAAGTGCCCTACAATGGTGGCTAGATCTAAAAATGGAGGAGACAACTCCCAAATTTCGTGTCTCCCTAAGAAAATAGGTTAAAGTTGCTTATATAGGTCCAAAAATATTGGTCCCCTCACAAAAAGACAAAATATGAGATGTCAAAGGAAGGAAGGAGAAACTGGTTCGGAGGATCTAGTGGCTTGGTCGATCTTCAGCTCGATCTGTTTGTTGGATCTAGTGGCTTGGTCGATCTTCAGCTCGATTTGTTTGTTGGATCTAGTAGCTGGGTCGATCTAAGAGTCGATCTCTGGGTTGATCTAAATCTTGGAATGGCTGGGATTGGTCGATCTTGGGGTCGATCTAAATATTGGAATGGCCGGGCTTGGTCGATCTTGTGGTCGATCTAATTCTTAGAATGGGCAAACCAGCTCGATCTAAGGGTCGATCTCAGGCTCTTTTCACTTTTCCAAGCTTTCCTTTGACTCCCATCAACTCTTAAGCTCTTCTTTAACCTTCTTGTCCATGCTCATCATCCAAGATAGCTCCAAGTACACCAAATAACCTGAAAATGATGCATATATGCAAGAAATATGCAAATGCTTATGCAATATGTCCTAAAACCTAAAATGGGACAAAAGACACAATTAATCTAAATATGAATGCAATATGCATGAAAACATATCCTAAATGTATGCTAAAATATGCTAAATTATGAGTCTATCACCTAGGTCGTGGATTAGGTCTTGGCTTGCATAAGACGGCTGCGGGTTTAAGTTGGGCTTCAAATGGGCTCGGGAACCGCGAGTGGCTTGGCTGCGCGAGCGACTGGCCGTGGCGCGGCCACTGGTCGTCTGGCTTGGCCGTGGCGCGGCCAGCTCGTCCCTCCGGGTGCTTGACGGACCTTCTTGCTTCTTCCATATCTTGAGATCCAACCGTGGGATTGTCCTCAAACCACTTCGAGGTGAAAGACAGCTGATAAGGCTACCTTGTCTCCAAATATGAGCTTGATCTTGTGGTGGGAAGGCCTTCGTTTTATGTTGAACTTTTGTCCTTGAGCACTTTTTCCGGAATTGTCCATTTTGCTCAAAAATATGCGTCTTTTGCTAAGATTACATGAAAAGAGTCTTGAACAACCAAATACTCGAAATCTAGTGTTTATGCATTAAAACCTTAGTGAAATGCTTATTAAAGCACTCACTTATGATAGTAAAAATGGGTAAAATATGCATGTTATCAACTCCCCCAGACTTAAACCTTTGTTTGTCCTCAAACAAAACAGAAATCTAAGTAAGGAAAAGAGGTTTGAAAACGTGGAAACTCACCATACTTGGGAACTCATCAAGTCTAACAATCGACCTGTTTGAGCCACGTAACTCGGAATCTAGCTTCAAGGCGTTTGGGTCTAGTTACCTTGAGCTTTTCACCCTTCCCGGATACGCTTCATGGTCCCTTTGAGTATTTCGAGTTTTCTCTTGTTGACCCCTTTATTCATTTAGGCGTGCGGTCTCTATCGAGGGAGTATTGGTCAACGAGACATTATACTCTTCTCTTCCAAACATCTAGACAAAGACATTTCAGACACAACTCTCCTATTTTCTCTTCCCTAAGTCGATTTCTCCCTACTTTTCTAGGGTATCATTTTATTTTTTCTATCGACTTTCTTATTCTATTTTGTTTCTTTTCTTCTTAGCTTGAGAATGATCACTTCTTCGAAGCTTTCATGATGTCTGCGAACTGTCATTGTCCTTTGTGGAACTCGAGTTGCCATCCTCAAACTAAGGCTTTACTTTCTATATTTTTTTTTCTTTTCTATAACAAGGGAAGATCAAGGAGAGGTTGCATTGCATCTACTTAGTCATGCTAGAGTTTAAAAGAGGAGCAACGTTCGAAGTACCTTAAGCCCCTTGACGAGAAGTTTTGATTCATTAGGTGCGGAGTCAACACAAGATCCTTCGAGTACTCTAGAGATTAGAACTTTCTCCATTGGAATGATCCACTCGCAGTGTTCAACTTAGTAAACCTTGCTTCTAAAACCGTGAGAATGGTCATTAAGGTTCCTTGTTCGAAATGACTTGTACCTAGCAAAGTTCATAGTTTCCGACTAAAAGAAAAAAAAGTTTTGACTCTATAAAACGACTCGATAAATGATGTAAGTATGCATAAGACTCATCAAATAAAAGTGAAGTTAGTAATATAAGAAACCCCCCCCCCAGACTTAAATCAAACTGTCTCCAGTTTGTTTAAATCGAGTTGAGGTGAAAAAGATAGGTAAATTCAAGTACAAGCTTGTGAAGACTTACTTTGAAGGTGGCGATGGGTTTGGTATGGTCGGATTGGCGTGTGGTATGATTAAGCTAAGGACTTGATCATTCTCCTTATGTCCCTGCTTAGAATCGATTTATTTGAACAAAAGAAATCGAAAACTTAGCTCGAAAGGAAATGTGTTACGCGGTTGAGCTTCCTTGCTTCGTTTGGTGGTTGTGGGCATATGGTGGTGATGTTGGCGGCTGGTGATGATGATGATGATTGGGGCATGCCTTTGTTGAGAAGAACAAGTACTCCGGTTGTTGAGTACTCGTCTTGGTTCCTTGACCTTTGTAGAACACCGTGAATGAAAGATGGAATATCTTCCGTCCTTGCGTCTTGAAGATTGCATCACCTCAGAAACTTGAAATTTTGGTCTATGCTGGCCTATCCGGTGACGTATTCGGGATCCCGGAAGACAGGTGTTGCTAGTTCGAACTACAATGCCATATGAAATACTTACTTGGCTTCGATAAAGGTCTCAGACGAAGGCCAGCCGGAGATCCGGTTTGGTGAATTCGGGATGGGGAGTGTCTCAGACGAAGGCCGGCCGCGCGACGGCTTGTCACGGCCGCTGATAGGGCTCAGGTTTTACCCTAATAAAACTATTGCAAGTGCACAGCAAATGCAATCGTAGTATAAGGGGTATCGAAATCCCAAGGGAAGTAGATGCTACTCTATGGTTTCTAAGTTCGAATTATGCTAGGTCGAATGATATGAAATTAAAAATAAGCAATTAAAACAAATAAATAAATCGGATTTAAATGGATTAAAGTTCAGGAGACTAAGGCGCTAGGCTAGGGTAATTATCAGGTTGAATCTAAGAATGCAGAATCTAAGTTTATTAGGGATTTATTAAGAAACGTCTAGAACTCGATACTCTAAGTTAAAACAAATCAACTCTCATTGCAGAAGTTATCTATGCCTAGATTCCTAAATCCCAAATCTCTTTGCGAATCTAAACAATTAAAGCAAGCAATAAGAACATGTTCGATTTGTTCACAAAATACCTAAACCAAATCTCTTTGCGAATAGATATTTTGCTCACCTATGACTAGTTCAAGTTACTAATAATGCTCTCGCATCTATTAAATAACCTAAGGTTTGATTTCTAAGTGATCAATTCAGAAAATCAAGTTAAGTTCAAATCAAGGTGAAGATCCAATTGATTTCCCTAATAATTCTAATGATTCTACAAACTCTTCATCAAACCCTAAATCACCCTAACCTAACTAGCAAACTACTCAGACATAATTATGCAAACACAAATCATGGCTGAAATAAATTGCATAAAAGAATAGAGAATGATACATGGGTTCGAAATCTGGCTCAGATGAGTTAGAATTGTCTCCCCAAAAGCTCATGATCAATCTCTCTCTAAGTCTCAAAAACAGAAAATAATGATAAGGTATTAGGCTAAACAATGCCTGAAAACTATTTATAGAAGGGGATTTTTCGTCCAGGGGCAGTCTTGTAATTTCTTCAAGCTTGGGATGATTTCCTTTTTCTGATGGAAATCCGATTAATGTGGCGGTCTTCATTGGTGTCGATCGACACTGATGGTGTCGATCGACACTCTGCTCTTGAATTCACTCTCTTGACTTCATCACTTCGGTTGGTTCTCCAAAATGCTCCAAAATGTTCCATATTCTCCCATTTAGCTCCAAATGCTCTCCATCCTGTAAAGACTCTAATAGGACTCTAAAACTAACAAAAGACTCTATAAAAACACTTATATCATGGTCCAAAAATGGGTAAAAACCATGATATATCAACTCCCCCGGACTTAGCTTTTGCTTGCCCTCAAGCAAAACAGATACTTAGAATGAAGTAGAAGTTTGAAAACAAAAACTTTCGAGTACCTCTTTAGAACGCCACATTGATTAACACTTATTGAATCCACATGCTATAGAGCAAACCTTAGGAAATATTTCAGTGTACTTACCACAAGCTTAGCAATCTCCCAGTTTCAATCCAGATCCTTTCCTTGGTAAAATTTCGAACTCTAACAGTGGTATTGCCACAGAACTTTACATATTCTTTGCCCTTCCTTAGTGCCTGAACAAGACATTCTCATACAGCTCCCCTATATTCTCTTTCCTTAGTCAACTTCTGCCCATTTTCAGGGTGTTCTAAGATCTTTTCATTGACTCTTCTTTTTTTTATGAAATCTCGGGAAATAGTGCTACTCTCTACTTGTGTTCCTTGTGAGGAGACGTGTTCAAAAGCATCATTAATATTGTTCCTTGTGAGGAGACAGGCTCATGACAAAGGCACTATTCCCAGACTTAAACTCTTTTTCTTTTCTTTAGGGAAGATCAAGGAGAGATTGCAATTGCCTATCTGCTCGGACTGAAACAAGAATCAAGTTCTGCGCATACCTAGTTCTTATAAGGGGACCTGAACTTTCCATGTTAGATTGATTCCACTTGCAGCTTTCTACTTAGTAAGTCCTGCAATCAACTCTTATAGTAATGGTTCTTCAAGTGTCAACTTCCTGTGGTTAGTTCCTAGAAAAACTGAAAGTTTCAACTGATTTTGACTCAATAAAATAAAAATTTTCAAATTTTTTGACTCAAGATAGACTCTCAAAACAAAACACAATGTTAGCAACTACCTCCCCGAGACTTGAATAACACTGTCCCCAGTGTTACTAAGAATGAGTTTGGATATAAAAAAGTTGTGCTAAACTGTTACAAATCAAAAAGAAAAATCGGATTACCTGACTCTGCGGGTGGCGTCGATCGACACAGGTGGTGTCGATCGTTGCCGTGATAGATGGCCGTGTCGATCGATACTAGATGGTGTCGATCGACACTCTGTCCGAAGACAGAGTTCTGCCACTCGAACATGATTATTGTTAAGTCAGATTGTTGTTAGAATCATCCTAGCTGTTAGAAAAACTCAAACAAACGTTAAAAGCACAAGGTAATCCAATAAACTCAATAAGTGCAACAAGTTGGAAACAAAGTACTGAAGCAAATGAAGCACATGCAGACTTAAGAGAAAAAGAAAAACTGACTCAAAGTACTAAAAAGGAATGGAAGAGTCACTCGTCGTCATCAGCACGTGGTGGTGAAGGTGGTCGGACGCAGCCACAGTTGGAAACAACTGTGATGGCGTTCCAAATCGCCTGAAAGCTCTGCACCACGTATCTCTGAAATGCAGCTTGCTCCATAGGAATCTCAGGAGCGTCTGGAAGGTGATGAGGACCAATAGGCTCCAAAGGGGCCTGTGCTCTGTGCCTAGAACATGAAGGGCGTGTCGGATCCTCAGCTGGTCGGGAGGAAGTGCCTCTGCATCTGGCAACGGGAGCAGTCCTAATCTTGCTCGGACTGGGGTGAAACGCGAGGCGTCCTGGATCGGTGGTAATGTGAGTGAGGTCTCTGTCAGGTAGCTGAACCAAACGCTGCACTCTCTGCTCGTCGCTGAAAGCCCACATCCTCTCTGCCTTCACCCAATGAGTCCTCTTCAAGTACTCCATATCAACCAAGGCACGCGATGTAACAATAGAGCAGCTGGAAGTGTCTATCCCACAGTGCTGGAAGATAGGAGTGAGAAGACTCCCTATAGTCTCTGGCTTAGTTTTCGTCCCACTAAAAGGCTTCGTTTTCAAGGAAGCCAAATGATGTGCAAACACAGCGCCTAGGTTCGCGCTATCTGGCGCATCTGAATCCTCATAGATCTCCGACCAAAGAGCGCGATATAGCAGCACCAACTCAGACACGCGCATCTTCCCTGGCTCGTGCTTACACAGAAGTGTAGTAGAGAATAGGCGGACCAAGTAGCGCAGGGTAGGATGGCGAATGTCGGTGTGAGTGGAGGTCTTAGAGTCATACCTCCCATTCCCGAAGTGTGACCAGAAATCCTGGTTATCTGGGAGTTGTTGCTGAAGAGAGACCCCAGTGGCATGCTCATCTGCGAACCTATAGATCCCGCAAAGGTCTGGAAGTGAAATGCGGTAGCGGATCCCGCAGATTAGGAAGGTCAATGTGCCTTCCAGAACATTTCGGACTATCTCGTTCCGGTAGTAGACTCGAGCTGTGGCAATGAACTGGCGGACAAGGTCTGGATATAGGTCATACTGTCGCGTCGCTATGGTGCCCATACCAATCCTGTTCATCAGCTGCAGGATGTCATCTTTGATTCCTAGCTCCCTCATCGTCTTCTCACACGCAAAACGAGTTGGACCGATCTCTACTCGCAGCCATGCGTTGTAGAACAAGGTGTCATACTCATCCCATGTCTCGTTGACACCTCTGTAAAGACACTCGTCTTTTGCCACCTCCTTGTCTGGTGAATCTTCCCAACGCCATGTAACCCGAACCTTTGCCTTTTCAGGCTTAGGCCACGGAGGAAGACACGGAATTGCCTCATCATTGGCAGTTCCTGAGGCTGAGGCGTCACCATCTCGTGCTCTCTTAGGCATCTGCAAATGAAAATGAAAATAAAATCAAAACCAAAATCCAAGAAATGAAGCACAAGTCGTCACTTCAAGTCGGGTGTCGATCGACACCACGCATGGAATTCGAACTCAAGCCAGAAATCACGATTGCAACTTCTTTCAACATCAATTATCATTCCGAACAATCCCATTATCATGAATCGACCAAGTATAGACCATTAAACCCAAAGAAAAATCCAAAATCGCAACATGCATCATCAATTTCCAAAAATTTCAAATTGTGCGAATTAGAGGATGAAAAACAGTTGGGGAATGATCTAAATCATGTTATACAATCTAAACAAGCATCATTCAACAAAGAAATCAAGCTAAATAGGTTGAATTCGGAAATTTTCACCTTAGGTCCGAAAATGAAATTGGGAGATTTGAAGAACATATCTTGGTAGATCGAATGAATTGATTATGGATTATGAAAGAGGGTGAAAATCCGCACGGATTAGAGCTTTGAATCACTCAATTTGGTTAAGAAATGAAGATTTGGGATTTGGGGGAAAATCTCTTAAAAAATCGGTTTTGAATTTGTGAAGAACAAAAGACGAAGTGTCGGGTTTTGAAGACTTACTTGCATCCCCGTGTGGTGTCGATCGACACAGGGGGTGTCGATCGACACTGACTGTGATCGTTCCTCCTTCTTTTTTTTTATTTTTTATTTTTTTTTTTTTTTTCTGAAAATTCTAAATTAATCTAAGTAAAACCAAAAACAAAATAAATAAATACTTACGTGTTCATGTGATTTAGGCGTTGGGTGCATCTTCCAAAGACACAATGTGTCCTTCTGGAATCTCGGCTTGAGCCCAATAGTGTTTCACTCTCTGCCCATTCACAGTGAACTCCTCTCCTTTGGAGTTTGTCAAGACAATTGCTCCATATGGTCTGACCTCTTTGATGGTGAAAGGACCAGACCAACGTGAACGCAATTTACCAGGAAATAATTGCAAACGAGAGTTGTATAAAAGTACCTGGTCATTTGGCTCGAATTGTCTGGAGACAATCTTTTTGTCATGATATGCTTTAGTTCTCTCTTTGTAGAGCTTTGAGTTCTCATAAGCATGATAACGAAGTTCGTCTAGTTCGTGGAGCTGAAGTAGGCGCCTTTCTGCAGCAGGCTTCAAGTCGTAATTCATCTTCTTGATAGCCCAATGCGCCTTGTGTTCGAGTTCCACTGGAAGATGGCAGGCCTTGCCATAGAGCAGCTGAAACGGTGTAGTCCCAAGTGGCGTTTTGTAGGCTGTCCTGTAGGCCCAAAGTGCATCATCCAATTTCGCAGACCAATCCTTCCTTGTCTTGCCCACTGTCTTCTCCAGAATTTGCTTGATCTGTCTGTTGGAGACTTCTACTTGTCCACTCGTTTGGGGATGATAAGGAGTAGCGACGCGATGCTGAACTCCATGTTTTTCCAGCAGCTTGTCGAACACCTTGTTGATAAAGTGAGAACCACCATCACTTATGACAATCCGAGGCACTCCGAATCTTGGGAAGATGATGGTTCGAAACAACTTAAGAACCACAGCAGCATCATTGGTCTTAGAAGCAATTGCTTCTACCCACTTAGAGACATAGTCCACAGCCACCAAGATGTACTTGTTCCGAAAAGATGAAGGAAAGGGGCCCATGAAGTCAATACCCCAGCAATCAAAAACCTCCACTTCAAGGATGAAGTTATGTGGCATTTCGTGTCTCTTGCTGATCTTCCCTCTCCTTTGACAAACATCACATTGAGTGATAAACAGCTGAGCATCCTTGAACATAGTAGGCCACCAAAATCCTGCTTGAAGAACTTTGGACACTGTCTTGAAAGTAGCAAAGCGTTCAGCATACTCAGAACCATGACAATGGAACAGTACATCACGAACCTCACTCTCTGCAATGCATCTTCTGTAAACATTGTCTGAACAATGCTTGTATAAGTGTGGCTCATCCCAATAGTACCTTCTATGTTTCCTCATGAACTTCTTCTTCTCATAACCCTTGAGATGGTTAGGCTCAATGTCAGCAGCAACGAAATTCACACTGTCAGCATACCATGGTCGAGTTGCATCATTAATGGCAAAGATCGGCTGTCCAAACACTTCGTCCAAGATCCTGCGAAGTGAAGTTCGCGTTGGGTGTCGATCGACACAGATGGTGTCGATCGACACTCGGGCACATGAGTTGTCAATCTTCAAATTTTCGGACTGAGTGTCGATCGACACTCTCCTAGTGTCGATCGACACTTGGCGAATCTGCTCCGAAAACATGCTTTGTAAACGACTCTCAACAAGGTAAACATTCTCCTCAGGCAGAAAATCATCAATTGGCACGTCATCTTCAATCCTAATCCTTGAGAGATGATCAGCTACTCCATTCTCAACTCCTTTCTTGTCTTTGACTTCTATGTCAAACTCTTGAAGAAGTAGAATCCATCTCAACAACCTTGGCTTTGTATCTTTCTTCTGCATCAAGTACTTCAATGCAGAATGATCAGTGTGGACAATCACCTTTAAGCCAACAAGATACTGGCGAAATTTCTCAAAGGCAAAGACCACAGCTAGCAATTCCTTCTCCGTTGTTGCATAATTCTTCTGAGCATCATCCAACGTTCTGCTGGCATAGTAGATGGCATGAAGCTTCTTGTCCTTCTTCTGCCCCAGAACTGCTCCTACTGCGAAGTCACTGGCGTCACACATCACCTCGAAAGGCAAATCCCAGTCTGGAGGTTGAACAATTGGAGCGCTCACTAAGGCTTGTTTGATCTGTTCAAAGGCTGAATGACATTCTGCAGTGGACTCAAATTTCACATCTTTGCAGAGAAGAGCAGTGAGTGGTCTTGCAATCTTGCTGAAGTCCTTGATGAATCTTCTGTAGAACCCAGCATGACCCAGAAAACTCCTCACTGATTTCACAGAATCAGGTGCTTGCAAAGTCGTCATCACTTCAATCTTGGCGCGATCCACTACGATTCCTTCTGCTGAAACCTTGTGTCCAAGTACAATCCCATCTGTGACCATGAAATGACACTTTTCCCAGTCCAGGACCAAGTGTTTTTCTTCACATCGCTGCAACACCGCACATAAGTTGTCCAGGCAGTCTTTGAAGGATGACCCATAAACAGAAAATTCATCCATAAAGACCTCCATAAACTTCTCAATCATATATGTGAAGATGGACATCATGCATCGCTGAAAGGTCGCAAGAGCATTACAAAGTCCAAATGGCATTCTGCGATATGCAAATGTACCATAAGGACATGTAAAAGTGGTCTTCTCCTGATCATCTGGATGGATTGGAATCTGGAAGAATTCCGAATAGCCATCAAGGAAACAGTAGTAGGGATGATTCGTCAATCTCTCCAGCATTTGATCGATGAAAGGCAAAGGAAAGTGATCCTTTCTAGTCGCGGCATTCAGCTTCATGTAGTATATGCACATCTTGTGTCCAGTCACAGTTCTTGTAGGAATCAGCTCATTCTTCTCGTTCTTCACCACTGTGACTCCTCCTTTCTTAGGAACCACATGAACCGGACTGACCCAAGCACTGTCTGAAATGGGATAGATGATCCCTGCTTCCAATAGCTTCATGATCTCCTTTTTGACCACTTCCTTCAGGTTTGGATTCAGCCTCCTTTGATGTTCAATCGATGACTTTGTCTCATCCTCAAGGTGAATCCGATGCATGCACAAGTCTGGTGAGATGTTTGAAATATCATCAAGAGAATAGCCAAGAGCTTTGCAATACTTGCGCAGCTTGCTTAGCAATAAGGTGAGTTCTGCATTGTTTAAGGAAGCATTTACAATTACAGGATAAGTTGGATTAGGTCCAAGAAATGCGTACCTTAGCCCGGCAGGGAGCTGTTTAAGCAGTGTCGATCGACACAAGTCCTCCTGAGCGACTAGTTGTGTGACTTGCTCACTTGTGTCCATCATCTTCGCGTATTCAGCAGCTGCATCGTCCAAGTGTTCAATGTCCCTTGTAGAAGTTGTCAATGCTCGCTCCAAAGGGTCTGTAGGATGATCCTCTTGGAAAATCTCTTCAGCAAGGTTGGTGAGTCAATCGACATAGAAGGTCTGTCCATCAATTGTTGGCATCTTCATGAGCTTCTCCATGTCGAAATTCATCACCAAGTCACCAATGTTCAGCGCGATCATGCCCTTCCTCACGTCAATGATTGCTCCCGCTGTAGCCAAGAATGGTCTACCAAGTATGAGAGGGTCTTTGGGTTCCTCATCATATGCTAATACCACAAAGTCTGTGGGAATCAAACAATCTCCCACTTTGATAGGAACATCTTCTAAGACACCTTTAGTGATTCTGACAGAACGATCAGCAAGTATTAGGGAGATTCTTGTGTCCTTGAAGTCTGTCATGTCCAGCCTTAGAGTAATTGAAAGAGGCATCAAGTTGACACTTGAGCCTAAATCGCACAGAGATCTCCCAAACTTGTCTGAAAAGATGGAGCAATCTAGAACAAAGCTCCCTGGATCGGAGAGTTTCTCTGGAAGCCTGTTCTGAATAACAGCACTGACTTGCTCTTATATCATCATCACTCCTTCCTCCATATCCATGTTCTTTGTCATCATCCATTTCAAGTATCTCTTTATCACTGGAGTAGTTCTAATGGCATCCATCAAAGGGATTTCAACCACTAGCCTATCCATGAAAGCCTTGCATTTGGCGTCAAGTAGCTCCTTCTTAGACTTCTTTGGTATCAAGGGGAAAGGGATCTTTGGTTTGTAGACCCTTTCTGCTGCAACCTTCGTTGTTGTGAGCTGATCTGGTGTTGTCCGTGGTGGGTGTCGATCGACACTCTTCGTGGAAGTTGTGTCCTTCGCGTTAGGTGCAGGTTCGTTTGATTTGTCTTTCATCTCTGTGGGTGTCGATCGACACTGGCTCCGCAGCATCTTCTACATCTTCAAGCTCCTCGAATTCCTCAATACTAAGTCCTCTCTTATGTACAGGTTGAAGTTCCTTCCCACTCCTCAATGTGACAACATTCACATGGCGTTTGGGATTGGTATTAGTCTTCCCGGGAAGCAATCCTTCTTACCTGTTAACAGCTTCTGCAGTTTGAGCAACTTGAACATCCAGCTTCTTCATGTGAGAGTTCAAGCTCTCAATCTTTCCATTCAGGTCCTGGTACAGTGAATCTATCTTTCCATTGGAATTCACTGTCAACTTCTGCTGTCCTTCCAAGAGTTTCTCTAGCATAGCCTCTATTTTGTTGTCTTGAGCAGGAGGTTTCTGGTAAGATGAATTTCCATAGCTCTTATGTAACCGCTGTTGCTGTTCTGGAATGGGAGCTTTTGAGTATAACCGGAAGAGTTCTGATTTCCTGTGAATGAGCTCTTCTGATAATTCCCATTGAAGCTTTTGTTCCCTTGCTGGTTCCCATAACGTTGGCCTTGAAATCCACCTCCGTTGATGTAGTTAACATCCTCTTCTTCACATTCTTCACTAGGCTCGAATGTCTCCACTTCATTTGCAAAGTGGACTTGCTTCTTTCCCATCAAGAGATCTAGCTTCATGTTGACTTCAGCAATTTGTCTTCCTCCATTTGCACCAGCTTGTTGTTTCCTTTCAAAGTCCGCATTCTTGGTGATGTTACAAAATGCCAAATTCTCTATAAGCACCACTACGTCCTGCGGGTATCTGGTGTTGAAGTTGCCATTGCTCGCAGCGTCTAGAGCCACCTGGTACCTCCAATCAATCCCTCGGTAGAAGATACCGATAAGTTGTGGTTCGCTGAAACCGTGGTGTGGGCAGTCCCTCTGGTAAGCCTTGAATCTCACCCAAGAAGCTTTGAATGCTTCAGTGGGTCCTTGGGAGAATGTAGTTATCTTCGTCCTCAGCTCCTCTGATCTCGCATCATCAAAGATATTGCATAAGAATGCATTCTTTGTATCTTCCCAAGTGGTCAAGGATCCTGGATCAAGCTGCTTCACCCAATAAGATGCATCTCCAGCAAGCGAGTAAGGGAACAGCTGCAGAAGAGATAATCATAGGTCACTCCATTAGCCTTGATGCTTGATGTGAGGTCCTCAAATCTCTCAATGTGGTCCATCGGATGCTCATTAGGAAGACCATGGAAGGGATGCTGAGCCACCAATGTGTAGTAGGCAAGCTTCAGCTCGAAGTCATTCCTTTGGAATGCAGGAGGACGGATCGCAGCTCTATTAGCATAGAACTGGTCTGGGCGGTTGTACTCGCCTAACATTCTTCCACGTCCAGCTTCTGCAGGGGCAATTTGCATCGCTGGTTCTATGATGACGGCGTCAGCCTCATCAAGTCTCTGGCCTTGGGCGTTCCTTCTATTGCCTTGTAGGTCAACAAAGTCGCCTGGCTCGTTGCGTATCATGATCACAGGCTCGTCGCCTAGGGGTGTCGTTCGACACTAAGGTTGGGTGTCGATCGACGCTCGGGCAGATTTGCGCTTCGTACGTTCGAGACGGCCTAGTTCCTGGTTCAGTGCGATTAGTTCTTCTTCCTTGTTGCTTCTGGTACTGGGCATGCACCTGAAACAAAAGATAGGATACTAAATTAGTAACAAAAATAAAAACAAAACCTAGTCAAAATCCTAGTACTAGATTTCGTAGGCAGCTATTACTTCCCCGGCAACGGCGCCAAAAACTTGATAGAGCTCAGGTTTTACCCTAATAAAACTACTGCAAGTGCACAGCAAATACAATCGTAGTATAAGGGGTATCGAAATCCCAAGGGAAGTAGATGCTACACTATGGTTTTTAAGTTCGAATTATGCTAGGTCGAATGATATGAAATTAAAAATAAGCAATTAAAACAAGTAAATAAATCGGATTTAAATGGATTAAAGTTCAAGAGACTAAGGCGCTAGGCAAGGATAATTATCAGGTTGAATCTAAGAATGCAGAATCTAAGTTTATTAGAGATTTATTAAGAAACGTCTAGAACTCGAAACTCTAAGTTAAAACAAATCAACTCTCGTTGCAGAAGTTATCTATGCCTAGATTCCTAAATCCCAAATCTCTTTGCGAATTTAAACAATTAAAGCAAACAATAAGAACAGATTCAATTTGTTCACAAAATACCTAAACCAAATCTCTTTGCGAATATATATTTTGCTCACCTGTGACTAGTTCAAGTTACTAATAATGCTCTCGCATCTATTAAATAACCTAAGGTTTGATTTCTAAGTGATCAATTCAGAAAATCAAGTTAAGTTCAAATCAAGGTGAAGATCCAATTGATTTCCCTAATAATTCTAATGATTCTACAAACTCTTCATCAAACCCTAAATCACCCTAACCTAACTAGCAAACTACTCAGACATAATTATGCAAACACAAATCATGGCTGAAATAAATTGCATAAAAGAATAGAGAATGATACATGGGTTCGAAATCTGGCTCAGCTGAGTTAGAATTGTCTCCCCAAAAGCTCAGGATCAATCTCTATCTAAGTCTCAAAAACAGAAAATAATGATAAGGTATTAGGCTAAACAATGCCTGAAAACTATTTATAGAAGGAGATTTTTCGTCCAGGGGCAGTCTTGTAATTTTTCAAACTTGGGATGATTTTCTTTTTCTGATGAAAATCCGATTAATGTGGCGGTCTTCATTGGTGTCGATCGACACTCTGCTCGTGAATTCACTCTCTTGACTTCATCACTTCGGCTGGTTCTCCAAAATGCTCCAAAATGTTCCATATTCTCTCATTTAGCTCCAAATGCTCTCCATCCTGTAAAGACTCTAATAGGACTCTAAAACTAACAAAAGACTCTATAAAAACACTTATATCATGGTCCAAAAACAGATAAAAACCATGATATATCAGCCGCGGCCAAGCGACCCGCCATCGTGGCTCGTGGCGCGGCCAGGCTCCTTCTGGCCGGCCCACGGTTCGTCACCCGGTGAGTGTTCTTCGAAGCTCCTTCTTCATTTTTTTTGGTCTTTTCTGGTTTTTCTGATTTTTTGTGATTTTCTTGGTTTTCTGATTTTTTTTTCGCTTTTGGGGTTTATGTAAATGCTGTAAACTAAGAAGAAACCAAAACTAAAGATTATTATGGTTAAAGAGATGAGAAAGAGAATACCTAAAATGGGTTGTCTCCCATTGAGCCGCTCTTGTTTAGAGTCTTTTAGCTAGACTTTGGTAGTTTGGGAGCTTAATTGGAGGTGGAGTTCGACCTTAGGCAAGGTCTTTTTGCCTTATGGGCGGCCTCTTCAGCTGAAGGCTCCTCGAGTCTCTCCATGATAGCATCTTCATCCCTCTTAAGAAGATGTTTCTCACCTCGGGTCTTCCTCGAACCTTGAGCTTCCTTCCCAGCTCTCGCAAATTCGTAGAGATGAAGTATCTCTTGCGTAGTCTCATCACTTTCGTGGAAGTAGTACCATATCAAATGCTCCTTCCATGCTGTAGTGAAAGTAGTTTCCGGAGGAAGGATTTCCACTACCTTGTCGAATTCTGCAAGGTCTTCTCTGCTGATCAGGTCGCGAGTCCTTCCGACCTTCTTATATCTATGAGCGTCCATGATCCTGGTCGTGGTGGCGTTGAATCTTTCCTGCTTGAAGTGGCACTTGATTATGCCCGCGTCTACACTGCTATCCTTGAAGTACTCCTTCAGACCTTTCTTTTCTAGAGCCTTATCGAATCCAACATATATCGGGATCTTCCTTGCCTTTTTATGTAACTCGATCAGTCTTTATCTTTTGATGCGATCTCCGAACCACAATTCCTTCTGCACCCTCTTGTCATTTGATCGGAAAGTCAAGGCTTCACCTAGTGCTGGCTCCGGGGATGACCTTCCATGGCTTGGAGATGTTGATGTTTGGCGCGGTCGATGGTTCGAGAAGGCGAACTTGCTACGAACGTGCCTTGCCCTAAGAATGGCGTCTTTCTTTGCTCTTAGGCGGGTGATGGCGTTGCAAGGTGCAATGATTACTTGCTTGAGCTTTGCGCTCAACCGGTCCCCTGGCGCCACGTCTTCCTCGCTTGAAGAACCAGATGTCTCTTTGCGTTCTCTTACGGGGAAACTCATGACTCTCTTGAATGAGGGTAGCATGTCGACAAGCTCCTGTTGGTCCGTGGAAAGTCTTTCGAACTTGTCCCCGCTTCTTTCTAGTTCCAAGGCAATGCCATCGATTGCCCTGTTGTTACTGCTGGTTTGGCTCTTGATTGCAAGGCGGCCTTCTCTTCCCTCTTCTATGTATCTCCCGAGATGGTCTTTGACTTCATCAACGGCTTTCTTAGTCTCTTCGAGCTCGCAGCCGTACCCTCGGATCCTTCGTTTGATCTGGGTCAGGTTGTAGTCATGGCATCCTAGGTTTTCTTCCATCGCCAGAAGTTTGTTTCGGTCCCTTGAAGCTTGAGCCTCAAGTTTCTTGACTTCATCTGCAATTTCCTGCACCTTGTAAGATATCTCGGCTTGCATCGAATCGATCCGGGAATAGAAGGTCTTCTCGGACTCGGCTCCGCGATCTGTGAGGATTTGTGCTAGCTCCGTAAGCTGGTTCAATCGCTGATGCAGGAAAGAAGGTGGGAGCCTTTGGTCGTGATGAGAAAGGACAGAAACTTGGTAATGAGAACTCTCATCCTCATCTTGTGTCAGTGGTGCGAGTCCTTCTTCAGACGTGGAGTGTTCTTGCGATGGCAGCGCGAAGTGGTCTGCAGGTGGGCGTGCGTTAGGAGGCATGTAAGGATCGCTCCTCGTGTGCTCCATGTTATGGTAGTTCCTGAAACTCATAGAAAGAAATCTAGAAGTTAGAGAAAAAGAATGTCTTTGAGTTGTGATCCTGACCTTTGCTTTGGACAGCAAAACGCAACCTCCCCGGCAACGGTGCCAAAAGCTTGATGGGGTCTAAATAGTCGTCCGAGATTGGAGGATTTCTTTAGGGACTCATCGAGCTTTAAATTTGTAGGACCCTAGGCTGCAAGTGCTCAGCGTGCGTTGTAGTACTTAAGGTATTGAACCACAGGGAGGAGGTCAACTGCGAAACAGAGAATCAGGGCAACCAAAGACGCAGGGAACTGGGGTTTTGGGGTAAGTGTCACGGTTTTTGCAAGAAATAAAGAAAGCAGTATCACACCTTATATAAAAAAGGTTGTCAATCTCTTCTATAATCAACGGGAAAAGGAAAATCAATTTAAGAACTTGTAAAAAGGAAATCAGGTAAGCAGTGCAGAAAAAGTAAATATTGAAGTGCGTAAATCTCGATTGAAAAGCAGATGGGGTAAAACACGTTGGGGATCTTCTCGGGAAATCTATGGGGTTCTAACTAGAAATCAAACACACAAAAGTTAAGCAAACGAGACTAGGCGATTTTCCCTAAACTGATTCACTGGTTTTAACGACCTAACTCTGACAAGCAAGATCGATATGTGAACATCTATTTCGCAGGTATACTGTCGTATCCTGCGTCCTATACGAACACGCAATAAGATCGGGACAATAAACATTCAGACATCTTTTAAAGGATGCTCTTTACCTTATTATGGTCTAGATCTGAGATTCAAGACATTCGTCGCTCTCAAGACCCTGCGATCAGAATACTAGTTTATGACGCTAGACTCATGCAATAAGAACGAATATGGTGAGACAGAAAACCCTAATCTTCGGCCTAAACAATCGGTTTAAAAAACAGTTAAAGAAATTCCCCATAGATCCCCTTAAAGAACACCCAACGAAAATAAACTACTCATACATGAAAGAAGAAGTAGAAAACGTGATTGATGAATACATAACTTGTATAAATCAATAAGAAAGAAATAGGGTTCAAGAACAAATCAATCTCCCTCAAAGAACAAAGTGAAAACCACGAATTAGAGATTCGCGGCCACCAAAAGAATTCTAAAACTTAGAGTATTTCGTGATGATCGTGTTGTGATAGTAGGATTTTTCCACTTTCAATTAATCTCTACTACTCATGTCATTGTAGTATTTGAGATGTCAATCCATAGGGGTTAAGATTAACAACACTATGAATACATGAAACTATTTAAGCTAAGCAAAATCAAATAAGTGGAGTTTTATCTAACAACCGAAATGAAATGAAAGCAAACCAAGTTAACAACTTAAGAAATCAAAACCAAATCCAAAATAAGAACAAAAAGCAAACACTAATTCGAAATTTAACAAAGATAAAATCGAATCCAAGGATGAGGTTATGGACTTTGGGTGATCTTAGAGCTAACCTATGATGTTCAAACAATCACATTAATGCTAATCCTTAGGTTTAGAACTCTAAACAAGACTAATCCACTCTCATGGCACTAATTCCTTTGCTAATTATCTAATCAAGAGCTAATCGTCATTAGTGAAAAGATAATCAACAAGCATAAAGATTCAGTTCTAATAAACCAATAAACACCTTAGACATCTACTTACATAGGCTAAGCATGTAAATCTCTTGATTGAGTTGGTTGGGGCATTTCATCAAACACCTTGTGGGTGGGAAATGCCATTTGGTCTAAATCACTTTTCTCAAAGCTAATCTAGCATGAAGATCACTAAACAAGAAATGATTTAAAGAGTCTAGGCCCTAAAAATCATAGATCAACCCTAATCTCATCCTAATCTACCTCATCCCTAGATCCTAAAAAGATTACTTACTAATCATAGTTAAACTAACAAATCTCATGAAAGAAATGTTACTAAACATGATTAGATGATTAGGGAAAGAAAGATTAGAAGAAACAAGAATCAAATTGCATTAAACTTAAAAGAAATCTTTCAAATCTCCTCAGAACCACAAATGGTCGATTTTCTGTTCAAAAACAAGAGAAGATCCATAAAAATTAGGTTTTTAAGTATTTATAGGGAAAAAGGTCAAATCGGGTCAACCCGGAACAAACTGGGTTTTGACCCAGAGGAGCAGTCTTTCGGAAATAGCCATATCTCCCTAATGGCAACTCCTAATGAAATGAAACTACCTCCACATGAAAGCTGATTCAATTATCTACAACTTTTATAAAGGGCTCTGAGGCTGAATCGGAATCGAAAGCCTTCATCTGACCCAATCTTCCAGTCACTTCAGGCAGTCTGGGGTGGCATCGGTTTGTTGTCCGATGTGCACAGTCCGATGTACTCCCTGATGGTCTTGCATCGGTTTGTTGTCTGATGTGCACCTGACCGATGCAAATTCTGGTCGTCTTGCATCTGTTTGTTATCCGATGTACCTTAAACCGATGTGATCTCTTGTTGCTCTGATTCTGACAGTCTTGCAAGAATCGCCGTATCTCCTGAACCGCTGATCGTAATGACTTGAAACAACCACCAAACGAAAGGTATCTCAATTAGCTATGAATTTCATGAAAAACTCCGAGGCTAAATCTGAATGTAAACCCTTCGTCCGGCCCGATCTTTCAGTCACTTCCGACAGTCTGGTGCTGCATCGGACAGAAAGATGTCAACAAACCGATGCACCCAAACCGATGTGGTGCCAGACAATCTCTGTCAACTTTGTTTCAGCTCTTCTTCGATCCCGGCTCATCCACCAAACTCCAAATGGTCTCTTTAACTCTAAAAACACATGAGAAACACTCCAAATACAACGAATATGCAAATACCTAAGCTAAGACACACTAAACGCTAATATGGATGCAAACTAGACAATATGGATAAGTTATATGCATGAAACAATGCAAATGCTACACTAAATGGACGTTAAAATAATGTAAATATGCTAACTATCATGTTGCCCTAAAAAAAACCCTAAACAACGAGTATATATAGGTCTTCAAGTGCCCTAGGTCGTGGATTAGGTCTTGGCTTGCATAAGACGGTTGCGGGTTTAAGTTGGGCTTCAAATGGGCTCGTGAACCGCGAGTGGCCTGGCCGCGCGAGCGACTGGCCGTGGCGCAGCCACTGGTCGTCTGGCTTGGCCGTGGCGCGGCCAGCTCGTCCCTCCAGGTGCTTGATGGATCTTCTTGCTTCTTCCATATCTTGAGATCCAACTGTGGGATTGTATTCAAACCACTTCGAGATGAAAGACAGCTGATAAGGCTACCTTGTCTCCAAATATGAGCTTGATCTTGTGGTGGGAACGCCTTCGTTTGATGTTGAAAATATGCGTCTTTTGCTAAGATTACCTGAAAAGAGTCTTGAACAACCAAATACTCGAAATCTAGTGTTTATGCATTAAAACCTTAGTGAAATNTAAGACGGTTGCGGGTTTAAGTTGGGCTTCAAATGGGCTCGTGAACCGCGAGTGGCCTGGCCGCGCGAGCGACTGGCCGTGGCGCAGCCACTGGTCGTCTGGCTTGGCCGTGGCGCGGCCAGCTCGTCCCTCCAGGTGCTTGATGGATCTTCTTGCTTCTTCCATATCTTGAGATCCAACTGTGGGATTGTATTCAAACCACTTCGAGATGAAAGACAGCTGATAAGGCTACCTTGTCTCCAAATATGAGCTTGATCTTGTGGTGGGAACGCCTTCGTTTGATGTTGAAAATATGCGTCTTTTGCTAAGATTACCTGAAAAGAGTCTTGAACAACCAAATACTCGAAATCTAGTGTTTATGCATTAAAACCTTAGTGAAATGCTTATTAAAGCACTCACTTATGATAGTAAAAATGGGTAAAATATGCATGTTATCAGAGCGCGGCACCTGAAATCGACATGATGCTCGAAGAAGCCCAGATGACGCCGTTCATGGTGCATATCACCGAGGCGAGAGTGTCGGACCCCGGAAAAATCCGCCTACCGACTTACGAAGGGACTGCGGACCCAAAGGAACACATCAGGGTTTTCGCACGGCCATGGCGCGATCCAATCTCAGAGAAAGCGAGCGAGATGCGGGATACTGCCTTCTGTTCGTCGAGAACCTCCCGAGGACCGGCCCTTGAATGGTTCTCCAGACTCGAGCGCAATTCAATCGGTAATTTCAAAGACCTCTGCACCGAGTTCATGAAACAATATTCCATGTTCATGAACCGAGACCTCTGCACCGAGTTCATGAAGCAATATTCCAAGTTAAAAGTAGGAGACGTAAGTGACAAAGGTCCGCTCGCAGCATTAAAGAAGTCCCTAAACCATCCAAGATGTTATGCATCGAGCATCGGATTTCATACTCGAAGAAGAAGAATTCTGAATCCTAGATCAACGCTTCGGACCAACGAAGTCGGCAAGCAAAAATCAAGTGGTGCCGAGCCAGCCGAGCCACTCAAGGAATCGTCCGAACAGCACCTATGTCCACCACGAGGGACCAAACTTCAGCGGGGCGCACAACTATCAAATCAGCGCCGAGCAAGGAGCCGGACGAGGCCGAAGAAGGATAAACGGACACACGTGGACTATGAATTCGAGTTCGTACGACGAAAAGGCATACTGCAAAATTCATAAGACATACGGACATCTGACAGCCGACTGCGAAATTCCTAGCCGGCGAGTTTGGCAATTCAGTCAGCCTAAAGGATCTCGAGCACGAGAAGCTCGTCGACGTCGAGCAGGAAGAACAACCCGAGCCAGAAGCCCGACCGGGTGGCCCGCCGAAGCGAGGAAGAAGAAACAATAGCACCTCGGAGTCTGGAGGGTCTCACCAAAGAATAAACATAATTATGCGAGGATCGGAATATTGCAGAGACACGGTATCCGCAATCAAAGCCTTTCAACAAAAAGCCGAGGCCAGCATCAATTGGTCCGCCCAAGCAGAAATCCCAATGATGTCATCAAGTTCGAAGAAAGAAAAACGATGGGCATAGACAGACCGCATAACGATCCCATGATGATCGAACTCATAGTGAAGGACCACGAAATAGCTCGAGTCGTGATTGATACCGGCAGCTCGGTGGATGTTATCTTTCGTGAAACCCTTGCGAAAATAGGAATCGATATGTCTGAAATAATACCGATCCCGAGCCCATTGACCAGGTTTTCCGGAGAAACGACTATGACGATCGGAACGATCAGATTACCGGTTTTAGCGGAAGACGTGACTAGGATCGTCAACTTCTCCGTAACCGAAGGTCCCCCGATATACAACATCATCATGGGAACGCCATGGATTAACTCGATGAGAGCTGTAGTCTCGACCAACCACCTCTGTCTGAAATTCCCCGGAGCCAATGGAATCCAAACGATATAGGGAAAGCAGAAGGAATCACGAATTTGCTTCATGGCCGAACATAAACTCAGAAATCCCAAGACCGAAGCGAAAGGAGAGACGGTTCACAAGAAAGTAAAAACAAATCGAGAGGCGAAAGTCGGTGCCAAGAAGTCCTTATAGCAATTACAGAAGGCCGATCAGGCCAACAACGACGAACCGCGCTGCGCCCCAGTGGTCTCGGTCTGCCTAGACGAAACAAATCCAGAGAAATGCGTGGAAACAGGAGCCGAGCTAGAAGACTCGATCAAATCCGAGCTAATCGATTTCCTAAAAAAGAACATCATCACTTTCGCCTGGACAACAAAAGACATGCATGGGATCGACTTCAATATAGCATGCCACGAGCTCAATGTCGACCCAACCTTCAAGCCGATAAAGCAGAAGAGGAGGAAACTCGGACCCGAGCGAGCCAAAGCAGTCAACGACGAGGTGGATAGATTTCTGAAAGTCGGATCTATCACCGAGGCAAAGTATCCCGATTGGCTTGCAAACCCGGTGGTCGTGAAGAAGAAGAATGGGAAATGGCGCGTATACGTCGATTTCACCGACCTTAATAAGGCGTGCCCGAAGGACATCTTTCCTCTTCCCCATATCGATCGTCTCGTCGAAGCAACCGCCGGCAAAAAACTCCTCTCGTTTATGGACGCTTTTTCCGGATATAATTAGATCCTGATGAATCCCGACGACCAAGTGATGCCATTCGGATTGAAAAATGTTGGAGTTACATACCAACGGTTGGTCAACAAGATGTTCGTCGAACAGCTAGGAAAGACGATGGAAGTTTACATTGATGATATGCTGGTGAAATCACTCGAGAGAAATGACCACGTCACCCATCTAACAGAATGTTTCGAACAGCTGAACCGCCATAACATGAAGCTCAACCCAACGAAGTGTAGGTTCGCGGTGGCATCAGGCAAATTTCTTGGATATCTAGTGACAAGCCGAGGCATCGAGGCGAACCCGAAGCAAATCGATGCATTAATCCGGATGACTTCACCAAAGAATAAACGGGAAGTACAATAACTGACCGGAAGCGTCGCCGCACTAAACCGATTCATCTCGAGATCGACAGACAAGTGTCTATCCTTTTACGGCACGCTCAGAGGCAACAAAAAGTTTGAATGGACGGAAAGATGCGAGGCGGCTTTTCAGGAGTTAAAAGAGTACCTGATGACTCCACCTGTGCTCGCGAAATCAGTAAAAGGGCCTATTTACTTATACATTGCCGTTTCCGCAACCGCAGTTAACGGCGTGCTAGTTCGAGAGGAACGAGGAGAGCAGAGCCCGATGTTTTACGTGAGCCAGACGTTAGCGGACGCAGAGATAAGGTACTCATAGATGGAGAAATTAGCACTCGCGGTAGTGATGTCGACACGAAAGCTCAGGCCATACTTCCAATCGCACTCCATCATAGAACTGACGTCATTCCCACTACGGACTATATTGCACAGCCCGAGCCAATCCGAGAGATTAGCAAAATGGGCAATCGACTTCCTGTTGGAGCTCTCAATTAACGGAACCGAGGAACCATCTCATGACTCCACTTGGTTACTTCACGTGGACGGCTCGTCATCAAAACAAAGCTCGGGAGTCAGAATCCGCTTGGCATCTCCTACCGGAGAAATCCTGGAGCAGTCCTTCAGACTTGCCTTCCACGCGTCCAACAACGAGGTTGAATACGAAGCCATGATCGCGGGAATCAGGCTTGCCCAGGGGATCAAGATTCAAAAAATTCGAGCTTTCTGCGATTCTCAGCTCGTCGCCAATCAATTCAACGGAGAATATACAGCAAGAGACGAGAGGATGGAAGCATACCTAAGCATAGTCCGAAAGCTCGCGAAAGGTTTCAAGGAATTCGAACTGACGTGAATCCCCCGAGGAGAAAACACCCAGGCCGACGCATTGGCGGCTCTCGCCTCATCCTCCGATCCCGGCCTAAAAAGAGTAATCCCGGTGGAATTCATTGAGCGATCCAGCATCGAAACTCCCGAAACCGTGAACCTAATCGTCCCGAACAAAAATCCTGAAAAGCCCGGCGACGAACAAGGGATGGTCGAAGCAGAACAACAAGAAAACGAGTATGAGTGTGATCCAGAATGGATGGGAGCAATTCGAACGTACATTATGGACGGAGAAGTTCCGGAGGATAAATGGACAGCTCGCAAACTCAATGCAGCGGCCCGATATATCTTACTCGACGGAGAAGTCTTCAAATGGCAATTCTCGGGACCACTAATGACTTGCGTAGAAGGAAAAGAAGCGAACAAAGTAATGGAAGAAGTCCACGAAGGATCCTGCGGAAACCATAGCGGCGGAAAATCCTTAGCGATAAAGATAAAACGTCACGGGTACTACTGGCCAACCATGGTGAAAGACCGACCGAGCTGCTATCCTCGATCTCGTCTCCCTATCCTTTCATGTGCTGGTCGATGGACATCGTTGGCCCGCTACACCGTTCCAAGCAAAAGAGATTCCTGCTAGTTCTGGCGTATTATTTCTCGAAATGGGTCGAAGCGGATTCTTTCGCAAGCATCAAAGACGTACAAGTCGAAAATTTCGTTTGAAAAAACATCATCTGTCGACATGGGGTCCCGTATGAAATCGTGACCGACAACATCTCGCAATTCATCTCAACGCGCTTCGAAACTTTTTGCGAGAAATGGATAATTAGACTAAGCAAGTCAACTCCCCGATACCCGCAAGGAAACGGACAAGCCGAGGCAGCAAACAAGACCATACTAGACGGATTGAAAAAACGCCTCCACGCAAAGAAAGGCAGATGGGCAAACGAGCTAGAAGGAGTTCTCTGGTCAAATCGAACCACCCCGAGGCGAGCTACGAACAAAACACCATTCGCACTCGTTTACAGAACGGAGTGCGTGATCCCCCCGAGGTGGAATACGTATACTCATACTCCCACGCTATGTAATCCAAAAATATTCTCGAATAAAGAGTTTACTTAGCTCATTTCACCAACTCTTATCACTTCGTTTGCTGTTGGCCACGGTATACGAACACCTACATCCCAAATGAGATCTTAACCTTCACGTTCATTTCACCAAACTCTTATCACTTCGTTTGCTGTTCGATCCAATCTCTCTTGGGTATATCCCGAGAAAGATTCTGATGGCCGTTCTCAAAACGGGCTCGTCAAAATACGCAAGCCCTAAGCTGAAAGAACACGTAAACTCCAACTCTCACATAACGTTGGTCATCGACATCTCACGAACATTGTACTGCTCGAGCATTTATCGCCTAAGTACGAGATAACTAAACATGTTCGACTGCAAACCCGATAACAGCTAGCTCCAAAGCAATATCGGTCTAAATCAGGGCCTAAGGGAATACCGAGTCACTCCGGTCAAGAAATTATCTACTCCGAGAAAAACATCCGAACTTCTGACTTTCCCACAACGTTGGACTAAGACATCTCATAAACGTTGTACTGACTCGAGCAATTAATGCCCAAGTACGAGATAAAAAAAAAATATTCGGTACACGGCCAACACACGGCCCGCACCTAACCAATAATAGTCTAATTATTAAAACGTTTTGTTTACCATGCAACACCTACCAAGGTCGGATCACAGGTAAACGGGAACGCTCCGTCTAAAATCAAGTCTTAGACGAATCTTCAAACGCTTCGACAAAGAAGTTATTCAGCTCGCTACTTATTGATATCTACGATCTCGGCAAGCCGCGATCACCTCAGCCGCTAACTTATTTACTTGTCATAACCCTCTAAATCTTAAGCCAATAAACGGCTCGCCCCTAAGTACTTCCGAGATTCAAACCAAAAACACTTCGACGTAATCACACAAGTCTAAACACAATACTTAAGGCATAATAACAAAAACAAAGTAAAAAGCCAAACTCGGATAAATAGACAGAGTTATGGATAAAGCCATCCAGACATCAAGTTTAAACAGCAAGAAAAAATAAACGTCCCAAACAACAACAAGACCTAGTTTCGCGTATGTGGTGGTAGTTTTCGAGACCAATCGAATCCTCCTTCGAGAACTCTAGCGAGAGCGTTGGAGGCCTCAAATCCCCCCACGAAGGTCTGTTGCAAGCCGCTCAAACTCCTCGTTGGCACCCGTTAACTCGGCCTTTTTCTTGATCAGCCTCGTCTTTTCGCTTTCCAAAGAAGGGGGATCGGGACCTTGTAGGATATATATCAGCTCGAGGTTGCTGTTAACCTCGGCCAATTCTATGATCTTGTCCCTGGCACCTCCTTCAAGTAAAGCAACCTTCGCCTCGGCACCAGACATCTTCTCTCGGTATCGTGTCGCGAGTTCACGCTTCACCGGCTTGCATGATATCTCGAGAATCGCTTTGCGCGCCTCCTGCGTTGACGCAACCTGCCGTTGCAAGGACGTCACCTCAGCTTCCAACCGAACCTTCTGATCCATCAGATGGGCCGACGCCTTTTTGGACTCATCTCGTTTGTGCTTGAGATCGTCCCGTTCGGCCTCTATAACTTCATAGCGCCCCGTGATGTCTGCCATCTGTCTGGAATGTTCGGCCCGGGTCTCATCGAGCCTTGTCCTTAAAAGGATCGCCTCCCCGCGAGCAGCTTCGATTTGTCTCTTGCCGCTTTGGATGTCGGCCTCATAGCCCGAAAAGACCTCGTTGGCCGCGGCGATAAACTAAAGAAAAAATATAATAAATAGAATAAGAGAGAGAGAAAAGAAATCGGAATGGGCGGGGCAAAACAGGCCATTACCTCGACTCCCGAAAGTCTCGTCCGATCATGCATATTCCATATTACAAGGGCGTCCAGGCGGGGAGAACGAGAACCAGAGGCTGCGGCCTTTGCAAAGGCTTCTTCTTCGAAAGATGCCCATGTCGCCTCGGGACTGGTATCACGAACGCACGTCCCTACAGCTCTCGGCGGAACATGCTCGGATCCTTGCGGCTCGCTTGCCTCGGGGACATCGAGCATGTCGGTAGCAGATCCTTCTTCTGCATACTTTCTCTTGCTGCCCCGAGTCGCAACGGTCGTGCCACCCCGACGGCAAGGGGTGGATTCCCAGGTCTTGTCCCGGCTCTAACACCAAGCACGATTCATGAATCCTTTGGGGGAATCCCGAGCCGAACGGACGATTCTGGAGTCGCTGTTTCATTGTCGACGATCACATCGGGCTCGGATCTCCGGCCCCCCAGGCAACTCCATCTTCTCGCTCGGAGACCCGGTCAGCAAGAGAAGACGGCTCCCAGAATTCCGGGACCTCTCTCTCTTCATCCTCGGCGGACTTCTCAGCCTTTCGCGCTTGGTCGTCATTAAAGGTTAACCGCAACGCTACCTTTGTCCGAACAACGTCGGGTGAGCAGGACAACTCGGGATCCCTTGTTCTGTGGCAGCTAAAGGAAAAGGCCTGAGCACGTTCAATTCGTTGGAAAGAAAAACTCCCTTGCCATGAGACCCGTTGGCGGTTGAAATTCTTGATAACGTTCCGTATATCATCAGGGCATCGGAGCGCCGAACGACGAACTGAAAAGCGAATATAGCAAAGAAAACGTTAACGGCTCGGTTCATAGATACAAAAGAGAAAATCCCTTACGATTCATTTCGGTCTCTTACCTATTTGACCCCATTCCGTCTTCGTTTCCCAATCCAAGGTTGCGAGACAGAAGCGTCGTTGATCAGAACATAGAAAAATCGGCTCTCCCAATCTTGATCTCTATCCGGAAAGTCCTCGATTATTCTCCTATCTTTCTTGTTCCCTATATAGAACATCTCGGTGTCGGGCCTGCGTCTGATCTCTAGGAGATTGTTGAGGTGACCAAGCGAAAGCTCTGTACGACCCTACAAGATGCCTTATCGAGCGCGGCATAAATTGAGCAAGGGCTAGTCCGTACGACCACAAATATTCCGAGATCAGATGTGGAATCGGGAACCAAAGCCAACATTCACCAAAAAGGACCTTGTACACTGTGAAATGGTCAGGTGGAGGCCTGTCGGCTCGGTCCGCCTCGGTAGGAAGCCTGAATTCAACCCCCTCGCTAATTCCAAAGTGGGCCCTTAACTTCAGCAAAGATATCGGCGTCGAAAGAAAAGACATCAGATTCGCCTCAAGAACAGCCAGAAATCTTGAAGATTGATGGGAAATTTAAGACGATTAGCGGCGGTTCGAAAGTAATCTGAAGAACCCTAAATCAAAATCTAAGCGTAAACAAAAAAATAAAGGAGAGGAAAGAGAACCAACCTTTGGGAATTGTTGAGAAGTGAAGATAATGGGAGAGTCAAGAGGAGCCTCGGTATTTATAGACGACATGGCGCGTCGCCTCGGGAACTCGCGAGACGGTTCCGCTTCCCGAGACGGACCCAAGTCATGCAAATGGGTAATGGGCCTTAAGAAATGATCATAGGCCCAAACCAAATAATATCGTCGTCCTAAAGAGAAAAGCCCACACAGAAAAAAGTCATCAAAATTCCCTAAGTGTCGAATGCTCCGAAGCGAAGGAAGCCCCGCAGGAAAAATCGAGGCGAAAGCCTAGTTCGAAAACACCTCGGTCACAACTTAAGCGCCTCGGCAAATGAGCCGAGATATCTTGTTTATGAGCTAAAAACCGAGTTAAGATGTCAACACCTCATCTCGGCAAAAGAGTTTGACATTTCGAAATCAAAAAAAAAAAAAAAGAGAGACAAAAAACAACCGAGCCGACGGGCTCATATGCTTCGGCACCAAGCGAAACACCTCGGTCACAACTTGAACACCTCGGCAAACAAGCCGCGTACCTCGGCGACAAGATAAAAATCGAGCCGGCGAGCATGAACGCTTCGGCATCAAGGAAAATCGTCCCAGGACGAATCGAGATCGAACGCCTCGGCGACAAACTAGGGCATCTGTTGAACATCGAACAGCCATCTGTTGAACATCGATCTTGCCAGAGCAGAGAAGATTTCCCGAGATCTTCGCTTATATTCTAAATAGAGATGTATAAATAGGATATGTAACCCATTGGCACGAGGATCGGCGTTTTACCTAGCGAAACACTTGTACCCTAAAAGCTCTTAGAAGCAACCCTAATAAAATCACCATCTTTGGATCTCTGTTTTCGGTTTTAACTTAGAATCTTCGCGCCCCCTTTATAATTCTTAACAGGAAATCTGTTGTGTGAAATCCAGCACGCACAATTTGGCGCCAGAAGGAGGGGTCGGTTTCCACCTAGGCAAGATCGGTCGAGGAACGACTAAGTGTGGAGAGTAATCCCCACTCGAATCAGTTACGAACAAACCGTGCATGGTTCGAGCCGAATTGGCTCGGTACACAGACTGTGCCCGAACCGAGCCAAAACAGGCTCGGTACAAGATTCGAGGCATAAACCAAGCTCAAACCGGGATCGGCTCGGTGCACAAAATATGCGGATCCCGAGCCGAACCAAAATGCATAATATGTGCATGATCTGAACCGAACCGGGCCATTCGCGAACCAAACCGACACCTTCTCTTGACGATCCAACTTGCAAGTCCACGCAACGATCCAAGCCCAAGACGAGAGACAAGGCCAAACTCAAAGCAAAGGACGAGGCGGATCTTTGTTTGAATGGGCCGAGCCCAAGTTCGGAGTCGCTTTTGCCCTAGAAAACGATGCCTTGCGGAGTCGTTTTTGCCCTAGAAGACGATGCCTTGTATAAATTAATTATATGAAATGGGAAGATTTGTTCAAAAAGAAAAGTTACAAAAAATTTGATAATAACATTTTATTTTTCCTTATCATCTCATTTAATTGATTGAATTTTCATTTATTAATTTATATCCTCTTTTTCATTTATTAGTTACAAGAAAATTAATGGTCATTTGGTAAGTACTGAATGTAGGCTGTGGTGTAAAATTTTTACTGTAAAAATTGTGAGTGACTGATACTTTAGATTTTTTTTTTTTTTTGACATCGATACTTTAGATTTTTTTAAAAGTCTGATTGTTGATAAAATTAAAAACTGTAGAAATTGCGACTGTTATTTTAAATATTATAATTTTGTTGTTTAAAAATACCATTTCAAAAAAAAGGGAAGAACAACGTTTAGCAAATTTTAATAAGTAGACAAAAGTCTCCAAATTTTTCGATCCATCCGTGTCAAAACCAACCATGGATGATTTTGGTGCATCGTCTAAGAGACTTTCTCAGAACCTGGAAGAATTTATCAACCTCATGTATGTTGGAACAGTTTATAATTTTTCACCTCTTTCTGAGGTGAAACAAATGATGATCTCGAAATACAAAAAAATCGAACCTGGTTTTATTCGAGGGATGAACCAGAAGCAGAGAAGAAGATAGAAGAGGATATAAAAAAAACTTCAAATATTTAAAGCTAATCTGCTCAAAATCGCTAAAATTGTCACATGAACGTGCATTGTAATGGTTCTATTCATTTGCAAAAGAGTTCAAGAACTCCTCAAATGAGAAAATTCAATATAATTTACCATAAAAAAATGCTTCATTTTTTGTGGATATTTAACCTTTCAGACTTGTGCCTGAAGTTGGCTCAAATCCGGTCCGAAAAAGCGCGGATTATCACTCTCTTGGTGATATGTTTGTGCTAATACATATCCCGATTTTACAGTGTACTTCCCTGTTTTTGTATAGTTCCAACCCCACTCATCTGGCCGTTGTGCCCTTGTCATTGGAATCCCCGTAATTAGTGGTATATCCTCCGTAGCGATTATCTGTTCCAGTAGTGGTATATTCCACATTGATGTTGCGGGATCAATTAATTGATTGACTGTCAGCTCAGGATAATATCCTTTGCTTGATGCTCGGGCGTGAGGATGGAATCCAAGGGTCATTCCATACCGATATAGAATTACCAGAACCAACTCTTTTGATGAGCCCTTTTTGTACCAAAGATCTAGCTGATGAGATACTCTTCCATCCATAAGATGGTGAATACGATCGTATGGGGTCCAACGGTGTTGCATTCCTGAAATAGCGACCCTTGAACCCTCCGTACCATTTCCTCATCTCCCTAGGAGGCAGGTATGTAGACGGCATCTTAGATCCCATTGTTTTGTCGCCTTCTGACTTCTCCATATTGCCACCACGGTAGTTATACCGATTATCCTCTCTTGTCGCTATCATTTTTCCTTTTCATCTTGACGCCTCAAAATGTGTTTTTTTGTTGAGCAAGTGTGCCCCCATTCTCCTCTGGCACTGCCCCAAGAGCACCTTTGTAACTCATAGCTCCTCCATCATGTTTTTCTTCTGTAAACCGTATCTCTTCCCTCCTTTCTCTCTTCGGTAGACCAGTGGGCACTTTGTAGTGTCATGACAGAGACTACAACATTCCCGACAGAAGCCATGAAGCCTCTCATACATGAGTGTGACCTTTGTCTCATCCCCACTGTGGAATTACACCGTCGTGTCGAAGATCAGAGGCTTGAAACCATCCATACGGATATGTACTCTGCCACCATCCAGATCCACACCTTGGACCTCACCAATTGCTTGCCCAATACTTCTAAATGTTTGCTTTGCCCAAAAGTGCAATGGTACCCCCATCATACGAACCCATAATGTGAGATTCGAAGGATAATTTGGCTTCATGATTGGCTCCCAGCGAACCAGCACCACCATCCATCCATCAAAATGGAAAGGCTCCATTGCTAACACGGTCTTGATGTCCTCCTCTTCATCAAAATTGAACTGGAAACGCCCCATACCAAGATCAGCACTTGCTACTCGGTCCTCCACTTTCCAAATCTGTGACAGCATGAAAAGTAGTGATTTCATGTCTTGAGCCACCAGATTCATGCACCTCCCAATAAGTGTACGAGAGTAAGCATTGATCAACTCCGTATTATCAAACCTTGGAACTGTTATCTTCAATCGGGGTGCCATAGTATCCCTGACTTTGTTGCCACCACCAGAGACAAAATGATTTGCTTGAGACATCTTGAAACCTGATCCAAGTAAGAGACCGAAAAAGTGTAAGAGGATGATCAAATAAGAGCAAAGAAAGAGATGCCTGCTTGACTCCCAATCGGTGTATCTATTTATATCATACTCACTACCCATAAATATTCCATAATACACTTCCAAATTCCTATCCCTTAATTTACGATTCCAAATCCCTTCATTATTGCAATCTCCACCATTTTTAACCCAGACAAATCGTATTACCTTTTCCATTTGGTTTATGCATTGATTTTCATAAGGCATAATCACCAGATTTTCTTTTGATATTGCCCATTTATGCAATTCGCTTGAATGACAGACCAGAATCTCTAGTGTGATTGATTGCTTCAAATAATAATTCCTCTTTCCAAAATAGCATCCTTGTCTCTGGGGAAAGCTCCCGTCTATGCCACGATTTGGAAACCCCATACCTCGGCGGATTTTGTGAGAACAAAAAACACCAGTGTTTTTCCAATATTTAATGTAATAATGTGTTTTTTCCAAATGTTTATAAAAGAGATATCCTATAAAAAAAAAATTTAGAATTTTTATCAATAAGATTAATGGTATTTTAATTCACTCACTTTATTTCAAAGTTGAAGAAAGATTTTTTTTTAATTATATGAAATGGGAAGATTTGTTCAAAAAGAAAAGTTACAAAAAATTTGATAATAACATTTTATTTTTCCTTATCATCTCTTTTAATTGATTGATTTTTCATTTATTAATTTATATCCTCTTTTTCATTTATTAGTTACAAGAAAATTAATGGTCATTTGGTTAATTTTATTTTCATTAATGATCATTTGCCAATAAACTTTTAATATAATCATTTCATTATTAATTTATTATGATATGAATAATTTCGCAATTTTAGTAATTAATATACTTTTTAAACAACATTAATGTACTTATTGAAGATAAATTAGCTTTTTGTCACTTTTCAGTTTTAATAAAGAAATACTTATAAAAACCGCATTATGTATTAATAACTAGATTTCTTGTTATTAATTGTGTTTCATAATTCAAAAATAAACGTTGAAAATAATGGAGTCATTATTACACTTAAATATAGATGTCAAAAATATAGGTTCCAAATACTCAAATTCTAGAGTGTTTGATATTTTATGATATTAATAGATTTTATGTTTCTTAGCTATTGTAATAAATTTAACTTGTATATATAGGAAGATTGTTTAAGAACAGAAATAAACAAGGTTGATATAAATACAATTTAGCATAATAAGAATAAATAATTAATTTAACTTATAAAGTTGTAAGGTTTTAAAAAGTAACATATGCTAACTTAGAAAAAATATCTTTACAAGTAACTAAATTAAGAGAATTATTCTTAAGAGCATTAATACTGTTAAAATAAACATAAAAGACAAAGAACATTATTTTGACCCAGTATATATATTTGTTAAATTCTTCAAACTCCTCAAATAGTTTTTTTTGAAGCATTCTTAGTTATATCCCTCAAACAGTTGAAAGTTAAGTCTAATGGATACGGAAATGATGATAGAAAAAACATTAACAGATTCTGATCTTTCTAACAATGGTATGTTGACTTTACCAAAAGTGAAGGTCGAGAACATATTAAAAAAGATGAAAACTATAGTGCCTATAGATGGTATTCAAGTGGAAATTGTAGATAATAACAATTTTTATTCGGCAAACCTTAATGCAAGAGGTTATGGTTATGTTCTAAGAAATGGGTGGTCAAAAATCAGAAATGCAAGAAATCTTAAGAAAGGCGATGTCATCAATTTATATTGGAATGGTACTAAATTCATTTTTTCGATGGAGTGAGTTTTTTTCATTTTTTTTTAATTTATTTCTCGTCAATTAATCATTTTTTTATAGATCAATATAACTAATGTTTTTTTTCTTGATGGATTTTGTGTATATCATAATTAAAACAATAACATATCAATTTGCATTGTGATCTAAATATAAAAAAATATGTTAGTTGATATCACCGTAATTTATATGATCTTATAATTGTATATAAAAAGATATAACTATATACCACTGAGAATTTTATAGTTGCTAAGATTTATCATTAAGATTTTAAATGGTGACAACAGATTTGTTACAGACCAATTAGATGAGCCAGAAGGAGAAAGTTCAAGTACGTCTGGTGCGAAGCAAGAAGGGAGCAGTTCAAGTAAGTCTGATGCGAAACAAAAAAGGAGCAGTTCAACAACAAATGATGACAAAAAGAAAAAGAAAAAATAAAATGATGCAAAATAAATAGTGAATGATTAATGAAATAATTAATAGTTAAATGGTGAAAGTAATAAATGTGCTATAAATATTATAATTTACTAATTTTCTAAATATGTTGGATTAATAAAAAAACAATATTTATAAATAAAACTATCTGAGTCTATAAGTTATTCATAATTTATTAATTTTATATATTCTGATTGCCATGATCATTAAATACTATAAATATTAGTAAAGTTAAAAAATATTACCAATTTGTTTTACACTCGTCAAATGATAATTTTATATTAAAGTATACTCGCACGTGTCCTTTATCTATAAATCTATATTTGCCTAAATGCCACACAGTCGTAGTTTTGACGCTATCTTTAGAACATTCTGATTAACTACAGAAGAAACAGAGTTGAATGCCGATGATGTACATATCTATTGATGTGTTAAAAAAAAAAAAAAAACAAACAGAGCTGAGGAAGAAAGAGGAAGAAGACGAAGATGTCGTGGCAGACTAACATCAACGATCACTTGATGTGCAACGTTGAAGGCAACCGCCTCACCGCTGCCATTTTATTTTATGTTGTTTTTATATCAAATTTGCTTAATGTAATACTGCTTTTGTGTAAAAAAATTTAACAAAAAAAGCTTTTGTGTAAAATTTGTTTATAATGTTATTATATTTCTTTTATATAAATATTGTATTTTAATTTTAATATGTTTATTTAATCTTATAAGTTGAAAATTATATTTATAATATTATATAAGTAAAGTATTAATAAGATATAAAATTATAGATCTAAATATGATCAACAAAAAAACTTAACAATATTATTTGTATGATATATAATTATTGGGATTAAAAAATATGAAACCTCAAATATATGGTTTTTTTTAACACTAATTTATTAATTTATTGCAAATTATGAGAACTGTTACATCGACGATTCTACAATGGTCAATTCTACCGTCTTATGAAGATCCACGACTAACGGCTCCACCTGCACCATGCTTACCATCATATGAAGATCTACGCCTGACGATTCTGCTTGCACCACGCTGAAGACCTCTTGTAAGCTTGCCTCTATGAATTTGCATACTTTTTCATTAATCTGCATAATTAATAATAAATCGCGCTCTCTGGGTTTTTTTGTTTTTTTGTGATGTTTTCTCGTTCTTTTGCAGAACTTACTAATCCGGCAACTGCGAGGTTGATAGATCCCAATTATAGGATCATCAAATGTTGATAAAAAAAGAGAACTCAAGTTTTTTTTTTTTGGTAGTTATGACTACCTCTTTTTTTATTTTTCATTTTATAAATAGAAGTACAAAAGTTTGGAATCTCACGATTCTTACAAATTAGAAGATAGGAACACCAAGTCTCCATTATTAACAATAAACAAACCAGAAAAACAATTAAAGCAAATAAACAATTAACACTAATCCAAATATCGATGTTTGTATCTCATCAGAGGTTGATAAGGGATTTGAGCGATAAAGAAGATTATCGCTCGAATGTATGAGTGGGTCGCTCAGAATCTCGAGCCGGCGAACATTGTGCTTATATCCAGTGATCAAGACTACGTGGATGATTCTACATCTCCGGAAGTTGTGGCGTTTGCAGAAACCACTTTTTATTGGCAGTCTTTTTCTTAATGGCGAACACCTTTACAAGAAGAACGAGAAGTTCAAGTTCGGGTCACTGGAATCAGATCCATCATCCTCTTCCCAATCGTAAAACCAGCTTTATATATACTAATGTAATGTCCCATTTAGCAAGCGGAGATCTCCATAATTTGTTTTATAAAAAAATTGACATCGATCCTCTTCTTATACTTATATTTATCTCCATTCTCTTCCAAACTAAACTTCTTTTTTTTAAAATGGAATTATTATACCTAATAATAGAACAGAGAAATCCAAATGCGGTTGTCATAAAACCGCTCTTCAAATACAATATTATTCGAGTGACGGGTTCAAAAATTCTTTTAACAAAATGGGTTAAAATAAGAACTTAACCTTGGGTGAGGAAGGTTGAGTAGACAAAATTTGCCATGCACAGATTTTCTCAGTATTTATGCGCATTCAAAGTTTTTTAAAAATATATACTTAGAGTATTTACAATGGTGGTGGTGGAAAAAAAAATAAACTGTTAAATTTAAGTTGTTGAAATTTAAGTTGAAGTTGATGTGGCGAAAATGGTGTTGAATCTTTTCAACAAAACATTTAAAAAAATAGACAATGTCACGTGGCGCATTATCATTAGGTATTGAAATTTTTGATATTTTTTTATTCTAAATATTTAAAATCAATTATTTCATAGTAAATTAACTTATTTTTTTATTTTTTATATCAAAATTCATCTAGATACGAAAAAATATTAAAAAAAAAAACAAAAATACAATAGTGAGTATGGTGTTAAATTTTATAAAACAAAATCATTGTAAAGTAAAAAAAAAAAAATAGATGTTAAAGTATTAGGTAAGAAAGAAAAAAAGATGTAAAATGTTAAAATGTAAAAAGTAGGATGTTCAAAATTTAAACCATTGTACACAGTCTTAAAAGGGTAAGACCATGTTCAATGGTAGAACTCATAATGGGGTGCTTAGTTAATATTTAAATATAAATTTGATTTTAAGAACTTTTGTTTAGATAATTATGATTTTTCTGCTCCAAGAACTCCTAATGGGGTTCTTAAAAAAAATTATTTAATTTTTGACTAAAACATAAAATATATTGCATAAAATGAAATTTGAAACAAACTTGACATAAAAACATTTTAAACATAGATTTCGATATAATAAACGGAAAGGAAAGCTCAGTAGTTAAATTGACCAGGTCCAAATTTTTGCCATATATGCTCAACCAAATCAGCTTTCAATTGTTGATGCACTTCTCTATCACGAACTCTAGTTCGAACACTGAACATATTGGCGAGATTTGTAGGCATATCTGTAGAATACGTGAGATCCACTTGTGAACTTCCGTTTCCTTCTCCTTGTTGGAATTCTGATACATCAAATTGAGTGTATCCATCTCGTTTGTCTTCTACTATCATATTGTGGAGTATGATACATGCTCTCATAATCTTTCCTATTTTTGTTGTATCCCAAAAAATAGATGGGTTTTTAACAATGGTAAATCGAGCTTACAAGACTCCAAAAGCACGCTCGACATCATTTCGGGTAGCTTCTTGATATTGAGCAAATAAAGATGCTTTCGGGCCCTGTGGAAGTGGAATAGATTGGATAAAAGTTGCCCATTTCGGATAAATACCATATGTGAGACAGTAAGCCAAATGATACTCCCTTCCGTAGACAAAGAATTTTACTTGCGGAGCTTGACCTTTAATTATATCATCAAAAACGGGTGAGATATCAAGAACATTGATATCGTTTAAGGTACCTGGAGGTCCAAAAACGCATGCCATATCCAGAGATCCTATGAAGCTACCGACTCTAAAACGATAGAGGGTTTTCCAGAACCACGTGAAAATTGCCCTTTCCAAGTGGTGGGGCAATTCTTCCACTCCCGATGCATACAATCGATGCTTGCTACCATCTCGGGAAATCCGCGTTGCTCTCCAATATCAAGTAGTCGTTGAAGATCCTCTGGTGTGGATCTTCTTAGATATTCATCGCCAAACAAAGATATTATTCCTTCGACAAAATTTTCCAAACATGAACGAGCAGTACTCGCGCCGAGCCGGAGGTATTCGTCAACTGCATCAGCCGCAGTACCATATGCCAAGAGACGAATTGTTGATGTACACTTTTGAAGTCCAGAGAGACCAGGCCTTCCGGGAGCATCTTTGCGTTATCGAAAGAATCGAACTTCATTGGAGAGTCGATCAACAATATGCAAGAACAATGGCTTGTTCATTCGAAAACGTCGTCTGAATATATTAGGAGGGTATGTTGCAGCTTCACTGAAATAATCGTTCCATAAACGGATGTGGCCTTCTTCGCGATCTCTTTCGATAAAAACTCGTTTTTTTTTTTACTCACTTGCCTCCTGATGATCAATGAACATATTCTGGAGAGTTTGATCAAATATTTGATCAAGTTTCTTATCAAAAATTTCATCAATTGATCCATCAAAAAGATTATGGGAAGAAGATGCCATAAATGAAATTTTTTAAGAGATTTTTATGAAAGAAGTGGATTTGATCAAGAAGTATATTTTGATTAAGAAGGAGAATGAGAGAAGAAAGAGGTTTGATTTCTGATTTCTTATTATTGGGTTTGCAAAATATAAAAGTAGAAGAAGAGGAAGACGTATGAACTTATCAAAGACCACAAAGAGAAAGACTTGTGAAACTTGTGACTTTGCAAAGTATATAAGTAGAAGAAGAGGAAGTCGTATAAACTTGCGACTTAGCAAAGATACAAAGAGAAAGCATAGTCCAAATTCTTGTGACTTAGCAAAGATACAAAACCAAAAGCATAAAGCCAAATTCTTGTGACTTAGCAAAGATACAAAACTTGTGCTCTCGGTTTTCATAGTCCAAATTCTTGTGACTTCTCAAAGAACCAAAACTTGTGGTCTCGGTTTTCATAAAGCCAAATTTTTGTGACTTCTCTTGTTTTATTGTGCCGACATCAATCTGAAACTAAGAAGGGAACTTGCTTTAGAAATTAGCATATCAAGAGATCTACATGAACATGAAACATACTACATGAAACATGAAACAGGAAACTGAAACAGAACATGAAATATATTACATTATAACTGAACATGAAACATGAAACAGAACCTGAAATATATTACATGAAACATACTAAAAACATGAAACAAGAAACAGAACATGAAACATACAAAGCTGAAACACACGGTAAAGAAGACACACGGATGAGATCACTAATTTTTCAACATCTCTGTAATAAGCTTCTTCTTCAGAGCTTCTTCAAACTCAGATAGTGGTTCTTTCTTTGCAATGAGACTGTCAAGAAGACCCATCTTCGACAGTCTTTCTTTGAAAGCCATGTCCTTCTTTTTAATCCCCCAGTCCTTCTCTTTAATCGCCCATATTGTCTGAAACTCCAACAGAGCCTTGCTCTCTACCGTAGTCCTCTTACCTTTTCCTTTTATTGCCTTAACACCAGGAGGACGTTTGGTTGCTTGATCATCTAGTGTGCTTGATGATTGTGCACCATCCTCACACCTTCTCCTTTTAGAGCATCCATCAGTTTTACTAGTACAAAGTTGACACCATTTCTGTTCATTACACAGCTCCTTCCAAGCATGGTCAAGGGTGAATTTCTTATTATAATCGTTGTAGAATATTTCGTGAGCCAGTTTAAGAACATCATTCTCATTCTGACCACTAGCTTTCTCTCTTGTTGCAGCCTCATAGGATCCGCAAAACTTGCAAACAACTTCATTAATCTTCTGCCACCGTTGCTTACAGTGACTTAGCTCTCGGTTTTCACGTCCTGCAACCTTCGGACTTGCCGCAAAGTACGCTGCAATGCGTTTCCAGAACGCCCCTGATTTTTGCTCATTGCCTACAAGAGGATCCTTGCTCGTGTTTAGCCAGGAGCTGATGAGCACTACATCATCAGTGGGGGTCCATTCCTTCTTTGTCTTCGCTCTGCAGGTGTGTCTTCACGGAAGCTTGAATCTTCAGTACATTGAGTAGTAAAGACAGGGAGTTGTTCAAATCCAAGTTCGACACTATCTTGTTGACTGTTCAAAAGGTCAACAAAATTGGAGGAAGAGGTATATGGATTCGTAGAATCCATAACCAAAAATGTCAAAGAAGAGAGAAATTGAAGAAGAAATGTGTTTAAAAGATGATAACAAAGAGAAGAAGAAATGAGTTTAGAAGATGAAAAGAAAGGGAAGAAGCTACGGGTTTAATAGATGATAACACAGAGAGAAGAAGCATTAAACACAGGGACTTGACATGTATCTAACAATTAGAAGCATTGATCACAACCACATCAACTAGTATCTAACATTAAGAAACATTTATCACACTAACAACCACAGTCACAACCATAATCTAACAAGCATCAATGTGTTTGGTGGAGAACCAACAAGACACAACAAGTGTAACAAAGAGAACCAACAAGTGTTGCATAGAGAAGCAACAATGTAGCAAAGAAACCAACTGCCTCGGAAATTACTGATATTTGATCAAAAACACAAAAGTAAACCTTAATTAAGTCACACTTGGCGCCAGATCAACTATGAGTGACTGATTAATCAAACAAAGAGAACAAGATTCATAACATGAGGTTTGTAAATGATGAGTAAAGAAAAAGAAACTACTTGCCTGAAGCTGTTTACCAAGTGTTGCAAGATGCAAGACTGTATCGCTCTTGGTTCCTCCAAGTTTGCTTTCCACAAGGGCATCACCGTGCGTGCCTGTGCATCCTGATTACTCTAGCGACCTCAAGTGTTGTCTGACAATCATCATTGAGAACAAGAGGATTTGCTGGCAAAAATAGGATAAACCATATGAGATAAAAACATCACAATAAGTAGATATCGAGCTCACACACACATCATATTGTAAGAGAGGACAAACACTTACCACCATGCGAAATAAGTAACTTAACAGTGTTCTCAAGACCTCTTTTTGCAGCATGATGCAGAGGAGTCTCGGCATGGCGAGCTAATGTCAAGAAGAGATAAAAAAAATACGGCCACATTAGCTAAATCACATCTTTAAGATCCCAATAAGGTTTACAAAATCCAAACCCAAGATCATGAAGCCTCTAACAGAATCAACAAGGTGTCAAACCAAGCATATTCACTAGATGCAGCTAAAAGTTACTCAAATTCTTCAAATTTCCAATTTGGTCAAAACATGGAAGCTCTCAAAATCAATGTAGAGAGAAGAAAAAAAAGAAAATTTTTAAAATACCAGGACGATAAGCATTAACATTGGCGCCCAGTTCGATCAAAGTTTTCGCTATCGCCGGTGATGATGCCTTTGAGGAGGGTACGTCTACGGGAAGCCATCGAATCGGAAAGAGATTTAACGGTTGATATATCGTGGTTTTTACCGGGTTTTTACTATGATATAAATCTTATTTATAGAGTCTTTTGGTTTGTAGAGTTCTATTAGAGTCTTTGTAGGTTCATGTACGTTTGGAGCATAATTGGAGATATTGAAGCATTCTGGAGCATTGTGGAAGAAGCTGCGAAGAAATGAAGTCAAGGGCCAGATTTTACAAGTGTTGGTGTCGATCGACACCAGGTTTTCCCGAAAGATGCACGGTCGTGACTTTACAAGTTTTGAAGAAAAAGGAAATTGCCCAGAAGTTTTTCTTATTTACAAAAATGGCCCACTCGTGTTTTAACCTTTATTTAAGGATTTCAGAGCCATTGTTTAGGCGAGACACACTTTATTTGAGAGAGATTTGTAGAGAGTTTTTAGAGAGAAGAATCAGGCTCCTTCAGAGCAGATTTGGAACTCCTTTGTTTCTATTGATTTCTTTTATGCAAATTACTTTATTCATTATGTTTTCTTCATTCACCATGTCTGAGTAGTTTGCTAGTTAGGTTTAGGGTTTTCCAAAGGTGATTGATGAATTGTTAGGTTGAATTGAATTGTTAGGATAAAATCATTAGAGTTCTTTATCTGGATTTGTGATTAATGCTTATTCTAGCTTCATGACCTAGAATCTTATTTTAGGTTAATTAATAGATGCGAAAGTATTATTGATTGCCTGAACTAATGTTAGAAGAGCAAAATATCTATTCGCAAAGATGTTTGGTTTAGGATTTTGTGAACAATTGAACCTGTTATTAATGCTTGTCTGAATTGATAGAATTTGCAAAGAGATTTGGAATTCTAGGGTTTAGACATAGATAATTTTCGCAGCGAGAGTTGATTAATTTTACATTAGTGTTTCAAGTTCAAGAACAATTCTTCAGAAATCCTAACTTTCTATCTAGACCTGCAATTTGGATTCATCTGAGAATTTTCCTGAACCTAGCGTTTTGTCTTCTGAATTTACACTGTTTTTAATTATTTGTTGTCTTTTACTTTTAATTATTTCTTCTTAACTTAATTCCAAATTAGAAATCCGTTGTGTGACTATCCTTTTCCTGTGGATTCGATCTCTAAATAGTGATTTCTTAATTTGAGAAAATAACTCTAGGATAAATTTGACCGTACTATCATTTTTCCTGGGGATTCGATCCCTAAATATTGCAGTGGTCTCTTAATTTAAGAGAATAGCTCTATGATAAATTTGAGCCGTCGACCTGAAATCGGAAAGAGGTTGATTCCGTGTACACCTCTCAAATTAGAAACAACAACCAATTCTCAAATTAGAAACAACAACTAATTGTGCAATGAGATCGACCATGTGTTTTGATTTCATGTAGCTTCTTCTCAAATTTTTTATAATCAATGAATGATTTCGCGTCTAAAATCGATTTCAAACCACGACTCAGTGGAGAATCGCATCAGAGAGAAGAGAAGCGTAGAAAAGGGAGAAGCGTAGAGAGGAGACAAAAATCAAATGGGAAGAAAAAAACACGATCGATTCTCACACGTCACTTAAAAATCGTAATCGATTTTAAAAATCGGTTCTTCAGTTTTTTGTTATTTTTCCTTTTAATTAATCTCTTTTAATACTAAGAACTCCAACTAAGATACCGCATTGATCATGGTCTAATGTGACACATGGGATAACGAAAATATTAGTCAATAAACGTTTTCGCAAAGAACATCGATCTCAACGCCTAATTACTTATTCAAGTGTTGACAAAAAAAAAACTTATTCAACTATTTTTTAAAAAATCACTAAACGTTTCCATAGGGATGATGCCCCGGATGATGATGATGCCCCGCTGTCGGAGGAGGATAAGCCGCCGGAGCTACATAGGTAACTCCGGGAGGATTATGCCCGTAACCATGTCCCATAACCGGCGCCGGAGCCGGCACAGGCGCGTGATGAGGCACGTGACCTTGAGAGACGTGGTAGTGAGATTGCTTAGCCATAAGCTTCTCTTCGGCATGAGTCGCTTTAGCCATGTGCATATCCATCTTAGCCTTTGCTTCCTTGGCCTTTCTACGCTCGTGTGCTATCTCTTTCTCCTCTTTCGTCCTTGCCATCGCATGTTCCGCCTGTAAATCAAACAATTCATAAATAATCACATCTTTAAGTATCTGCATATTATTATACTCACACATAGCATGTTAATATAAATCATTATTAGAATTTGATTAGAACCTTCTCGTCGGCTTTTGCTCGACATATAACCATCTTCTCCTTGGCTGTACTAGCCATATCGCTTAGCTTCTGTTTCGCCGATTGCATCGTTCTTCTTTGTCTTTTTGGTGTCTTTCTGTTTCTGTAATCAGAAGTATTGAATGAATGGTTTCATTTATATAAAAAATGTATGAATAGCCTCGTCGGTCGAAATTGGTCATATTAGTGCCACGTATTGTTCATGTCGCCACGTGTCTTCGTTTATTCCCAGCTATCTAATCAACTGCCACGTAGAGGTGCTTCGTTGGCTGATCCATTAAACGTACCGCCTCTACCGGACTTTTATTTTGTTCAACCGTTTAATTCCAACCGGTCGGAAAATGTTGGTTTAACTTAATCATCGAAGCCTTTATTTTTATAAACCGGAAATACAAACCAAAAATTCATTCCGGTTTATGATTTATGATTTCGGTTGCAGCGAATGGTTGCTCTTTCACCGAGTCATAGAAGACTTATCTTCTTCAACCTTACGACGTCAAAGCCGCGAAAAAATCAAAATCCCCAAAGAAGATGGCTCTGGTTTTGCCCTGTACATTTTGTACTTCGCTTCAGCTCCAGCGACAAAATTCTCCGATCAATCGCCGATATTCTCCGAATTTCCGTCGAGGAGCTACGACGTGCGAGTTCCGAATTCCAGTAGAAGTTTCCAGTCCAACAGATAGAGGATCGTTGGCTGTTCCTTCGCACAAGGTCACTGTACACGATCGAAAACGAGGAGTAGTTCACGAGTTTGAGGTTCCAGAGGTGAGTTCTTCATTGATTTTGAATACGTATTGTAGACTTTTGATTTTCGGGAAAAAATGTTGTCGTTCTTTGCCTGCGTTTTGCTGATTCGCGACGCAATTCGTCATATCTTCAGCCTGAGATCTAAGTTTCTGATGATTATTCCTTCGTTGTATCAGCTTAGAATCGGCAATTAGGTAGTGTTCTATAACAACTGCAATGTATAATTTGGAGTGTCGAGATTCAAGTATTTTCTGGAACTAGATTCTGGATTCATTACTTTGATTCTGGATTATACTTAGGTTCGATTACTCTATTTCTTCCATTTTCGATGTTCGAATGCGCTCTGCATGTGGCTCTCTTGGTGTAGCTATTCTTACGTCTGGACATTGTATAGTGTGGTTGACATAATCCACCTTTTTTCCTTTTTTGTTGATTCATGAGAATCTATTTTGAAATGCAGGATCAGTACATATTGCACTCAGCTGAATCTCAGAACATTACACTTCCATTTGCTTGCAGGCATGGTACTATTCTCTTGACCCGTTTCGGTTTTTTTGCTAAGACCTTCTAAAGTTTAGTTTTGGTTTCTTTGTCTTCTACATGTATCCCATATTTGAAATTTTATAAGGTGATGTAGATGATTAGGATAAAGCCAGTCTCTAGTGGAGTTATGTTTGAGCCATATGCATGAAGAAGATAGTCTAAATATTCCTGTGAGATTGACATGTTAAAAGTACTATTTGGCTAAGCGCTCGACTTAGTTATGTGTCTCGTATACAGTTTGAGTTTTACCAATCTTGAATGGTCCTCCTTATGTTGGCAGGTTGCTGTACTAGTTGTGCCGTACGTGTAAAATCTGGAGAGCTGAGGCAGCCACAAGCATTGGGAATATCAGCTGAACTGAAGTCCCAGGTAATATCTCTGTACCTTGTGCTCCAGGGAGGTAGGTTTGTGATGTGGCTTGTAGTCTGGAAACGACAGAGAACAATTTGTGATGATGATAGTCGGTGTCTGCGAAAAATTAGGACAAACTCTTATTGAATCCATCGAATGCGCGAAGCTTTAACCAATTACGCAGTTGTAATGTTGCATTCTCGTAAGTGAATCTCATCGCTTGACATTGTAGAGTGTCAAAGACTGAACTAACTATTAGCGTTTAGGGAGTGTTTAACGTTAGTTTAGGTGGAACAGCTTCTTCTTCTTAGAGATCAATTATATTGAAGCATAGGTTTTAAGCCAATAGGTGTGCTAGTCCCCTTACAAAGCATAGTGATCTTGGTATTTAGATCTTGATTTCAAGTTTTATCTTGCATTTAAGTTCTGTAGCTTATACATGCAGGGTTATGCACTTCTCTGTGTGGGTTTCCCTACATCTGACCTTGAAGTAGAAACACAAGACGAGGACGAGGTAACTTATTATTAGAACTACTCTTCTGAAAATCCAAAAACTGCTGCAACAATACTTGTCTCCTCTCATTTCATTCTAGTTACACAGCTCTAAATCTTATGGAATACACAGGTGTACTGGCTACAATTTGGAAGATACTTCGCTCGTGGACCAATTGTAAGTTCTCAAAGCTTAAATATAACATTGGTCCAGTTTTCTTGTTACAAGTCTTCTAAAACAAATCAAACCAACGAACGAGTAAGAAGACTAATGTTGAAGTATATCTATAGATAAACCGATAGATAGACTGTAATCTGTTAAGAAACTTAGAGCTGGCTAGTAATAGATTTGATGTTGTCAAAGAGATCAAAATCAAAAACTGTTATTATTATCAAGATTCAAAATGATTGGAAATTCCTTCTTTTTTTTTTTAACTCTTTATCGGCATTGAGATTTTTGTTTTACGGTTTATCGATGTTATGCTACAGGAAAGAGACGATTACGCCCTCGAACTCGCCATGGGAGACGAGTAGAAACAAAAATGCAAAGTCGCGAAAACTTTCTGTATTAGAAGTGACTAGTGAGTGTTACTTTTCTTAGTCCTTAATCTCGTGGTGCATCCTCGTAAATCTCTGAATGAAACTCAAAACGATATTCCGATAAAACAAACTTCCCAACGATGCAACATTTTATGAAAACTTATGAACCTGTTAACCACAAACTCCCAATTTCGAACTTAGTTTTTGTTTGCATATATATATATAGCCTCTAGTATCACTTTAACCTTTGGTCCTAAGTAATGGTCGAAAACAGTATTCTTCTATTTTGGATGTGGAATACATAATTACATAATTTGTGGTCCATGTGAGAGGGAAGGGTAATGCTCTTGTGGCCGTAAGAGAGATGATGATATGTGATAATAATATGTGTGGGCATATGAAATGCTTTGGGTATATGATGCTTTGTTCCTTTGTTATCTACCAAACTTTATTCTCATTCTTATATATAATTTAAAAAAAAAAAAAATTTACTAGAAGTCTATAACCTCGCATAGAGTAGTATATACTGTACCTCTTTGATATTTACTTGGAATGGGCCTCTTTTGAAATAACGACACTAAGTTGAAAACCAATTGAAAAACACTCACCAACCTTTGTCCATAATGTTATGTTACTGTCTCACTCTCTGTGTGCAAATATCCGAAATTTCTGGTCTGATTTAGTTTGGCAGTTGCTAAAAGCTGTCAGATTTTCAATGGACTGACTATTCGATGTTCCATGTACTTTTGAGTGTGATACATTTTCTTCCACTGTAATTTTGGGTCCGATTTTTTTTTTTTTTTTTTGTGTTATGTTTTATCGTTTTACATATCACAAAAATTACTTTCTTTTTTTGTATGTCTCTGTGTTTCTACTTGCGTTTTGCGCGTGCCATTTTCAAATTTGATAAAATAGAATAGAAACTCTAATTTATCAGTCGGTTTAGGATTTTATTTCTCCAAAAAAAATGTTGTTTTGGAATTATAATGCAGTTTCTAGTGAAAATAATATAATTTGCTTTTAATAATAAAAAAAGCAATTAAAAAGAAAAGAGTTAAGCTCGCTCTGTAGGGATATTTTACAATATTTATATATTGAAATCTTGAAGTTGTTAGGTTTTCGTGTATTTTTTGTTTAGATGGGTCTTAAGTGTTTACGTTACTTTATACGTTATAAGCATGTTTGGGTGTAACTTCCTAACCGCCATAATTGTGTTATGTTTGTGTTAAATTGTTATAAAGATCGTTTTTGTGGGCCATATTATTGACATATATTATTCTGGATGAGTGTGGACCAAAAAGTTGGGTATGGTAAATTACAGTATTTGATACCGTAAGAGATTTTAGCCATAAACTTTTGGTAAGTGATGTGACATGAGATGTATTATGATTTGGCTGCCGAAATTCTTGAACTTTTTTTTACCCTCGTCTCTAACAGCAGTTGTGGTTAATACACAATAATTGAGTAGTCGCATTAAATTACAAAAGTAACAAAAAAGTTCAAAGTATTATCATATCTATCTGAAAGTCACGGGGATCTTCTTGTAGACAGACAAGAAAACGAAATTAATCTTATCTTTAAAAGAAAAAAAAAATGGAGCAAATGATCTTATGTAAATCTATCTCATTAATTAATCTTGCCGTGATCCAAAGAATTGAAAAGACTTTCGAAAGACACATAAACCAACCAGAGATGAATCGTAGGCGAACCCGTGAAGTCACACCCCAATTATCCAGAGACAGATTAGCGTGGAATTATTCAGACTTCAGTCAAATCGAGAGATAAAAGCCGTTTTGGTCTGTGTCTTATTTATCACATATCCATCGTACTGGTTTTTTTGTATGTGTGTTTGGTATGAGATGTGTGTTAATACTGAGATGTCTCGATGAAATAATTGAATAACCAAACCACCATTTAATTAATATGGTAATGCATGTTGACGAAAAAAAAAATTACACAATTGTCATTTGAAAAATTTAAACATATTGGCCCGTTCCAAAAAAAAAAAAAAAAAAATTAGACATATTTTCATATGAGAATATCAAATATAAATACATTTAATTTATAAATTTAATGTTTAAATTTTAACAGATGGGATATCTCTCAGTCAAACTGACACGTACATCAATCAACAAAAGCTATATTCTCATTTACATAAAATTCACATTTCTGTTTTTAGATTCTCTGACTTATGTACGGTTTTGCTAAACAATTTTATGGATTAGAATGGTAACCAAAAACTTTACCATAAAATTCTTAATAAGACTTATACCGTTTTAATAGTTACCAATCACAAAAGCTGTACAGAAAGCGTTACCAACAGTATTACACTCAGCTTTTTTGTACCGTTTTTGTTTACAGCTCTTTTTTACAGCTTTTAACTATTTCATTTACTTCAGCTTACGCTAAAAATCTCATACCGTTTTAGGTTACCGGACCCTACAAATTTTTCCCCAAAAAATATCACTAGTGATCATATATTAGTCAAACAAAAAAAAAGTGTTTACGTGCAAGTCTTTTTTTTCCGAAAAGACATCCATCATATATGCTTAAAAACGCTTAAAAAAAGTAAAACATAAAAAGTTTTAACTTTTATTCATGATTAACTCTTACAAACTGGTGATTTTTTTCTCAAAAAGAAAAAAAAAACATTAAAGAGAGACAACTCTATACAAACAGACAAAGAGACCAAAGTCAGCACTTTCGACAAATTTAAATTTCATATTTAAACATTCGGAGAATAGATTGAAACTCATAACATCTCGCCGCCGGATTCTTGATCGAGAGGATGATTGAAAAGAGAGAGAGAGAAAAAAAAAGATTTGATTCTTCCTCTAGATTGCTCATATATATATTACTCAATATATAAACGATGAATTGATAGATAGATCAGCTTTTATTTTTAACTGTTAAACTTCAGATCAGTCGTGCTCGTCGAACCCTACAAGCATTATTAAAACCATAGCAACCAAAAACAAAACATTACATAAAGAAAGCATGCTAAATCCTAATGCTTAAAATAAAAAGATTAAACCGATTTTTTTTTTTTTTGGATAAAGAGAACTAACCCCAACAGATGTGACAAAGCTACAAACGGCACATTTCACAGATCTTGCTCCGTATTGATACATTAGTAGCATCCTGCAGTTTCCACAGTTCACATGCGCTACCTGATTCGCTGATTCCACATGCAAGACACAAGAGCTATTCAATATTGATAAACAAATTGATCTAAACTAAATTGAAACAAAAAGCAAATAAAATTATGTCGAATTTGAATCTTAATTGGGTGTATTTTTGGTTTTATTTATATATATATATACAAAACCCGAAACTAAACTAGACCACAAAATAACTCTGAAACTGGTTTTATTTTTTAATATCCAAGAACCGAAACTAAATTAGATTCGCAAAACTACTAAGAGCATGTGTAATGGTTAAAACTTAAGAATTGGTTCTTAGTTATTATTTAATTATAAAAGGAAAGAGAAAGAGAGAATGGTAAAAGAGAGAAAGGAAGGAAGGAACTAAGAATTGGTTCTTAATTAAGAATCAAGTCTTCCTATTCATTCAATTTTAATCTTTTTTTATTCTAAGAATCCATTTAAGAACCACTATTGTTCATGGTTTAAGTATTTGTAGTTTAGTGGTTTGTAACAGTGTTGTCACTGTGTTACCAGCCGCATTTAAACCTGCCTCACGCGTGTTATTAAAATAAAACAAAAAAGTAGACCCACAAAAAAAAATAAGCTGACACTTAAATTTCTTTTTTTTTTTAAATCCAAATTAATTTATAGTATAAATGGAAACCAGAAATCTCATTTCATATTGGTTTTGGTTTCTTTTTGTTTCCTATATTTCCTAACCAAAAACCCAAAAAAAAAAAAAAAAAATCAAACCGCAATTGGAATATAACATCAAAATATATTTATGCATGTGTGTAAATGTATAATGTCTAATGCAAACCTTCGAGGGCGAGATTAACGGTGTGACAACAAGAACACTGAACACTTGTAGCCCCACGAATGTACATTAGAAGTGTATGGCATCCTCCACACACCAACTGAGCCATCTCTGTCCCTGCATTGCCCAATTAATACAAACTCAGATTTACTCTAATCAATCGGATTATTACTTAAATCAAAATTTGTTTTGACTTGACGGATGTTTACCCGGAGGAGGAACGGCCGTGACGGCGTTACAGACGGCGCAACAGACAGAGGTTGCTCCGACGGGATACATCAAAAGGTTTCTGCAACCTGAACACACTAACTGGCTCTGTCCACTTGTACTACCTACGAATCTCAAAATTAAATTGTTATAAAATAAAATCTTGCGAAAAAAAAAGAATAAAATTTAACGATCAACCCATAAATGTGATGAAAAAACTCATGAAGACTAAGCAAATGGGAATCTGGAAATATTGAATCTTTCGACGGATCCATGAACAATTAAAAATGGGTTTTGTAAAGAACTAATAATTAATAAATAGTTTTGTTAATAAGAAGAGTTTTGTGTCAAAATCCAAAGTTTCAGATTTTCGAAAAAACAGAGTATCTTTCTAGCTAGGTTAAAAAGTTTTCTTATTTGAAAGGAGATTATACCATTTGCCGGCGGAGGAGTGTACGACGGCGTCAGCCCCGGCGCCGTAGGTGTTGGATATGGTGCAAGAGGGACTGGCATTATTCACTCAAACAATAATTGCAAAAAAAAAAAAAAGAAGGATAAATCTCTTATCTCTCTCTCTGTCTCTCTCGCTATCTCTATATATATATATATATATATGTTGATGTTTTTAATGCCTTAGAAGAAGAAGACACATGTGTTCTTCACTTCTTCTTCCCCCATTTCCTCAATTTCATCATCTATACAAGCACACACGGAAACAATTATACAAAAAAGGGAAAATAATTCTTAATTTTTTATTTGAAGGAAATAAATCCTTAACATAATTTAAAAAGTAAAAAAGGAAAAAATTAAATGCTTTCTTTTGGATAAAAAAAATTCAATGCTTGAAACTTAAGAAACATGTGAGCACTTACTTTGGGGTCACACCATCACCATGAAGCTCTTTGACTAGTAACTAATTGTGGAATCTCGTTTTGATATATTTTTTCAGTTACATAACGTTTGTGTGTGTATCTATTGTGTGTAAGTATATATTGGGGAATTCGGAAAGAGGAATGTGAGTTGTGAAAACTTTTAAAATTTGTATTATTATGTGAGGAGTGGGGCAAGCACACACCCTCTATTGCAACTTGCCTTTATCATTTAAATATATAGAAAATATATATTATAAATGAAAATTTGAATTGTTAAAAAAATTGATAATTTGAAAAGAAAATTAGATAAAAACATATATTATAAATGAAAGTTTGAAAAAACAAGAAAAAAGACTTAAATTTTAGTGGAAAAGAGAAAAATTTACTTAGAAAGAGGTTAAATTTAAATAAAAATCTTCGGATTTTTTCATAAATAACGAAAAGAAAATAATGATATATCAAAAAAGAAAATAAATTTTATTCTTTTTAAAGGATAATCTATAGACAAATATCTATATCTTCTAGATATTCAATACTTAGAAACTAAAAAATACGATATATGTAATATTTTTTAATATAGATAAATATATTTTTAAGTTATAGTTAAATTTTAGACTATATAAAATATTACAAAGATTTCTTTTTTGGTCATTTACATATTTATATTAAAAAGGAATTGCATAAATGATTGCTCTATTCGGATAAAAACAATTTACAAATCTACCACAAAAATACAGTTATAAAAATATGAAAATATTTAAATACCATTTTCATCACGTTTATTTCAAATACCAACTTTCTAAAAAATTATGTAAAAAAAAATTTCGTTATCTGTTGGTCGGACTTTTACCGAAATTTCATCACGTTTATTCCAAATATCACCAAAATTTGGAATTTCTTTCTAAAAGTTCTTTTAAAATCTTATCTTTAACTGTTGGTCGGACTTTCACCGAAATTTCATCACGTTTATTCCAAATATCACTGAAATTTAGGATCTCTTTCTAAAAAATTATTAAAAAAAAAATCTCGTTATCTGTTGGTCGGACTTTCACCGAAATTTCATCACGTTTATTCCAAATATCACTGAAATTTGGGATTTCTTTCTAAAAGTTCTTTTAAAAATCTTATCCTTAACTGTTGGTCGGACTTTCACTGAAATTTCATCACGTTTATTCCAAATATCACTGAAATTTAGGATTTCTTTCTAATTTTTTTTTTAATACAAATTATCCTTAACTGTTGGTCGGACTTTCACCGACCGGCAATAATTTAATCAATGATGAAAAAAAAATCTCTAATTCCTCTGCCGTCTTGGTAAATCCCTCGCTCTACCATGGCTTATGCCTCTGGTAAACTTCTAGAGAAATGCCTCCGCCCAGCTTGATGATCGCTCATCAAGGGAATAGCTCATCGTCCTCATGCCCTTCGGCGCAAAATGAATATTCAGGGTTTTCTTCCTTTGGTTTCTCTTTCGTTTTTACTTCTAAATATGGATTCGGTTGATTTGGATCTTTTATCTTTTACAGTTTAAAACATTAACTATTTTGCTCTTCTTGAATTTTAGGACGGATTGTTTATAGTCCATTTTTTTTGAAGACAGTGAGAATTCTGTACCTTTGATCCATAATTTCTCACAACACCATACATTGCTTTTGAAAATTTATATTTAGAGAATAACTCTGCAGAAATTCCATTTTATTTTTAAATATAAAGATTTATATCATAGTTAAACCGATTACAAACTACTATTTTCTAATGAAAGTAACCGCTACATAATTTCCTATAGAAATGATGCAATATGAATATGTTACGCTAATTGTTATCTATACTATAAAAGATGAAGGGAGGTTCTCCAGTGCTGACACATCAGCCCCTCTCTCATTGGCTCACCTCAATTATTTTTTAATAAAAACCATCAAATAACATAAATAAATTCAAAATTAGTGGATTAAATTCAAAATACATAGAATTCATTTAATTTAAATTTTACTATTTAAAGAAACAATATAACATAAACAAAAAGTAAATAAAATTTAAAATTAATTCTAAAACATCATAAGCATATAAATTTTATATATACAACATTTAAAATGTATTATTTCATTTAAAATAAAATAATTTAATCCTTAAGATTTTTAAACTAATAAGGATGATTTAATTTTAATGCAAATGAAAAATGAAATTTTTTTGATAATGTAAGTTAAGAAGTTAACTTCAACCTATAAAATTATAAGACTTAAATATTCAATAAACAATCGAGAAGATAACAAATTATATAAAAAATAGAGAAATAAAGAAAAAAGAGAAAAAAGAGTGAATACAAGAAATTATTCAAAATTTTAAAACATGTAAAAATGAGATGGATTTAATGAAAAATATATATAAAAAAACCTCAAAATAGTAAATTGAGAAAAGTATAAAATTATACGTTAATGCATGTGAAGAAAAAAAACAAATTATGAGACTGAATAAGTTAAGAAGTTAACTTCAACCTATAAAATCATAAGATACAAGAAAAATATTTAATAAACAATTGGAAAAATAACAAATTATATAAAAAAATAGATAGAAGAACAAAAATAGAGAAAAAGATGGATACAAAAGATACAAAATTTAAAAACATGAAAAAGGAGATGGATTCAATAAAAGATATATAAAAAAAATTCAAAATGGTAATTTGAGAAAAGTTAAAAATTATTATAATATTTAAATTTAGACGAATGAAAAGAATATAAAAATTAAAAAAATTTATTAATGAAATATATTACAAAGATCATTAAGAAAAAAATAGAAAATACAAATTTATAAATAATCAAGAGAAAATCGATAGTCAAATTAAAAATCTAATAACATATTATTTAAAAATAAAATTAAAATAAGATCTGTGTATAACGCGGGTTCTTTCCTAGTTAGTATAATAAACTATAACTCAAATCAAATTCAATATATTTTCTTTCACTATCAAATTCAGAACCTTTATGTTTTTTTTTTTTTTTTGAACTTTCAGAACCTTTATGTTTCAACTTTTTCGCATAATAAATAGGTATGCGAAGTTGAACCAAAAAGGTATCTTATACGGTTATACCAAATTACCACAGACCAGATTTACCATGGGCCATGCACACAGGAAATTCAGTTACCCAATCAGTCGAAACTTAGTTTCTCTCTCTTTTGTTTTACCAAACCTACAATTTATTGTTTGGCAGTTCATTAAATTCATCTATTATTATTCTATAGGCTAATTCATAAAAGTGAACTTTTATATGCATATATGCATAAGAAATATATGAAAATGTAGTGGGTAAGGTAACAATAATTTCGATTTATATGGTTAGATATCATATCAAGAACAACTTTAGAAGCTTTTAGTCAAAAAAAAAAAAAAAATCTTTAGTTTTGGGATGCCATTATTTAATTATTTGATGGGCCCAAATTTCACTTATGTTTATGCTTCTTTTTTATTAAAAACATTTCCGTTTTTTTATAATTATATTGTGTTATGTCAACTACAGTTCACATGTGACATGGTGAGTCACAATCTCCATCGTAAAATCTTCTTTTGTTTTGTTATGGACTGTATATAATATAATAATAATAATTTATATTGTAATAAATTTTCAGTATTTATGTATCTGATTGGTAACCAAAATTTGTTAGCGGTAAGCTGCAGTGATAAGTGTTTATAAAATAGTTGAAAACTGTAAGCAAAAGCTGTACAATAAAGCAGAGTGTAATACTGTTGGTAACGCTTTCTATACAGCTTTTGTGATTGGTAACTATTAAAACGGTAAAACTTATTAAAAGCTTTATAGTAAAGTTTTGAGTTACCATTCTAACCCTATGTCAAATAGATTACAGGAACCTTAAAGTACATTCGCAATTTACATAAAAGAAGATTTCAATTTCATACCAAAAAAAAAAAAGATTTCAATTGAGGTGCAGTAGAAAATATAGAATATGATTGGTAACCAAAATTTTTTAGCGGTAAGCTGAATCTTTTAGCGGTAAGCTGTAGTGATAAGTGCTTATAAAATAGTTGAAAACTGTAAGAAAAGAGCTGTAAGTAAAAGCTATATAATAAAGCAGAATGTAATACTGTTGGTAACGCTTTCTATTGTGATTGGTAACTATTAAAACAGTAAAACTTATTAAGAGCTTTATGGTAAAGTTTTTGGGTTACCATTCTAATCCATAATCTAAATCAAAATCCAGATTGACTTTGTAAACCACAACCAAGAACAGTCCACAATCAATTTGGTGATCAAGTTTGATAGGTCACATGATCCTATCAACTTTTTATCTTTTAATTATGCGACTATTTAAAAAAAAAACGAAGAAACAAACGCATTTTTAATAATTAACGTATGTATAATTGCAGTGCTTACAGAAAATAATGTCGACCTGTGTAAATAGTTAACGTGTTTTCAAATTTTTATTTTTTGGGGAAACCTTTATTAAAAAAACTTTGGCTTTTTCAACAACGGAGTTCGCAATAGAGAAAGGAGAGAACGAAAAAATTGTGAAAAATGGCTTTCCTCATTAACTAAAAAAGTTCATACATACACTTGCTTGCTTATATAATAATCATAGTACACCATTTTAATATTTTCTTTTAACCTAAACCACAAAACAAAAAAAGATTCTTGTAAGAGATAAAAGGCTTGAGACCTACACTTGACTCTACGCGTAGAATGAAAAAGACCCAAATGTAATGGCTTAGTCAAAGTATCACTAAGTTGACTGTCATTTGACACATGAATGACTATTATTGAGCTGGTTCTGTGACAATCGATTTTTGTGCATTGTGGTTTTTGTATTAGGATTCGGACTAATCGTTGTTGCTATATACTTTGTTGTTGCTACTTAAAGACTTTAGCTTCTCTACGAATTGCATATCGTGAGCTACGTTTTGCTTGGAGTGTGGCGATCAAGTTGTTCGGAAAAACAATTTCACTAACGTTGTCCTCGTTAAACAACATGACAAGCGATCGGCTTGTCATGTTTCTATAATAATGTAAAAAATATCATTGGAAAGTTATTTGGAACTAGCTAGGTCAATGATAGTAGATCCCAATCATAAAAAAAAAATATATATATATAAGAAAAACGACATGATATCCGAATCTTGAAGAGAATATGAAACGATTAACAATAGGTCCAATTCGAAAAGGGATTGAGATTCGTAAATGGGACACACACATCACTTCTAATCTTTAAGAAGTTGTAGTTTTAAAATAGCGTATCAATAAGAAATTCTATAGCACAAATCGACACAAAATAATAGAGTAAAAACCCCATAAATAACTTACTCTCGATGTTTCAAAGAAATAGCGACCATAAACCTTTTAGACAAACGTTTTGGAAGCGATCATATATCTCTTGAAAGACTAGATATTCGACAAAAATGTTATGAACGATAAAAATGAAAATAAAAATACGTACTAGCTATACCATTCAATGCCAATATGAACAAATTCTCTGAATGAAAAGGAGAGGCAATATGGGTATGTAGTCGTGATAAAATGGGACAAAAGGGTCCATTTTGTTAGGGAACAAGATATTTGAGGTCAGAGTAGAAAATCCAAACATCTTGTCCAAAGAAATTGTAAAAGATGCCGTTTCCAGAAGCAAGCAAACACACACTGGAGGATTTCTCAATCTCATTCCATCACCACCAACCAATATTACATGTATATATGTATTTATGTATGTATGTATGTGTGTGTGATTTTGAGGAATGGGAGAAGAAGAATAAAAGGACAAATGAGTTTCATTTAATACAAGAGGAGATAGAAACACTAAAAGCTAGGGTCATGTTAGAACATTTTGGACATTGACGTCGACTTTATAGACGCTTGGATAGCCATTAAAGAGCGGCTATGGAATTGTCCACGTCTTACTTAAAAATAGCAGTGATGGCTTTGCTGAAAAAAATGCATACAAAACCCCTTTTTATTCATATATATTATCTTTTCTATTGAAATGTCGTGTATGCACACATTAGATTAGTAAGAAAAAGGGGACAAATTCTTATATATATATAACAAAAGCATATAGAGAATAACTACATATAGAAGAAACACACTTTTTGTAAATTACCCAAACCAACAACATCTACCACTCCATCCGAATTAAACATATACACAAATATACACCAAAATCTTCAAAATATTTATCAGCTCGAAGTTATTCTAACCCATGCCATGCCACAACATCCATTCCATTTACTGATGCAATAAAAGTTTGGTTTTTATTTTGATTTTGTTCGGTTTATTATTAACAGTTTTATTTATTTAAATTAAATTGTTAATACTAAACCTAAATCAAATAAACCGGATTCCTACCCCTAATAAATTTATTTGACTATCAACATAATGAAGTTGATAATAATTCACCAAGTATATAATTTACATCAAAATAAAAATTGAATACACTGAGAACAAAAATTATATAGATCCGTTAACGAATAACATTTATTTACGAAAAAATATCGTTAAATTTTGGTTTTTATCTACATATTTTTATTATGTAGGATATATATCTGTTTATCTAATAATTTTTTTTCCGAAAGTTTTGTATACTGATTTTTATAATTTCGATTTAAAGTACTAAAATGTGAAAACAAAAGGAAGTTGATAATAAGAATACGCTGCCGTTTAATCTCCGCAAATTTGGGCCAAACAAGTTTTGTCATGTAATGGGCCCACGGCCCGTAAATATATTATCTGGCGCCGCTCACGCCGCCAGAAATGAAGAAACCGGAACAAAGCTTCTTCTCTCGCGTAACCTTTTCCCCTCTCTCTCTGCCGAAACTCGTCTTCTCAGCCGAGAAATTCAGCCACCGCCGATCAGTGAGTTCCTCATATCTCTCCGTCTCTATCTTCGAATCTTCGTTTCCGTATTATAATTCATCATTTTTTTCCCCCGATAATTGATTCTGATCATGTTTTTTTTTTTGGTTGGTGAGAAATTCATTTTTTTTGTTTTATCATTCTCTTTTCAATCTCTTTACTTTTCCTTTCTTTTCAGATTTTTTCGATTCTCTGTGTAGAGAGAGAAGGTAGTGTATCCAGATGGGTTGTACTGTGAGGGAGAAGCACGTGAGAGCGAACCGGAAGATCCGACCCGCTTCGAAATCCGAACTCGATCCGTGTTGTTTCCTCGACAGGGTTGCTCTAACGAAATCCATCGCCGAGTCGAGCCTCAAAAACCTGGTTTACCATCCGGGTCTCACTGATTCGGAGCATTGCCTCCATTCGAACCCTAGCGGGAGTTTCGAGGAGATCGTGTGGGGCTATTGCACGGAGGAGCATCTGGAGGAGATATTGCTGAAACATCTGGAGTTTCTGTACAGCCAAGCTGTTTCGAAGCTTATCGAATCGGGTTACGAGGAATGTGTGGCGATGAGAGCGGTTCTGAGTAACGGGCACTGTTATGGCGAATCGGATGTTTTGACGAACATAGTGAATAACTCGTTATCTTATCTGAATAGCAGCGGTGGAGGCGGTGGCGGTAGTAACGGGAACGGTGAGGATCGACCGGAGACTGGTTTTACGGATTTGAGAGATTTGGAGGAGTATTCGCTCGCCGGTATGATTTACTTGCTGCAACAAGTTAAGCCTAATTTGAGCAAAGGTGATGCAATGTGGTGTTTGCTGATGAGCGAGCTCCATGTTGGTAGGGCGAGTAGTGTGGATGTTCCAAATTCAGGGAATAGGGCTAGTTGTACTAAGGAAGATAGCAATGTAGAAGGAGGTTGTAGCAGTAGTACCCTAGATCTTTCTGGTTTCATGGCGCCGGCGCTATGTCGATTCCACGGAGGTTGGGATTTCGGGAACGGAGGAGGACCTGAGTTTTCCGGTAAAGGGTTTCCGACGAACAATGCTGAGTCGAAACTGCAGAGGGAGATCGAGTGTCCGAAGAGGTTTAATCTTACGCCGTCCATGAAGGCCTTGTTGAAGCGGAACGTCGCGGCTTTTGCTGCCGGGTTTCGTGCTAGTATGAAGCAGAAGCAGGTAGAGTCTGAAGCTGCTAGTGGCGATAGCGCGTCTTGTGCCGATCCTGCAAGCGTGGAGACTTGTGAGCAGCCAGGTAACTTAAAGAGTGAAGAAAGTGTTAGTTCGGTGTTGGAGAAGTTTCAGGATCTGAACCTTGATGATAACCTGGAATCGGTGGGTGAGGATGATAAGGATGGTGTGATAGTCACTCTGCTTCATCAGGTCAAGGATCTCGAGAAGAAACTAAAGGAGAGGAAAGATTGGGCTCAGAAGAAGGCGATGCAAGCTGCACAAAAGGTAAGCGATGAACTCGCCGAGCTTAAATCGTTGAATAGTGAAAGAGAAGGGATCCAGGTGTTGAAAAAGGGGAAACAAACTGTCGAAGAATCAACCGTGAAGATTATCCGACCTGGATAACGCATTTAGAAAAGCTTGTAGTCAAAATGACAGGGCAAACGCGATTGTAAGAACGCTCGAGAATCAAAACGCGGAGATCCGAGCAGAGAGGGAGGGTTCCAAACTGAGTGCATCAGAATCGCTTAAAGCGTGCATGGAGGAATCAAAGAAGGCGAAAAAATTCTTGAAGAAGCTTTTGGCATGGGAGAAGCAGAAATCCAAGCTGCAGGATGAGATCATAGCTGAGAAAGAAAAGATTAAGGCCCTTTATAAGGATTTAGCTCAGATCACAGAGGATGAAAAGGAAAACGAGGTATGTTGGTTCATTTATTATCTCAAGATCATCACAATTCTAGAATTGTGGGGAGAAGATTCACTTAGGATTCAAAAATATTGTACCCATATTTCATTTGAGCATCTGTTACCGATGCCAAATAACTTCAAAGATCATTCAAGAGGTATATAGTCTGCATCTGCCACATTTTTTTGCTAGGGTATATGGAATCTCGATGTGATATGAAAATCATCTTGGAAGAATCAGCCAAAGGATTTGTCATACTTATTTATACGTTTCACGGGATAAGACTTTTTCTCTATGGTGCTGTACTTTCGTGTTCATAAACTTGCTCAAGATTTGCTTTCTTGCTTGGATGATGGTGGATGGGTTAGTCTATCAATCTTTTTTCTTCTATTGTGGTTGATATGTTGTATCCGCAGGCGGAATGGAGGCAAGAGCAGAAGGCAAAAGAGCAACGCTCAAAAGAAGCAGCCGAGGCTCACAACAAGAGAAAGCTCGAGACTCTACGGCTAAAAATCGAGCTAGACTTCCAGCGACACAAAGACGATCACCAAAGACTCGAGCAAGAACTATCTCGGCTCAAGGCCTCTTCAGACACCGACCCGAGCCACTTACCCAACAGCGTCTGGAAACCCGAGAGATCCCAAGGAGAAAACATCGCTAAGCTGCTAGAAGAGCTCGATAAGCTCGAAGGGGCTTATGAGAACGAAGCAAGCTATGATCGAGGATGCATAATCTGTATGAAAGATGAAGTCTCTGTGGTGTTTCTTCCTTGTGCGCATCAAGTTGTGTGTGGTGGTTGCAGCGATAGCTTCTTCTCGAGCAACAACAATGGCGGAAGCAAAGTCACTTGTCCTTGCTGCAGAGCTTTGGTTCAGCAGAGAATCCGCATCTTTGGGGCAACCTCGTAATAACCCGAAATAGCTTCTCTTTGGGTTTCAAAGAGATTATCACAACTTCAGATTTTACTTTTGTAAGTAAAAAATAAATGCGTAACTTTTATCCTCAAAGCTATTTATATACTCGGAAGGAATTTTTCTTTTGACAAAAGATCTTGCACGATGTACAAAAACTTGCGATCGTGATCGAGCTAATTATCTTTGTCTTCAATTCGATTTGGAGCAATCTGGTTTTCGATTTTTTCTTTTTCTTTTTTAGTTTATCGAATATAAAAACTGAATAAAAAATTGAATTATTATTCCGGTTTGGTTAGAGACGAACTGTTTTCAGGTTTTATTTCATTTATTTTTCAGTTTTGAAAAATTTGAGGATTTTAAATTACCAAAAAAAAAAAACTAATTGAGGGTTTAATTGGTTTTTTTTCCTTTTAGGTAATGGTTTTTTTTTTTTTTTTTGATATTTGTTTGTGCAGAAAAGAGAATAAGCGAACTGGTTTTGGATCGGTTCTTTCAATATGATTTTGGTTTAATTTGGCTAAACCGGATTGGACACTTGTAAGCAAAAAAACAATGGCAACCACAAGTTCTTGAAAACCGCAATTATTAATGCTTTGTCTAGTTTTGTTCTTGTGGGTTTGGTTGTGTGGCCGTTATTTGCAAGAAGATGGCTTCGTGTGCCATCTCAAACCCAATTCACACCGTCAAGATCTCCAAGAGAAGAAGTCCGTACAACGGTCTATTTGGTTGGAACTCCGGCGAGAAAGTAGACAATCTCCGGCCGCCGCAGCAACCGCTCTACCACGACGACGTCCAAATTCCTTTCTCTCTTTCGTTGGTAAACAAAACCTTCCTAAAGGGTATATAAATATAATAATAGCATTCTTCATCTCATTTTAAGATTTTTTTTTCTTTTTTTTGGGTTTTGTGATTTTAAGTTCTATCGCTTGAAAACAATTCATTTCGACTCGTAGAATTCATGCGAGGAAGTATGTTTTTATCTGAAATTCTTCAAACTCTATAACATTTTTATTTTTTATTATTATTAGGAAGAGAATTAAAATGTTGCTACAAGGCAAGCATTGATGGGTTTAGTGCAACAAAGTTCCACGAACGTTGCGATTTCAAAGGTCCATGTGTTATCATAGCTTACACCAAAGATAAGTCTTTCAAGTTTGGTGGATTTAGTCCCGAAGGCTATAGAAGTACTGATGATTATTACGATACATTCGACGCTTTCCTCTTCTATTGGCTCGACGATTGTGATGAGTACCCAATCCTCCTTCCTAAAGTTGGAGGAAGTGGAGCGGCTCTATTTGATTATGCAAGAGGAGGGCCTCAATTTGGAGCTGACGGGCTTCTTATTGGGCCGCCTTTAGCTCCCGTGATGGGCGGGTTCGCGGGTCCGGATACGAACTCGGGGGTTGGTGATTTAAGGATGGCTAAATCGAGATTGGGTTTGTCATATGCTAAGAGGAAAGATGGGAAAGAATCTATCTTTGGGGATGAGAGTAAGGTTAGTCTTGATGATGTATTGGTCTTTTGTAGCCCTTATATTGCTTCTTTGTATTAAAATTACAAACAAATTCCAATAGAAATAATCCAATAATATTCATCTTTATTTAGTAGATATACATACTTTTGAGACCTAAAAAGTTTTTAGAAAGTGTATTTATAACTACTACTAGATGTTGAAGAGAATCTTGTAGTATTCAGTTTTATAATATGCAACTATAGTATATGTGTATACATATAAGCAAATCTATATATTAGATAAATGGGATTATAATAGCTTGATCTTGATCCATCTAGAGTGAACTATAATGTTTTTTTTTTTTACTGAAGAACCTGATAGTTCATGACTTCATTGTTCATATGAGATTCTTGATAATTATCGAACATGACTGGATTCTCCATTTCCCAATCGAAATCCAAATCTGCGAAGAACTCTGGTGGATATTCGAATTCGGGTAGTGCAAATACTTGGAAACCCGAATCTTCTTCGGTTTGTGACTGTAAATTTCCCTGCTAAACATTGTAATGAAGTTTGAGACATAGTGACTATGTTTAATTAATGGGACTTTCTGCGAGTTTGGATTTGATTTATCAAACCTTGAACGATGATTCAAAGATGAAATCAGGAGAAGCCCAAAGTGTGTTACTTGCGTCACAAGAACCCTCTCCTAGGTCACCACCACTTGCTTGGCAAGAAATCTCAACATTGTTGCTCAGTGGCTCATCTGAAACCTCTGTTGAGCTGGTTTCACATTTCTTAAGCGTAAGCTCATCTCTCTTTATCACACGACACAGCGCGAAATCTCCCTATAGAGCGGAAGAAATACCAAAAGACACAACTATCAAAATATTGGTGACTAAGAAATCAAGTTTTGTTCTCTCATCTTTTTTGGTAATAGATTTATGATGTTGTTACCTTGAAATCCAGTGATCCTTGTGAAGTATCACTGTCGCAGAGACGATACTCATGCATTACCCACGCGGTTCTACCGCCAAAAGGGGCTCGACCCATATAAAAAACTAGGGTTTTTCGACACCCGATGACTGATGAAGACGAGGAGGAAGAAGAAGAAGACTGACAAACGATTTTTCGATCTTTACCCGTGGCTTTCCAGTAACCAGATTTAGTTGCTCTGTTTATTCGAGATCCGTTCTGGTATTTTCTGTCTCGGTGACAGAAGAAAAACCATTCCATATCTCGATTCGGCAAGAAAGATTTCTCTGCAATGAAACAAAAGTTTTGTTCTTTTCTTGTTTTGAAGATTGGAAAAAAAAATATATTGATTTACTTCAATCAGAGCTTTGATGGGAAGAACATACCTGGAAGTTCCCAAGGATCAAACTTGTATAAATCCATCAATGGAATGATTTCGAGCTCGATCTCAAGCCTTTCGTTTCTTCTGTGCAGGTAATAACCCACAAGCTCTTCATCTGTTGGGTGAAATCTGAAACCAGGTGGTAAAGATGATGATGATGATCCCACCATCGTCTTATCTATAATTTCTTCAAATGATTCTCTTAGCAGTATTATTGATTCACTCCAGAATTATAAGCTCTTTGATTCACTCAGTTTAATGTAAAAAACAGAGCGTGACTTCCACAGGGAAGAAACCCTAATTCCTATTATTGTGTTTCGTAAAGCTCAAGGATCAATTAAAAAATCAGAGTATATGATATCGGAAACAGAGAAAAACAAGAAGACCAAATTTACTTTTGAATACGGTTTTGCTTCAAGATTTAAGTGTTTTCTCTTTGGAAAAGTCAAAGAAAAAAGATTGAAGTTTGGAAGTTGATGATGCTGAAACTTAAGAGGAAGAGGGAAAATGTAGGTTTGGACCGTTTGGTAGGGATTATGCATATATAGCAGAAGAAAAAAAAAGGTTTAAAGGTTGAACTAAAATATTATTAAACAAACGTAAATTAATTTCGTTATTAAAAATAGTAAGAATATTTATGTTTACATTTGTTATGATAAAATAATAATACAGACCGAAAGTTTTAAAGATTACGTGTCTGAAACGTCCCACAAATTCTACACCAATGGCCCACCTGAACCAAAAAGTTTCAATAGTTCACACTCATACACTTGAAAACTTATTGCCGTCTGTAATTTATACATATAGAGATCTTACCGTCTCTTGTTTATCTCTACATACACCTTGTCGTTTCTGTGACGCATAACAATATAGCTCATGGTTTAGGCTTCACGTAGTTGCCTCGATGTCCAATTAAAAACAAAACCTGCCGTTATTAGTCTATTATCAAAATGAATAATCAATTTGTTCTCAACTCTAAATAATTATTTCCGGCAAAAAAAGAATACATAAATGATTTTCAAATGAATTATCTAGTGGTTAAAGATTGTAGAATTCTTTTCTGTATTAACATAATTATAGTATAAAGTTCAAAAAAAACATACTTATAGTATTCACAGAGTAGGTGTGTTTAATTTTAAAAAAGAATAAGTTTATATTATGAATTATATTAATATCGACTGATAGATACTAATTCTTTTTCAATTATAAATTATTTGATAATTAATAAATGAAAATGGTAATTCATCCGGAAAAATAGTTGGTTTTATAGATTTTGAAAGAGATACAAAAAGAATAAGAGTAAGTTTATTTTATTTTTTATCTCACATATTTCACGAATACATAATATAAAAGTAGACAAATTAGTACGAAATGCTCAAGACTACATTCATGATCTGAATTATAGAAATTCAGTTCTGCCATGAATCGTTGTAGGTGATAAAAATGTTGGAAAAAAAGGAAAATGTGAACACGAATTAGAACAGGGTCAATTTAACTTCTTTTAATTTGGGTTGATAAAAAGGTTCAATTTAGCTTTACTTCCACCTCATGGTGAGTTGGAAAATATATTTATTTTAGTAACTTTGTATTGATTAAGCAAATTGCCTGTGGCATCAAATAAACCCCCATTAGCAAAACCTTAAAATGTTTATTTATTATTACTTATATCCGCGTTGTTTACCTTTTGCCACTAGTAGTTTGCTTTACTGTTGAATTCACATTATTCTTAGATGTAAAGTTAGTTTCTTCACCTCATGGACATCTACAAGGACAAAAAGATGAAAAAATGAAACCCATCATTCAATTTGAGCGAAATATTGTGTTCAAAACACGGAAAACTCAAAAAACTAAATATAGATTATATAACACTTTTTTGTTTTTTTAGGGGTCGGACATTTTGATTTATGAAAAACATTTAAGAGTCATGTAACCCTTCGTGTGATATTTTTTATATAACTATATCAATGGTTTATCATCAATAGACATATCTGAATCACAGTAATATGTTTTTTGTTGACATCATCAAAATGTTATTATATTTAGAATTTGGTAAAAAGAGTTAATGTTTCCGAAAGTTGATTAGGACTTAGTAGTGACGAAGCTAAGTTAATGGCTTCTCTTTAGGCTAATTATTCTCATATCCTTTTTCTAGTTGATAGGCTTTTTGTTAATATATTTTAGATAGATTATTATAACTAATAATACTATTTTTAATAATAATTTTGATAGTTCAATTATTTCTTCTTACCTCTATCACAAGTATCAACAAAAGACTCATGATATATGATATCCGTTCGGGGACATTAGAAAAAGTAATATTAGTGAAAGCACGAGAAAATGGGCCAGTTAAAAATCAAAATGGGTCTATCAAATAAGCCCGTTTAAGCCCAAACTAAATAAGATCACTAAAACAAAAAACGAAAAAAAGAGAGAAAACAAAACTCCATTTGTGTAGAACTCTGGTCGGAATCGGATCGCTGCAAAAGAGAGAGACCGAGAGAGAAAGAGAGAGAGACGAGTAGAATCCATTAATGGCGGCTGCCACAGTTCTCGGCCGCTTGTCGTTGATACCGAATCTATCTTCTAAACCAAAATCGAAATCGAACCGAAGAACAACTCCTACTAGTGTTTCTGTTCGAGCGCAAGCTTCTTTCTCCGACCCCTTTGTGCTTCAGTTAGCGGAATCTCTCGAAGACTCTCTCTCAGCTTCTCCTTCTTCTTCATCAACTCTATCCTCTTCTTTACCTCTCCAGAGAATCCGAGAATCTTCCGCTGAGACCCTTTTATCTACTCCATGGCCGTCGCGAAAAGACGAGCCTTTCCGATTCACCGATACATCCTTCATCCGGTATTCCCAAATCGAACCGGTCTCGACCCATCAACGGAATTCTGAAATCCTAGACAATCTGACGGAAACCCAGTTCCCAAACGCCGTGATAATCGACGGGTTCGTGTCGAATTTGACGGTTGGCCCATCGGATTTGCCCGACGGGGTTTACTTCGGGAGCTTCTCGGGTCTACCGGATGAGCTCACTAACCGGGTATCCGAATTCATCGGGAATTTCGACTCCGGTGATCTGTTCTGGTCGATTAACGGCATGGGAGCACCGGATTTGACAGTGATTTACGTTCCATCCGGATGTAAGGTGGATAATTCGATTCATCTGAGGTACTTTTCCGGTGAAACCGGTGACCGGGAATCGAAACGGTTGCCGGTATCGAATCCTAGGGTTTTTGTGCTAGTGGAGGAAGGAGGAGAGATTGGTATAGTTGAGGAGTTTGTTTGTAAAGACGAGGAAGGGTTTTACTGGACGAATCCGGTTTTGGAAGTTGTTGTCTTGAAGAATGCGAAGGTTAAGCATTCGTACTTGCAGAAAGAATCCAAGGCTGCTGCTCATATCAAGTGGACTTTCGTCCGACAGGTCTACCTTTGCTGATTCTCTTCTTGTCTTTTTAGTAAGAAATTAGCTTAGTTCAGTTTTGGTAATAGTAGATAATTTGTTATCTTATTGTTGAGGAGAGAATCAGTGTTTTAGTTGCTGAAGAACATCACTTATGCAGAATCATAGCTCACCTTAGATTGATTTTGTTATTGTCTTGCTGCTAAAATAGATGTTGTGGTGCCAATGGAACACGAAAGTAGGAATCTTTGTGATAAATTTTTCAGGAGAGTGTCTTAGTTTAGTTTAGCTGCTGCTGGAGTTGGAAAAGTTGTAATCTTTATTGATTGAATTGTTGAGGAGTCTGAAGTTTTGTTTTTCTCTTCTTCTCTTAGTCGGCTAAAAGTTTATAGCTTTGTTAAAGTTTTTGGATGTTTTGGGTATGGCTTGAGTACGAAAACCCCGAATGTTTTTATGCTGAACTGGTTCAGGAGAGTGAATAGTTGTTTCATGTGACGATCTCTGTAGGAGGCAGAGAGTGAATACGAGCTTGTAGAAGTGAGTACGGGAGGGAGATTAGGGAGGCACAATGTCCATGTGCAGCAGCTCGGGCCCGATACGCTCACGGAGCTAACGACGTTTCACATGTGCGTCAACGAGCAGACTCTTGATCTCCATAGCAGAATTGTCCTAGACCATCCACGAGGCTCTTCAACGCAGCTCCACAAGTGTATTGTTGCTCATTCCTCTGGTCAAGCTGTTTTCGACGGCAACGTCCGAGTTAACAAGTAATCCGGTTTTCGGTTTTTGGATTTCTTGGTTTTTTTCAATCGGTTTTCTTTCGGTCTAAGGTTCTTTGTGTGATATGTGCAGATATGCTCAACAGACTAACGCGGGACAGCTAACACGGAGCCTCCTTTTGAAACCCCGAGCCACCGTGAACATCAAACCGAATCTTCAGATCATTGCAGACGATGTCAAGTGCTCGCACGGAGCTGCGATCTCCGACCTCGAAGAAGACCAGCTCTTTTATTTCCAAGCTCGTGGGATCGACTTGGAGACTGCGAGAAGAGCTCTCATATCGTCTTTCGGATCGGAGGTGATCGAGAAGTTTCCGAATCGGGAAATCCGCGACCAAGCTAGGAATCACGTCAAGTGCTTGCTCTGATCTCGTCTAAACGCCGGCGAAATTTCTGTTCTTTACACACACGACGATCTCTACTGCACTTGTGTGTGCGAGATTTGTTCATTACTATGCGAGGCCCATCTATTTCATTTTTGGCCCATTTAAGTAAAAAAAAAAGGAAAACAACAAACAGTTGGATTCTATGTGAATTGAACAGCATGCATTTTGCTCAAAATTTGTGAAAACGTTATGTCTACTGTCTACATAAGCAAAACGACACGAATGTTGGGGGATTTAGTGAAATGGAAAAACAGCGAGGATTCGACGTCTCGATGGGTAAAACCACACGCGTTTTATTTGAAATCTGATAAACAACAAACACTTGATTTTTTTATGCCGCCTCCATTTTCCTCCATTTTTAAGCCTCCATCGACGTCGGAGACTCTCACCGCCTTTTCTTTCAATCGTCGCCGGCGAAATCACTTCGATAGATTCCACCATATATATACACTCGCGCCTACCAGAAGCTTCGAATACAGACGTCCTCACCCTCTCTAAATCTTCTCACTCTGTAAGCTTCAGGAAACTTGGAACTTAGTTTCGCAAATCTAGGGTTTGTAACTTGTTCCGTTCGCTCGATGATTATGATAATTATTTATGCTTATTAATTGGGGGAATCGCTCTCCATTTTATTCGAGAGATTGCTGCATACGGTCGATAGCTAGCTAAGAGGAATTAAGCAGCGAACTGAATTTTTATAAAATCGAGGCTCTTGTGGTTAGATAGTTAAACTTGTAATTAGAGTTTCGATTAGTATGGCGATTGAAAAATTTGAAATTGGTTAAGGATAGATATGGGTTTTGATGTTAGATTGGTGGTGTTGATTTTGTTTATCCCAATGCAGTGAGAATGGCGAGCAATGATTTAAAGACCTGGGTTTCGGACAAGCTGATGGTGCTACTTGGCTATTCTCAAGCAGCTGTTGTTAACTATCTCATTGCAATGGGTAAATTTGATTTTGGATCATGGAGCTTATGAAGCACTCTTTGCTACTATCCTTATAATTTACAAATGGGGTTTATTATTTATCTTCGTGCAGCTAAGAAATCAAAATCACCAACTGAGCTTGTGGGAGAGTTGGTGGATTACGGGTTTTCTTCTTCCGGTGATACTCGTTCGTTTGCGGAAGAAATTTTTGGCAGAGTTCCCCGTAAAGCTACTGGTGTGAATGTGAGTTTCTCAACGAGATAAAACTTTGTTGCTCTCTTGTGTGTTTTTCTTGTAAAACTTTTGGAAGTAGATGCGTTTTAGTAGAAGTTTGTATGGATATAAGCATAGTTGTGGTGTTGGTTGGTTTTCTTAATTTCTTTTCCCTCCTCTATCAGCTTTACCAACAACAGGAAGCAGAGGCAGCAATGCTAGTGAGGAAGCAAAAGACATATGCTCTCTTAGATGCTGATGATGATGAAGACGAAGTCGTTGTGGAGAAAAAACCTTCAGCTTCTGAATCTAGAAAGTCAGATAAGGGCAAGAAAAGGTTTAGAAAGAAAAGTGGGCAGTCAGATGACAGTGATGGCGAGGCATAGTTTCTTTTCTCCATTGATTTTTTTTTTTTTTTCCAATTTCTCTTTCTTTATGGTAACATATAGCTTGGCATCAGTATGATAAAACTGTGAACAACAATGTAGGTGGCTGTTAGAGAGGACAATAGACACGTTAGAAGAAAGGTTTCTGAAGACGAGGATGATGGTTCTGAGGTATATCTCGGGACTCTCTTAGTGTGTTTCCATTTCAACTATTTTCTGGGTCTTGGTCTTGGTCTTTTGTTTTAGATGTCTAGTAACTAGGAGATGTTCTATAGATATGTGTGGATGATACCTGTGCTTTTCTAATTCGCTTCTATCTTGTACACTCGGCACAGTCAGAAGAGGAAAGATTGCGTGACCAACAGGAGAGAGAAGAACTGGAGCAGCATTTAAGAGATCGTGATACTGCCCGGACACGAAAGGTATGCCTTAATCTGATTCTTGGTATGTTTTTCCTGTTTTGTTCTCCGAATAGAACCTGTTGTTGTAGCCAACCAGGGGGCTAAGTATTGTCGGCAATTATGTACAAGTTCTCAACGAATGAGGTTTCTCGTAATTCATAACAGGCAAATCTAGCTTCGTTTGAGTAGGAATCATGAATTAAACAAATACACACACATTCATATGTCATCCAATCCTGGATGCTAAGATAATTTCTCTAGCCGAATGATGTATTGTAATGTGGAAGTCAGTGACATGTTCTTTTTGCTTGTTTAATGATCAGCTAACAGAGCAAAAGTTGTCAAAGAAAGAGCAAGGTACAGTCTATTATAATTTGTGTATATATTAACATCTCTGTGATACATTGTGATCTAGACTTAAGTTCCTTTTTGCCTGATAGTCTCATTGAAGAATTTTATTTTCTCGTAAAACAGAAGAGGCTGTTCGAAGAGCAAATGCTTTGGAGAAGGATGATTTACATTCCTTAAGGTAATGAACTTTTCCTTCTTTTATGTGTTTGTGAGGATTGTTTCTTGACATTGATAGAAGGTAATGAAGTATAGCATGATTTACAAAAACAATAGTCAACAATGTACCTGTGTGTCGTATGTTTAATTCCTGAAATACTATATGAAGTTGCAAACTTGATTTCCATTTAACAATTCTTGACTCTGTCATTCATCTCCCTGTTAATAACTCTTGATGGTGTTCCTACTTGTAGAAATGATATTTTTGGAGGCTATCTTGTGTTGTCCATGTTATTGATGATCTTTTGTTGGGCCTGATGCAGGAAAGTCTCGAGGCAAGAATATTTGAAGAAGAGGGAACAGAAGAAACTGGATGAACTAAGGTACATGACATGTATCTATATATTTGCACTTTTCTTTTCTTATTACTGATTCTGCCTCTTTAATTGATTTTTCCCGTTTCATACTTTTCTCAATAGGGATGAGATAGAAGATGAACAATATCTTTTCGGAGGTGAAAAGCTCACAGAAACAGAGCTTCGTGAGTTTAGGTAATTTTTTACATCGTTATTGCATTAAGGTTGTTTTTGTCATTGCCAAAATCTATCTGATGCAACGTCCTTGTTTAGATGAGTGAAAAGAATAAACGTTGGCATTCATTGTTATGCATTTTTGTTTCCAATTTAAAAGTTATATGGCGGTATTCATATTTAAGAGGGTATGTTTAGTTATGGACCATAACTTATGGTTAATTGAGCTTGGATTGATCTGTTATCTTTATGGTTAATTGAGCTTGGATTGATCTGTTATCTTTGATAGATACAAGAAAGAGCTCTATGATCTCGTGAAGAAAAGAACACAAGATGAAGATGAAGTAGAAGAGGTAATGTTTGTATCTTGCTGGATCCTTTTCTCTCCTGGTTCTTTAAAGTCTCTATATCTAACACATCTCTTTCTTACTCCTACCTCTCGGATTTCAGTATAGAATTCCAGATGCTTATGATGATCAAGAGGGGGGTGTTGATCAGGAGAAGAGATTTGCTGTTGCTGTACAACGATACAAGTGAGTTGACAAAGAGCGCTTTGCTAGTGTTGCAACACATTCTAATCTGCTTGCGCTTGCCATATCTATCTTTAGTATTTTTCAAAACCCTTTTGTGAGTTCTAAATCAATTTTTTTTTTTTTTGGTTAGGGACCTGGATTCAACGGAAAAAATGAATCCATTTGCAGAGCAAGAAGCTTGGGAGGACCATCAGATTGGTAATTTCTGTTTTAACTCTAATTCCGTTGACTAGTCTTGTTTCTACTGCCCTCTGATTTAAGTGCTATTGTTTTCTTTTCTGCTGATTTAAATGACATTGTTTTGCAGGAAAAGCAACATTAAAATTTGGCTCAAAGAATAAGCAAGCATCAGATGATTATCAGTGAGATCTGTTACACATTTGTTCATTTATTCTTATTCTTATTCTCCTGCTTTAGAATTTGTTTAACTCGCCTGAAAGATAGTCTCGTTAGCTTCTCAAACATGGATTAGGCCCATGGTCTGAGGATTCTGACTGTGTTTTTTTCTATTTTTTGCAGGTTTGTGTTTGAGGACCAAATAAATTTCATAAAGGAATCTGTGATGGCTGGTGAAAATGTATTGCCTATTAAACCTGATTATATCTTCTGTCATATGCTGACCTGTAGCTGACTGCTTTTTTTTGCCATGCAGTATGAAGATTATATGAATGCTAAAGAAACTCAAGATGCGGCAGAGAAATCAGCTTTAGAGGAACTTCAGGTGCTATCTTTTTCTGTTTTGTCTTCCCATTAACTTTGTTTGATCAAACTCAACCAACCAGATCTTCTTTTTAGGATGTAATTTGGAATAAGTTCAGATTGTATGTTTCTTTGAATTAATATCCGTAGCAAAACTAAAACTTACCCTGTCATGTGTTTTTTTTTTGTGATTCAGGAGGTCAGAAAAAGCCTGCCAATTTACGCATATCGTGAGCAACTGCTTCAGGCTGTGGAAGAGCATCAGGTGATTCTAGCTCTCATGCCATTACCTTTAGTTTACATACTGCGACGCTTAGATTTTAAAAGAAAAGATTTAAATATTTTAACTCATCTAATAACAGACGAGAAGCTCACTTTACCAATCACTATCGAAAACAATATATTTTGGATATGACATTTGAGTATGTGTAAGTGATACAAGATCAACAGAGAGCGAAAAATTCTAAATTAAAGCAAGCAATTCAGTGTCATGTACAAAGGAAGATTTGGATTGAAATTGTGCATAATTTGTTTTTGATAGTTTGCTTTGTTATGGTTTCCTCTGCCACATGTAATTGAAATTTTGAAACCTTTTATTAGGTTCTTGTCATTGTCGGAGACACTGGTTCAGGAAAGACAACGCAAATACCACAATATCTCCATGAAGCTGGTTACACAAAGCGGGGAAAGGTACAACCTACTACTTTCCCGGAATTGCAGCATACAGTTAACATATTTTTTTTTTCAAAAAGGAACTGTTAGTGTAGAAATCATCAACAAATTGCTGTGTTATTCATTAGTCAAAAGCTGTTAGCTTGTTGAGAACGAACTTATCGTTCCTAATTTTCATGTTCTGTTTTTTTATTAGGAAGCGATTTTATTAAAGGTGTAGTTTTGGTTAGGAAGAAAGCTTTGGTTGGATTAAAAGCATAGTTCCTTTATCAAATAAAGTTTCTTTAATTCCACTCTATTATCCTTCAGGTCGGTTGTACACAGCCCCGAAGAGTTGCGGCTATGAGTGTTGCTGCTCGTGTGGCTCAAGAGATGGGTGTCAAACTCGGCCATGAGGTATGTTGGCTTTTACGTCATTTGCAGCTGGTAAGTTGATTGTTACACAATTGTAAGCTCACTCTCAGAATATAAAATGTGGTTGGTGCTTGTCACAGGTTGGCTATTCCATTCGTTTTGAGGATTGTACTTCAGACAAAACAGTTCTGAAGTATATGACTGATGGAATGCTTTTGCGTGAGCTGCTTGGCGAACCAGATCTTGCCAGCTACAGGTAATGAACATTCTTTCACATTATTTTATTATTACTATTGAACAGCTAAACGTTTTTGCTTACTGTTAGCAAAACTTTTCAGTGTCGTTATTGTGGATGAAGCTCATGAAAGGACCTTGTCAACTGATATACTGTTTGGATTAGTTAAGGCAAGTGGATCTTCTCGTACAAAGCTTCTTCTTACTTGTGTAATCAGTATTAGATCTTTGGCTAAAAATTCTGATTTTCCTCGTTTGTTTAACAGGATATAGCTCGGTTTCGACCTGATTTGAAGTTGTTGATATCTAGTGCTACAATGGATGCAGAAAAGTTTTCGGATTATTTTGATACAGCCCCGATTTTTAGTTTCCCAGGAAGAAGGTATCCAGTTGAAATTAACTTTACAAGTGCACCTGAAGCTGATTACATGGACGCAGCAATAGTTACTGTGCTTACGATCCATGTGAGGGAGCCACTTGGAGATATATTGGTCTTCTTCACTGGTCAAGAGGAAATTGAGACTGCTGAAGAGATCTTGAAGCACAGGATAAGAGGTTTGGGTACAAAGATCCGCGAATTAATTATATGCCCGATTTACGCAAATCTTCCAAGCGAACTCCAAGCAAAGATATTTGAGCCAACTCCAGAAGGGGCACGTAAAGTAGTCTTAGCAACAAATATTGCTGAAACATCATTGACGATTGATGGTATAAAGTATGTTGTTGATCCTGGTTTTAGCAAGATGAAATCATATAACCCGAGAACCGGGATGGAATCTTTGCTTATTACTCCTATCTCTAAGGCTTCAGCAACTCAACGAGCTGGTCGAGCTGGAAGAACAAGCGCAGGGAAGTGTTACCGTCTGTACACAGCGTTTAATTACAACAACGACTTAGAGGAAAACACAGTGCCAGAAGTACAGAGGACGAATCTTGCAAGTGTGGTACTTGCTTTGAAGAGTCTTGGGATTCATGATCTAATCAACTTTGATTTCATGGACCCTCCACCTGCTGAAGCACTTGTGAAGGCTCTAGAACTGCTTTTTGCTCTGGGTGCCCTAAATAAGCTCGGTGAGTTGACTAAAGCTGGTAGAAGGATGGCAGAGTTTCCCCTTGATCCAATGTTGTCGAAGATGATTGTTGTTTCTGACAAGTACAAGTGCTCGGATGAGATAATATCAATTGCTGCTATGTTGTCAATCGGAGGCTCTATCTTCTATCGTCCCAAGGACAAACAGGTTCACGCCGACAACGCAAGAATGAATTTCCACACTGGAAATGTTGGTGACCACATCGCTTTGCTAAAGGTTTTATAACCTTCTGTTTCCCTCTTCTTCTTTTTTTTCCGTTCTCTTCCTTTGATTTATAGTGCTATCTTTGTATGCTTATCGTCTTTGTTGTTCTGATGAAGGTTTACAGCTCATGGAAAGAAACAAACTATTCTACTCAGTGGTGCTACGAGAACTACATTCAGGTACTGAGTTGTCTCTCAATGCTTATCATTGCGCTAAATGTGAAATCCAGTTGACATTTTTTTATGGGTCGAACATTGTTCAGGTCCGGAGCATGAAAAGAGCCAGAGATATCCGTGACCAATTGGAAGGACTTCTCGAGAGAGTGGAAATAGAAATCAGCTCGAACCTGAATGATATGGACTCAGTTAGGAAATCCATTGTAGCCGGTAAGATTCTCCCTCCTCATTTTTGTTTAAGTCAATTCCTTACTCGCTAAATGATCTTCTACTTTTTTTACTCAGGTTTTTTTCCGCACACTGCGAAGCTGCAGAAGACTGGATCATATCGAACTGTGAAGCATCCCCAAACAGTGCACATACATCCCAACTCAGGCTTAGCTCAGGTTAATTTCTCCCTCAGTCCCTCTACATAAACCACAAAAATCTTGATTATTGATAGAATCTTAAAGCTTTGAATATTGATTGAGTTCTCTTGTGAATGCTTATTTTAGGTATTGCCGAGATGGGTTGTATATCATGAACTAGTGCTTACCTCCAAGGAGTTTATGCGACAGGTAATTAATATGTTTCACCATTCACGGTTTAATCATAACTGGATATCTTCTTTGAATTATTTCGGTTTTGGTTTCATTCATTTCTTTATTTGTATACTCATAACCCGAAAACGCAGGTAACTGAGTTGAAACCAGATTGGTTGATTGAGTTAGCTCCTCACTACTACCAGCTCAAGGACGTTGAAGATGGTATGAACCTTTTTTCTTCTCTCTGTCCAATTATACTTTTTGTTATTTGTAGTACAACCGAATCTTTCGATCTCTAAAAGTCAAAACCAATCTTAAATATTTTTCAGCTGCATCAAAGAAAATGCCCAAAGGAGCTGGAAAAGCTGTAATGTAAAAGAACTCAGATTGGGATCGGCAAAAGAATAGTGGAAACAGATGTGAGTATATATATAACTTTGACAGATTGTTAGGGGAAGAGCTCTCTTTACTACATTAACTCATTTTTGGTCAGCCTCTTGAGTTTTTGTTAGAAAAATAATTAAAATGGTATGATCGATCGGTCTATACAATCTACATCAATGACCACTAAAAGATCAGCTAGCTGTTTGGCTCGGCGTAAAATCATCTCATCTAGTTTGTTTATTTTGGCAAAACATTTATGAAAGTCAATCCAAATTTGCAATTACAGCATCAACAACCTCCTGTGTAGTAGTAGTAGTATTACTGTTTCCACAGTTTACTTCAGAGATGTAACGCTTCACGGCGGTTTCAAGCCGGTCAGCGAATAGAAGATGTTGAAGATGTCTCAGCATCATAACCGAAGAGAACATCAACGCCACCGGATTTTCATTGTTCCTCACCGATCCAACTTGCTCAAACACTGCATACTCACCACCAAAACTTCCTCCAGGCATACTATTATCTCCATTGCCTCCTCCAGCAACACCAGCAGCAATGTTTGCGATTAGATTCCCATAAAGATTTGGAGTCACAGCGACGTCGAACCGCTCTGGTTTCTCCACAAGTTGCAAACAGCAGCTATCAACAGAGATCTCGTCGTAAGCGATGATAGGATACATCTTAGCAGCTTCTTGACAAGATTCCAAGAAGAAAGCATCAGCTAGTTTCGTGCCCTTGCTGTGCACTGCTGTTACTTTCTTCCTCTTGTTCAACTGAGCAAATTCGAAAGCATACTTTGCGATACGATCCAACCAGAACTTCGTCGTTGTCATCTGAAAGCTCCTGATGACACCGGGAACAACTTCGTGCTCACGATATTCGGCATCCGTGTTCTCTCTGATGACCACGATGTTAACGTTCTTGTGGCGACTCGGTTGACCATTAAGTTTGAAGCAGTTGACCAGAGATGCAAAGAGGTCAAGCTCCTTCCTTGCAACACCACCATACAAGGAGGTTTTGAGTCTGCCGTTCAAGCACACTTTGTTCTTCCTTATCGAGTCCACCACTTCTTGAGGGAAACGGTTCATGTTTCCTTTAATGTCATATGTCTCGAAGTAGACCGGTGTGTGCATTGCTTCCATCATCTGCTGCACCGCGTTCGTCACATTGCTGTGGATAACCATCACGGGTCTGATTCTACTGAGATTATTCACGAGAGATATCGATCGGTGAGACATCTTCTGTCTGCAGTTTTGGGTGGAAGATATCAAATGATCAATTTATATATGATTGTAAAAATAAAAAAAAATCATGGAATACATGTCAATGAGTTGACTAATGCAAGAGCAAAAACATAATGGATATTTATCAAATTTACTTAAAACGCCTATAAGTTCCAATATTGATACAATAGACCCAGAACTTTGTTCCTTTTTTAAAACATTTCCCCTCCAAATTCCAAACCTTCTGAGTCGTGGAGAAGGCTTGGGTCACACTTTCTTTGTCGACAACATTAAGATGAGGCATTCGTTTTCTGCCATACATCTAAAGATAGACACACAAAAGTTAACAAAAGCCATTAAGAGCTCTCTTTACCATTTTCCCACTTTCCTTTGAGAAAAAACAGAACAAGAAAGGAAAGAAACCAGAAAACAAAAAAATGGCACTGAGAATGTGGGCTTCCTCTACAGCAAACGCTCTCAAGCTCTCTTCTTCTGCCTCCAAATCTCATCTCCTTCCAGCTTTCTCCATCTCCAGATGCTTCTCCTCAGGTAAACAAAACAACATCCTTTTACACAACTTGTGTGTTGCATTGCTCTTGTTTTAGGATTCTGTCTGAAAAAACTCGTGGTGGTTGTTTTGGGTTTGAAGTGTTGGAAGGACTTAAGTATGCAAATTCACATGAGTGGGTGAAACATGAAGGCTCAGTGGCTACCATTGGCATCACTGACCATGCCCAGGTAACAAAAAACACAGCTCATCAGAACTAGTTTAGATCAAGATTTATTAGTGTCTGAAAGAGATGAATTTGCAGGGCCATTTAGGAGAAGTTGTGTTTGTGGAGCTGCCAGAAGAAAAAAGCTCAGTGAGCAAAGAGAAAAACTTTGGAGCTGTGGAGAGTGTCAAGGCCACAAGTGAGATTCTATCTCCAATCTCTGGTGAAGTCTTTGAGGTTAACACAAAGCTCACCGATTCACCTGGTTTGGTAAGTTCTTCATTTCAACAAATAACAACACTCAAGTGTATATGGTGTGGTGCGGGATCAAAGCTGATTCGTCGGGTTTATATTCGTGTAGATCAACTCAAGCCCTTATGAAGATGGTTGGATGATAAAGGTGAAACCAAGCAACCCCGCGGAGCTGGAATCCTTGATGGGTCCAAAGGAATACACCAAGTTCTGCGAAGACGAAGACGCTGCTCACTAGGGTTTCTTCGCCCTTTTATATGTCCTAAAACAAAGAGCAAAACAAGAGAACCCATGCTAAAGTTTCAATCTTTTCACTTCCTCAATGTTTTCTTACCTCTCTCAGCTTGTATCTTTGTATCTCTGTGATACTAATTTGGTTAAAGATCATTGAATGAGACTTCAAGAGAGCTTTAACTCTAAATAAGACAGGTCTAAGTTTAGAATGAAACCACAAAGAAGAGAAATTTCATTTTGATTTTCAATCATATAGTTGAGGAAGAAACGTTTACATATCATAATGGTCTACTTTTAGACCAAAAACCAAAGTCGTATGCATAGAAAAGAAAAAGACTTTGATATCTGTACACAAACTCCTATCAGATACCGTTAGGGAGTGTCGGTGAAACAGATACATCTGGTGACGGTGACGGTGACTGGTCGTAGGAGATCGAAATCAGCTCGGACCTGAGCTTTTCCGCATCCTCGTTGTTGTTCCCTTTGGTGGTGACTCCGTTTGTGGTACTGACGAAAGGTTTCACATCTGAGGACTCCTCCTCAGGTGAAGTGTAAGAGATGGCGATGAGAGATTCACGTGCTTGTTCTTGAGAGATGTTGTCACTCGGTTGTTCCATCAAATGCTGCCTCCTTTAAGCTTCTGCATAGATTTTTACCAGAGGAACAATGTTTCTTTCTATATGAAAACACTTCTCAAAGGTATAAAAAAAAAAAACACAAATTCACATTACACAAACCAATCCAAAAGCTCAAAACTTTTCACATTGCAAGAGATGCTTCAACAACAAAGAAAGTCTTTGACCAATTAAAATGAAGAAAATTACACAATGCTTAACACAGAACAGATGTAAAAAAAATGTTAAAGCTTTACAATTCATAAAGAATACACAAAACGAATCAAATCACTAGCAAACAAATTCCGAAAAACAAAACCCTAAATTCCTTGACCGACTCAAAATCAAACCCCCAAAAAACTGAAGTCAACGCAATTTCTGTAATTCTTCTTCTCTGTTATTAATTTCGTAATTTCTTTTCCTTGCGACTTTCTCGGGATTTAGGAATTATATCCGATTGAGTAACCAAATCCCAATCAAATCGCGATTTTGTTTTTTCTTTCTCTCTTTCTCTCCGGACAAATTTATCTTCCCCAGAAACTTAATAAAATAAATTATTTCGATTTCAAATTGTACAAATGTATCAAGTGAAAAACAGGAAACGAAGATCGGCAAATCCAAGGAAGAAAGGGACGGAGCAGCGAGGAAGAGAAGAAACGTACCTCGTTGATTCTTCGTACGGCAATGGAAAACGGAAAGTTCGAGACAAAAAAAATTGGATAAATTTGGTTTGATTTTTATTGGCCATTTTTTTCCTTTCGTTTACACGTTTTTTTGACCAAAAAAGATTTTAATATTCCTTTGCCAGCTAATTCACACGTCGACAAATATATCGTAATTAGCAAGTGGGTTTTTTAATTGAATAGCAGTCCTCTACTTTCTATGATATTATATATTTTAGCATCCATCTTTTATTAATTACCCCTTGATTTTCTGTTGTTAACATTTACCCCTTGATCACTATCGAAAATTATTCATTTTTGTCACCAACTCCTATTAAAAAATATTATAATTCATAACACATTTGATTTTTTTTTTTTTTTAATAACATTTATAGTTTTTGTTAGATTTGATATGTGTAGAAAAGATTTATTAGATTAATGAGAAATTCAAATGGAAATAAAAGATGGCTATTATATATTGGAAAAAATTACAACTTATTAGCATGCAAATAAGCTTGAAAATGTAGAATATGTAAAATCATGAAATACGTTTTCTACGTGTAAGTGTGATTGTAAGGAAAAATGATTGTTAACTATATATAAATGGCTACATATCTCAACTAAAAAAAATATAGTTGAATGAATCTACTATACACCAACAAATACTTAATATGTATACATGCACCAAGAAACAAAAATATGTTACGAACCACATTTTTTATACTCTTCTTCTCCGTGTTACCATCATTAATCCCATTTGCTATTGATCCTATTGATTTGCTGTTTTCGTTCTTCTCCCATCTCCGTTAAGTTAACTGTTTGAACTCATCAGGTCGGCTTCGAGATGCTTTGTGGGCTTTAGTTCTAATTATGCTAATGACAAAACTATGCATTAAATATTTGATGGTGTGCATAAAATTATTATTTTTAGTTGGGATGTATAACTATATAATAACCTATAGAAAGTGTAGCTTGCAATTAGTTTTTAAAACTATAAAAGAAAAACAACACACTGTATATATATTTTTTTTCTGTCACAAGGTAAACATAACATCAATTATAGTAGATTTCAAAACCTAATTTTCTATAGAAGAATAGTACAACTAGATCTTGGAAGGAAAGTATGGGTCTATGGGAAATGCGGGAAGAAGTCAACTAAATGCATGTAGAATATTATGGCAAAAGAGGAGGATCGAATCAACACAATCATGTCATTTAACATAGTGTTCCAACTTTTCCTTTGTAAATTGTAATGATGGTGCACTTGACCACTTGTGATATGGATATCTATCTTTCTGAGAAACAACGACGAGTCGTCGACGATGATGTTAGACAAGGAAAAAGTAAATTAAAAAAGGGAAATGGTCATTAAATATATGATTTCTTCTTCCATCCCCCACCAACTAGGCAAATATGTTATAACAATTTCAATGGAGAAACGGTCCTCTACATGTATTTAGATATTTTTTAAGTTTAAACCACATTATAACCATTCTTCCTTAACTACACACGATGATGCAATAACGATACTCGTATAAACTACTAGTACTAGATTATATATTTTAATCAAAAAATTTGGTTACGGATCACACAACATTAATAAACTATGTCTAAAATTTCAATAAACCTAGTTTCATATAGAAAGAATAAAAACTTTAAATTTAAAGTTTATTTAATATCTTAATAAATAAAAAATATGTAAAACAATAGATATATATGTCATTGTCATATGTCATCATTTCGGTTTATCAAAACATAGTAAATATATATAATCAAAATTAAAACGAAGATATAAGTAAAATAAGAAAACAATTAAGGTTTTTAAACAAAAGACCATAAAATTAATAATATATATTAATCTATGGAAGTAGGGAGATTTCGGGTAAAGAAAATCTAGGATTCAACTTAATTGGGATGATCTTTTAAAAGACAAATCGGATTAAGTTCTGAAATGTTTAGTAGTCTTGTAAAAGATTCGCAATGTAGCGTCTGCATGTCCATAGATGGTTGTGGGTTATATATAACGGCCGCGAAGTGTTTGCATTTCTAAATTTAGCCCTCTTGCAAGACTACTTGCAATGTTCTACTACATATTTCAGAACATTGCAAGTTATTTTTTTCCATAAAATGAGGTTTTACGCAATTTTTTGGAAATAACCATTTTACGGTATGATTTTTGTAAATCCATAGCTGAGTCACATATAACGGTTAAGTGTTTGTAATGTCATCTAAATAGGCTTACAACTTATGGCTAAGAATTTCAACAAAGACTGCATTATCCTTGAGCATTTTGGTATTCGGGTCGGTTCTGTATTTTTTGAGTATATGGATTTTTTTATATAGTTCGTTTCAGGTATTTATTACCCGAAATAACCAAATATACCGAAAGCTTAAAAACATATCCGAAAACCGATAAAAGCAAAAAAATACCTGAAATACCAAAAATATACAAAAAACCCCGAAATACCAAAAATATCCAAAAACCTAAAATATACCAAAAACCCGAGAAAAAAAAATACCCGAAATACCAAAAATATACCCATAATATCCAAAAAATAAATAATACATTTAATAAAGGTTACTTGGTTGCTTCGACTCCGTTTGGTCGTACAATCCCAAAACATATGAAAGATGGAGTTGAATGAATGTGTTTAGTAAAGGTTACTTGAACCGTATAGGGATGAATTGTATAAACTGGAAAACTTAGATCACGAACTTCGAAGTTAAGGAATCGTTAATCATGAAGTGAGTGAATGAGTTAATGAATCAGTACTAGCCATTATTATAGGGCTAAATGAAAGGTTATTACTTACTGGTAAAAAAAAAAATTGTTTAGGTGTAAGTCGCTATTAAGTAGGGTTCGTTGATGATCAATGTGTATGTGTTGTTGCTTGTTGTAATGCATTGCTTAACCTTCTATTAAAAAAGAGTGAATTCGTGTTTTCAGATTAAATGGTCAGTTCATCTGATACGGCATGCACACATGTCACCATGTAAGTGCACTATGTATTATGATTGGTGCATAGGCGGCCGAGTAGGTTTTGTGTAAGAGACTGACTCATGACAGAACTAAACAAACAAAATGGCTGCAGTAATGTAGTAACCAATAATAACCGATCGGGTTGCGGATTCGATTTGTTTAGTCTAAGAATTCCCAAACAAAATACGCGTTCTTGAATTCGTTGAAAACTTAAGTTCTAGCCGAAAACAAGAAATTTAAGAAAGCAATGCTTCTTTGATAAATAATGATAATGAGTTGTGTCCTTACAATCCAAGGCATCAACTATATATAGGTAAAGATAAAACCCTTATTGGTTTAAGAAAAGGAAAAACACAAGAAAAAGGAAGAGATCAAAGAAAGGAAAAATAACTTAAAAGCCAAAACCAAAACCATAATGTAAAAAGGAATGTATGCTGCATCAGGTCGCTGGGGGTAGAGAAAGATTCGCCCTCGAATCTGCCATGTCATCTTGCGTAACGAACGGAACAAGGTGTTTGACGTTGAAAACGTCAGATGAACGAATGTGGGAATGAAGCTTGACACGATAAGCATTTGCGTTGATTCTCTCCAATACTTCCAATGGTCCTATCTTTCGAGCTTTGAGTTTATTATACTCTCGAGGTGGAAAACGATCCTTTGTCAAGACAGCCCACACATGATCACCAACATTAAAACGCACCTCTCGACGGTGGCGATCAGCTTCTTCTTTGTATTTTGCCGACGACACCTGCAGATTTTTATGAACCTGTGTGTGAATTAAAGACAAGTTGGCCACGAAGTCTATGGCCTGTCCATGGTCACATGTTGCATCCGGAAGGACACTGAGGTCAACTGGTCCCCGTGGAATCAAACCATAAATAACGCCAAAAGGCTAAACTTCGTACTCCGATTAACAGCATGGTTGTGAGCAAATTCTGCCTTGCAAAAAATTGTGTCCCACGATTTGATGTTTTCTCCAACCAAACATCTCAACATGTCGCCTAAAGATAGATTAGTCACCTCTGTTTGACCATCTGACTGCGGATGATATGCAGAACTCATGTCAAGACTTGTACGCAACAACTTCCAAAGAGAACGCCAAAAATGACTTAAGAAACGTGAATCTCGATCAGACACAATGGATAAAGGCAAGCCATGGATGCGATAAATCTCCCGAAAGAACAATTGAACAACCTGCAATGCATCCGTTGTCTTCTTACATGGTATAAAATGAGCCATTTTAGAAAAACGATCCACGACCACAAAAATTGAGTCATGGCCTCGTTGTGTACGAGGTAATCCCAAAACGAAATCCATACTTATGTCTGTCCATGGCTGAGTCGGAATTGGAAGAGGCATATAAAGACCACTGTTGTTCGCATGTCCTTTGGATAGTTGGCACACCACACATCGTTCGACGAAACGAGCGACATCACGACGAAGAGAAGGCCAAAAGTATGAAGCAGCTACTAACTGAAGCGTCCTATCTCTTCCCACATGACCTTTTCCATAAAGTTCTGTTATCAATTGTAGCCGCAAACTACTCTCCGGAATATATAAACGATTATCACGGAAGATGAACCCATTATGTAAGACGAACTAAGAATTTAAACCCTGCTGCAAAGCTGTCCAAATTCGCCCAAAAAAAGATCTTTCTCATACAAATCAGCAAGTTCTGCAAAACCAGGAACAAAGACTTGTAACGTTGCTAGTAAGGAATGTCGGCGACTTAATGCATCTGCAATCTTGTTTGTGCGCCCAGACTGATGTTTAATAACAAAAGTGAATTGTTGCAGGAAAGCAATCCACGAGGCGTGACGAGCTGAAATTTTGTCTTGCCTCCCCAAGTGTTTCAGAGCATCATGATATGTATAAAGAATGAATTCCTGGTGAAAGAGATAATGGCGCCAATGCTTGATGGCTTGAACAATCGCATAAAACTCCACATCATAAGTACTATAACGAGCACGAGATCCTGCGATTTTCTCACTATAGAATGCCACTGGTCGTCCACGTTGACTGAGAACAGCGCCAATACCAAACTTACATACATCAGAGTGAAGTTCAAAGACGACCGAGAAATCTGGTAAGGCCAAAATTTGAGCGGAGAGGAGCTTCTGCTTGATTGTTTCAAAGGACGTATTAGCCTCTGGAGTCCATAGAAAAGTCGATCCCTTCATGCAATCTGTAAGTGGAGCAGTAATATTGCTGAAGTGATGAACAAAGCGACGGTAGAAGGAGGCTAATCCATGAAAGCTGCGCACTTCACTTATATTTTTGGGCGTTGGCCAAGTCTTAATAGCTTTAACTTTACTAGGATCCACTTCTAATCCTTTGCTGGAAATGAGATAACCCAAAAACATCACTTGAGAAGCGCCAAAAACACACTTGTGACAAGCTGCATATAACTTCTCCCGACGAAGAACATGAAGAACATCAGTGAGATGCTTCAAGTGGCTGTCAAGGTCTTTGCTAAAGATAAGGATATCATCAAAATAAACCACCACAAATTTATCAATGAATGGTTGCAACGCCGGATTCATCACTCGCATAAATGTACTTGGAGCATTAGAAAGGCCAAATGGCATCACCATCCACTCGAATAGACCTTCACGCGTTTTGAATGATGTCTTCCATTCATCGCCTGGTCGAATACGTATTTGATGATACCCGCTCTTTAAGTCAAGCTTGGTGAAGATGGAGGCACATCCAATTTGAGCGAGAAGATCATCTAGTCGCGGAATAGGAAAACGATAACGAACTGTTATTTTGTTGATGGCACGACTATCGACACACATACGCCACGTCCCATCCTTCTTAGGAATAAGTAACGCTGGTACCGCTATGAGACTTAAACTTTCACGGACATGGCCCCTAGCAAGTAATTCTTCAACTTGACGGCGTAATTCATCATGTTCCTAAGGAGCCATACGGTAATGAGGTCGGTTGGGAAGTATCGCATTGGGGACGAGATCTATTTGGTGCTGGATATCCCGAAGTGGTGGTAAGGCATTGGGGAGTTCTGCTGGAAAAACATCACGAAACTCCTGAAGAAGAGACGTAAAAATATCTGGAGCAGTTTGAGCAGGAGAAGTGGAGGATGGTGTAGTAACGAGAGCCCACACAATACTAGAATCCCTAAGATTAGCTTCGAATTCTGCCTTTTGCAGCAATAAGAGAGACTGAGGTGTAGACGACGTAGTCCCAACAGAAGTTGTAACTTTCGGAAGTCCACTAGGCTCAAAGGATTCACTTGATGGTAGCAATGTAACCTTACGTCCATCAACCAGAAAGCTATAGGTGTTATTGCGTCCTTTATGAGTAGCATCTTTGTCATACTGCCACGGTCTACCTAACAAAAGATGGCACGCGTCCATTGGCACAATGTCGCAGCAAACCGAATCTCTGTACAAACCAATTGAAAATGCGACAAGTGCTTGCTTGGAAACACTGATTTCAGTTCCGTTATTCAACCATGTGAGCTTGTAAGGTTGCGGATGAGCATCAGGTTTGAGGCCGAGTTTACGGACCGCGTCTTGTGATATCACATTAGCACAGCTTCCCGAATCAATGATGAGTTTGCATATCTTGTTGTTGATTGTGCAGGAAGAGCGAAATAGAGTGGAACGCAACCAAGATTCTTCAGTTGCTCTCGGGAGAAGACAATTTCGACGAAGAACCAAATTTTGTCCTATATCTCCACAAATTATTTCTTCGCTAGTGTCATGATCAGAAGCATATTCATCAAATTGGGGATCATCACTAAAGTTCGTTTCTTGAACCACCAAACCACGGCGATCTTGTTTTGGACAAGCTGTTTGGCGATGTCCTGGTTCGGCACAAGTAAAACATAGTAGAGCATTTGTACGGGGAGGTCGTGAAGTAGCTATGGAGTCGTGTAGAGGTGCCGGTTTTAATGAATTGAATCTGGATGTTCAGTCGAAGCTCCGGAAGGAGGATCAACTTGTTGCTGCGACTGGAATCGCGGACGTGAATTTGTCGAATTCCACGATGATCGAAACTGAACTTCCATAGCAATGGCACGTTGATGAGCTTCCGAGACCGTATCTGGATTGAATTGTTGCAGAGCATTCTGCAATTGAGCTCTCAACCCACCGATAAAACGAGAAACTAGCCGAACCTCTGTTTCCGATAATGTAGATCGAGCCACCATTGAGAAAAAATCAGATGCATAGTCATCGACAGAGCGACTTCCTTGACGCAGATTTTGGAGTTTATTGTATAGAGTACGCTCATAATTATATGGTAGGAAAGCACGTCGCATATGCTTCTTAAGTTTCTCCCATGAATCGATTCGTGCTTTGCCGGAATTACGACGAGATTCCTTGAGTTGTTGCCACCACGACATAGCTCTTTGTTTGAAACGTGTTGCGACTAGAGGAACTCGCATCTCAGCAGGTACGGCTTTGAATTATAAAATCTCTTTCGTCGAATTCAACCAATCTAAGAACTCTTCGGCGTTTAGCGATCCAGCAAATTCGGGTATATCCAGCTTGAAACCAGATTCCCATCGTGAAGGTGGATTTGCACGGCTCCGTCGTAGCGATCTGCGACTGGATTGTGTAGCCGAAGATCACGGCGAACGTGATTGCGGTCTTCGATTTCTTCATCTACTGCTGCACGAGGATTGTTCTCATGAATCGGGACAGCAAAGAGATTCTCTGCCAAACCTTCTTCATCGTCGTCGTCGTATGCTGGTGTTCTGTTTTGACGTTGCTGAACAGGACGATCTTGTTGTAAATCCCGTTGATTTTGCAGCACTCGATTCATAGCTTGTTCCACGGCGTTAAGTAACGCTGTTTACAAGCCAACAGTAAACGTCTGTAAGGTACGGTTGAGTTCTTCCTGTTGATCTTCCATGGTGGGTTTTCTAGGTGCCATCGTGATGAAGAACTCGGGATCGTGCTTTAATTGAGAAATTAAAACTTCTGGATTCTGATACCAACTAATGTAGTAACCAATAGTAACCGATAGGGTTGTGGATTCGATTTGTTTAGTCTAAGAATTCTCAAACAAAACACGCGTTCTTGAACTCGTTGTGAACCTAAGTTCTAGCCCAAAACAAGAGATTTAAGAAAGCAATGCTTCTTTGATAAATAATGATAATGAGTTGTGTCCTTACAATCCAAGGCATCAACTATATATATAGGTAAAGATAAAAAAAGTTTTATGATGACCAGAAAGAACAAAATAGCTAAAGGCAACGGAGTGATAAAGCTCACACAAACACCCTGTAAATGAAAAGTCGACATGAAGACAACTTCAGTCGACATGAGTTAAAAAAATAGCTAGATACTAAATTATAAACATTATGAAGACAACTTCAGTCGACATGAGTTAAAAAAATAAATAAACTCTATGTTATAAACATCAAATTATTGTTAATACTCTAATTTGATGTCCGTAATCTTTCATGCCCGAAACCACATGTAATATTAGTTCCATGCCAACATGTTCGAGGTGATAGGAACAATCTCACAAATATTCAGAAAATCATCATTGTTCTTCACAACTGAAGGATCAACTTTGAGATTCTTCAGGTTTGTTACACATAATGGAAACAAGCGCGTAGCACCTGAAACCTTAGCGCCCAAAAATGGGGACCTGGCGCAGGCTGGCGTTAGGCAATGCTTAGCTTCATTGAGATAGCTGATTGCCTTCTTATAATGTGGCACGCAACCGGTGTATCGTTGCTTCAAAGCAGGGTTGGTTTCTGTCTTGGCTAGAGATTCGATTTTCGTTAAAGCTCCCGATGCACTTGTTTGTGCAGAACCATAGGTTATCTTTGCAAGCTTTATAACGTCAGCACCCGAGGTCTTTGGGTTAGATTTCATGTAGCTAAAACAGAAGGATGGGTTTTTTGCTTTCCCGCAAATCGCTTTTATGTCTGCGACTTTTGCGTTCAAGGAGCCAATCATTACAAGAAACATCAGAGAAGACACAAAAACATTCTTCCTCAGGTATGTCGCCATCTTTGGTTCAAATATTTTCTTTATGTTCGTTGGGTTCTTTTGTCAAAGTTATTCCCTTAATATATGCACGAGGTTACATATTTATAGAACTAATAATACAAGTTCTTGGACAGGATTGTTGATGTTTCTGATTCTTAGTTAGTCCACAAGTCCTAAGATAAGGGCATGTGCATTAGAGACTTTAAAAGTGAGTGTCTAAAAATTATTTTTTTGATTAAATTTAAATAAGTTTAATGTTTTAAGATACTTTAGTTATGCAGACATGTCTAAAGCCCAAAAATAAATCATATATTAGACACTTTTTATCAGTTTTGGATCTTTAGTCTTAAGATTTATTATTTTAATAATGTTATTAGATCTCTTAAAGTCTCCAATGCACATGCCCTAAGGTAGAGAAAACACTATGCTATTCTTAGCAAAAGTGCAGAGAGAGTTTTCTATGATGATAATATACTACTTTCTTGAATTTACTTCTTTGGGTAGATATGGATTCCATAATATATTTTGTTTTCATGATCTCTGATGGTAATCATCATAAATTTATTGTTTTGTAATTTACTACTACACCAGAGTTAATGACATTTTAAAACCTCATTGTTCAAAACCTATTTAACAGAGCATTGTAAGTGAGAAGAGTACGTGGGATATATTAAGCCCCATCGATCAGCTCACGAGCTTCCTCAGATTTGCTCTTCTCCACATTACCCTAGAAGCATAACGTTTGTAAGTGACAATGTTATATTCTCAATTCAAAAACTCTTCACGAACCAGAGTTGGCCTTTTTCAACTTCCCTTCCTTTTGCACAATACGTTGATCATCTTCATAATATTGTAAATTCGACTTAATATTCATCCTATATATATAACAAACTCAGAATGAAATTACAAGTTTCAGTTTTGGGATCAAATTTTTTTCCCGTTCATCAGTTTTGAATTTTCCCATTGATCTTCCAATTTTCCGATGAGTTTTTCTGATTCCTTTTGGATTTTTCTTTTTTAATTTAACATAAGATACGTTTTTAATTCTTCGTTTTCAATTCCTCGGAAATGCTTGATGGATGTGTTAAAAAATACACTTATTTTACACTGTAATTGCATAATATTCTTCAGTAAACCATTTTGTATTTGTATCTTATATCTCTTCATTATTTGTAATAACGAGAGAGCAATTCGTCATGACTTTGTGAGAAGCTACAGTGAGAAAAGACATAATGTATCTCAGCTTTTTCTTCTGGTCTTGTCTCCGACGTAGACGGCAAGAAACCTCTTTTGGTACTGAAGTTTCTTCCCTCGTTCAGAGCCACCAAGAATTTTCTTTCAAGCCAAGAAACCTCTTACCAATGCCATTTTTGTCTACTGGAAGTTTGAAGCTAAGTCTTGAATCTTAATTTGAGTTTCTCTTACACGAGTCGCTAATCAAAGTGTTTCCTATATGTTACTATCTTTAGCAATCCAAATGAAATAAAATGCATGTGCAAAAAAGCGTCTCATAGCATATATGATAACCAGAAAACAAAATATATGTGATAAGCCAATAGAGTGATAAATGTCACTCGAAACCTGTAAATGGATAATTCACACTCACAGCCAAAGTAGCTAGGCTCTTATGTTATAAACAAAGTAGCTAGGCTCTTATGTTATGAATATACGTTGATCACATAATATTGTAAATAAGTAAATTCAACCTAATCTTCATCCGATACATATCAGCATGCCTTCACTGTGCGATTAAACCTTGATAACAAACTCATAATACTGACAACATTGAGTGATGTTATTGTGATATCTCGACAGGTTCTGGTCGACTCAAATTCTCTCCCAATGATGATTTTTCGATTTTTTGTTTTTGTTTTTCTGTTGGTTCTGGGCATATGATGAATCTCATAAAACCAATGGGAAAATTTGCAACTTAAATTACATTGATGTGTTTTTCACCTTGGAGAACTAATGTCCAATTTCTATTTTATTTTTCTGTTTCTTGTTTATTCGAGATTTTTGTTCGAAAATGTAGCTTGATATCCAAAATCAAACTATTATAGGAGAATTCGGATCTGAAACTGAGAATTCTTCTGAAATATCATAGGAGAAGAAGCAAAATTTACTTCTGAAATCGCCCTAATAATATTTGATGATATAAACTTTGGAGGAAGTAAATAAAATAAAAAACAACAACAACAACAACGCACCTTGACAAAACCTGTAAACGAGAACTCACACTCACAACCAAAATAGCGTGGACTTTGTTATAAAATATATAAATATATTATGAAAGACAACTTCATCTAGCATATAAACGAATATCTTTGATAACTAGAGAGAAAACAACTTGTATATATTAAACAGAGATTTTGGGAGAAAAAGGGAGCAATCGGGTTTTGGAATTGGATTGTAATTAAGGCCAAACACTTGATCGTTACCTTTGAACATGGATTTCAAATCTTTTGAGAGTGTTCCTTTCGGGATTGTATATGTAATATGCATGTATAACTGTTTGATGTAATCGTCTAACGAGTATTGAAGGGAGCACTTTTCTTCCACCATCTCATCCATGTAAGCAAAAGCTGTCTCCAAATCCCCTTTGTTACTACAGAACCGCAGATCAAAATAAAGTCCGGAACTAAACCCATCTCCTTCATCTCCCTCACCACCACAGATACAGAAATGAGGTTGTAAAGTCTCCAAATCGGGTTGATAACCTTCGGTTCGTCCTCTCAAGGAATGCCCTTGAACCAGAGCGTTTGTCTAGTGAAAGTTTGAAACTAAAGGTGTTATTGGTTTATGTATTTATTTAGAAATCTAACTATAAAATTTATTGATTTCCAAATCTAATATGTTGATTTTAGTTAGTATTTGTAAATCCATAAGTTTATCCTCGGATTTGAGTTTTTGTATTTTTAACATGAAAATCCTTCCAATAACATAGGATTTGAATCTAATACAAATTGATTTTTAAAATCATGAACCAATAACATATGATTTGAATATAGATTTTAAAATCATAGAACCAATAACACATGACTTGAATATATATTTTAAAATCATAGAACCAATAATACTAGATTTGGTTGATTTTTTTAAATCCATTAAAATCATAGAACCAAAGTCTTGAATACACGAGTCGCTAATCAAAGTGTTTCCTATATGTTACTATCTTTAGCAATCCAAATTAAATAAATAAAATGCATGTGCAGTTGTGCACAAAAAAGCGTCTCATAGCATATATGATAACCAGAAAACAAAATATATGTGATAAGCCAACAGAGTGATAAATGTCACTCGAAACCTGTAAATGGATAATTCACACTCACAGCCAAAATAGCTAGGCTCTTATGTTATAAACAATATGAAGACAACTTCAGCCTACATGAATACAAAAAAATTTGATTTCTATGATAACTCGAAACCTGTAAATGGACAATTCACAACCGCCATGAATAAAAAACTTGATTTATTTGATAAGCTGATGTTTACAGAGAGAGAATACAACTTGTAGTAGATAGAGCTTTTAGCCGTCTAGGGGAAGCAATCAGGTTTTAACGCCTGTAAATTAATCATCATCTGAAAGACACAGGGCATCAAATTTGTTAATGCTCTCAAACCTAAGACGACCTTGTTGCTGGTAATCTTTAATATTCAACGTAAGATCATCTACATTGTCTACAAAGACGCGAACACTTCGGTCACTAAAGCTAAACACTTGATGGTTACCTTGGATTTAAACTCTCTGGAGAGCGTTTCTTTCGGGATTGAAGTAGTACACATAAAACGGTTTACATGTACGGTTAACCGACAAAACAATTTCACCTGTAGCTGTCACTCCAGCAACTCCAGCTTCGTGGTAAGCGAATGGAATATTCTGCAAAGAGTAGTCATGTTCCGACCATTCTTGTTTCTCAAAATCCTCTAGAACCCACAAGGTATCACTTTTATCACCAATCCAAGAACATTTCAATTTGATCACACCTATTTTACCTTATAGTTAATCAAATTGCGTTTCCAAATATGCATAAAAATTTGGCGTCAACAAACTTGAATTTCTCAGACCTAACATCAAAGCAAACTATCTTCACATCTAATCTTTCAGCAAAAGATGCAAAGTAATACAAAACCCCATTGATGCAAATCCCTGGGGACGAGTAAGGATGATTTGTCAAGGGGCATTGGATCTCCCTCCAACTCATTTTTCCACTTCCTAATTCTATGACCATTTTTAGCCATCATTACTAATACCTTGAATTGTTTGTCAATGGGATCAAACCCTAAAAAGCTATCTGAATTGCTAACCTTTCTTAGTTTAGGTAAGCTCACACACTGTCCTGTGCTAGGGTTACATATCACATGCACTGTATCCTCAACCTCTTTTGAGATGCGCTTATGATGACGGAAACAGATCAAACCAGAGGCATAGCCACAAAATTATAGCCGCAAGACTCCGGGGAACTTCATATGAGAATCGGCGGCAATGACAAGAGACGACGACTTCTCATCATATGGACTATGAGGCCGAGGCGACGAGAAGAAGCGCCACTCACCGACACCATTTCCAAATCCAAATCCCTCCACGGCGAATAAGAGACGTGGATGAGCCGACGACCTGGTCAGGAACAGCTCGGTGAAATCTTGACGGCAGAGTATGGACCTCCATTGCTTCGCAACGACACCTCCCTATTGGCTTCACACGCAATCTAGAGAATATCTCGTGAATGAGATCAGGAGGGATTGAATCCATTTGTGAATGCAAATCAACAACGAAGGCTATCTCTAATATTATATATAGAGAGAGGTTCGGAGGACTAGGGCTTTCATTCCGTACCGAACCAAATCAAGGTTTGGTTCATTTAGTTCATTTATATGCAATATCGGTTATTGATGGAACATGGAAATGATAAACACAAGGATCACAAAGTCGAAACTGTTCCCTTTAAACTTATTACTTTCAACAAATCTCTCATTAGTTATATGGGTGCTTTACAAAATTTCAATGACATTTGAACATCTCTCTCTGTTCGAGGAACACAAATTCAAAGCCAAACTTTTATTCATCTCTTCTTCATTCTTTTCTTTTTCTTATTAATTTCTACTATTAACGATAAACATGATGGAATGGCGAAGCACTAATGGTAATTTAGAAGAAAATTATCCGGTATACCTTCTCCAAACACAATTGTGTCCCCAAATTCTTCTGAATGGAGATGATCCGAATCGTGAAAAATACGTTCTTCAGTTTTTTTTTTTTTTTTTTTTTTTTCCACTTAGATCGTATTTTTAATAAGTTTTGGGTTGGTTTTTTGTTGGGTTCTTTTTAATTTGTTTATCGGACCGGGTCAAGTTGATATTTGAGTCAGATTTACTAAATGGCTCAGGACTAAAATTTTAAATATTTAAATGTAACCTATTAAAAAGGACCGGGTCAAGTTGATATTTGAGTCATATGTAGATTGCAACGTATTTTGTGCTACTCGATGTATGTCATAATGCATTATGTATTAGTTTTTTTTTGTTGTTGCTAAAAGATATTGTTGGGATATCAATCCAAGTCCCACATCGAAAGATTAGATAGTAATAGTCTAATATATAAGTAATGTCCAACTGCAATTAGTATGAGGCCTTAAGGGAGGAGTTCAAAGACAAATCCGTGCGGGCTTTGCCACCTGGGCCAAAGCGGACAATATCATACTAATGGGAGAGTTGGACATGGGTTTGAAAAACCCAACAAGTGGTATCAGAGCCAGGTTCTAAAAAGGTAGTCCTGGAGAAGTGGGTTGGGCCGGATGTTCGTTGTGGAAGGAGATCCCTCAAGGCAACCTTGCGATTAAGGGTGCCGGTGCCTTGTGTCGAAAGTCTTCCTAGCGGTGCAGTTAAATTGCAGATGCAAATGTTACATGATGATGAAATTACAGAGATAAGAATAACATAAGACTAACAAGAGAACAGAAAAATAAGAATTAGTGCAACGAAAAGGATACCGCAAGAATATTTGAAGATACCGAGACTTTGACAATGAGACTATAGAATATCGAACTCAAGAACACACAAGATTAATAAGAATAACTCTCTTATTGACTCAAGGAAAATAACTCAAAACCTTAAGTTCTGAATCTCATAAGTTATGCTACACCTTAGCATCTCCTTATATAGAGAAAGACAATGATAGTTTCCTAAACCTATTAGGAAAACTTACAATTTAGATAACTCCTAAATGTATATTTAGATATCTCCTAAATATACTTGGCTTGGCTCACAAACTATTTCAAGCTTAAAACAACATTCTCCCCCTTAAGCTTGAAGTTGTCTTCTCTTACATCTTTAACTCCAATGAAGCTCCTCATCTCTTTGAACTTGAGTCTTCCAAGTGCTTTTGTTAGGATATCAGCCTTCTGCTCACTTCCCGGAACGTGCTTGACCTCTACTTGTTTGTTTTCAACACACTCTCTGATAAAATGATATCTTGTGTGAATATGCTTACTTCGACCATGGAAGACTGGATTCTTGGTGAGGGCTATTGCAGATTTATTGTCGATCCGAATGGTCACCTTTTCGCACTCTCTTCCATTTATCTCGGCAAAGAGTTCTTGCAGCCATATTGCTTGTTTGGCTGCCTCTGTTGCAGCCATAAACTCAGCTTCACAAGATGATAGTGCTACTGTCTCTTGCTTTTGTGAGCACCATGTAATCGGACATTCATCAAAGTAGAATATATGACCAGTTGTGCCCTTTCCATCATCCACATCTACATTGTGGCTACTGTCGCTATAGCCTACTAACCCATCTCCATTTGAGCTCTTAAATATGAGACCATGAGATAATGTGCCACGTAAGTACCTTAGAACCTGTTTCAAGGCTGCTCCGTGAGACTCCTTTGGCTCTTGCATATAGCGACTAAGTACACCAACACTAAATGAGAGATCAGGTCGAGTAAGAAGTAAGTATCGAAGACACCCAATACATCTTCTGTACTCCTTTTCATTGATGCGTGCTTCTTCTAGCGCTTTTGATAGCTACACGTTTGGATCCATTGGCACTTGAGATGCGTTGCACTCACTCATTCCAGCTTCTTCTAGAATTTTAGATGCATACCTTTCTTGCTTCAGTGTTACACCATCCTTGTGTTTAATCACCTCAATACCAAGATAATAGCTTAGCAATCCGAGATCACTCATCTCAAACTTCATAGCCATTTTTTTTAAAACTCAAGTATCATCTTCATGTTAGATCCCGTGACCAACAGATCATCCACATAGACAACAACAATAAGGAGATGTTCCTTCTCTTTCTTTCGGTAGAGTGATGGTTCCTTTGAACACTTGACAAAACTTAGCTCCTTCAGAACTTTATTCAGCTTCTCGTTCCATGCCCGTGGGGTTTGTTTCAATCCGTAGAGAGCCTTCTTCAGCTTGTACACTTTGTTTTCACTTCCTTTGATCTCAAATCCATCCGGTTGTTTGACATATACTTCTTCTTTCAGTTCACCATGGAGAAACGCGGTCTTAACGTTGAGATGATGTACTTCCTAATCGTTAGATGCTGCTAGAGCAATGAGAAAACGAATGGTCTCAATGCGTGCCACTGGAGCAAATACTTCATCAAAGTCAATACCTTCTCTTTGAACATAGCCCTTTGCAACAAGTCTAGCCTTGTGCTTGTTGATGCTTCCGTCGGGCTTACGTTTCAGCTTGAAGACCCACTTTAGCCCAATCGGCTTAGCTCCAACCGGTAGATTAACCAAATCCCAGCATTTGTTTTTTATTATGGAGGCAATCTCATCCTCGCATGCTGTTATCCACTCTTTCGACTCCTTTGCTTCATTGAAGTCCCATGGCTCCTCGTTCATGAGAATCATGAGCCGTTCACACTCTGTTTCTGCAACAAGAACATAATCCTTCAAGTATGCTGGTTTCACCCTTGGTCTCGTTGATCTTCTTAGATGTGGCTGTGACTGTTCCAATTCATTTTCTTCTTCACTTTCTTCTCCTATGTCATCGTTTTCTTCTTCAATTTCCTCTGTTACGTCCTCAATCGTCGCTTGAGTGGCGTGAGCATCTTCCTCTGGATCAGACAAGGATTCAACTCCCCTTACACCTCTGTTTCCAAACTCCCCAAAGCTAATACTAAACGTTCCAGAGTCTTTACAACTTTCTCTCTCATTCGTACGATGATTCCAGCTTCAACCTCTACTCTCATCGAATATCACATCTCGGCTTACGATTATCTTCTTGGTTGTAGGATCAAGTAGACGATAGGCTTTCGAGCCAGGCTCTGTTCCTAGATTACCAAGACTCTTGATCTATCATCTAGTTTTTTTTCTTCCAGCAGCCTCTGTTCTTGCATAGCCAATACAACCGAAGACTCTAAGATGCTCAAGATTTGGCTTCTTCCCCTTAAACATTTCGTATGGTGTTGTCTTAACCAGTGATCTTGTTGCTACCCTGTTTATGAGGTAGGTAGCATGCCTCACAGCCTCACCCCAAAAACAGTTTGGTATACTCATGTGTTTCAAGATACTCCTAGTCATTTCCATCAAGGTTCGATTACGTCTCTCTACTACTCCATTCTGCTGGGGAGAGTAAGGTGCAGTCAGGTGTCTCTTGATCCCACATTTGTCACAGTAAGCTTGAAACTCAAGAGATACAAACTCTCCACCTCTATCCGTTCGGAATGTTTTGATTGTAACTCTCGTTTCTTTCTCGACAAGCATCTTGAATTTCTTGAATTTATCAAATGCTTCACTCTTCTCCATCAACAGAATTATCCACATGTAGCGAGAGTAGTCATCTATCAGTACAAGTACATACCTTTTACGACCCGGTGTGGAAGGTGTAATGGGCCCGCAAAGATCTCCGTGAATAAGCTCGAGAGGTTGAGTGGCTCGGTATGTGGTTGCTTGTGGGAAAGACTGCCTTGTCTGTTTTCCAAGTAGACATGATGCACAAGTTTCTTTCTGAACCTTGATGTTTGGTATACCAGTTACTAGCTCTTCCTTAATCATCATCTTCATTGTCTCGACGTTAATGTGGCCCAATCGCGCATGCCACTTGGTTGACTCTATTGATGATGTTAACTGTAGGAACTTGATGTTTTCAACCTCCAAGTCTACTTTGTATAGACGATTATTCGACCTTGTTGTTCTCACCAACAGTTGACCCAATCAATCATAGAGCATAAGTAGATCTTCTTTCATTCGTACTTCACATCCCGCTTCTGTAGCCTGATCAAGGCTTACTATGTTGCTTCTCAAATCTGGTATGTAGTAAACGTTGTTTAGAGCCTTTACCACCTTCTCTTTGCCATCTTGAAACACAAATCGAACAGAACCTTTCCCCTTTATCTCAATACGGGAGTCATCTCCAAATCTCACTTGCCCCGTAACTGTTTCATCAAGATCAGCAAAGAAGTTTCGATCTCCACTTATGTGATTACTCGCACCATTATCAAGATACCACACGTTTTTTGCGTCTAGATCAGCTTCAAAGGTGCTTGGTTTCACCTTTTGCTCGTTTAGATACACCACCTCGTGCATCATTAAGTTATCAGCTTCTGTTGTTTCATCGTCCTTGTTCTCAGCAGCTTCCTGGAGTTTCAACAATCTATCGGGACAATCTGATGCGTAGTGCCCCAACTTATCACATCGATAACACGTTATGTGCGAATCATCTCTCTCCTTGTCTCGTCCATATCGTCCTCGGCCTCTTCCTCTTCCTCTATTACCACCTCGTCCTCTTCCTCTATTACCACCATAGCTTTCTCGATTGGATGATTGAGAGTTCGTATTGGCGTACATCAGTTTGCTTTGATCATCATGTTGTTTTTCTGACTCTTCTTCTTCGCTAATTCTCTCTTCGTATGCTTTTATTCTTCCAACAATATCCTCAAATCCCTCTTCCTCTATTACCACCATAGCTTTCTCGATTGGATGATTGAGAGTCCGTATTGGCGTACATCAGTTTGCCTTGATCATCATGTTGTTTTTCTGACTCTTCTTCTTCGCTAATTCTCTCTTCGTATGCTTTTAATCTTCCAACAATATCCTCAAAACCAGTGGTGTTTAGATCAAGGATTTGTTCGAGAGCTGCGACAATATGAATATATCTTTTCCGCGGCAAATTTTTCAGAAATTTCTTTACAAGTTTTGATTCTTCAATGATTTCTCCGAGCGATGCTGATTTGGATGAAATTTCTGAAAGTTTTCCCACAAAGACGTCGATTGTATCGGTCTCCTTCATCTTGATTCTATCAAACTCTGCCATCAGGGTTTGTAGTCTAGCCTCCTTTACTCTCTCAGCTCCAACATGTCTTGTTTTTATTGCGTCACAAATTGCTTTTGATGTGTCGAGGTCTCCGACTTGCAGAATCATCGCTTCTGATATGGATTGGAACAGCAGAGCAATTGCCATGTTGTTCTTCTCTTCGTTATAAACTCCAGGCTCTATAGTTTCCCACACCTTGTTTACTTTGAGGGAGACTTTCATTCGTATAGACCAGACGGTGTAGTTGGAGGAGTTCAACATCGGACACTTGATAGAGGAGGGTCCGACCTCCTTGGAGGCATAGGGTTCGATCTCTTTAGACGAGGTCTCAACACCTTTCTCCTTCACATCGCCCATTGTGACTTCTCTTCTTCACAAGGCTCTGATACCAAATATAGAATATCGAACTCAAGAACACACAAGATTAATAAGAATAACTCTCTTATTGACTCAAGGAAAATAACTCAAAACCTTAAGTTCTTAATCTCATAAGTTATGCTACACCTTAGCATCTCCTTATATAGAGAAAGACAATGATAGTTTCCTAAACCTATTAGGAAAACTTACAATTTAGATAACTCCTAAATGTATATTTAGATATCTCCTAAATATACTTGGCTTGTCTCACAAGCTATTTCAAGCTTACAACAACAGAGACCACGATACCCCAAGAAAATTGAGAGAAACCACACTAATTACCTAAAGCCTGAATCGGCGGCTAAAGAAACACGGAGGCCGAGACTAACCCATAACAGCCCGATGAAAGACTAGCCGAGCCAAACAAAGAAACTGAGAAAGGATCGAATCCAGGGTCCTACACATTCCTTCAAACCCAAACTAGAGCAGATCCAAGGCCACATCACAAAACCAAGGCAACAAGACTCAACTAGTAATAAAACAAGACCACTGAAAGACCCAAACCATCTTACGCGAACCCAAACGATCAGCTTGATTATTTTCTCGTCGTATTCACACCATTTTAACATCTGAAAACTTCTTCTGCGCCACTCAAATCTCACGTATTTGAATATGGTAATGAAACTTCTTTTCTTCTCCACTTATCAGCCTACAAACTGTACGATTATCTTCTTCAAAAAATAATGAATTTGTACCCTTTACTCCACGCTTGCTGCATTGCTATGAGTAGACTTTGTAATTCTGCTTCCAAGGCAGATCCACTAAAAAACACATTTATAGTTTTATCAATTTTGATTCCCCTGGTTATATAGCAAAATCTCTTTGTTTTTTATTTTGTCAAAAATAACGTAACACTAGAAAAAAAGAAAACGATAAAGGAATACATAAATGAATGTGTCTTCTGCAGTTTTTGCCTATTTTGCGATTATGCTGCTTTGCTTAATCCAAGTGTTCTGCGAGGTTTAGAACGTGTTTTCTGCATGTTTTAGAATTAATAAAAATATAATTTTTTTCATCTTTTTCCACGCTATCTTCTTCACTATATTCTCTGTTTCTGATTCTTTATCATCTCTGCGAAAATCAATGATTTAAACCAAAATATATTGGATATATTTCACATAAATCTGAGGAGTTTATCGAATTTATTATTTGCTTTACCACAAATTGATATATATGGGAGAATTTATTATAAAAAATTATGAATCAAAGATAGATATGCAGATAATCTCTGAAAACCTCTGAATAATCTCTGTAAATCTGTGTAAATATGTAGCCGATGGAGAAAACGAAGAAGAGATTTTGGTTAGGAAGAAGATCACCGAGAGAAATTGTGAAAGAATTGATTTTAGGTTTTTTTGGTTCAATAGACTGTGTTATAAAGTTTCTAATTAATTATATAAAACAATAAATTAATAATTTAGATGGTATAGTTGGATATATATTAATATAAAATCTAATTCAACAAAAATGACTTAAAAAAAGTATAGAAGCACGAGACTATTAAAAAAAACTTATTTATTTTCAATTTTCCCAATTATATTTAGGAACCAAAATCTGTTGAACTATATTTATAGAAACAACTTTCTGGAATACATGAACACACACGTTGTTCTAATGTGTAGATTTTTTTGGCAAATTTCTATGCAAAGCCTTTGGCTATGGACACGCGTTATTTATTTAGCCCACTTATCTTGGCTTATTTGGTTTCTAAGTTTAATTTTTGTCTTATGAACAAGAAATTCTTCTAAACCAATTATTATCTTAAGTGTTCTCTCTTAACCACTTTATCACCGTGTGTAATACGATTTATAAGAAGTAATGAATATTTGAGATTTTTTTTAAGACAAGAAAACTGAATAATTATTTACTCACTAAGATGTTTTAGTTTTTTGTTTGTTTCTAAAAAGTTGATGTTTTATCTTTTAATTAATGCATTTTTAGAAGTTTTATACTAATTAGAAATAGACAAATAGTGTTAATATCTAAGTTGCATGGAATCAGAAGTGGGTACGCGGAAGCGGAATCGTATGGAAACGCGGACGCGGCTTTTTAAAAAAAAAAAAAGGAAGCGAGTACGTGTTAGAATCGTATGCATATATATATATGTATATATAAAGCTAAACAATATATTATATTAATAAATGATTATAAATAATTCAAATTTAATTAGTATATTTTACATAATTCAACTTAATCAAAATAAAAATGGGAAAAAATCATTTAATTCATGAACTTTCAAATTTCGGCCATTTAAAGCATAAATCTTGACGGGGACGAATCAAATAACAGATTTTTTGGTTGACTACGTTTTAAATCACAGACTTATGTTGACTGAGCCATTTTAGGCATACTGTTATCTCGACTAACAGACCGGTTAGACGGGTTAATCGGTCCGTCTAACCGGTCTGTTAGTCGAGATAACGGTATGCCTAAAATGACTCAGTCAACAGAAGTTTGTGATTTAAAACGTAGTCAACCAAAAAGTCTGTTATTTAATTTGTCCTCGTCAAAGTGTATGCTTTAAATTGCCAAAATTTGAAAGTTCATGATTTAAATGGTTTTTTTAGCAGTTTTTTCCACTTGTGAAATTTAAGAATTCTTCGAGAAATTTAAGAACCCACTAGGACGAGCAAAGCTTAAAACCTCTATTGATGGGAAAGTAGTGATAAAACTGGTAGCCCCCGTCAAAGTTTATGGATTAAATGATCGAAATTTGAAAGTTCATGATTTAATGAATTTTTTAGCAGTTTTCTCCACTTGTGAAATTTAAGAATTCTTCGAGAAATGGAAGAACACACTAGGACGAACAAAACTTAAAACCTCTATTGATGGGAAAGTAGTGATAAAAATGGTACCCCCCCCCCCCCGAAGTCTATAACACACTTGTAATCAGTTTTTTTTTCCTAATTTGAAATGTTTAAAATTACAAAAATATTAAATTAGGAAATATATTTTAAAAACTATGTATATTTTTCTATGGGCTAATTCTTATTGATCTTTTAAGCAATTATATTTATAGATGATAATATTTTTTATTTTTTGATAATTTTTTCTTGTGTTGGTCAAAATATATACAAAGTTTATAATTTATATAAACTTTATAATTATAAGATTAAGTAGATATTTATATTTATCTTTTAATGGATTAAACATCATAAACTCTTCAAATTAGTGTGATAATACATCTTGTTATTTTAGATTAGAAAGTTTAATAATAAATTAATATTGTCATTATATTTTAATGTTTTAATATTTTTGTAAATTTTTTAAATTTTAAAATGGTTTTGGATCTGAAAAATTACTTTTGGATTTGGCTGTATATAAATCTAATTGTTTTTAAATTTTCTGATTTTTTATCCGTATTTACCTAATAAATTAAATAAAAATATTTAATTTTCTCTAATAATATGAAGAGAAACTTACAAATTAATTATATTATTATTAACATTTTGAATTTTGATGTATTTATTTTAAAGTAAATGTTTTAATAAACTATACAAATAGATGTGATAAAACTAAAATTATAAAATTAGAGTTTCTTTAAAACAATATATAAGCTATATATCATAAGATGTAAAAAAAAAGCTATCTATTATATAAAAAATAACTCTTCAAATTCTATTTTTTAGATTAATAATAGAGTTTGCAAGAGAGCTGATGTGGCAGAAATTTAGAACATGTGTGATGAGGTGGCAGCCTAAGAAGAGACACAATTCTACTTTATATATATAGAATTATTAACATTTTGAATTTTGATGTATTTATTTTAAAGTGAATGTTTTAATAAACTATACAAATAGATGTGATAAACTAAAATTATAAAATTAGAGTTTCTTTAAAACAATATATAAGCTATCTATTATAAAAAAAATAACTCTTCAAATTCTATTCTTTAGATTAATAATAGAGTTTGCAAGAGAGCTGATGTGGCAGAAATCTAGAACATGTGTGATAAGGTGGCAGCCTAAGAAGAGACACAATTCTACTTCATATATAGATAGATTGCAGATGCAAATGTTACATGATGATGAAATTACAGATATAAGAATATCATAAAACTAACAAGAGAACAGAAAAATAAGAATTAATGCAACGAAATAGATACCACAAGAATATTTGAAGAAACCGAGACTTTGACAATGAGACTACGATACCCCACAAAATAGAGGGAATGCACATTTACCCAAAGCTTGAATCGGCGGCTAAGGAAACACGGATCGAGGTGGAGACTAACCCATAACAGCCCATTGAAAGGCTAGTCGAGCCAAACAAAGATGGGAAAGTATTGAGAAATTATACCTTCTAATTTTTTTGACTAAATTAAACTTAACTAATTAATTAAAATATTTTTAAAAATATATTTTAAGAACAAAAAAAAATAGAAAACTCAAAAACACCATAATAAAAAATTCTTAATATTTAGTTTTTCGAAAACAATAAAAATAAATATTTTTGTTTTGTTCTATAAATTTTAGAATACGTCTTTTAAACTTTAAATCTGTTTTTCAAAATTTAGAATATGTATTATGCACTTTGTACATGTTCTACGAAGTTTAGAATATATATTCTTCATTTCATGTATGTTCTACGAAGTTTAGAATATGTATTAGTTTTATCATAATATTAGAGGAAGAAGAATGAGAGAAGTAAAAATAAACTTTTATATAATTATTTATATGAATTAGAAGTTTGTTATTATTAATGAGAAAAAAATAATTATTTGAAATTTCTATATAAATTAGAAGTTTGTCAATTAACACAAAACTAATTTATTATTAATATATATTTTAATTAAATTTTCTATTTTAATTATTATGGGCAAATTAAGATTAACATTAATCTAAGGTATAGTTCTTCAAAGTTTAGAGTTAAAGGTATAGTTTACCAAACCTATAGTATAAGTGTTCTTTTATTTCAATTTTCCCATGTAATTAAGGCCAAACACCTGATGGTTACCTTGGAACATGGATTTCAAATCTTTTGAGATTGTTCTTTCCGGGATTGTATATGTAATATATGTAATCGTCTAACGAGTATTGAAGGGAGCCCTTTTCTTAGACCATCTCATCCCTGTAAACTCATAATTTGGTTTTTTATGGTTTTATTTGTTGTTGTTTTACTTTTACTTCCTTTATCAAAATTGACTAAATTAAATAAGGAGGTTCTTAATGTTTTACGGCAAAAAAGAATAGTGAAGGTGGAGCTCGAGGGTAATGATGGTGTATGTGCTTTTAGTTCAACCAATATTTGTTTGGTCTTTCGTAAAACTTATAATTTAGTTTTTTTATGGCTTTATTTGTTGTTATTTTACTTTTAATTCTTATATCAATATTGACTAAAATAAAGATGAATATTCTACATTCTTCAAAAAAAAAAAAAAAATCCACCATTAAAATTTAATAGCCAAACCGCAATACAATATTAAAAACATAAATTTCATATAAAATTATTAAATATTATCTTTCTAATAAAAATTTACGTGTTTACATATAACATATTTAAATCTGTAACACGTAACTTATATTGTTTTGTTTTCAATTTCACATTTCCATACTCACAAAAATTAATTTCAATCTTCATAATACATAAAAAACAATTTATAATTCATATAACCCAAAAAAACATTTTAAACCTCATTTCTCATATCATACTTTGTAGTTAAAAAAATTAATCTTCAAAAATAATTATCCCGCGCGGACGCCCCGGTTAGAACCTAGTTATGCATTATGTATTAGTTTTTTTTTTCTTTTTCTAAAGGTTATTCTATTAAACTAGTGGGTAATCCGCGCTTCGCGCGGAATTTTACATATCATTATATGTAAAACATTTCAACAATATAGATTATCAATTTACTTATTCATTAATAGATCTGAATTTTTAATATTAATATCCACAAACAAAATTTATATAATCCCAATATCTAATCTTAGTCCCACATGTTAATCTTGGATCTAAGAAAAAATATTAATTATCATACTTACAATTCTAATTTTTAAAATTTGAGTCGATATTCATATTTTTTCATAAACGTCTAAAGGTTTTCGAAACACATTACAGACAATATTAATCTCTTTTCATTAATGTTTGATGTAATTCTAAATTCTAATATGAAGATAGTGAAGGTGGAGCTAGAGGGCAATGATGGTGTTTGTGCTTTTAGTACAAAAAATATTTGTTTGGTCTTACGTAAAACTCATAATTTGGGTTTTTATGGTTTTATTTGTTGTTATTTTACTTTTACTTCCTTTATCAATATTGACTAAATTAAATAAGGAGGTTCTTAATGTTTTACGGCGAAAAAGAATAGTGAAGGTGGAGCTCGAGGGTAATGATGGTGTATGTGCTTTTAGTTCAACCAATATTTGTTTGGTCTTTGGTAAAACTTATTATTTAGTTTTTTATGGCTTTATTTGTTATTATTTTACTTTTAATTCTTATATCAATATTGACTAAAATAAAGATGAATCTTCTTAATTCTTCAAAAAAAAACAAATCAACCATTAAAATTTAATAGCTAAACCGCAATACAATATTAAAAACATAAATTTCATATAAAATCAATAAAATATTATCTTTTTAATAAAAATTTACGTGTTTACATATAACATATTTAAATCAATAACACGTAACTTATATTGTTTTATTTTCAATTTCATATTTCCATACTCACAAAAATTAATTTCAATCTTCATAATACATAAAAAACAATTTATAATTCATATAACCCAAAAAAAACATTTTAAACCTCATTTCTCATATCATATTTTGTAGTTAGAAAAATTAATATTCAAAAATAATTATCCCGCGCGGACGCTCGGATTAAAACCTAGTTATGCATTATGTATTAGTTTTTTTTTCCTTTTTCTAAAGGTTATTCTATTAAACTAGTGGGTAATCTCTCTCTCTCTCTCTCTCTCTCTCTCTCTCTCTCTCTCTCAATCTTCATAATACATAAAAAACAATTTATAATTCATATAACCCAAAAAAACATTTTAAACCTCATTTCTCATATCATATTTTATAGTTAAAAAAATTAATATTCAAAAATAATTATCCCGCGCGGACGCTCGGGTTAAAACCTAGTTATGCATTATGTATTAGTTTTTTTTTCTTTTTCTAAAGGTTATTCTATTAAACTAGTGGGTAATCTCTCTCTCTCTCTCTCTCTCTCCCTCTCTCTCTCTCTCTCTCTCTCTCTCACACACAACATATTGAAATACCGATAATATTTTGGTCCGATTTTAATTTAACCTTCATTATCTTTCTCATTATTTTTCTTCTTATCTTCTTCTAGCCATTATCAATTTTTATAAAACTTTACCAATTTTTTACTCAAAGATTGTGTTATACATGTTAGAGTTTTTGGGATAACAGATTTTGTCTCTCATAATATGCATTCTTGTTATTTGAGCTTTTAAAAGCTCACGTGAATATTCAAAATGCATGTTTTCATATATTTTTAATGTTTAGAATTGTAAAAACAATTCTTGTCATTGTTAGAGAAATTCCATTCACTTGAAAACCGATTTCTAACCATCAAAAAATTCAAAATCCATGTTTTTGTTGCTCCACCTCCCCCCCCCCCCCAAGTCTATAACACACTTGTAATCAGTTTTTTTTCCTAATTTGAAATGTTTAAAATTACAAAAATATTAAATTAGGAAATATATTTTAAAAATTATGTATATTTTTCTATGGGCTAATTCTTATTGATCTTTTAAGCAATTATATTTATAGATGATAATATTTTTTATTTTTTGATAATTTTTTCTTGTGTTGGTCAAAATATATACAAAGTTTATAATTTATATAAACTTTATAATTATAAGATTAAGTAGATATTTATATTTATCTTTTAATGGATTAAACATCATAAACTCTTCAAATTAGTGTGATAATACATCTTGTTATTTTAGATTAGAAAGTTTAATAATAAATTAATATTGTCATTATATTTTAATGTTTTAATATTTTTGTAAATTTTTTAAATTTTAAAATGGTTTTGGATCTGAAAAGTTATTTTTGGATTTGGCAAGACTGTATATAAATCTAATTGTTTTTAAATTTTCTTATTTTTTATCCGTATTTATCTAATAAATTAAATAAAAATATATAATTTTCTCTAATAATATGAAGAGAAACTTACAAATTAATAATATTATTATTAACATTTTGAATTTTGATGTATTTATTTTAAAGTAAATGTTTTTAATAAACTATACAAATAGATGTGATAAAACTAAAATTATAAAATTAGAGTTTCTTTAAAACAATATATAAGCTATATATTATAAGATGTAAAAAAAAAGCTATCTATTATAAAAAAAATAACTCTTCAAATTCTATTCTTTAGATTAATAATAGAGTTTGCAAGAGAGCTTATGTGGCAGAAATTTAGAACATGTGTGATGAGGTGGCAGCCTAAGAAGAGACACAATTCTACTTTATATATATAGAATTATTAACATTTTGAATTTTGATGTATTTATTTTAAAGTGAATGTTTTAATAAACTATACAAATAGATGTGATAAACTAAAATTATAAAATTAGAGTTTCTTTAAAACAATATATAAGCTATCTATTATAAAAAAAATAACTCTTCAAATTCTATTCTTTAGATTAATAATAGAGTTTGCAAGAGAGCTGATGTGGCAGAAATCTAGAACATGTGTGATAAGGTGGCAGCCTAAGAAGAGACACAATTCTACTTCATATATAGATAGATTGCAGATGCAAATGTTACATGATGATGAAATTACAGATATAAGAATATCATAAAACTAACAAGAGAACAGAAAAATAAGAATTAATGCAACGAAATAGATACCGCAAGAATATTTGAAGAAACCGAGACTTTGACATGAGACTACGATACCCCACAAAATAGAGGGAATGCACATTTACCCAGAGCTTGAATCGGCGGCTAAGGAAACACGGATCGAGGTGGAGACTAACCCATAACAGCCCATTGAAAGGCTAGTCGAGCCAAACAAAGAAACTGAGAAGGGATCGGATCCGGGGTTCCATACATACCTCCAAACCCAAACTAGAACAGATCCAAGGCCACATCTGATATGTTGCGTTTTTGACGCATTCTAACCCAAGGTTTTCAATGGTTTTTCGAGTCAAAGTGTGTTTTTAGAGTCTTTTTGTCTTTTACCGAGTCTTTTCAGGTTTTAGGTCGCTTTGGAAGAAAAAGAGTCATTATGGGTGCAAACGGACATATGAAGATGCTGAACTATGCAGAGAAGTCTGAAGTTTGATATTCGTTGAAGCACTTCCTACCGATGGATCAAGCTGAATTTTGGACACAGGCTATATATTCGAGTTAGCTTTCATCTGGAAGTGATTTGAAGTCGATCCAACGGTGCGATCTGAAGTTATGGTAGTTTTCGTGAAGACTGTGCAAACTGACCGGTTCATTAAAGAAGAAAAAGTAAACTTCGGGTTTTCCTATTTTGACTCGGTTTTGGAAGGATTTCGACCAAGAACGTGATTAGACCTTTATATACTTATTTTTGGCCATTGTTTAGGCCATGCTTTCTATTCTATTCATACTTTTTGGTTTTGTGCTTTGTAAGCTTGGGGAGACGAGTTTCTGCATCTTTGGAGAAGATTTATGAAGTATGAACCCCTTTGGATTTCTTATTTATTGATTATGAATTTCTCTTCATCTCTTTGCTTGTTCTCTGCTTCCATGTCTGAGTAGATCCATAGTTAGGTTTAGGGTTTTCAAGGGAATTTATGAATCATTGAATTAGACATAGATAGGGAATTATCTTGTGGTTTCTTCATCTATTGTTGATCTCATTGCTGAAACTTGATTAGCTACCTAGTTTCTGATCTTAGGTTGTTTAACGCATCAAAAGTGTTTGTTTAAAATTCGGAAAGAACATAGATGAGCAAAACGTCCTTAGCCAACGTAAGCTGATGTTAAGGCGTTTTGTGAACATATCAAAATCGAAATTAATGCTTGTCTAGAATTCTAAGTTCAAACGACAGTTTAGATACTTAGGTTGTTAGACAAAGTAATTGATACCATGACGGTGGATTGATTATACAATTGTGTTTTGAGTTCTAGAACGGTTCATAACCCATTCCTTGAATAATTGTCTGGTTCATGATCTCTAAATTCCTGTGAATTGCCCTTGACCTAGCGCTTCGTTTTATTGACTTTAATCCGTTTATTACTTGCTATTTTTGTTTTACCTTGCAAACAACAAACCATATCTTTGTCTTAGCTTAGTTTCACTCATTAAGAATCGTAGTGTAATCTTTGGAACTTGTGGATTCGATTCCTAAATACTACGACATTGCTGTGCACTTGCAGTAGTTATTTTAGGGTTAAAACTCTGACTATCAACATCATAGAACCAAGGCAACAAGACTCAACTAGTAGTAGCACAAGACCACTGATACATAATGCATAATGACATACATCGCCATTATCCAGACCACCTTACGCGAACCCAATTGATCTGCAGCTTGATTACTCTCTCGTCTGAAAACTTCTTATGACCCACTCGAATCTCACGTATTTGAATATGGTGTTGAAACTTCTTTTCTTCTCCACTGATCAGCCTACAAACTGTACGCTTATCTCCTTCAAAAAATAATGGATTTGTACCCTTTACTCCACGCTTGCTGCATTACTATGAGTAGGCTTTGTAATTATGCTTCCAAGGCAGATCCACTGAAAAACACATTTACTGAAAAACATATAGCAAAATATCCTTGTTTTTCATTTTGTCAAAATTAACATAATACTAAAAAAACAGAAAACGATAAAGAAATACATAAATGAAACAACGTAACACTTTTGACAAAGAAAAAGAATAAAAAGTGATTGAAATCTTGATTGATTATAGGAATATACACCAAGGAAAATCAATCAATTATTTCAATCAAGGTAAATCAATCAATTTTTTTAACGGCCAATACGATTTCTATATAACATTAAGCGGGTACAAATAGGTTAGCTTCATGGGCACAGAAAAAATAAAACAATGGTTTCGAGCTCTTTTCGCAAGAGAGTCTGTCCGGGTGTTACAATTACAAGGTAAAAACAATAAAGAGAACTCTGAAAACCAGAGCGAAAGAGATTAAATTCTTCTAATTCTAATATTAGATTCGGCCATTCCTCATCTCTGTCGACTAGCTTAACAAGCTGCAGACAATCAGTTTGAAAGTTAATAGAAGTAATACCATTTTGCTGAGCGATCCTCATTTCCCATAGAACAGATTCCATTTCGGCATGTAGTGGAGATTGAGCGGATTTTCCGGCAAAAGCCTTAATCGGTTCAATTTCGGTTTGAATGCATAATACATCATAAATGCATAATGTTCAACTTTCCTTCCTTGCACAATACGGTTATCATAATGTTGCAAGTATAAATTTCAACTTAATCTTTTATCCTGTAATTGTTGGATCCAATTTTTGAAAGCAAATGGACTTTGCAAAAATGGGAGAGAATGAAGAGAAATGGGCCGAGGCCCAAGTGAAGTTGAGAGGAGAAAGAAGAGTTTATCCCACATCGAAAATGCATGGGAAAAAACTCTAGTATAAATATAAGAAGGCATTAGCCATGTTCAAAATGGTTAGCACTCACACTGTGCATAGGAGAGGTTAGACCCAGCCTCACGCGCGCCGCTGCCGCCAAGCCGGACACGGGTCGTGTTGGTCGAATGGGCCTTCGTGCCGAAGGTTGTTGGGCCTATACTTTTTGGGCCAAATTTTAATGCGCACAAAGAATATTGTGGAATAAATGTGAGAAATAAATTTTGGTCAAACCGATCAAAAAAATATCTCCCTCTCTTTATGGCCACGATCCCTCTCTCTTCGCGTAACGTTCATAACGTGACAAGATTTGCGGAGATACGCGGATCGCCAAACCCGCTCCTCTCCGGCTATAAAAGAGAGCCTCGACTCTCATATTTTTTCACTCACTTCTCACGGCAAAAAATCTCTCTCAAAAGTTCCATCAAATCCTCTCTAAAAAAGTAAGTCACGAGAGTTTATCGTAGTCTTTAGAGTTCGCGGATTCCGTTTCTAGTGTCGAGAAACGGTCTCGTATCGGTTGTATCTTGGGTCAAAAATCGCATATTACCGTCACACTACGGGCGATTTATTGAGTTACGGAAAGAGATCATCTCGCCTCCGATATTCGGTTTTCCAAAACGTTTTCAAAAGATCTCGTTTTTTCCAAAACGTTTTCAAAAGGTCTCGGTTCTTTATCGCTTTCCGTACTATCATTCTTCCATCTTATCGTTTTTATTCGGTTTTATTAATCGTATTTCTTAATTCGATTTTGCGGTTCCTACAATCGTAACTCAATAAATGCATTCTGAGTTTGTTGTCAAGGCTGATATGATCGGTCTATTGAAGCTGAGTTTAAGGACAGAAACAGTTTGCTTTTGTCTGGCAAACAACAAGAGCTTGTTTCTAGAGTTTATCGGGCCTCTCAGAGAGAAGAATCACAGCGGTAACGCAAGTGCCACTGAGGCAGTACCAACTAGACCTGCAGCAACTAGAACCACAGCAGCAACGCATGGGCCATTGAGGCTGATGATATTTCCACCGGGGAGTCTCCGCGATATAACTTTGCTGGACTTGTCAGCTTCTTTGTAAAGCGAAGCATTGGCTCCGAGTCCTCCTCCTTTTTTGTTCTAAAAATCCATCACAGGTTAGTTAGGGTCAGAGATGAATATTACAACCGAGTGGAGGGTGAGCTTAGAAGAGAAAGAGGTATATTACCTTTAGCCTGAAGCTCTTCATAGTTTGTCTGAGAGTGAGAGTATCATTCTGTGGTGATAAGAGTTTGAGGCACTGATCATTCCATTTCTCTACAAGCGTTCTAAGAAGAGCAACACTAGCTCCTAGATTCTCCATATACATATAGTCCCAGCGCTTCCAGCAAACAACGTCTTCGGCAGAGACCAGATAGCGATTGTTGCAGCTTCCTCGGCTAAAACAGGGTTTACTGCAACAACAACAACGGTAACAGATTACAAACTCTATTTGGAGATAGAGAAAAGGGAAGAGCAATACTCAACTACCGATTCAAGGCTATGTCTGTTACTAATACCTTCTCCAGCTAATCTCAGAGAAACGGTGAATATCCCTAGAATGAATAGTGTCCTTGGCTCGCTTGATGATGATGATAGTTTGAGGGATTTATCATTCCATTTCTCTACAAGCGTTTTAAGAAGAGCAATACTAGCTTCTAGATTCTCTTTACAGATATTATCCAAGCGCTTCCAGCAAACAACGTCTTCGGTCAGAGACCAGATAGCGATTGCTGCAGCTTCCTCGTCTAAAAGGGAAGTAGAAAACTCAACGACCGATTCAAGGTTTTGTCTGTTACTAATACCTTCTCCAGCTAATCTCAGAGAAACGGTGAATATCCCTAGAATGAATAGTTTCCTTGGCTCGCTTAGTGATGATGATAGTTTGAGGGAATGATCATTCCATTTATGTACAAGCGTTTTAAGAAGAGCGACACTAGCTTCTAGATTCTCTTTACAGAGAGTGTACCAGCGCTTCCAGCAAACAACTTTATTGGTCAGAGACCAGATAGCGATTGATATAGCTTCCTCGGCTAAAACAGGGTTTCCTGCAACAACAACGGTAACGAGATTACAAACGCTATTTGGAGGTAGAGAAGAGGGAGGTAAGGATCGATTCAAGTTTTTTTTGTTTGTTATTGTTGAAGATACGACTCCGATCATTCACCGATTCAAGGTTTGATTCGCTCGACTCCGATCATTCACCGATTCAAGGTTTGATTCGCTCTCTCTCTCTCTCTCGTTTGTCACTCGTGTGTTTTTAACAGAAAGTAAAGCAAAGACACATGAATCTTATAGAGTTCCCCTAACACCCGGGTACTTCTCTCTTCAGGAGGCGATCCTGGAATTCACTAGACGATGAGTTACAGAAGCTCTCTCTCAACCAACAATAGAAGTCAAGAGTACAAGAATGAAGAAGATAGTCCGAGTTTGTTACAACGAATCTTATCTACTTCCGGAATTGGGTTGTGCCATTCACCAGGCCCAACACATAACTTCTTATTCTTCTGGGCCCTTGATATCTTGGCCCATCAACTCTCGTCCGTCGGATTCAGCTGACACTCAACGGTTGAGATCTAACCATCTCTCACAAAACTCCACCTTGGTTCGTATCTCACCAACTCTGTGTCCGAAATCCGGCAACCTTCTCCGTGAACTCCGCCGTACTACACGACCCCTTTTCGCCTCCTGGAAACCTCCGATCCCTTACCGATCAGAACACAGCTGCAACTTATGGGCCAGACTGCAGCTGAACCAGCTCCCTTGCATCGGGAAGCTCTCCGTCATCTCCTAGGGCCGGAGATGACCACCGACGACCCTCAGGCGCCGATAACCTTCAGACTCTTCAAGCACCCTTCGAATTTCTCTCCAGGTAAGACCTTTGTCAACATATCTGCTGGATTAACCGATGTATGAATCTTCTCAACTCTCACATCTCCATATGCAATTATGTCTCTAATGAAATTGTATTTCACCGCCACATGCTTCGTTCTTTCATGGAACATGTAGTTCTTCGCTAGATAGATTGCACTTTGAGAATCACAATTTATCTCTGCGGCTTCCTGTTTGAACCCCATTTCTTCACAGATCCCCTTTAGCCACAAGGCTTCTCTTACTGATTCTGATAATGCCATGTATTCTGATTCTGTTGTAGATAACGCCACTACCCTCTGAAGAGTAGATTTCCAGCTGACTGTGTTCCCTCCAACAGTGAAGACATAGCCTGAAATCGATCTGCGACGATCCAAGTCTGAAGCATAATCCGAGTCACAATATCTCCTTATACCGAAACCATCCTGCTTTGTGAAGGTTAAGTTGATATTTGTAGCTCCCTTTACATATCTCATTATCCATTTCACCGCTGACCAGTGATCTTTTCCAGGTTTTCCCATGAACCTGCATACAAGTCCAACATCATAAGCAAGGTCTGGTCTTGACCCAACCATGGCGTACATAAGACTCCCTACAGCGCTTGCATAAGGTATGTTGTCCATGAACTCTGCTTGTTCTCGCTCCTGCTCATCTGTTAGGCTCTGTAGTTTGAATTGAGGTCCCAATGGTGTTTGAACTGCTTTGCTTTCCCACATACCAAACGTTTTCAAAACCTTAACCAAGTAGTCGTTCTGTGAAAGCATCAGAACACCCTTCTGTCTGTCTCTGAAGATATCCATCCCCAAAATCTTTCTAGCAGCTCCCAAGTCCTTCATTTCAAACTCTGAGCTAAGTAGCTCTTTTAACTTGTTAACCACTCTCATGCTCTTTGAAGCTATTAACATATCATCCACATATAAGAGTAAGTAGACCATGTCGTCTAATGTCGAGCCTTTCAAATAGACACATGGATCATATTCGCTTCTCTTATACTTCTGCTTAACCATGAATGAATGGAACTTGTGATTCCATTCTCTTGGTGATTGCTTTAGTCCATATAGGGATTTCTTCAGTAAACACACCTTGTTTTCACTTCCTTTCTGAACATAGCCCTCTGGTTGCTCCATAAATATCCTTTCATGAAGAACCCCATGTAGAAATGCCGTTTTCACATCAAGCTGTTCCAGTTCCAAGTCTTGATTTACCACTGCTGACAAGAGCAACCTGATTGACGTGTGCTTAACCACTGGGGCAAACACTTCATTGTAATCCACACCCTCAACCTGAGCAAACCCCTTTGCAACTAATCTGGCTTTAAACCTTGGTGCTTCTACTCCTGGAATCCCTGGTTTCAGTTTGAAAATCCATTTACAACCAATGACTCTTTGATTCTTTGGCCTTTCTGACAAGTCACATGTCTGATTTCTCTTTAGAGAATCCATTTCCTCATCAGATGCCGAGGTCCATCGATCACTGTCCTTACTCTTTCTTGCTTCAGCAAAAGTTCTTGGTTCTTCGAAGTTGACTATCTCGGCACACGCCAGTGCATAAGCCACAAAGTTTGGATCTTCGAATCTTGAAGGCTTTTTGATAGTTCTCCTAAAACAATCTCGGGTTAGAAGAAAGTTCCCGAGGTCATCTTTCTCTGTCTCTTCTTCCATAGCCTTCTCTGTTTCTGATTCTTCCTCAACCTCTGTGTCAGTTTCAACCTCTGATGAACTTGACTCCTCATCCTCATCCTGTTCTGAAACCTCATAGTCTGAACCTGCTCCACCTTGTTTAGAAGTACCTTCTGATGTAGCACCTTCCCCTAGAACTTCTTCTAAGTCATTTCTGAATGACACCTTCTTCCCTGTCTTTCTGGTTTCGACTGATGCCATCTGATTTACCTCTGTACTCAGTCCCTTGAACATGCTGTCTTCCTGAAACACAACATCCCGACTGATTACCACCTTCTGTTCTTCAAGTAGCCAAACCCTGTACCCTTTTGTACCCTGTCCATACCCTAGAAACACCCCTTTGGATGCCCTAGGACTTATCTTATCAGCAATCTTATGGACATATGCTATGCATCCGAAGCTCCTGAGATAGCTGTAGTCTGGGTCCCCTTCTGTCCAGATTGCTTCTGGAATTTCAAACCTAATGGAAGAAGACGGTGACCTGTTTATAATGTGAACTGCTGTTGAAGCAGCTTCAGCCCAAAACTCACCTTTCAACCCTGATTCAGATAACATGCTTCTAACCTTGTCCATAATTGTTCTGTTCATCCTTTCAGAAACACCATTCTGCTGTGGAGTATAAGGACATGTTTTGTGTCTCTTAACTCCTGATTCCGAACAAATCTGGTCAAACTTCTTATTGCAGAATTCTAAACCGTTGTCAGTTCTTAGACACTTTAGTCTTTTCCCTGTTTGATTTTCAACAAACACTTGCCAATCTGCAAACTTCTGAAATGCTTCGTCCTTTGTTCTGAGGAAGTAAATCCAGACTTTCTTTGAGAAATCATCAATGAATGTGATAAGGTATTGAGCACCTGACAAACTTGGAGTCACGTTTGGTGAATCCCAAAGATTTGAGTGGACATACTCTAGTATCCCTTTAGTAGTGTGCTTAGCCTTAGGAAAGCTTTGTTTGTGTGACTTCCCTAGAGTACAAGCTTCGCAGAATCCCAATTCTTTTACATCTTCTGCTTTTAGGTACCCTTTCTTTGCTAAGGTCTCCATCGATCTTTGACTCATGTGAGCGAGCCGAGTATGCCACCTTTTAGTCATATCCACTGTTTCCTTCAAGACATTCGCTTCTGGCTGCCTGATCGTACCCTGGAGATAGTATAAACCCTGCTTATACTTGCCTGTCAACACCTTCTTATCCTACTTGTAGAACAAAACCATGTAGTCTCCCCCACTGTACTTACACCCTGACTGTTCAAGCTGACCGTACGAAATCAGATTTCTGCCCATTTCTGGTATGTATCTGACGTTACTCAAGATTACCATAGATCCATCTTGATTGTCTATGGTGATCTTACCCATACCCTTGATTGTGCATTCTGTGTTATTTCCCATCAGAACCTTGTTTCCTTCAAATTCCACAAGATTTGATAATAGATCCTTTCTTGGTGTGATGTGAAATGTACACCCTGAATCTAATACCCACTGATCCTCCGAAGCAATGAGACTAGCTGTTAGGGCTATAGAATCTGGTAGTCTCACGGCTACATTAGCTGAGTTCTGTGGTTTTGATGTCTGCCCATTCTTCTTTCTCTGTGGACAATCACGTTTCCAATGGTTTTTATCACCACAAGTCCAACATGCCTTTGTCTTTGAGTCTCTAGACTTTGACCTGTTCTTGTTGTTGTTTTTACCATTTGAGTTTCTGCTCCTTTCACTTCTTTTCTCTGACCTTCCTCTGGTTTCTGTGTACAGACCTTCTCCACCAGATTTTGATTTGTGCAAGAGACCTTTCTGCCTCAGCTCCACCTCCTTTGCATAAGCCGATGTCACAACCTCATTTAAGGTAATAGTATCTTTACCCATACCATACTTTAAAGTATGTACAAGCGGTTCAAATGCTGGTGGTAGACCAGAAAGGACCTGAATCGCTTGATCCTCATCTGAAACTTTAACTTCGAGGCTAGCCATGTCAGCTATTAGTTTCAAGAAACCATCCATGTTTTCTTCAATGGTCTTGGATTCTTCCATCTTGTAGCTAGCAAACATCTACTTTAGGTATATCCGATTTGGTAAGGACTTAGTTTGATAGTCTCTTTCCAATGCTTTCCACATACCCTTTGTTGTTGGCTCATGCATGATCTTTCTCAAGATCTTATCAGTGAGACATGTCCCCAGAAGATTTCTGACCCTTAGGTCTTTCCCTTCTTCTCTAGGATCTAGCCTCGTCTCTGCTATAACTGATGCCAGACCAGTCCTTGTCTCGCCTGTCAATGCACTCACTGGTGTTACTGGACCAGGTGTGATTGTACCTGACGTAGATGACTCTGTTGGTGTAACCACTGATTCCATCAAAACTGACCCAATACCTTGTATCTCAAGTTGCCCCAGGAACCTGTATTTCCACATGCCAAAGTCTCCTGTGCCATCAAACTTTTTCATCTCGAATTTTCTTTGTGTAGGTTCCATCGCTGATCTTCTTTTGCTCTCAACTTGTCACCTGCAGATGACAACCAAGAAACAGCAAAGTACGAGTCACACGAACACAGGGATTCACGGATTATCTAGAGATTTGTTTGATCTAAAGACTTATCGAAGAAATAACAAGATTCTGGATAGAGATAACTCCCCTGAGTTTTCCGTTTGATGCCGATGGTGATGTAACCTTCTGATCGCCTTCCCTCACGAGCCGTGAAGAGAAACCCTCCGCGATCTTGAACTTCTGCTCCTCCGTAAGTTCCCTTCCTTCTTAGAGAATTCTTTCGTCAGATCTTCCTTTGCTTCTAGCCTGAAGCTCTGATACCAGTTGTTGAAGATACGACTCCGATCATTTACCGATTCAAGGTTTGATTCGCTCTCTCTCTCTCGTTTGTCACTCGTGTGTTTTTAACAGAAAGTAAAGAAAGTAAAACAAAGACACATGAATCTTATAGAGTTCCCCTAACACCCGGGTACTTCTCTCTTCAGGAGGCGATCTTGGAATTCACTAGACGATGAGTTACAGAAGCTCTCTCAACCAACAATGGAAGTCGAGAGTACAAGAATGAAGAAGAAGATAGTCCGAGTTTGTTACAACGGATCTTATCTACTTCCGGAATTGGGTTGTGCCATTCACCAGGCCCAACACATAGCTTCTTATTCTTCTGGGCCCTTGATATCTTGGCCCATCAACTCTCGTCCGTCGGATTCAGCTGACACTCAACGGTTGAGATCTAACCATCTCTCACAGTTACTAATACCTTCTTCTCCAGATAACATCAAAGAAACAGAGAATATCCCTGGAATGAGTGTCTGGTCGTCGTTCGGTTCACCGGTAAGAGCCTCTTTCTTCAACAAGTGATAAATTTGTTCAAACCTCGTTGTAGCCTGTGTGCATACAGAGACCACGCTTGTGATCAGAATCTGACAAACGAAACAAGGTTTTTTTTGTTTTTTTATAGATTCCAATACCTCATCTCTTTCGGATGTAGCAGGGAATGCAAGCCGCATCAAGATCTCAAATAAAGGAGGTGGAATCAGTGGCATACTGTTCCAAATAGGATTGGTCCCAGCATCTGATTTCGCCAAAATTCTGATAAGAAAAAATATTGCATGAAACAAGATGAGATGATTGTATATATATATATATATAGCAAAGGAGATGACAAGAAAACTTTCGACTTACTTGTCAACCAACTGCAGGATGAGATCACTTGAATGAGTGTAGTAGCTACCACCAAGTAGTGGTAACAAGTTGTGCGACCATGAATACAAGCCTACGCGGAAATCATCTACCTGAGCTATCATCCAAACTGTAATCGGACTAGTCACGATGCTGTGTTTATCTTGGTACCAAAGCTGCATCTTACTCAAATGCGCCAACCCCGTAGTCAAAGCAAGAGGTTTGCTACGCAGTACCATTGCTACTGCAACAAATATCGTCACCTATTCGTAAAACAAAATACAGAGTTAGGTCATTAAACAACCATTCAAAACGATGCGTATGGAGAAAGGTAGGTTTTCCAAAACTTACATTAGATATGTGACTAGGTTGTTTACAGTACTCCCAGTCCTTCCGATGACGGCCATACACAGAATCGACAATATGATCAAACGCACACGATAGAAAGCCAGCGAGTAGCGGATCTGCAAATCGTTGTTTGATCCAATTGACTAATTTTGTGCAGACAGGTTCAGGAATATAAGAAAACTGTTTATAACAAAAAAAAAAAAAAAAGAAAAAAAAAGAAGAGAAATCATGAGTTTCACGAATCTCTAAACTAGAGTTTTTAACATTAGAAAACGTATAATAATAAATTGCTCACATCCAACAGCTTGGACGAAAGAGGCTCCGTGAATATTATATGAAAACGATACTCCGGAAAGTAGACTCTCAAATCATTCGAGAAATGTCGTAAACAGAACCGGCCGCGGATAACATTTCTCCTATTCACAAAAAAAAAAAAAAAAAAAAAAGTTGTTAGGATTTTTGCTATGTGGGTTATCGATTTAGATCAGAATGAATTTAACATCGCAGGCAATGCACTTACATACGCTTGGTCTGCTTGGTCGAGGGAAAACAAAAGACGTGAAAAATCGATCCTTGCCGCAGCTTGGGGATAAGCTTTAGAGGAGTCGCCTTCACCGCCACCACCTCCTCCGCTATAACTGCCACCTCCAGCCGCGGGAGTAAGGTCAGTAGCCGGCTTACCCTTGATAAGCGGTGCAAATTTCGGCATCAAGGGTAAGCAATTTTCCTAAAACACAGATTCTAAGTTCACCTTTAGAGAATCCACAAAAAAGAAGGAAAATTTTAAATATTATTATCGATAATGTGGCTACTCTTTTATATAGCTAGGTAACCGTAGGTTTTCCTTTTCTTATATGGTAATAACATTTTAGACCAAAAAAAATATATATGGTAATAACATAATGATAATATAGTATAGTGGAAATAACATAATCCTATATCAAATCCCCTCCGTTTGAAAGATGCGTTGACCTCAAGGTTGAAGTGAAGGAAACTTCTTATAAATGTCGAAAAGGAATTTCCCACGTAGCTTCTTCCACAGCCTGGTTCGTCCACTTGACTTTGACCATGGATCTATGCAAGATAGATTTTGTACATGGATTAATTGGGATATTATAGTTGATATTTTAGAACATGGATCTATGCAAGATAGATTTTGTACCAAATAACTAACTACAAAAAAAAAAAACTTAACTCGAAATTAAATAGTACTCTTGATGACACAAAGCAAAAAATAGAAATTTATTAATACAATCATCAGACATAAAGAGTCTGCACTTTATGTTTCATTCATAGTTCATGTGTGGTCTAATGGATCATACAGCGAAAAGCAAGCGCACAACGTGTAGGTATCATTTTTGTGTGATCCTCCATTGGTTTGGTTGCATTTTGAGTATTGTGGAAGCAGGAGAGCCCGGTTATCCTTCTACGAGCCGTAGCAGCAGCAATCAACGGCGCGATTTCCCTCTTTTCTGGATTCTGATTTCAAGAGTCATTTCCCGCTTTTTTTCAAAACGGATCACGAACTAAAATGAGATTCAAGATTCTGGGCGTTGATATTTGTAGCTCTTGGAATGACCTCGTTGATTGTCTCACCGTCTCAAATGTACTTATTTACAGTAGCTGGAGGGAAACAGATTGGACGAATACGATCAATGTGTTTCGAGAAAGCGGTTCACATGGAGGTTGGGTGGTTCGATGAGCCGCAGAACTCGAGTGGTACGATGGGTGCAAGACTATCGGCTGATGCGGCTTTGATTAGGGCTCTAGTTGGCGTCGCGTTGTCTCTAATGGTTCAAAACGCTGCGTCTGGATTGATGCTTCCTCTTATTGGTATCAATGGTTATATTCAAGTCAAGTCAAGTTCTTGAAAGGATTTACAGGCCGACGCTAAGGTCCGTACCTACTTCTACTAATTCGGTTCCAGTTATTTCGGTTCAGTTAAGTTTCTTAAGCAAAAATTTTCAGTTAGGTTTAAATGTTCAGTCCTATATCCTTTGTTTTGTTTCTTGTGGATTAAGGGACTTACGCGGGTTTTGGATAACTTTGCAGTCAAGGTACGAGGATGCGAGTCAGGTCGCGAACGATGCGGGGGGAGTATAAGTAACTGTCGCGTCTTTTTGCGCGGAAGAGAAAGTGATGCAGATGTATAAGAAGCAATGCGAAGGTCCGATAAAAGACGGAATAAAGCAAGGTTTCATCAGCGGGTTAGGGTTTGGATTTTCCTTCTTCATTCTAACAAGCTTCTACGCGAGGGCTAGATTGGTTGAAGACGGCAAGACAACTTTCAATGATGTTTTCGAGGTAAAAAGTAGTTTATGTTATGAACTATTATGTGATGTCCATTATAAGCCCATAAGCCCATTACGTTTTACTTTGTCTCCAAGTAAAACCCTCTCTTGTATTCCTATATAAAGGACCCTCTACTCATTGGAATAATACATCAACATCAATTCCTTCTTTCTCTTCTCTTGTTTTTTCTCTTTATTCACAACACGTTATCAGCACGAAACCCTAGCCGTCTGAGCTAAGAGGTACAAATTTTTTTTGTTTATTACTCCTAATTTCGAATCATGTTTATTATCAACTCATGGTTCGAAAATATGGATCTTTTATCAATATTATAATAGTCTTCTGTAGAGATTCAAAGCACAAGCTTATTTTTATGATTAATATCATGATGAATTCTCCTGCAGAGATTCATGTCACATATTTATTATTTCTCCTGTAGAGAACACATGTTTATTTTTTTTAATTTATGTTCTATTTATGCACGGATTTTGCACAACAAAAAAAAAAAATTAATTCATGGTTCATAATCTCAATCCACACAGTCACGTATGATATATCGATCCAAGTTATCGAGTTAGCCACATGTTGCGCTTAATCATGAATGTGACTTGTCGATTTTTGTGTGCTTTATTTAAGTTTCTGTGATGTTTTTATTCTGCACGGATTCTGCACAAAATAATTTTCATCCGAACTTTGCACGGATTTATAATATCAGATCTGCACTATTCGAATATTGTTCATACTGTTTATGCACATAGTTTGCACGAAATTTCTTCAATTGAATTTGATCTCCTATATCGTATACTGTTTCTGAAAAAAAAAAAAAAATCGTTTTTCATATAATATCCGAATTTTGCACGGTTCAATTGTTAATTATGAACTTGATTAGAACTCCCGAATTTTGTTCATTCGTACTGTTTTTGCACGAAGTCGTTTTCACACAAACTTTGCACGGTTGTAATTATCAAGTTTTTTTGTTTAGATCTGCATCAGTTTTTGTTAAACCCGAATTTTGCACAGACATATTTATGATCCGAATTTTGCACGGAACATATAAACTTGGATTTCTGTTTTAGACATGGACTGGTTTCCGTCATCAATACTGTTAAAAACGAATTTTGCACTGAACAATTTATCTTGAAACCCTGATTTTGCACAGAACTATTGCATCATGATTGTCTGTTCTCTTTATCACGAAATTTGCACATGTTTATCAATCTGATCTATTTTTGGTGAGTTAATTATTGAGAACCTAGTTTAATGGTATGATAGAATTAAACTAATGAATGATAATGATTGATTGAGTTATTTTATATGATCTTATTATCTTTGTTTAGATTATGTGTTGATCATACTTATCTATCATCACATCTTTGATATCTTAAGATCAAATACTTGACCATAGAGCAATCTAAAGAAAAGGCATGATCACCAGAAGTGATATGACCTAACTTATTATGGAAGATTGCTTCTAAGGCCACATGACTTGAAGTCGTGAATATAACTTGGTTATATTTAATTGCAAGTTGATATTACTTGAAGATAATATCACTAATACAAAGATGTTAGAATACATCACGCAAATATTGTTGTCTTGCAGACACAATAACATAAAGATATTTAAGAAATACTTTGAAATTATATCACATGAAGTGATAATAAAAATGGTACATGTCATTTATATCAATTGTTTTAATTATGCTTTTATTTATATTTTATTTATATTTTATTTATACATATGTAGTTTGATAATATTTATTTTTCTACCATCATCTATATGTTGACATCTAAGATTACAAGACTTGAAGTCTGTATCATAAAGCTCATTACAAGTTCTTTACATCTAAAATTACAAGACTTGAAGTCTGTATCATAAAGCTCATTATGAGACTTTGCATCTAAGATTACAAGACTTGAAGTCTGTAAATAATCATTAATTATGTTAAAGATTATGTGAAGAGAATATAAATGATGCAGAGATGCTAGAAGCCATACTCTATTCTTTAGCCAAATAATGTTGTCTTGAAAACACAATACTATGAAATAAGTTTAGAATTATTTTGAGAAAATAATGATCTATTAAAAGTAATGAATCATGTCCAATTAGTTATGATCCATTCCTTGAAGCGAATGTGACATCATATAGTGGGATAGAAAACAATTGTGTGAATAACAATAGCCAAGGAAGTGGCTCAAGAAATGGTCGTAAATGTGAATATAGATATGGTTAAGGTCAATGTCAAGATCAAAGAGTTTCTTTCAAGAACTCAAATTCTCATCAGAAGTGAGAAAATAAAGATGGTAACAAAGAAAAGATATATCTCATATATGAAAATAAAATAATCGAAGTTAAGATCAAAGAGTTTACTTGAAAAACTCAAATTCTCACAAGAAGTGAGAAAATAAAGATGATCCAAACAAGAGATATTTATCTTATCTAATGATAAAAGAAACTTGTGTGTGTACAAAATCTAATAATATAAAGATTATTGAAAGCTCTGGAAGAGCATATTTATTTGCCTATGGAAATACAATTTGAAATTTGTCTCAAAGGTTAAAAGAATCAAAGATATAATACATGATCCAAGTTATTGATTCTATACTAGAATTCAATTCGAGATGGATAAACCTGAAGTGTCATCATCTCGAGGGGGAGAATCGATGAATCCTACAATCAATAGTAAGTAGAACATCTAGAAGATTATGTTCACACTAAAGATGAACTTAATGAATCATTGATAATAAAGTAAAATAAAAGAATCACATAATCCATAGTAAGTGGAACATCTAGAAGATTATGCTCACAATGAAAATGATTTTGATGAATCATTTATAAAGTAATTCACAAGAGATTTCAAAGTTAATCAAGTTGAGATAATAAATAAAGAAAAGTTTAATACCTTCAAATCATGAGTATTAACCAAGGCAGTAAAAAATATTTTGGAGAAAATATATGCATTCTTTATAGATTGCACTACACAAAGATTAGTATAATGGAGATAAGTATTAAACCAGAAGTTTAATTTATATCATTGTTTGGCATGAGCCGGTTAGACCATAACGGTTCAAGAATGATGTGAAAAGTAATTAATGTAGACATTCATTGAAGAACTTGAAGATTCTTCCTAATGATGTTTCATGTAATGCGTACTCAAAAGGCAAATATGATAATATGATTATCACTAGCCAAATTAGATTTGGATTTAACAAGATGGTTGTTAAATTCACATCTTAAGCCTTTGATGATAAAAGCATGTTCGTAAGGATAAATGATGAACATCTTAAGCAGTAGCATTAATTCGCATTAAGCCAACGAGTAATTACAAGTTTTCCCCATCAAAATTGGTTTTGGGTCAGAAACCAAATATTGTCCATCTAAAATATTTGGATGTGCAGTATACATCCATATTGCTCCACCACAGCGATATAAGATGGATCCTCAAGTGAGGATGTAAATATGTTGGATATGAATCTCCATTGATAGAGCTATCCATGATGGATATGTTCAACTTTATTTTCCAACATTAGGGGAAAAAAATAAACAGCTGGAAAAGAAAATAAGTTGGAATAAATTATCATTGATCCTCTGACTAAAGAAAGTGAATTAAAATTTCAAAAGATAATTCATTTATTAAGCTTAGTAAATCAAGTTGCCAGACGTATTTACAGACCCCAATAGAGTGACAAAGTCACATAATACCAGCTGTAAATGCTCCAAGAAAAATTAGTCTCAGAAGGACAATATCAAGCTGCTAGTGAGTCTAAAGAACGCATGAAGCGTGATAGACTTGTTCCAAATAAAAGAATCCTCGAATATAATAAGGAGCAGAATTTGACAATGGTCAGATCGAGGAAACAAAGATTTTTGAATGATCTCAAGAAGAGACATTAAACATGACAAGAAAGAAATTCAGGTACCTGAGATAATGAAGAGATCGATCTCAACAAGTTATGTCATGTGTAGATTAAAATGGAACCGAAAAGCAAATCGACGTCGATAATATTTTTGCATGCAATGTAGCAGTTGATATGATGAATGAGAAAGAGGATCACGCAATCTATTGCAAAGTGTACACAAAGAAATGATTGGCCAAATCATAAAAAAAAAGAAAAGCAATAATCTTCGAGTTAAAATCTCTTGAAAAGAGATGAGTATTTGGACCAGTTGTCCATACACCTAAGAGTGTAAAACCAGTGGGACATAAATGAGATTTTATGATGAATATGAAATTGATTATGAAGAGACATACTCTTATGTGGTGGATGCAACTAATTTCAAGTTCCTTATCAGTCTGGCAATAAGAGAAGAACTTGACTTATTCAACCCACTGGAAAATGATACTTAAAGTGAAAATTCCTGAAGGATAATCCATGAAGGATACAATACCCGAAGTATTAAAGATGTCAAATTGATACAATCTCCGCAGGATTAATATGTCAAAATTATATTCCCGGGAACTTAAGATATTTGATCGAGTTATGACATATATATTTCATGAGGTATAAGTGAATATTATAAGGTTAATCAATATACCCATGTGTATTTATCAAAAGATTATGGATCAATAAAATCCTAGATTTGAATATAGTTGAAACTCTTGAAGAGTTAATATAAGTCATAATTTGGAAGAAAAGATTTTGGAAAGACAACATTGTCTTCAAGTATTCCAAATTAAAACATTTAGCAAAAGAGATGTTATCTCAAAAGATCCTTGCAGGATTTTACCTAAAGACTGCTCACATATATTTGGTCTCGAAGTACCATATCTAAAATGCAAGTTAAGCAATGTATTGATTTCTTGTGATTTCGTATAACAAGAAAGAATGCTAAAACAATAAAGAAGAGCATGAATAAAATGTTATGTACAAGTATGTACAATACAAGTTTAGAAAACTGTATGTAAGTAGAAATTTGGCTTGAAGTCCAAATAGACTTAAGAAATTAAGTTTTATGTGAAAATATTGTTATGGACAAGAAGTCCATGAATCTAAGAGATTACAAGATAATCATACGATTTTATTCATTAAGCTTATAATAATTACCAAAAGATAGTACATGATTGGAATGCATCTCTTGAAGAAGATGATTCCAAGGGGAGAAATTAATGATGTGCGTGGTTGTACTCTTTTTCCTTATCATGGTTTTTATCCCACTGGGTTTTTCCATGAAAGGTTTTAACGAGGCAACAAAGAACACACAAATGATAGACATCTAAAGGGAAATGTAAAGATGAAAGTCTATCACCCTTCCAAAGTATTTGTCATACTTTAATGAGATCAAGTGAAGCAAAGAGAATGATCAAGACGAATCATTAGCAAGACTCATGCACTGCAGAAGAATGGCGATGTAAGAATTCTACAAATTTATTCAAGTGAAGATTCGACAGACAGATTTGCCAAGGCGTTACTTTCAAGAAGTTATTTCATCATTTGGATTGCGTCATCTCAAAGATCTCAAGTGATGTACTCATGAGGGGGAGTTAATGCGCGCTGCACTCTTTTTCCCTTAGCTATGGTTTTTCCCATTGAGTTTTCCTAGTAAGGTTTTTAACGAGGCAGCATCATACGCGCTTTAGGAAATATTTTTGTATAATGAACATCAAGGGGGAGTGTTATGAACTATTATGTGATGTCCATTATAAGCCCATAAGCCCATTAGGTTTTACTTTGTCTCCAAGTAAAACCCTCTCTTGTACTCCTATATAAAAGACCCTCTACTCATTGGAATAATACATCAACATCAATTCCTTCTTTCTCTTCTTTTGTTTCTTCTCTTTATTCACAACAGTTTATTAATTATTAATCACTTGTTAGATATGTTTGAAAGTCATGTGACCTAGTAGTGAAGAGCATGGATCTTGGTCTGGATTTTTCAGGTGTTCTTTGCGTTAACAATGGCAGCGATTGGGATTTCTCAGTCGAGTACTTTCGCACCGGATTCTAGGGAAGCTAAGGTTGCAGCTACTTCGATTTTTGGAATTATCAACAGAAAATCGAAGATAGATTCGAGCCATGAGTCAGGGACGGTCTTGGAATGTTAAGGGAAATATCGAGCTTCGTCACATAAGCTTCGGTTATCCAGCAAGACCAGACATTCAAATCTTTCGCGATCTTTGCTTAACCATTCGTGCGGTAAAGGTAAACAGATCTTTGGACCAAAACCCTAACTATCTCTTGAGAATTTTCTATTACACGACTTTCTTTTTTTTTTAATGAAAATTACACGACTTTCTGTTCAGGTTACGTCTCTTTTTTGTACGGTTGCTTTGGTCGGAGAAAGTGGGTCAGGGAAATCAACAGTGATTTGATCTCTTTGTTACAAAGATTTTACGATCCGGATTCTGGACATATAACTCTAGACGGAGTTGAGCTCAAGAAGCTGCAGTTCAAATGGTTGAGACAACAAATGGGACTGGTGGAACAAGAGCCTGTCTTGTTCAACGACACGATCCGAGCCAACATTGCTTATGGCAAAGGAAGCAAAGTGGCTGCGACCGAGTCTAAAATCATAGCTGCCGCAGAACTCGCCAATGCACACAAATATCTCTAGCATAGAACAGGCAAGGAGAAAGAAAAACAAAAACAAAAGAAAATTGTAAAAGTACCATGTTTTTCAGAGTTTACTTACAACGCAAGCAATGGTTTTTTAGGGTTACGACACGGTAGTAGTTGGAGAAAGGGGGATACAGTTATCAGGAGGACAGAAACAGCGGGTGGCTATAGCACGCGTCATCGTGAAAGAGCCGAAGATATTGCTTCTGGACGAAGCAATGAGCGCTCTTGATGCGGAATCGAAGCGAGTGGTTCAAGACGCGCTTGACCGAGTAATGGTGAACCGAACCACGGTCGTGGTGGCTCACCGGTTATCGACCATTAAAAACGCTGATGCCATTGCCGTCGTTAAGAACGGTGTGATTGCTGAGAAAGGAACTCACGACTCACGAGACGTTGATCAAAATCCACGGTGGGGTTTATGCTCCGCTTGTATTAAAGGTTTTTTTTTTTTGACTAAAAGCTTCGCTTGTATTAAAGGTTTTGTCTTTTGTTTTTGTTCCGTAGCATATTTTTGTTGTTGTTGTGTAAATGTATGCAAGTTATGAAGCTGTTTCTATTCTTTAAAATCTTTCTAGAAGTTGTATTTACAAAGTGTGAATTTCGAAATTGATCATTTTTAATTAACTAACAATCTTATAAATCGCTAAGTTACAACTTACAAGTACAGAGTGTGAATGGTGACCAAAAGAATATGTAGGAATTCCTCCTCATCATTCTTTAAAATTTTTCCACGGTGGGGTTTATGCTCCGCTTGCATTTAGTAGTAATATTTTTTTCTATATTATTCATTTTCATTCTTTATTTTGAAAAAAAATTATAGAACAAAAGTAGTCCTTATCAAATTTGGAGAAGAACAAAAAATATTTATTTATTTCCTTCAATGCATTTCATTCCCATTTATTCTTATTATTTTGTTCCTCTTCATTCTTTTCTTTTTCAGTTTTATTATTCCTCTAATGGTCACCAATTAGAGCTTTAAGTATAAAGAAGAGGGTGGGGGGGGGGTGGGGGGGCGAGATTAGTTAGTGGGAGTAGGATTTATATAAAGTTGTGTTGATTTTAAAAGTTGAGAAATTTGTTAAATTTGTAAAGAGTTTGTTGATTAGAGAGAGTTATGTGTATTTAGAAAATCTATTAAAATGATTTTAAGAATCTAAGGGGGTTAGAGCATACACAACGGTAGATCTGCACTTAGGCGTTTCTTATAAATAAAAAATTAATATAATTAATTTATTTAATTAAATATTAAATGATAAAAAGAAGCAGCCAATTAAACATAAACAAGTGTGAGAAACGTTTCTTACCATCTTGCCAAAGTATCTTCATTAAGATACAATTCTCAATCTCTCTCTTCATTTATTTTTTCTTTTCAATATTTTATTACTAAGATCCGATGATTTTATCACCGTTGTTCATGCTATTATATATTGGCAGATGGATTTTAAAAAACTTTTAAAATTTTGAGATTCCATCATTATTGGTTTATAGATTCTTAAAATCTTAATATAATCCATTGTTATTGGTTTAAAAAATTTAGAATTCCATCCAAAATCTTTTGTTATTCAAAGGTTTGATTTTTAAAGATTTTATGATTCTATTAAAATCTTGTGTTATTGGGACATGAATTTTAAACAATTTAACTTATAAAACAAGATTTAACAAGACTTTCAAAATACTATGGCTTAAATTCTCAAAATCATTATAATAAAATATTTTGATAGATTTTTTAAATATACAAACTCTTTCCAAATCTAACAATTTTTTTTACAAATTTAACAAATCTCTCAACTCTTAAAATCAATCAAATATTTATAACTCCATCTCCCAATAACCTTCCTAAGGGATATACGTAGTATTTTGAAAGTTTTATTTTATGAGTTAAATTGTTAACAATCCGTGTCCTAATAACAAAGATTCTAATAGATTGAAAGAATCATTAAAAACCAACTTTTTGAATAGCAATGGATTTTGTTTGGAATTTGAAAATCTTCACACCAATAACAGTTGATTTTAGTAAGAATGTCAGAATCTATCTACCAATAACAGTGAGATCTCAAAATTTTAACAATCATTACAAATCCATCTACCAATAACCCAATTGTTTTTCCCATTAAAACTTTCGTTAACACTTTAAGCGATACGCAAAATGAAATTGTGTAAACGACTTTTCTATCCAAAATTTTGGTCTATCTAGATATGTTATTAATTAGTTTGAATTTGTTTTTCATATGCTATGTGTCGGACAGTAAGAAACGACAAACGTTTCAATGCTCTTATGATTTATAATCGATTTGAAGCAGACCAATACTTATCCACCAAATTGCGTCTAGTTTACAATACATAGGACTTGGTGTCGTTTAAACTAAATAAATTCGGCGTGTACGGTGTTGTTCACCTAAAACAAACAAGACGATGAAGTATCTTCTTTAACCTAAGAAGAAAACAGAGAAGCGATGAGGAATGGTCCGGTGGCGTTGATAGTTTATATGAATAAAGTTAATTTATCGTTACAATGTGCAAACTTCGGGTGCAACTGGTGATAAGTAGAGGAATTAGAGAAATAATGATTAGTGGAAAAAAAATCAGTGGAATAATTTATTTTTTCTCTAGTTTTATTCAACTCATTACTCTCCTATTTTCTAGAGTAACAAAATTTAAAGGAACAAGACTTATTTTTCAACTTTTTAGTGGGACCCATTATAATTAAGAGAAATGGTAATTACTCTTAAATGGTTGATTTTTGGAGGAATGTAAAGAAATAATCATTTTCATCCAATTTTATTCCTCTATTGTGTTAACCAATTGCACCTTTCATCTCCTGCCTATTTGAAAGGGAACACTAGTATTACTAGCTTATCTTACTTTTGACTCACCAGCGAAATAATTTTTTTTTTGAAGTGAAAGCGAAATAATTTTTTATTTGAAGTGATATGATCTGTATTTAGTTAGNGCAGAACTCGCCAATGCACACAAATATCTCTAGCATAGAACAGGCAAGGAGAAAGAAAAACAAAAACAAAAGAAAATTGTAAAAGTACCATGTTTTTCAGAGTTTACTTACAACGCAAGCAATGCTTTTTTAGGGTTACGACACGGTAGTAGTTGGAGAAAGGGGAATACAGTTATCAGGAGGACAGAAACAGCGGGTGGCTATAGCACGCGTCATCGTGAAAGAGCCGAAGATATTGCTTCTGGACGAAGCAATGAGCGCTCTTGATGCGGAATCGAAGCGAGTGGTTCAAGACGCGCTTGACCGAGTAATGGTGAACCGAACCACGGTCGTGGTGGCTCACCGGTTATCGACCATTAAAAACGCTGATGCCATTGCCGTCGTTAAGAACAGTGTGATCGCTGAGAAAGGAACTCACGACTCACGAGACGTTGATCAAAATCCACGGTGGGGTTTATGCTCCGCTTGTATTAAAGGTTTTTTTGTTTTTGACTAAAAGCTTCGCTTGTATTAAAGGTTTTGTCTTTTGTTTTTGTTCCGTAACATATTTTTGTTGTTGTTGTATAAATGTATGCAAGTTATGAAGCTGTTTCTATTCTTTAAAATCTTTCTACAAGTTGTATTTACAAAGTGTGAATTTCGACATTGATCATTTTTAATTAACTAACAATCTTATAAATCGCTAAGTTACAACTTACAAGTACAGAGTGTGAATGGTGACCAAAAGAATGAGTAGGAATTCCTCCTCATCATTCTTTAAAATTTTTCCACGGTGGGGTTTATGCTCCGCTTGCATTTAGTAGTAATATTTTTTTCTATATTATTCATTTTCATTCTTTATTTTGAAAAAAAATGATACAACAAAAGTAGTCCTTATCAAATTTGGAGAAGAGCAAAATGATTTTAGAAAATCTATTAAAATGATTTTAAGAATCTAAGGGGGGTTATATATTGGCAGATGGATTTTAAATTTTTTTTTAAATTTTTGAGATTCCATCATTATTGGTTTATAGATTCTTAAAATCTTAATATAATCCATTGTTATTGGTTTAAAGATTTTAGAATTCCATCCAAAATCTTTTGTTATTCAAAAAGTTTGGTTTTTAAAGATTTTATGATTCTATTAAAATCTTGTGTTATTGAGACATGAATTTTAAACAATTTAACTTATAAAACAAGATTTAACAAGACTTTCAAAATACTATGTCTTAAATTCTCAAAATCATTATAATAAAATATTTTGATAGATTTTTTAAATATACAAACTCTTTCCAAATCTAACAATTTTTTTTTACAAATTTAACAAATCTCTCAACTCTTAAAATCAATCAAATCTTTATAACTCCATCTCCCAATAACCCTCCTAAGGGATATACGTAGTATTTTGAAAGTTTTATTTTATGAGTTAAATTGTTAACAATACGTGTCCTAATAACAAAGATTCTAATAGATTGATAGAATCATTAAAAACCAACTTTTTGAATAACAATGGATTTTGTTTAGAATTTGAAAATCTTCACACCAATAACAGTTGATTTTAGTAAGAATGTCAGAATCTATCTACCAATAACAGTGAAATCTCAAAATTTTAACAATCATTACAAATCCATCTACCAATAACCCAATTGTTTTTCCCATTAAAACTTTCGTTAACACTTTAAGCGATACGCAAAATGAAATTGTGTAATCAACTTTTCTATCCAAAATTTTGGTCTATCTAGATATGTTATTAATTAGCTTGAATTTGTTTTTCATATGCTATGTGTCGGACAGTAAGAAACGACAAACGTTTCAATGCTCTTATGATTTATAATCGATTTGAAGCAGACCAATACTTATCCACCAAATTGCGTCTAGTTTACAATACATAGGACTTGGTGTCGTTTAAACTAAATAAAATCGGCGTGTACGGTGTTGTTCACCTAATACAAACAAGACGACGAAGTCTCTTCTTTAACCTAAGAAGAAAACAGAGAAGCGATGAGGAATGGTCTGGTGGCGTTGATAGTTTATATGAATAAAGTTAATTTATCGTTACAATGTGCAAACTTCATCTCCTGCCTATTTGAAAGGGAACACTAGTATTACTAGCTTATCTTACTTTTGACTCACCAGCGAAATAATTTTTTTTTTGAAGTGAAAGCGAAATAATTTTTTATTTGAAGTGATATGATCTGTATTTAGTTAGTTAATTATCATAATGGTTAAAGATGTTAACAAGAACAACATTAACCAGCAACAAAAAAAACTCTTGTCAGTGTCATAACAAAATAATGTAAGCATAATTTACATGAACCCTAAGATCTTGAAATATCTAGATCAATCACATAATAGAATCAGAAAGAGATTAGTAGGAGTACTTCCATTCATTGTGGTGGAGAGATCTTCTTGAATGGTTCCTTGAATTGGAGATGAAAATTTGATCTTTAATTAGGAGCTTAAGGCTTCTCTTCCCTTCTCTATAAATCTCTCTTTAAGTGTTATGTTTCTTTATGTATGCGTGTCTTTGTGATGGAGCAAAAACATCTATTTATATGAGGAGAGAGTACATCATTCCTCATTAGCGTTTTTTTTTTTGGATTCAATCTCAACCATCCATCAAAATAGAGATAAAGACATTGGTGACAAGTGTGAGGGCAAGATATTTAGCATTACATGAGAATAGCTTAACACTTAAATAAATAGCTTAACACTTAAGTGTCTTGGTCTCTAAGCTATTCATAACTTTTTCTCCAAGCCATTAACCTAAGCATGACATATAGCTTACCACTTGTCCTCTTATGTTCATTACCACTTGTCCTCTAAATATATTAGAAACTAAACTCCTTAATATTCAATTCAATTGGTTACCAAATATTCTTAATGTATAGCATCCCAATAGAAAGCATTTAACTATAAAGTATTTAACTATAAAACCACATACTTAGGGATGAATATATTTTTTACATTCTCCCACTTGGCCGTTAGTACAATGCATTAAAGTTTTCTATTGGATCATAAATCCGGCATAATATGCTATATCTTTATTTTTATTTAATCGTCATTAGTGCATTTGCTAATCTAGTTATCAATGGGAGTCATGGCGGTGGCACATCATTTTGCAACATGATCCGTGTACTACTTTATTGACTACCTTCATAGCTAGACCATAAACATAAGTAGAAATTGTAGAAAGTATCGTAATGGTCCATTTTATGTCTTTAAATAAAGATGTATTATGTTATCATAAATCCAACAAACAATAATGTGTGTGCACATTTGAAACAGAATAAAAGATGTAAAAATCATTAAAGAGCTCAAATAATTTTCAAATATAGGCTAAATATAAACAGACAACATAATTAAGAGCTATCCTAAAAAAAATACTTTCATAATGTTTCATAAAGTCTTTAGGAGGTAATGCTTTAGTAAATATATATGCAATCATAACTTTAACACATATTTTTACAATGACAAAAAAAATTCTTTTAACATCTTGCTTTAACGACATATATTTAAGCTTAATGTCCATATACAGTAGAAACTCTATAAATTAATATTCAATTCATTAATAACTCGCTAAATTAATATTTTTTGCCAGTCCCAAAAATAGTTTTTCAACCAAATAATATATCTATAAATTAATAATCACTATAAATTAATAATTTTTTTATAAAACTTCATGGTCCCAACATTATTAATCTATAGAGTTTCTACTGTAATTGGATCCTTAGATAGCATATCTTACTTAGAGAAAATATTGCAGCTTTCATTGCCACATAAAGAGTTAGACTCAACACCTCAAACTCAAAGATATTTTTGCAAACTTGTTTCCACAATAGAAGCCTCTCAAAATTGTCATATTCTCAGCCTCTTTAGTGGATGTATAAAGCAAATACAAGTACAAGTTCTTCCATAATATGGTATCTCTGCTTCTGCTAATGAGATACACAGAACCAAGAGTGTAGTGCCTAGAACTATGAGTTAGAAAACTCTAACCATATGTGGATGTGTTGATTTCCCATATGTGAGCATGTATTTACTTGTTTTCTTTAAGTATCTCAAAACCTTATTTGGAGCTTACCAATACTAGAAGAACATATCATTATGCCAACTCTCTCAAGAACTGTTATAATATATGCTTTCTGAGATAATCTTGAACTCTAAGTGGTCTATCATAGAATATTTAAATTCTTTTCACATAAGATGTCTCACTTATATCTTTAATTTAAAAGCTCTTTGAAATATACTTTTGATATCAGTAATAATTAAGACCATTTTTAGCCAATAAGATATCATCATCATACAATACCAAATATATGTCCCACTGATCATGAGGTACATACAATGATCTATAATGTTTTCTTTGAAACCGGATTTTGTAATGGTTTAATCAAACTTTAGATTTGTACTATTGGTGATATAAGATTGGAATCACACCAAACTTATGTTCACGAGATGATTGAGAGTTTACAAGCTTTGTTGTGGAAGATGGTCGTTGGTAGAGATGGAGATGAAAGTGATTGACTTGCTCAATCAAATCAGATGGATCGAAGAACACCACTCAAGAGTGTGAAAGCTCTTGTGATGAGTTCACAAATCTAGTCTCAAAGAATCGCACACAAGAGACATAGATTCAAACGTTTACTAAGTGTATAAATCTATCTAACTTAGATAAACAAAACAAAGCCTAAGCTTTAGAGAAAAATCCCTTTTATGTTACCAAAAATTTCAATGTGTATTTTACAAATGAGAATACATGAGCTTTTATAGCTCTTACAATAGATCTTTACAATAAATTACATTTAAAGGAAATTATATACATTTAAACAAAAGGAGAAAAATAAGCTAAATCAAATAATGGTCTTTTTGCCACCAATTTTGTCTTGGACATTGAATGAGGATCTTTGACTTTGTGAAGTTACGAGCATGATATTTTGATAATAAATCCACATATTGAAGACTTTTAATTTTATGGTTTTTGATATTGTATCATTATCTCCCTCTTCAAATGTTTTTGTCCTCAAAACCGTTTAACGTTGAGAATTTTTTTTTTTTTTTTTAACAAAAAAATCGACAAAAACTCCAAAACAAATGGATTTTTTTTCTAATAGAAATTTCGATAAAGGATGAAACAAAAACAAAACAGAAATGAAAATATAGAGGATAAGAGCTTTTAGCTATGATACCAAATGATATAAGATTGGAATCACACCAAAGTTATGTTCACAAGATGATCGAGAGTTTAAAGAAAATTATATACATTTAAACAAAATGAGAAAAATAAGATAAATCAAATAATGGTTTTCTTGCCACCAATTTTGCCTTGGACATTGAATGGAAATCTTTAACTTTGTGAAGTTATGAGCATGATATTTTGATTATAAATCTACATATTGAAGACTTTTGATTTTATAGTTTTTGATATTGTATCAATTGGAGTCCACAAACGCCCTCTGCCCCGAAAACAATTGCTATTTTTGGCTTTGTTTTTCTTGATCAGCATTGTTGAAGCCACCAAGCAAGTGAAGTCTTCTCATGTGGGGGATAAATGGATATATGCTATTGTTTGTATTCTTACATTTCTGTTTTTGGGGAGTGGTGGGGAAGACGAAGTTGATCACAATTCTGAAGTTGGGAGAGATGGGGCTGGCCAATGCTAATAGACTTTTGGAAGCAAGGCAGAAGCCTCCGCTTATCTTCATGGGAATCTGAATTGTTTCAAACATGTCCTAGCTATGACCTTCAGTTAACTATATGTGAAGATTGTGATGACTTGATGAACAAGAGAGTTTCGAATTTGAGCATGTGTTGGGACCACAAGGAAACTTACTGTGTTGGTTATTGATTAATCATGGTTGAATTTATGTGGGACCACTTCTGATGTTGGTAAACAGCTAATGACGAAACAAGACAAGCATGATCCTCTCACACGGTCAAGGACAACCTGTCCGCTTATGCTAAAATGGGAAAGTCACGTTTGGCTGAAGCAATCGCATTGTTTCAAGGTGACATTTTGGCGTTTGGAGTGTGTTAGTTGCGGTTTGCTTTTGCACAAGAAACCCTACGGTGCTTTGAGTATAAAAGGGTATCATGTTAGAGAGAGAGAAGTAGAGTGGTACACAATGTAGCTGATAGAGTGAGAGTAGAGAGAAAACATCTTTGCATAACATGTCATTGTTTTCTCTAGATTAAGGGATAGTACAGAGTGAGTTTTAAGTGCTAGTGAAGGGCATTAAAATGGGTCACTTGTAATCTCTTATTTGTAATCTCTCAAAGAAGCTAGTGGATTCCGAGCAAAGCTCAGGGAGACGTAGCGATCCTCGTTAATGGGCGTGAACTCCTTAAATCTTGTGTGTGCTCCCTTCTTCTCTCCTTCTCTCTATATTCTCTCAAACTCTCGTTCCTCTGTTTTTTCCTGCAACATCTCTGTTTTTACTCTTCAAGCTACTTCATATCTTGGTTTGCTGTTGTTTAAGCTCATAAAGGAAACGTCTTTGAGCCTCTGAACCTCAACACTATAAAACTCCTCAAGGGAGTTGTTGAGGGAGTTGCACACTTGCACTCCAACCACATAATCAACAGGGATTTGAGTCCACAAAATACATTAAAACTTCTATAAATTAATAATGTTGGGATTTCAAAATTTTATTATCTTATAGAGTTATTAATTTATAGAGATATTTTTCTGTTTGAACTTTTAATGATCATCAAGAGATAATAGCAAATTATTTTCAACAGTGCAAAATTTGTTCAGAAGATGTCGCATCAATGAATTGTATTGATATTGTGTGTGATATAAGTTCATTGGTTGCAAAGATAGGTGGTTCAGAATCACTTCAGATGTTAAATTTGATAAAATTGATCACAAGCGGGTAAAGACAAATGGCTAGCGAGCACTAGAGAGATTTCTAAATAAAGAGGAAATTGATAAAGTTGATATGTTCAAGTTAAACAGTTTAACTTAGGATGCCTTATCTATTACGCTCTGAGTAAATGTGGATATCCGTTTAATTATTCTGAAATAGAAATCAAGGAAGAAGATCTTGATCTCAACAAAGTACAAAAATCTTATGAAGCTTTTCACCTGATTACAAATTTGGTGGGAAAATCAGCCATCTCACGGTAATGTCTTGTTTTGTTAGATTTAAATGTATAACCATAATTGCTTGCAAGTGTACATGTGTGTTGTAGTATTTAGGTGTCGAACTACGAAGATGATCAACTACAAGACAAAAAAATGTTAGAGTGACCAAATATGCTAAGGGTTTTGGGGGCTTGGGTCACGATTTTGGTAGGTAGTGAATGCGCGAATTGAAAAGCAATGCGTGTAAATAAATAGACTAATCGGCCAAACCTATACTAAACGGGAAAATAAAAACTAACTAAACTAATCTAAACCCAGACAATAACTACTGATGCGGAATGGAAATCAATAAAACGGAAATTAAGATAAGCGTAAAGTAAATTTGCGATTAAATAGTAAGAGGAGACATTTAGTTCTTTTCAGAAAATTTAAAGGGTTCTAACTAAAAATTAAGCAATGATAAAAAAACAAAGCAAACAAGACTATGTCGATTTTCTCTAAACTTGAATCACTAGTTTCATGATTTACCTATTTTCGTAAATTAAACCGTCTTTTGATTCTATTTTCATGAAAAACACGCTTTTCATTTATTTTTTATTTTTTTTTTCACTCAGATCGTATTTTTAATAAGTTTTGGGTTTGATTTTTTAGTTGGGTTCATTTTAATTTGTTTATTGGACCGGCTCTGGTTGATATTTGAGTCAGATTTACGAAATGGCTCAGGGTTAAAATTTTAGATATTTAAATGTAACCTGTTATAAAAGACTCGGTCGCATTTTAAAACGGATATATTTTGTGCTAGTTGATGTATGTCATTATGCATTATTTATTAGTTGGTACGGGTAAACGTAGATTTTCTTAGTTCGTATGTATTATTACTATACAAAGTACGATAATCAATTTTTTGAAGTTTACAATATTTTCCTTTTAAATTACTGTTTTTGTTTCTCAAAAATCTCCTCTCTTCTAATTCTATTTTTCACGTGGTCACCATGCAAAACTTTGGGAATATATATAAATATTAATTTTTATTATATTATTATTATTTTGCTAAAGGGTTTGCCAATTAATTTTTATTATTGCTCTTTAAAACTAATTATCTATTTTTATATATTCTAAATAACATGTGGAAGTTTAGTTAGCTGTCCACACGACAATATAGATATGTTTTCCAATTTTACGATGAATTCCTTTTAGATCACAAGGGGGAACATGAGAATTTGGGTCACCCTGTTTTAATTTCAAAGAAAACAGTAATGCATTCGTCGCATAACAAAACCCACTTCCAGCAAAAGGTCAATTAGTTTTTTTTAATATGTTTTCGTTTTTATTCTTCAGTTGTGCAGTGCAGGGATGGCCGGATGGGTAGTTAACGATTATTAGCACCATACAAAATAACATCTTTTTCTCATGTTAATATTCTAAACAGTTAATGGATTATTAACAAATAGTATACAATTTCGTTTTTTCGCATACATATGAGCTGATATCGTTACAGCTTGTACTAAGTTATTAAACTGTTATTGTAGCCAAAAAGGCATTATTATATTTATTAAACTTTTTAAAATACACCATAAAAATTTTGAGTAACCGTAGTAAATGACCATTTGTGAAGTCAAGTTAGTTTATTTTTCTTAAGTGTTTTTTAATTAACATTGATTTCATGTGTGGTTTTAACAAATATTTTTTTTTGGTATACAAATTCCGGCTTATAATTTTATGCCCACTAAGTAGTAAAATCCAAAACTTATTAGGAGATCAACTTACTTATCGAAATGTAAGGACTTGTATCGAAGTTAGGCACTAAAATTCGTTCACTCTGAATAGAAATGATGAAAACAAAACATATGGGTCAAACTAAGAGTCGACTTCGAAGGCGAGCTGAAAGAATTATTCAAACAAGAATAATTCAATGCTTTGACTAAAGCGACCGAATCCAATGAAGTAAATGCAATCATTACAAAATCCAGCGGAGCGAATAGAGACGTTAAACACGATTTCAAATTTCAGAGCTATAAAATAAGAGAAGAAGCAAAGGCCAGGGGACCGAATCCTATTTTCACAATCTGTACTACACATTTCTCTATACTTGTTATTTCAACTCATTTGTCTATTTTTTCTCTTGTAAACTCTGCAAATCGTCAATGTTAAAAACCATTTAGCCTACTCTAGTTCTATCATGTTCAATCTTGTTTTTTGATTAGGTCGAAACCAGTCCGACATATTTTTTGAGTTCAGTTTCTTGTGAATTGGTCGATAAAACCATTCATTTTTTGTTAATTAAAGACGATCCAGATTCTTCGAATTATCTTATTTACAAATTTTGATCGGTTTAGTTTTTGCTACAACAATTATATTGTTTTATCTGATAATATGCTAGTTTATATAAAACTACATTATTTATTTACATCACGCGCGGAAAAAAAACACATTTACAGTTTGCACCTTTAATTTTTCTTAATTTTGTCATAAAAATATGTAATACTAAAAAAATATAAAACGACAAAGAAATGCATAAATGAAACAACGTAACACTTTTGACAAAGAACAAGAAAACAAATAATTGAAATATTTGATTGTTTATTGGAATATACACCAAGAAAAATCAATCAAGTATTTCAATCGAAATAAACGTAACTCTTCGAAATAAACGTAACTCTTGGAAAAATACTTTACTAATATATATATTATCAGTAGTATTCATCCGTACTCAGTAGTGGTTATTGTCAAGAGTTTTTTTCTTTTGGTTGAAATGTGAAATTTATTGATCAAGAAAAAAAAAATTACAAAGAATTGGTAAAACCTAGCATTATAAAGACAGAAAAAACAGAGCAAAATTGCTTAAAACATAGCATAGGAATAATCAATAGAAAATTAGAAGGAGCTACAAATTGGGGAGAAGGCAAATAGTGTGTCAACAGTTTTTTACATAATGATAAAACTCTTGAAAGTTAACTCCATTGCTAGGTTTTACATCTTTGTTGCGTGTTTTCGTCGCAAAGTCACAAAGTTCTCACATTACTCATGAGTGATCTCATAAGTAAGTGATGATCCAATCGAGCTTGAGCAAGAAATGTAAATTGATTGACACGAATTGAATTAATTATTTTCGAATATATCCTCGTATCGACGAAATGTCCCATAAATCAACTAAAGAATAAAAATATGAACACAAAAATCCTATCAAGCACAGTTCTTATACGTCTTTGACCTTTTGCTCCCACCTTTCTTTGTTTTGTACGAACAAAGAGAATCAAACGAGGATATGAAAATTTGCAAAAACCCGAAATTGCCCTAAACACTTTGGAGGATAAACACTCCACGAACGGTTCACGTGTTCACAATTTTAATCTTGAACCTTTTTACTCGGACTGAGTTTTTCTCACGAAGACGAAAGACTCTTCTACATCCATGTTTAAGGAAATATTTGATAAATAGGAGAAAACATAATGTAATATATCGATATATGTAACGTAATAAAGGACATATCACATTGATGTGTGAGCTTACATAAGCCAATCAAAAGCCACTAATTAACGAGTTTAATTTGGTAGACATTTGGTCGTATATGTATGGAACATATAAAAGTCACATCGACTACGATTCTACTTTCTACATCGAAGTAATATGACATAGTTTCTTATAATGGCTTTTTTTAGTTTTTTGGAGCATTTACATTGGTTGAGTATCTAATCAAGAGTATCTTAACTATTAAATATAATATTTTAACATAACTTAATATATATAATTAAATTTTAATATTTAAAAAAATATAACCAATTAGAAAAAAACACATGTGCTAAGGGTATTTCAGAAGTTTAAAACCTTTTACTATTCTTTCTTACTTTTTAACTTCTCATTTACTATTTTTTTATCTATTTTTTTTTTGTAAATTGTTAGATACAGTGAGAACCTCCAATAAAAATGCTTTTATGGTGATTGTTTTTAGGGGTTTTATTATTTAATTTACCTAAGTCAATCAAAAGCAAAAGTTTATCAAACCAACTCATGGTGACTTGTGATTGTTATGTAAATTAACTAGGCAGGTTTATGATTATATTTTAAAGATCCACCATGTTAATTGAAAAAGTAGGGTTCAAAATTTTCCACTGATATTTTAATTATGGTTGGTTAATGTATCTAAATAATAATAATAAAAAAATCCAATTGTTTTACATGTCCTGTAAATTAGTCTGCATTTCAGCATAGTCCAATCAACAAAAAAAAAATTTATTGAAAAAAGTAAAAATAACGTATTATACATATGATGGTTGAAATATTTTCTCTAAAAGTTGAAAAACCAAGATTTGAGTTTTCTACACTGGGATCGATACTCAGTTTTATCACATGCTTTGGAGATTAGTTTAAAGGGGTGTTATTGGTTTGTTAATTTAGAAAGAGTTATATGGATTTATATTTTATAAAGATTCTGGTGTTATTTAATTAAGACTTTTTAAAACTATTTAACAGTCTGGAGTTATTGGATTCATTATTCAAAATACTTGAAATACTTTCAATTTGTCATTGTTTTAAAATCTGATGTTATTGGTTTATTGATTTTATACATTTTTCTTCACAAAATCTACTTACCAAAGTATTGTATCCAGGCCCCGACTTTTTACATCCTTAAGACAAACTTGACGGGAAAATCTATATTGTTGAGAACTGTGTAGAAATTATGATACAAAGATCCAGACTTGAGGGTCATTATCGTTTATCACACTCGCAGCAGGTTTAAAGATCTAAAAGAGAAGATTACATGTGCAGAGTCTGGCTTTTGTAAAAAAGACGAGTCTTTGATTGTAAGGTTACACATATTTCACTTGTTTTTGTTAGCATCTCGTGGATGTGTAAAAAAATCATAAAAACAGAAATGTAAGATAAATGAAAAACATAAATTGGAACGTAAGACTAAAGCACACACAATCAAACATTGATATAATATATAAGATGAGAAGTAAAAAAGAAAATTGGTAGATAATAACAAACACAGCAAAAAATTATGTTGAAAATAAACTCTACAAAAGTTTATAATTATCTTCTAGTTAAATAATCTATAATAATCTACAAAACTCTTTACAAAATTTAAAGTCAATCTGAAATTCTTTTATAATTCAATAAACTCTTTAATTTTTAAAGTCATCAAAACTTGTTTAAGGAAATTTCGGTTCAAAATCTCTGGGTTATTTAAAAAAAACTGATTATTTATGAAAAATGAAAAATACAAACATATAAATGAATCGCTACTTGGAAAATGCCAAAACTAAGTTAGTGATTTATGAAATCTGAAGTTTAGAATTTCGTTCTTCTAATTTATAATTAAGCCACATTATGCTAGTTAAATTATTTTCTTGCTTCTACCTAGAAACAGATCAATCTTAGATGATTTTGAATATATAATAAGAGATACGGAAACCTAAAGGATAATGCTTAAATGATACCTAAAAGGCTAAAACGATCCTAAGATCCGATATGCAATACCCAAACAGGGAAAATAATTATATAAGAACACTAAGAAGTGGTTTTGGCATTGGCTAAGAGATCACGAACTTAGTTATCTCAGAAATCAAAGTTCAAATTCTAGAATATGCAAAATATTATTGACCATATACAGATTCAAATTCTTAATTAAAAGACCTAAAGAATACTGATGTAATCAATGATAAACAAAATCAAAGGTTAGATTTTCATTGGTAATTTCATAAAGCATTATGTATAAATCATCAACCATAAATATCGAAAACACATTGTGTTTTTGTAACGATCTGGATCCGTCTCATTTGAATAAGTTTAAATGAATTGATTTGGCTATCTATGTCACCAAAGTGCACTTACCTTTTCCGGTCACTTACCCCAAGAGAACTTCAAAGTTAAGTGTGCTTATGCTGGAGTAGGACTATGATGGATAACCTTCCGGAAAGTTCTCAGCGGAACCGTGTGAGTGAGGCCAAAATACAGAGAAAAGTCACGTGGTGATTGCAGGGTCAGTAAATAAGTCGGTCGGGCCACCGAAAAAAATAACACACTGACAATCGGAGAGAGACGAGACCTATAGTCCGAGAGAAGTGTGAAACCTCGTTGATAGACACGATCGGAATGTTACAGTTTTAGCATAGAGATCTTAAGCACACAATAAAGTAAATGACTGGATATAACGATTTTTATATATATTATATCTGTTTCATTTATGTATGTTAGCTAAATTTTCCACAAAATATCGGATTCGATGTTACCAGTAGTAGCCTTAAGTGTTTGCTTTCAAATCAAGACCTAAGTTTCTATTTGTCTTCTCTTTAACTTGTCTTAATAAAAAAAAGTAATTAATATGTGAATGCGAGGTTTTATGCTACGTGACATCACCTTTATACAAAGAACAATGAATAACATGAACAGTAAAGTAAGTAGACGCACTTTCGAAAGACAAAAAAAAAAAACAGGCAAGACTTTACAATAAGACGACACTGACAACAATGTTTAAGAATGTCACTAAGAATGTCACACAAGGAAAATTATAATAATGAAAATCTGCATTTGCCCGTCTTAATAACCACCACATACACACAAGCCAAGTTGACAAGTAGGCTACTAACTCATGGCTGATGCCTGATCGTTTGAGTTGAATCGAACTAAAGTGAATTTGAACTAAAATTTCGACTCCAAAATATATTTATGGACTTCATTAATTAAAACTTACAACAGCAAAAACCACATTTAATTTGCTAGAAAACATAACTTGTGTAAAAATGTACCAAATTAAACCGAATTAGAGTTAATTTAAAGATATTTATAAATCAAATGACCTAAAACCTAAAAACATGTTTACAATAACAACTTTTTAAAAATATATTAAAAGCAGCCCCTCTGCAATCTTATTCGATTGGGATTGTCATTGTAATGCGAGTTAGTCCGCAACTACAAACTGTAAATCCACAATTATAAATGAGTTAGTTCGCAACTACCAACTGTAAATCCACAATTATAAACTCATTTGCAAATAAAATCTTCTTATTTTAAATTTATTTTTGCATATTTAACATTGGAAAAAATTATTAGCTCGATCATAAAAGTATATTAAATGGGCTCATATAATTTTCTTGATCTTATCAAATTAAGGAATTTAAAATAGTTGTTTCACTACAAAAAATCATGTGTGTTGTATAATTTATTTTATTTGTTAATATTATTTTTTTATCGATGCAAATTCAGTTGCATCAATTAATTAAATGACCCTGGAAGTAGTGACTCTAATCATTTATATCAGTATTAAATTATTGATGCTACTATTTTTATCATTTTATTAATTGATGTTAATATGTATCACTTGCAATAAATGATATTAATTAATATTTGCATCAATTGATATAATTGAGTTAAACATTTTAATCAGTTAATATAAATGATGTTAATATTTATCTCGGTTATAACAATTGATGTTATATATTTATATCATATATTTTAATTGATAATATATAAATTATAAATAAGTGATATTAAAATTCATGTAAATTTTAAATTTTGTGTTAGTTTTCACAATATTATCAATTGAAAAAAACTAATCATTTTGTATTTATCATTCTAAGGAATATATGTAAATACATATGTATGATTTAATATATAAAAAAGCATGGTGTTGATCTTTTATAAAGGAAAAAACTAGTAATCTTCATCTTTGTTTAGCAATGTGGAACAAATAGTTGTTTCGTTAAAATTTTGTTTGCATCACTTTTTAATGTCAATTTTTAATAAGTGATTCTAAATAGTATCAGTCATTTTTTGACACTTTATAAGTGATGCTATCTAGTTCATTTTTATTAATTGATGTTAATTAAGTTAATATTAGTATCAATTTTTTTTATTTGATGCTAATCAGGTTAGTATTAGTATCAATTGTTTTTAATTGATGCTAATCAGGTTAGTATTAGTATCAATCTTTTTAATTGATGCTAATCAAATTAGTGTTAGTATCAAATTTTTTTAATTGATGTTAATCAAATTAGTATTAGTATCAATTTTTTTAACTGATGCTTATCAAGTTAATACTCATATCAATTAAAAGAATTGATGCAAAATTATATATTTAGTGTTAATTTTAAAGAATTGATTTTAAATAGCATCAATTATTTTATTGACACTTTATAAGTGATACAGAAATAAAACATTTGAATAAATAATAAGTTTTTAACTTATATACCACTTAAGTCACATAATTGTCGCATTCGTGCATAGCTTTAATTATATATTTTTTTAAAAATAGAGAAATATTGTCTAATGTCTATAAATTGAATTTACTTTTTATATTGAGTTACCTTTTATTTATACTTTAAACATGAACTCTAAATAGTTTGAGAGACGTATGCAATTGGTTTTTTGCTTTCTTATAATTTCTCTACTCTTCCTTTTCTTTTAATGCGTTCTCTACTCTCCTTCTTTTAATTTATTTTTTGCGTTTTGTTCTCTACTCTTTTTCCATGCAAAGTTAAATTGTATTATCTTTCTCAGTTGTAATAATTGTTTTTTTTTTTTGTTAATCAATAAATTTTACATTTCAATAAGAATTTTTTTTTTTTTTTTTGAGTTGCTCTGTAAATTGGCAGGAAAATTAATGTTCACCAGATTTGTAATTGAGTTAGTCCACGGTTCCATGCTTGGCGAACCACTAAACCAATCAATTGAAAAGTAAAATGACCTTTCGTTAACCACTAGAATGAATCCGTACGTGAAGAGTCATTTTAGACATATAATCACAAATAATCAAAGCATAATTCACCTCCCATTAAAGAACCATTAAAGAAGCATAATTTCGATTATGCAGACCACTGAAATTTATAAAATTATATACAGCTCATCAATAGCTGTCGACCGAAACGAGACATGTCACTCTACATATATATAGATTGATAAAATAACATAAATATTTATAAGTGGTGCAGAATTACCAAAAAAATTGCGAGGCAAAAGTTTGATAAATTAAAGTTATTATTATTATATAAAATAATATGCGGTCATAATATATTGGAAAATATAAGTTGGAAACTTATCTAATGATGAGTTATTAAATTTAATGTAGAAAGTAAACTAGTGGCGTAGAAAAAAGAGCCAAGTGTACTAATTGAAAACAACGAGAACTCTAATTTAAGACAAAAGGCATTGTAGTATGGAAGAATTAGGTCATGATTTGCTTTATATTTTGATTATTTTCCAAAATAGTCGATAATGTATGTAATGATGTACAAATGTCATAAATAGTAAAACGTAATTATCTCTACAGATAAACTACTACTATTTGTTTCCTTAACTATGATTGATCCGTTTGATTCACCTCTAGGCTCTAATGATTTTCACATGAATTAGTGGATAATTAGTCATACATATAATTAATATTTAACATTTCACATATATGAATATATTAAATATACAACCTAAGAATTTCTTAAGATCTTTCTCAAGAAAAAAAATGTTCTGAAGATATGGATTAGCATTTTTTTAAAAAAGAATTATTAGTCTAAGTTTATAATTCGGCAACTTTCTTAGAAAAATAAGATATCGGTATCCGATTTAGATGAGTTAGTGATGTGTTCAGAATTTCAATCTTAAAAATATGCTACAAATGCACATCAGTTCGTAATATATATATAGTATATTAGGGATTGAATCCATAAATTTGTTTTTAATTTATTAATCTATTAATTTTTTATAACATTACGAATTTTCAAGATTTGAATTATCCAAAAACGAAAAATATAGAATTTTTTTTTGGTGTTAGAATAAGTGAGGATAATAACAAATAAATTATCTAAAAATAAGATTAATTAAACCAATGAGGAAAAGCGTTAGCTATCAAGGTAATCGCATAAAATCAAAAATTATAAAAATCAGTTTAATATAGAGAATTGCTTCAAACGGTCATATTTTAAGTTTTCAGTTCAATAATAGCCCCCAAAAAATTTTTAATCATTTTTAACATTATTACAAAGCCATTATACGTCATTAAATATATTTAGGAAAGTTTTTCTAACTTTAATGAAAATTTAGGAAGCCTTTAAGAAAACCGTTAGATACATTTATAAAGGCTTTCCTAGCTTTAGTGAAGATTATTTATAAACAACTGAGCGTATGAAGCTAAATTTGATTAAGAAACTTCATTTTGTACTTTTTAATAAAATTATCCTATAATATAAAAGATTTTAAAAATAAATTGTCTTGAACTCGAATTAACGCAAAAATATAGTTAACCCACTGTGTGTACGATATGGATCTTATTCATTCATGAAGGAGATACATACATATATATAGTTGTACATGAGGGAAGTTTCTAGGTTAATTGTAATTACAGAAACTACGTTAGCTAAGGAAACACAATATTGCAGTAGTAAAGAGTTTCCTTCTAGTGTCCTTAACACGCCCCCTCAAGATGGAGGTGCTGCAGCAATTCCAATCTTGTTGCGTAATTCAATGAACCGAGTCCGTGGTAGAGGCTTCGTAAGGGCATCGGCTAGCTGATCCTTGGTGGTAACATGTGCAACGCGAAGCATACCTTCTTGAATGTGGCCACGGACGAAGTGATAGTCGAGCGCGATATGTTTCATTCGAGAGTGAAAGACTGGATTGGCACAGAGAAACGTCGCACCCACATTGTCACAATAGATTACTGGGACTGTAGGTAGCGGTAGTCCAAGATCCGTTAAAACGTTACAAACCCATCGTACCTCTGCTGCAGTGTGAGCGACAGCTCTGTACTCTGCCTCGGTGGAGGATCTTGCCACCCCTTTTTGTTTTGTTGCCATCCAAGAGATTGGGTGGCTCCCGAGATAGACGATATACGCGTTGGTGGAGACGTAGTCGTCGGAGTCTCCCGCCCAATCTGAGTCGGAGAACGCGTGAAGCTTCAAATCATTTTTCGCGGAAAGAAAGATTCCATGGGTCGTGGTACCTGCCAGATATCTGAGAATACGCTTTGCTGCTTGCAAGTGATCTTTCGTAGGGCGGTGCATAAATTGTGAGAGACGGTTTACAGCGTATGCGATGTCGAGTCTGGTGAAGGCCAGATATTGGAGGCTTCCAACAAGCTTGCGATAGACAGTGGGATCAGTGAGAGACGTACCCGACATAAGAGTAAGTTTCGGTGATGAAGCCATAGGTGTTCCCACTGGTTTGGCATCAAGCATGTTATACCGATGGAGGAGATCCAATATGTATTTTCGTTGAGACAAATGTAGACCAGATGCAGTGCGATGAGCTTTAATTCCCAAGAAATAATTCAAATCCTCCGGGTCTTTTATTGAAAAACGTTCAGCCAGGAGTTCTAGAATTCGAGAGATGTGATGTTTGCTACTTCATGTGACTAAGATATCATCAACATAGACCAAGAGATAGAGATGATCAGAACCAATCCGAAGTGTGAATAGAGAGGTGTCAGCGATTGAATTCTGAAAACCGAGTGAGAGGAGATACGTCTTCAACTCTGTATACCAGGCTCGAGGTGCCTGTTTTAGACCATATATTGCTTTCTTGAGACGACACACATGGGTTGGATTGTCCTTGTCTATGAAGCCTGGTGGCTGCTCCATATACACTTCTTCGGTCAACGTCCCTTGAAGAAAGGCGTTATTGACATCCAATTGCTGAATAGGCCAGGTCTTTGAAACCGCAACATCGAGGACGATTCGTATTGTTGTTGACTTGATTAGTGGGCTGAAAGTGTCAGTGTAGTCGCGTCCGAGTTGCTGATTGTAACCCTTGGCCACAAGTCTCGCTTTGCATCTGTGATGAGAACTGTTAGGCAAAATTTTGTTTTTGAACACCCACTTACAGCCGACGACATTCTTATCCGGTGGTCGTGGGACGAGATCAAGTGTTTGATTCACTGCAAAAGCATCAATTTCACTAGACATAGCTCTTCGCCAGTTTGGGTCTTTTATTGCTTGGTTCACGGTCATTGGTTCCGGTGGAATGTTGGTGGAGAGGACAGCGGAGGAGGCATATTTTGGATTAGGTTTGATGATGTTATTTTTCCGGCGAGTTCGCATCTCGTGGTTATTTGGTTGAATTTGGGGTACGGTTACAGGTCGAGAGCTTGAGGATGATGAAGGAGGGATTTGATTTGTGGTTTGGGCCTCAGGTTGTGGGCTTGGAATATTGGTATTTTGTTGTGGACTTGAAATATTGGTATTTTCTGTGTGGGCCTCATTTTCAGTAGGTGGGCTTTGTTGATTTTGAGCTGTAGGAGATGGGGATTTTTCTGGTGAGGCGTGAGCAGATTCTGTTTGTCTACCTGCAACAGAGATCGAAGAGGAGAGAGTACCTTCCGATTCATGCGTCATTGACTGGTGAGGATCTGAGCTCGTGGGTCCCTGGAGATCTGACTGGGGCGATATTACGAGTGGCGGAGGAATGCAGATTCGTTGAGCAGGGGCAGTGATCGCAGTCGGTGAAGGAGACGCTGATTCCTCTGGTAATTGACGGAGAAAATTGAAGGGGAAGACGGCTTCATTAAATCTGACATGTCTGGAGATATAGATTCGGCCCGAGCTTGGTTGGAGACACATGTATGCGCTCTGAGTCAGTGAGTATCCAATGAAAATACAAGGAGTTGAGCGATTCTCAAGTTTGTTGTTGTTGTACGGTCGTAACCACGTGAAGCAGAGACTGCCAAAGACTCGGAGTTTTGCGTAATTCGGAGTATTTCCAAACAGCTTCTCGTATGGTGACTGCATCGCAAGAACTGGTGTGAGCATGCGATTTATCAGGTAGGTGGCTGTGGCAAAGGCATAAGTCCAGTAGGATTTTTGCATTCCTGCGTGTGTGAGGAGGGAGAGACCAGTCTCGACTATGTGCCGATGCTTTCTTTCCGAGATGCCGTTGTGCTCTGGCGTATGTGGTGGGGAAGTAAAGTGCTAGATTCCAGACGCAGAGAGGAACTGGCGGAGGGCAATAAACTCTCCTCCATTGTCTGAGTAAAGAGTCCCAATTTTGACATTGAACCGAGTCTCCACAAGGGCTTTGAAAGGTTTGAATATCTCGATAACTTGGGATTTTGTTTTTAGAGGATATAGCCATGTGTAGCGAGTGTAATGGTCAACGAGAACTATGTAGTATTTGTAGTTATCACATGAAATAATTGGTGAAGACCAGACATCTGTAAAAATGTATTCAAGAGGTCGGGTGGAGTGAATAGAGGTTTGATGAAAAGGGAGTTTGTGACTTTTATTGATAGAGCAGTCGGTACACAAGGAGTTTAAAGTAGTAGACTGCGAGCATGAAAGGGAAAAATTGGAAATGATTTTATTGAGAATCGATGGTGAGGGATGGCCAAGACGGTAATGCCAATCGGCCAGGGTTGGTTTTGTTGGAGACGCAGCAAAGAATGACATCACTGGTTCTGTTGAGACTGGCCACTCGTAAAGTTCACCCTTAGTCTTGCCGTGGAGCAATGAGACCCCCGAGCTGAGATCTTTCACCTGAAAATGAGCAGGGGAAAATTCCACAGAAACTTTATTAGCGTTGCAAAGCCGATAGACAGAAATCAGATTTTTGTGGATGTGGGGAACACATAGGATATTGGTTAAGGATAGGTTTCAGGTGGATCCAGGCAGGGTTTGTGAACCAATATGTGAAATAGAAAGACCTGAACCATCGCCAATGAGGACTGTGTCATCACCGGTGTAGGGTTGGTGTAGAGACAAGTTGTGAAGATCGCTTGTCATGTGATGCGTGGCACCGCTGTCCATGATCCAGGCGGTTGCAGGATCCGGAGATCCAAGCGCTAGGTTAGCTCTCGGCTGCCAAGGTCGTTGTTGTTGATATACCGAGTTGTTGCGGGGCACATATTGTTGATTAGGTAGCTGTGGACACCATTTCGCACTGTGACCATGCACTCCACAAAGTTGACACTTGCCTTGGTAACCTCTTGTGTTGTGTGTGTCCTGTTTTTGGTCATTGTATTGTCGTTGATGTTGATTTGGTTGCCAGGACTGATTGTACTTCTGGTGTTGTTTGTGTTGCGAGGAGGCAAGTCGAGTGTTCGCTACGTTTGCAGAGATCGGAGTGGCAGCAGACAGAGAGGATGCGGACAGGAGCTTTGCCTCTTTATTGAGCAGCTTCTCGTGGACCTCGGTAAGAGATGGAGGAGTTTCACGGCCTTCAATTTGATCCACCACAGATTTATAGTCTTCTGGTAAGCCTTCTAAGACAAACTCGATTTGATCTTCAGTGTCAACTCCCAACAAGATGTGACAGTGTTGATGGTTGTGGTGGGAGCTGGCTGTGGAGTAGATCCGTCAAGATATCCGGCCAGACCGTATCCGTCAAGCAGTGCGTGCACCTGGAGGCTCCACATCAGGTAGTTGTTGGAGTTGAGTTTTGTGACATTTGACATGTTCACATTGAGAATAGACTGTTGAGAAACATCAATAATTTCAGTGTTTGTGGCCATTGTAGGAACAGGGAAAAGAAGAAGAGAGAAACGGGAAAGGAAGAGAAAAGAAAAGAATGAGAGGGAGGCGACCAAAAAAATTTAGGGTTGTTTAACCCGCTCTGATACCATGTATGATATGGATCTTATTCATTCATGAAGAAGATACATACATATATATAGTTGTACATGAGGGAAGCTTCTAGGTTAATTGTAATTACAGAAACTACGTTAGTTAAGGAAACACAATATTGCAGTTGTAAAGAGTTTTCTTCTAGTGTCCTTAACACTGTGGTGGGGTTAAGTTATTATGTTTAGCAACCTATAATTTTGATGTTTCTATATTTTTGCGTTTCGAGTTCAAGATGACTTGTTTTTTAAAACCCATATTAAACTGATTTCTATAATTTTTTAATGAATACCAAGCTTTTGACGTTTAACAGACTAAATTTGATATGTTCAATAGATTAGTTGGTGGGAAGTTTTTCAATGAATACCAAGCTTTTGACGTTTCTACACTGTTATGTATCTCGATTTGTTTGTTCTTTCGTCCGTTTTGCCCATTTTACCTTAAAAGACTCTAAACACTACAAACATTCTAAAACTACCAACAAACACAGATTAACCAAATAATCGTACTTTATAAAACCATTAAAACTATGGTTAAAAATTAACTTACAAAATTTGGATATATCTAGGGTTAAAAATTAACTTATAAATTTTGGATATATCTAGTTAAACATATCACGAATCTTCAAAAATTAATTAATCAACAAAATTTTATCTAGTTACCTAACAATCCTGCTTTTTCAGATCCTGAAGTTGTAGATGAGTCCAACCGTATCTCTAAACCATTTTAACCCAATCTATGGAAGCTCAAACAATGTCTCTTAAGATGTTTTTATCCTATATATTCTCTAACGACGTCATTTTGCTCTTTTTGCTACAAAAGTAGCTAGAGAGCAAAAATTACAACGTCATTTCTTTTATAAATGAAAGAAATCCACAAATTCTCATATGGATTTGGACATGCAAGTATGTTTAGATTAGACCAGCCTTCTCTGTACGCAGCCTAATCTAGTCCAATTCTTGATTTTTAGTCTATAGTCCCATCTATATATAATTATATATAGTGATAAGAGAAGCCGATGATGTAATTTATCACACATGAACAGTGTGAGTGGGCCTGTGCCTTCGTGGTTGATGGAGTAAGGATATAGTGGACGGGACTGTGTTGTCCTTTTTATTTTTTAGGTTTTCTATTGACCCAAAGTTCACTATTTTTCCTATCGTAACAATCATTATGCTTTCAAACAAAAATTTCTAACGTAAATATATATTTTTTATAACGAGGATATTTATTGAGAACTTGACCCAGTTAATCTGCTCGAAGGTATAACATGGAAAGAAAAAGTATCATTTCTGTAATGTTTTGACGATATGTTACTATAGAAAGGTCAGAAGCTAGTTAAAATGGCTCTAAAGAGTTCGAGTCCAAATCCCTATCACTCCCAAATAACTTCAAATTTAGAAGATCAAACTACTAGTTCAAAACCTACTTGGTCTATATATATATATATATTTTTTAATCTATATATGTTTAAACGTAGATGAAAAAAAAAACTCAAGAAATATTTGTATACGCTTGTTTAGTGTATAAATTGCTATGAAGGATAACTCTTAGGAAAAATTTAGTTCAAAAAAACAGAAAAAAGGATAACTCTTAGGAATCTATACATCAAACTTGCTTACGAAAAATATATTTTGAATTTTGTTTGGATAAATGTGCATCATGATGTTATATGCAATTAAATCAAATATTGAACTGTGAGAAATAATCAAATTTTTACATATGATAATTTATGTATTAATGATCATCTTTGTTCTTAAACCAAAATTACACCATCGTCTACGATGGTTTAAGTATATGGTTTAAGACTTTAAGTACTCTTATGTGGTTTAATTTGAAAACACTAGTAGTAGAAATTAAACAAAAAAGACAGCAAGATAATCAAATCTATAGTCACCTAGTTTATTACAAACAATCGAGCCGAACTTAGAGCAAGAACAATGGTAGTTCTTATAAGAACTCTTAATATATATTAAACAAATAAAAATTATTATAATAATGAATAAGGTTCTTAAGAACTTAAGAAAAACACTCAAAAGTTCTTAAATAAGATATTTTCTTAAATTTTTAAGAACCAATTCATTATTATAATAATTTTTATTTGTTTAATATATATTAAGAGTTCTTATAAGAACTACCATTGTTCTTGCTCTTAGGCAATATATAGAATCAAATAATTTATATAAAGCACAAACAAGATGGAAAAATTGAAATCTATCCAGCTATATATATTATGGGCTATAAATGTATGACTTGTACCAATGAAATAGAAATAAAGTGGAGCTAAGCAATGGGCTAATTCAGGTTATTGTCTTATTCAAAGGCAAAACGTAGATTGATTATGACCGAATTAATTTCACCACGATTTAATGACCTTTTATTTTCCAAAAAAAAAATTATTTTCAAATTAATTTGGTATGGATGTTGATGTCTTAATAAAATAAAACTAAAGAAACCAATAAATATGTACACAGACAAGTGCAGTGGGATCCAACTCGAGTCGAGCTCCTGCGGACTATATGTATTATTATAAGTTATTTAAAAGAACATATTTATTAATTAATTTCGCTATTGTGCAAATGGGAGACATTGTATAGCCCCTGATAAGTGATTTGTTCTTGATTCGCTACTGTTTTATTTTTTTTTTATTCTTAGCAAAAGCAGATTTTTTTAATGGATGTTGTTTTATTTAAAAAGGTGATTTGGTTACGTAAGAGAGAAATCCTGATAAGTAAGTGGATGGACGTAATACGAGCAATTGCTTTTCAATTCGTGCCCAAGTATTTACTGTTGATTTGTGAATTGTGATCATTTGGAAAGTTTTGGGATGTTTTTTTTTTTTTTTGAAACGAAGTTTTGGGAAGTTTAATATTCCTCTTTTATTTAATACTCGGTTATTCAACCGGTTGATAATCATTTTTAACTACTTCAAATTCAATCGAATCTAAAATTATTTTGATTTTGGATAGCTATTCGCCTTTAGATCTTACATATATATAACTTATTACCATTTAAAGATTCAGTTTACTGCTCACCGCTAAAAGATTCAGTAAAATTGCTAAAATTTTCGTATTGTTAAAAATTACCTACCGTTTTAGGTTATCAATAGGACCTAATATGTACTCTCTCCGTTTTTTTCAATTGTCGTTTTAGGTTGTTTCACACATATTAAGAAACAACTAATTTTTCTGTTTTACTCCTTAATTAATACACTATTTTATTTGATATGATCAATTAATAAGCTTAAAAAGTAGTGTTAAAACTGGAAAATATGTCATAATCTGCATTGAAATGCGAAAACAATAATTATTTGTAAAAAAAAAACAAGTGTAAAACAACACTAAAAAAATGAAAGAAGTATTATCCAACTATAGAGTTTCAATGGTTGTATATATAGTAAAATGTGTGATCCATGCGATACAAATAAGTACATTTAATGTTGAACGAATGTTGAAAATACTGTTTAATGGTAAATTAAATATTAAAATTAGTCTAAATAATGATGACAAAAATCAGAGTAAATAATTTCAACAGTTTTTTTTCTAATTGATTATTACAATTTTGTTTCATCATGCTTTACATATATTTTTGTCAAAAAAATGCTCTACATATATTTTCATTTTTGTTATCATATTTACTTTGGTGATGGTAGTTAAATGGAAAAGAAAAAAATGGGCATAATTAACTTTACTTGGAATATGTTTGTCGTCCCGAACAGTGCTCATTTGACCACAATTGTAAATTTGTAATGGAGAAGATGATTGCTTTTAAAGAACTTCCTCTTTCTTTTTCTTTTTTTTTGAAAAAAACTTCCTCTTTCTTTTTCCTATGATATATAGGTAAGATGAACTTTCATAGTAACGTGACATTTTCCATTTCGTTTCTTTTTAAAATAAAAAACTTATTTTTATCGTGAAACCGAACGTCATACTCTAACTCTTGCATATAACCAAGAACATGCACATTTATAACTTGTGTATATGTTCTTAACGTATATGCATGTGTTTTGGCATCAAATACTACGTACCCGTATAATCAATTTCACCAATAATCATCGTAAATCAAAAATAATTTACATTAGTTGGTTACATTTATATATCAATTGTTCTAGCGATCTTTTTCTACGCTTACAATTAGCCAATGGTCTGCATGACTTATGTTGTTAAAACGTTGTCTCTCCATGTATATAAATTACTCAACAATATTTATCCGAATATTATGAACATCAAACCTATTTTAGAAATAATATATAGTCAAGGTAGATTTACTTTTTACAATCTATATAATCATCTAACATTATTTTTCTCTAAAAAAAAAATAATCGCATTGAATGCTTATTTATGATTCAAAAATCGGCCGACTAATCGAATTGTTGGCCAATTTGTCTTGTGCAAGTCAGTTGAGACTTGAGAGCTGATCTAACTTCTCACGGCCGATCCAAAAGTATTATGGACTTTCGGTTAACTTATTTTTAACTCTTATTTGAAAACAAAATTTATCAAAGAAGTTTTAATTTGAAAATGTCCATAGAATTTATCATTTTTTTGTGTTATTGTGTCGTGTATGTGTGTGTGATTTGCCCAATTTGATTTTACTTTGTATTTTTGTGAATTTCATTTTCAAAATCTAAGAAAAAATCGATTGAAAAAACAAATCTTTTGACTATTTTGATCATTGGTCCCGAAACTAAAAACCGCCCTTTTCTTATCAACTTGTCTAAATAAATTATATGTCTGAACCTTCGAGCCCAGTTTGATAACGCAAAACCTACAAACAAAAACATATGATTTCGGGTGGAGTTCGGTTCAAAAAGTCGGTTCTACAATTTGAGCGTGCGGAAAAAGAATTTGTAACATGAACCATGCTATTTGTTTTACTAACATTTACAGTTACGTAGAATCGAAAGTCTACTATAAATATCAATATTAAAGTTACGTTTAACTAAATCTGCTTAGTTTTTGTTGATTGGAGGATATTTTGTTGAAACGAATAATATTTTTTCGTGCAAATAAAAAAATCATTATTTCTTAATTCTTTTTGGTTTTATTGATATATGGTTGATTAACTAAAAATAATTGTGGTGAAACTATAAAAATAAATAAAAAGTATGTGTCGACTAGGATTTAAAGAACCAAACCAACAATAATTAAATAAATTAAAATAACTTGGTCGTAAAATTTACACGTATAAATGCATATGTTCCAGTACCATCCTGTTCAAGTCGATGTTTTTTTGTCAGTGTTCAATTCGATGTTAATTAGAATGATTTTGATCTTTCGGTTTCTGGTCCACACGAGGGAAAATGGACAATTAATAAAGCCGAAAAATTGAAATCTAAGAAAAGAAAAAGGTATGTAATGTCTATGTCATTGATTTAAAGTAAACATTAACTAAAATAAGTTCACTAGAGACATGAATCAAATCAAACAAAGTTCAATAGAGGCATGCTTGTGTTTAATTAGGTTATATAGACAAAATTCATTGTCGGTAGAAATTCTACATGTAAGATTCCCAGGAAATCATTTATCATAGATTCATAGTGTTAAGTAGGTATTGTCTTTGTATAAAGATAATCAAATGATCATATAAATCACAACTATATATATACAAATAAATTTAGTCAAGTTATACATAAACAGTTATTTTAACCGTTTATTATGCTATTGTATTTTTGTAACAATTTAATTATTTAAGGTTAAAAAAACAATTTAATTATTTTTAGTGTTAAAAAGCAGTTTAGGTGTTATTTAAGCGGACTCCCTCTGTGGTGATTATATGTTAGATGGTGGATTTAGGTGAAAATGAAAATTTGTTGGTATAAACGGAACTTATGCAGTTTAGACAGCATTTAAACGTATTATGCAGCTTAATCATTTTATTGACCAATATATCTTTTTTGTTAATTTTTTTTTCCTTTTCTAGTATTTTAAAAATTATATTTCTTTAATGATTATTACATATTTAAAAAATTGAACACCTAAAATTTAAAGTTTTAGAAAAGTTAATGATATCCTATTATATATGGAAAAAAAGAGCAAACTTTATTTTTTTAACCAGATCGAAAAAATTCTTTTTATTAAATATAACCATTGGCTTTTTTATAGAAAATGTATAAAAAGTTTTATTAATTCTATTTTTATAGGTCTTGTTATTTTATTAATATTATGTTATAATTATATAATATATCAATTATATCATAAATGTCTGTATATACTACCTAAAAATGGTCTAAATTTCGATTAGACATTCTAAACGATAAACTAAATCGATTTTTTTAAGAATCTACTTAATTATCTTCAAATATATAGATTCTAATTTAAAATAAATGTAATCACAACACACAATTTAACATACAATATGATGTAATTTCATAAATATTGCACATTTAATCTTTACAAAAATCTGATTTTTTAGAATTTCTATTTTAAATCGGATATATAAAAATATAATTAAAGTAAATGAATTTTTTACTCAATATTTGCAAAAGTAGACGTATATATTGAAATTTTTGAGAAAACAATTATAAAAATATGATTTTTAATTATGATATCAATTTTCGAAAAACCAAAATCTATTTTCTATCTAACAAAATACTAATTTTAATATATAGTATTTATAAAGTAATTTATAGACGTTTGTAAATCAGATTAGAAAATAAATATTTATAATGATAAAATATTTTATAAAGTTTTATAATATTATAAAACATTTTATAATATTATAAAACATTTTATAAAGTTTAATAAAATTATAAACGTTTGAAAAATTATAAAATATTTTATAAAGTTATATAAAATTTTATAACGTCTATAATAAATAGTTTTGAAAACTAATATTATAAAAATATACTTTTGAATTTTTTTTGAATATACGTACTTATTTAATGTAATGTCGTGCCTCAAAAAAAATTAATCACAAATCTTATGGATTTACATTCTAAATATTAATTATATTTTATATGTTACATATTTCTGATAAAAGCTTAAGTTTGGTTGAAAGTAAAAAAAAAAAAGAGAATTTTGAAGTTATATTATACATTAAAATTTTCTTTAGCCTCTGCCTCTGACCTTCCTTCTCAGCCCGAAGCTTCGAAAGTACAGGAAGATCCTTTCAGCCACAAAACAGAAATTTTGGGGAAAAATGCAAATATTTGTTTTCCTATAATTTAATTGTACTTAATACTTATGTGTTCTTTTTTTTTTTTTTTTTGTCATCGTGCTCTCGGGTATTTCTTTTATGTACAAAATATAATTAAATATAGATATTGGGCATGTGAGTGTCCCATGTAAAATCAGGACCGTTCAAATCATCTTCCAAACGTCTATTTATTCTCAATCTCCTCTGCTCGTAACATCCAAGCTTAAACTTGCTTTCTGCTTCTTCCTTCTTCGTCCTCTGTTATAATTCTCTCATATCATTTCCACACACACACACAAAAAAACACCAAAACTAAAAATATATTTAGTTATTATTACCTCACCAAAACTCACATACATATAATCCAATATCATCAAGAATGTTTTGCCTAGAGATTTATAACAAAGACGTAAGTAAATTTTAAGCTTCTTCCTTTAATTGTCTCTTTTGCTACATTAATCAGAGTTTAAATTAATGGGCCTTTACTTTTCTTCCTTATAAAATTTTATTTATGTGATTAAGGTTCTTGTTTCTTCAATTTACATATCTGACTGCAAACGGAATTTTTCGAAAGTAACTAATTAATAGAAAAAAAAATTAGAAAGCTTTTGGTGGCTCAAGAAGAGCATGATCAGAGTGCAGTGAAAAGTCAGTCACGATCTTTATGTGCAAAATACATTTAGCTCAACACCTTTTCTTTTTTTCTTCATTTTTTTTTAATAGACATGCTTTTAATTAAGCTCTATAATATTGGTTATATTATTATATTATTGCTAATCTTCTTTTGTAACACTTCTTCTCTCATATCTTTTTTTTATATGAAATTTAAAGTCGAGGATAAATCCAAATAATCTCGAAAATTGTGTATACCAAACGAGAATTCGTGGCAATGCATGAGATTTTATTCTATAAATAATCATGACAAAATCGATCTTCACAATAAAGTTAAAAAAAATTAAAACGTTTTTAGTGGAAATACAAAAACTATTTGAACTTATGAATCTTCTCCATATCAAGAGGATAACAGGTGGTAGATAGTAATACTAGATAATTGAAACATAAATATAGGCATCTTTCTTTATATTTACAAATAAATTGAGGCTTGTATAATTAAATGTAAAATGAAAATGCAGATGATGAAGAAGAAAGAAGGAGAAGAAGAGGAAACAAGAGATGGGACTGTGGATTATTATGGTCGTCCCTCTATTCGTTCCAACTCAGGCCAATGGGTTGCTGGCATCATCATTCTCCGTACGTCTCTCTTGTCAAATCAAACTATACATCGAGTGAAAAGAAAAAAGAAAAAACAGTTCTATAAAACAAAACAATATTTTCTTGAAAAATTTGAAGTTTAAGTATACATGTTTGCTAAGAAACCAATTACAAACCGAAATTAAAATCAAAGTTTTATCAATCCAGATTAAAAGAATAATAATGCATGTTCATTTCAGTTTTAGTTTGTATCGAACCAATATAAACCAAAATCGAAGCGAAATATGATCGACACCTCAAAATTAAATATAGAATCTTTTGAAGTTTTTTTTTGTTCTTCACGTCCTTTTCTTAAAGATACCACATACAAACTCATGGTCCTCACATTTCACATAGGTATATTTTATTAAGGTCCCTATATATTATTATCATGTCTTCTTTTTTTTGGACTCATGCTATTACTATGGCCGCTTAATACATTATTTTATATTCGGAAACACATGCTTACATATATATATATATACTGTATATAACGTTTAAATAGATAACGATATGATGTATATCTAAAAGTGTGTAGATTGATTGATATGCATACTTATCTTTGAGGTAATAAGTTATCAGAAACTAGGAAAGAGACAATAGAACCAACAAAAAAAAAATTCATTAAAATTAACATCGAGTTTTACGTGAACGTGTCAAGACATATATCCATGTGTTCGAACGTAGGCTGCATGTTGTGGTTAAAAACCCTAACCACATGACAAATGCATATTTTTCGTTATTTGTTATTTATATACACATATATGATATATATATATATATATATATATCATAAAATTAAACATATGGGTACTTTTCAATCATTTTTCTCCAAAAACAAAATAATAATTCAAACGCAACTAATATGATGTATGATGTAATAGATCTGAATGATTGAGTGGGCTTTTGTGTTACGGATTTAGTTTGCCATTTAGAATAACTCAAATTGAAAACTTTCAGAGTTGTAAGTGATTCTATATATGGCGATAGATATTCTAAAAGTTTTTAAAGATGTTTTGATATTTCTAAAGTTTAACCAAAAAAGGAAAAAAAAGTTATTTTGAGGAAGACGACACTAATAATAATATAGTAGTCTATAAGTGCGAGGAAAGCATGTGTTAGTGGAATTACGTTGCCTTACACGTAATTACCCATCTCGTCTTTCCATGACGTTAGCTTATGCCACGTGCACTTCTTCTCATTTTTCTTGGAGAAAAACTTTTTGATTCTCCTAACATGTTAAAAAAAAAAAATCTTATAAATTGTGTTAAATCATATTTTTATCAATGTTTCCCAACATTCGCACCAACTCAACATTTCTCTATATGAAAAGAAAATAAAATCCAAAACATCTTTTCTATAAAACAAACAAAACTATACAATTTAAGATTTTTTAGTTGGTCTTCTTTTTTGTGTGGTTTGATTAAGTTAGTAGAGTCCACCTAATAGTTTTAATATAAAAAAAAAAATGTTTGTTGGTTACCGATTTGTAATTCGCATGTGGAATTCAATTAATTTGCTAAATTAATAAAATCATTTCATTACCGAATAGAATTTCAATTTCGTTAGAAGGTGGAAGAACTATTAAAGATAGTAGTCATCAAATACTACCCAACCAAATAAATGTTAACATCATCTTGACGAACACGGAACATCTCAATTATTTCCAATCATTCTATTCATCATTCATCAGTTCCGGTTCCTTTCAAATCAATAATTTTAGTTCAACTCACTAAACCAGTTTTTCTAATCGATTCTTTTTAATTGAACCGGTTTAACAGTGAACCAGGGGTTGGCGACACTGGCGTTCTTTGGAGTTGGAGTGAATTTGGTGCTGTTCCTAACGCGTGTTTTGCAGCAGAACAACGCAGACGCAGCCAACAACGTTAGCAAATGGACAGGAACTGTGTACATCTTCTCTCTGGTCGGAGCGTTTCTCAGTGATTCTTACTGGGGTCGTTACAAAACTTGCGCCATCTTCCAAGTCATTTTTGTCATCGTAAGTCATAAAGCAAATCAAAATGTGAATCGCGTTTTAAGTCTTAAGCTTCTTTCAATGTTTTCGCGATTTGGGCATTGCGTTTTGAGCTGTTACGGTGTAAAGTTTGAAAACTTATAAAACACTTTCTTTTGGATGTGAAAACGCAGGGACTTTCATCGTTATCGCTATCATCGTACATGTTCTTGATCAGACCACGAGGCTGTGGGGATGAAGTCACGCCTTGCGGTACGCATTCCACGATGGAGATCACAATGTTCTACCTTTCGATCTACTTGATCGCATTGGGGAATGGCGGTTACCAACCCAACATTGCAACGTTTGGAGCGGATCAATTCGATGAGGAGCATCCTAAAGAAGGGTACTCAAAGATCGCATTTTTCAGCTACTTCTACCTTGCCTTGAACCTCGGATCGCTCTTTTCGAACACGATCTTGGGTTATTTTGAGGACGAAGGAATGTGGGCACTCGGGTTCTGGGCGTCCACTGGCTCTGCAATCTTGGCTCTGATCCTTTTCTTCGTTGGAACACCGAGGTACCGATATTTCAAGCCAACGGGGAATCCTCTTGCGAGGTTTTGCCAAGTTTTGGTCGCTGCAACGAAGAAATCATCTGTGGAAGCGCCGTCAAGAGGGAGAGAGGAGATGTACGACGAAGATAAACAAGGGAAAAACGCTTCAGGAAACACAGGGAGGAGGATAGTGCATACCGATGAATTCAAGTACGTTTCTCCAAAAATCGCGGTTTTTTTTTCGCATATACTTCAAACCCAGTGAAAGTGTTTCCAACATGTTTTTGGTTCGACTTGCAGGTTCTTGGACAGAGCGGCGTACATCACATCAAGAGATCTCGATGACAAGAAACAAGGCGGAGTGAATCCGTGGAGGCTTTGTCCGGTGACACAAGTCGAGGAAGTCAAGTGTATTCTTAGACTGATGCCGATTTGGCTCTGCACTATACTCTACTCGGTCGTCTTCACCCAAATGGCATCTCTGTTTGTGGAGCAAGGAGCAGCGATGAAGACCACTGTCTCGGATTTCAAAATCCCGCCCGCAAGTATGTCCAGCTTCGACATTCTCAGCGTCGCTTTGTTCATATTCATATACCGCAGAGTTCTCGAGCCACTAGCCACCAGGTTCAAGAAGAAGGACGGATCAAAGGGAATCACCGAGCTTCACAGGATGGGAATCGGGCTTGTGATTGCTATCTTAGCTATGATCGCAGCCGGGGTTGTGGAATGCTTCAGGCTTAAATACGCAGACAAGAGTTGCACTCACTGTGATGGCTCAAGCTCATTAAGCATCTTCTGGCAGGTAATGAACACAAAACCACAATCCGATCGTGAAAAAATCAGTCACTTACAGAGGAAATTTCTCTGAGTCCTGATAATCTTCTCCTCTTTACAGGTTCCACAGTACTCGCTCATAGGGGCATCAGAAGTGTTCATGTACGTGGGTCAGCTTGAGTTCTTCAACGCGCAGACACCAGACGGACTAAAGAGCTTCGGTAGCGCTCTGTGTATGATGTCAATGTCGATGGGGAACTTTGTGAGCAGCTTGTTGGTGACAATGGTGGTGAAGATCTCTACAGAGGATCACATGCCTGGTTGGATCCCAAGGAACCTCAACAAAGGTCACTTGGACAGATTCTACTTCCTCCTGGCTGCGTTGACCAGCATTGACCTGGTGGTATACATTGCATGTGCAAGGTGGTACAAGTGTATAAAACTAGAAGGGAAAGATGAGATGCAAGACATGATGAGTGATGATGAAAATGATACCGACAGCGACAACTACGAGGAACCAATGAAGGATTCTAAAGTCTAACAAATGTGTGTTTGGTTTTCGGTTTTTTTTTATTTGTTTTTCCGGTTTTTCCGGTGATGTAACAACAAACTGATTGATAAATAAAAGGCTAAATCGGATTAGTCTTTTTCGTCGAAAAGAAAAGACTGTTTTGTTTTACGGTCATTGTGTTCTGTGGGTTACTCCTTGTAAGATGAGTGAGACTGAAATCCTCCATGACATGTCAATTGTCAAACATTTAGGTACTTAACTAAAACCAGAAAAAAATGCTTCAATAACTTCAAATATATATGGTTTCACTGTGAGTGATTCAAATAATATGGATCAAAGCGTGTAAGAGAAAGAAAGGCTGAGTAAAGTCAGAGATGTTGAAGCTCAAGAAGTAAAAAACATCAACCTATCTTTATCTTACGGACTTGTATGAGATGTGTTGATTCTTCACGCCAAATGGGTTGCGTGCCGCTTTGGACGAGAGTTACATGTTGTCCTTCCTTGAGCATGTCCTCGTCCTGAGCAATATATAACAGGTAAGTGTTAGCAAAACTGCTTCTGCAGTTGGAGAAAATGTTAGGTTGATAGATGAGAAGGAACATGGCTAACAATGTACCTGTAAGAGTTTCAGAGACCGGGCATATGTATCTTCTGCATCATCAGAGAACTCCATATATATAGGCATGACACCTTGATAAAGAGCCAGCCTTTGCATTGTCCTTCTCCTAAAGGTAAGAAACCAACATATTGATCAATACCCATTTCTTCGATTAAAAGTTGCATAAACAGGACATTTCCTGAATGACTAGAAAAAACAAACACATACTTGTTTGTGAAGGCGAAAATTGTTGAGGACGGGCGGTAATGGCTTAGAAGCACTGCCATGGATCCAGTTCTCGTGAATACAATTATCGCTGTGCTGAGTGTATTCGCCATTATAGAAGCATGAAAAGCAAACATTTGGCCCATGTGACCCTGTAGCAAGAATGTCGATATTAACATTCACATTTGATTTGACTAACGAATATTTAACATTTCTGATATGAGGAATGTGTGAGTACCTTGTAAGCAGTGGTGCGTAGTGCTGAGGTTCTGACAGGTAGACTTGCCTCAGTTCTCAATGCCACAGTATGCATTACGTTGACAGCTTTCAGCGGAAACCTAACACCAGAGGATTAAAATATATAAGAACATGTCGAGATCATATGGCATGTAAGTTCTATTGATGGAAAAGGTAAGGGGTTTAATTTTAAAATACGAACTTTCCGTGCGCAGTTTCACCAGAAAGCATGATTGCATCTGCACCTTCACGTACTGCAATTGCAATGTCAGAGACTTCAGCTCTTGTGGGAGTTGGATGATTAATCATACTCTCTAGCATGTTTGTGGCGACAATCACTGGTTTATGAATGCTCCTACACCTTCTGATTATCTCTTCCTAAAATAAGCCATAATAACAAAAGAATAAATACCAACAGAGTCTAAGGTAACGTATAGTAAACCAAGTCTTGATTTTACCTGTAACAAGGGGACCTCTTCAATGGGAAGTTCAGCTCCAAGATCTCCACGAGCAACCATTGCCTAGAACAGGATTGATAGTTATATCAGCTAAGAAAAAAACTCAGGATCAAGCATCAAAATATTAACTGGGATCATATAAAAGACTTTGAAACCAACCCCATCACAAGCAGATATTATAGAAGGAAGATTCTTAATAGAATCTGCGCTTTCAATTTTCACGATCACCGATATATCCGCACTGCAGGCTATCAAAACATTTAAAAATTTCATTAGTTTGACAGAAATTTCACCAGTGCGATAAATGGTTGAAGAAAAAGAGAGAGCTTTACTTTTGAGATAGTTCTTCAACTCATGGACAACCTTAGCATCCTTAACAAAAGAGACGGCATAGAAATCGACTTGGTTGTCCACTCCAAATTTGATGTCTTCCCAATCTTTATCTGCAGCGAGTTAAAGCCAGAGCATGAACATTCAAAACCACTGAATTAGAAAACCTCCTTGATGCAAGAGACCGAGAAAATCAATAGCTGATATCAACCTGTTATGGAAGGAAGAGTGGCACTCTTTCCTCGAACATTCAAGTGACGTCTAGATTGAAGCTCTCCACCGTCAATAACTGCACATTTCACCAAATCGCTCGTCTTCGATTTAACAGCTAGCGACATCATTCCACCTAGTATAAAAACACAAGAAGCCATCTTTTGTCAAAATTTTACTAAAACAAAGCCTCAAAGATACCAGTACTCTTAGATGTAAGCTCTTACCATCCACCAAAAGTATGTCCCCAACTTCGACATCGTTTACAAAATCATCATAATTTACACTGACGGTGTCTTTAAGCGAGACACCTCTCTTGATGGTGAAATTAAACTCTTGACCCTCTTCAAGGAATATCGGCTGAGGTACATCCCCGCTTCGAACCTCAGGACCCTTCACAAACATAACATACAAATGAAAAAAAACAATAGGACTTTGGTAGAGTTTTCGTCACACACAAAAAAAAAGTTTTTACCTTTGTATCCAACATTATAGCAATGGCCTTGTCTACAAACTGAGAATTGTATTCTTTAACTAGATCAATAGTTTTCTGGTGAGAAGCATGATCACCATGAGACATATTCAAACGAGCCACATTCATTCCTGCTTCGGCGAGCTTCCAAATCATTTCACGAGAGCTCGAAGAAGGTCCAATCGTACACACAATCTTAGTTTTCCTCTTCGAATCATTACTTGTTCTTGGTTCCGCCAGTTTATATGGCTCGATTGGAGAATCCAAAACTCCCTACAATGACCCCCAAATATCCACATTCAATAATCTTCAGATTACAATACAAATTCGAAAATCCTACAAAATCAAAAGCACTACTCTATGCTCTAATGGTATATCCATCCAATCGAATCCTAACGATACTGATTCCAAACATTTTCATTTCGAAAGCAATTGGCTATAGGAATCAAAACAGAACGTGAGAAACAAGAAAACAGAAATGAGCAAATAAACACCAATTTAGGGAAACAAACAGAGAGAAAAAAAAAAAACGAATTCACTCACCAAATCGAAAGCGCCATTCTCTGCATAAACCTTAACTTTACGGCTATCCTCATTGACATTAATCGATTTGACGGAGAGAGACAATTGACGGAGAGCGATACCAGACCTCCCGCCGGCGCCGATTACCGTTCGCCGGAGCGATGATGACGATGGCGGCACAGCTCCAATGTTCCTGGAGGCGGACAGAGTGCGATCCACCGTCATTCCCGTCGAGATTTGACCTACCGCCGCCATGTCACAGCACCTGAGAAGCAGAGGTATGCAGAGGAGAGAGAGAGAGAGAGAGAGGGTTTGTGTTAACGTTTAGTGGCGATATTTATGAGAGGGAAGGAGGGGCGGAGAAAGAGAGAGAGAGAGGGTTTCGTCTTGTTGTTCTATGTTATTTTGTTTGGTGGACAGTTACACTGAACCCTCTGACTCACAGAGAAGCAAATAATTTTCTGATATTTATAATGTCGACTAGAGATCTTGGCTCTACTTCCTCTAACATTCGCATATACCAAAGTCCAGATTATATATACCACAAAAAAAATAACAAATTATGAAATGGAAAATGTCATAAAACATTTGAAAAACATGTGAATATCCATTAGAAGCTTTCCACCAAATTACTTGTACACTAAGTCCTCCAGGTCATATATACCACAAAAAATAACAAATTATAAAATGGAAAATAAAATATTCTCGAATTATATAAATTTGTTATGTGAATGCTAAAAGAGAAAGTCTTTCAAATACCATGGAAACTAGTTTCCATTCCATTCCAGGAATACCATCCATCCCTACCATTTTTTATTAATAGATTGACACTTTTACCCTCAGTTAAATAAGACACAATAACACCTATTTTTCAAATCTCATCTTTCTCTCGTCAACCACTACCCATCCTCCATTTCAAAAACCCCCACAGTATCCACATAGATTTTCAAAAGTTCGCGACGCAGAACAAGCTCGAAGACGCTCTCACGATTTTGCACTATCTCGAACAGAAAGGAATTCATGTAAATGCGACGACTTTCTCCGCCCTTTTAGCAGCATTTGTTCGCCGGAAATCCCTATTTCACGGTAAGAAAGTCCATGTTCATATCCGCATCAATGATCTCGAGAACAACGAGTTCCTTGGGACCAAGATCGTTCATATGTACACTGCATGTGGTTCGATCAAAGACGCACAGAAGGTGTTCGACGAAAGTACTAGCTCAAACGTTTACTCCTGGAATGCGTTGCTTAGAGGGACTGTGATATCAGGGAAGAGGCGGTAGCAAGATGTTCTTTCTATTTTTACAGAAATGTGAGAGCAAGGTGTTTATTTGAATGTGTATAGCTTCTCTAATGTGTTCAAAAGCTTTGTTGGGGCATCTGCTTTGAGACAGGGGTTGAATACGCATGCCCTTGCGATCAAGAATGGTTTGCTTAACAGTATATTTCTCAAGACTTCTCTTGTTGATATGTATTTCAAATGTGGCAAAGTAGGGCTTGCGCGTCGAGTCTTTGATGAAATTGAAGAGAGGGATATAGTCGTGTGGGGAGCAATGATTGCTGGATTGGCTCACAACAAAAGGCAGTGGGAAGCATTGTGATTGTTTAGGACAATGATAAGTCAAGAAGGAATATATCCAAACTTAGTTATACTCACAACAATTCTTCCCGTACTTGGAGATGTTAAGGCACTGAAACTGGGGAAGGAGGTTCATGCCCATGTTTTGAAATTGAAGAATTACTTGGAACAGCCGTTTGTTCACTCTTGCTCAGTTATAAAATCTGCTAAACATTCCCACGACAAGACTATTAATGTAAAACTCAGTTATACTCACAACAAATGTTTTAGAAATTAATTAAATTTTAAGAATTCAATACTCTGGTTTGATTGATTTTTAGTGCAAGTGTGGGATGCAATAAACTGTTTTGAGCAAATGATATCAAAAGGGTTTACTCCCTATGCCTTCACATTTACAGCGGTTTTATCTATTTGCAGTCAAGCTGGATTTGCTGATGAAGCTTGTCGCTTCTTCAACTTGATGCATCGAATGTACAAATTGATCTGAATATTTCAAGAATAAATAAGAGTTGATGCACAAGATGAGAAAGAAGGCACTAATTATGAAATCGTTCTACACGTTTAGGAATGTCTTTCTAAACCGTATAAATGAGAACTTTTGTGTATATTTATGCAATAACTTAAATTTAGGAAACCATCTTACATATTTTGGAAGGTCTCCCTAAAACGTATAAGTAAAAACATTTGTGCATAACTTTATACAAAAGCTCAAAGTTAGGAAGCTATCCTACACACTTACAAAGAATTTCTTAAAACGTATAAATGATAACTTTTGTGTCCATTTATATAACAACTCAAATTTGGTCAGATATGTCAACACAATATGAAAACTAAATAGTTTTATGTTCTCTTACTTGAATGTTTAGTAAGTTCTTGAATGGTCAAATAATTTATCTTAAAACGTGTAATGAAAACTTTTGTGTCTGTTTATACATCCACTCAAATTTAGGATGCCGTTATACACATTTACGAAGAACTTCCGCTAAACATTTAAATTTTTTTTAAAAGAATTTATGAATATCTTATAATAGTCAATGAAAATTTCTTAAAAGTCTAAGAAGTTTAAGAAGCTTTCTTAATAATTTAGAAAGTTTTCTAACATTTTAGCAAAAAAATTTAAACATTTAGGAAGTCTTTCTAAATATTTAGGAAGATCTTCCTAACAATTGATGAAATATTTTTTTGATGGAAATTTGAATGCTTGCTAAAATTTTAGTAAAACCGTTGAAAATTTTAAAAGGTTTACAAAGCATTTCTAATATTTTCTGAAACTTTTCAAATGTTTTAGTTTTGGTTCTTTCTCTTTTTTTTTTTGTGTGGAGATGATTTGTAACTCTCAACTTGTTATTTCTAGGGAGAATTTTGATGGTAGTCACAGTATAATATGGAGTAGATCTCTCACTGCACAACGAGCTGACATTGTTGGAGCTGTAGCTTATATTCTCTCTGGTTTGTTTTCATTTATAGTGAGTTGGAAAAAGAAATTAACAAAGCCTTGAACGCTTATAGATTACTTGCTATGCGCATTTTATCTCGTTACTTATGGTAGCAGTCTGTATAAATCAAAGAATGTGTACATTTAAAACTAGTATGCCTTTAAGAAGCCTTCATACAAATTTTGGAAGACATTCCTAAACATGTATTAAGCATTCCTAAATAAAGAAATTTTCTTGAATATTTAATAAATCCTTGGTGAAACAAATGTGAACTACTATTGTATAAAAGTGAACTTGTGAAAGAAACTAAATCATCAAAGACATCAATTTTTGTTCTTCACAGGGTATGAATCTCCTTTGTAGTGATTGACCATACATGAAAGGAGAAGATCCAAGAATATGGTAGCAAAGTTATATCCATTGTCTGTAATGTTTTAGAAAACTTGCTTGCCCTTTTCCTTTGTGATTGTTGTTTAAAATACACTTAAGGGCTAAATATTAGACAACTGCTAATTGTAACAGTCTGTATAAATCAAAGGATGTGTGCTTTTAAATTAATACGCCTTTAGGAAGTTTTCATATAAAATTAGGAAGACATTCCTAAATATATATGCATGTGAACTACTATTGCATGAAAATAAACTTGTGAAAGAAACTAAATCATCAAGGAATCAATTTTTATTTTTTTGTTTTATTCTTAGAAAGACAACAAGTGACAAAGTAAAAAAAAATATATAATGATATTTCAGAAGCCTTTCCTAAACATATAGGAATCCTTCCTAATTCGTATGTTCAAAGCGTTTTTTACATATTTCGTTCTCCCATAAGCAAAACGTTTGTTCTTTGTTCCACTAAGATGCAAAGAAACTCTATTAAGATTATTTTCTCAGCAACTTGATTTAATGAAACGATGCTGGATTTTAACGTTCATGAAGACCTTCCTAAAAGATCACGAATCTTTACTAAATCTTTTTAAGAGCTTCTGAAATCGGTAAAAATATATTTTATCAGCAAATAAATCTGTTTTTGATTTTTCTACTGCCACACAAAGGTTTGATGTGAATCCTAGGGGTATGGAACTTGATGCTTCTTATATTCTGAGCAAAGAAGGAAGTCTTCACTTAAGTACCAAACCATATATGTTGGTTGTTATTCCAATTGAAAAGGAGAACAAAATAGAGATTTGGTCAAACATGACACAAAATAAGATATCCCAACGTTTAGGAAGGCATTCTCCAAGCCTCTTGTTGACTCTGTCTATATGCATAATTTTTGTTTTCTATTTTAACAGATTTTTTTTAGGAAAGCATTCCTAAACATGTAGAATTGTTTCCTAAACATAAATTTATACATACAAAACAATTTTACAGATTTACCGAATGATACCTTGGTTTATTGGTTAAAACATATCTCCTTGCAAACTTTTCATAAAACGTAGTAATGAAACTTTTGTGTTTATTTATATAACAACTCAAAATTACGAAGTTCTTTTAAATAATTAGGAAATCTCTTACTAAAATTTGAATGAATTTTTCCGAGATACCTAGAAATGTTACTCTGCTTAGGAAGCTTTCTTGAATTTTAGGAAGTGTTTTTACAAATTTAGGATAGGCTTCCTAAATCGTATGTTATTACTAAATCGAATAAATATTTAGGAAGTCGTCTTTCTAAATTTTTAGGAAGGCCTTCCTAAATTTTTAGAAAGTTTTTCTAATGTTTATGAAAACATTTTTAAACATTTAGAAAAAATTTCTAAATTCTTAGGGAGACCTTACTAAGACCTTACTAAAATTTGTATGAATTTTTCCTAAATATCTAGAATTGTTTTTTTTTTTTAATTTAGAGAATTTAGTAAGTCTTCTTGAATTTGTTGGAAGCAATTTTACAAATTTAAGATAGGCTTCCTAAATATTATTTTTTGTTATTTTTTTATGTACGAATGACAAAAGATGATCTGGTTGTGTTTTTGATCATACTGCAACCATTTTCTTGCTTTATGGATATAAAATGAGATCTGACAAGCCTATAAACCATCTAACACTTTTGGTTCTTGATGTTGCAGCCAAAAGCGCTTTTGGCACGTGCAAAAATGTTACTCTTTAAACAAGCCAAACATGTATTCAACGGTTGGAACCTACTCCGGTTCAGTTCAGTTCTCAAGATCCTGCTGTTGCCTATCCACCAAACACCATTGTTGTCTTGTGCTTCTCATGACATAACCAACCCACTTGTAGAGATATTTATAGGCAGAAATCTTGTGTATGTGTGTCTTCAACTTCTTGTTGAATCTTTTGCAACTTATATATATAGAGAGAGAGACGCAATGCTACTTCAATAGAAACTTTACTGAATAATTAATATAATCTTATTGATGAGAGAACACATAAGCTATATGGATATTCCAATTTTTACGAATTACTATGTACAAAGCAAAACAACAAACAAGAGAAACGTAACAACACTAAACATGTTTTCTCTCAAGTTTGAATTCAGCAAAGCCAGCTCTCGCAACTGCTGCCTCTTTATGTAATCTTGCGACTCATCCTGCAAAAAAAATACACAAATCATTTTTTTTTATGTGGGAGACATGAAGTTGTCTGATAAAATAGACTTGATTAACGAGACAAGTTTCTAACTCTCGACAAACGAACAAACCATGATCCTAGACCAATCCAGAATTCCCAAAACGAATTTTCGCTCTCATTTAAAACTTTCAAAGCAATGTTGCCTCTCAAAAATAAATTGAGAAGAGTAGGCTGAAGCACATACCACAGGCTTGACCAACTCCTCTATGATTTCTTGATTTGTAGTTGATATATTGAAATATTTTGTCTTTAGTACATTTTGATTGGGTATGAAAAATGCTAATGAGCTTATGTAAGTGATTGAATGTTTGAGTATGTTTGTGTTAGGAAAGCCTTCCTAATTTTGTATAACGGCTTCCTAAATTTGAGTTGTTGTTTAAATGGTACACAAAAGTTTACATTTTATACGTGTTAGGAAAACCTTCATAAATGATCTGATGTTTAACTGTTTACAAGGTTTCTTAAAGATTCAGGAAGACCTTCCTAAACGATTACAAATCCTATACGTTTAAGAAAACCTTTCTAAATTTTTATAAAGTGTTTTTAATTTTTAAAAAACCTTTATATAGCTTACTAAAATTTGTATAAATGCATTTTTGAATGATTTATGAATGTTTTTTAAAAGTTTAACCATGTAAAAAAAATTCTTAATATTTTAGAAAGATATTTAAAATGTTTTGGAATGCCTTCCTAAATAGTATGAAAATCTTACTAAAATAAATTATGATGACTTTGTCAAACGAAAAGGCGTCCTGAAATTCATACAAGGTTCCTTTTACTTTTTTGAGTAACCTAAACAGTTAATCACAAAATTTAATAGAACATGAAAACAACAGATTCAATATGCGTTTTTGTATATTTTTGTCACTACTCAAGCCATGAAAGTCTAGGCTACTGTGTGGAATGAAGCAGAACAAAAACCCAAATCCAGCAAATCATCTCTACTCGCAAAATGAAAGAAAACATGCATGTGAAAGGTGTTCTTTAAGCATCATGAGTAAATGAACAGAACAATCCAAAATAAAGATCAATGTGAAGACCAATGATCAATATCATTTCTATTTCACTTGATATCTCACTCATGATTATTACAGATCAAGTAAACCAATACCTCCATCGAAAACAACAGATTCAATATGCATTTATACATAACTCAACAGTTCTGATTAGCTATTCATCTCCAGCTATTGACGAAACACCACCATAATAAAAAGCAGTTTGACCAGTTTCATATGCATTTCTCAAAAATTCAACATCTCTGATTATCTACCAATCTCTATCTTCATCTCTTAATCAAGAGATAACCAACAGACTCTACACAAGAGATAAGCAACAGATTCTACAACAAAGGAATTTTGGCCATCAAACGAAATCAAAATTTCAAGACGATAGAGAAAGGAAAAGTAAAGAAAAGAGAAATCGTTTTCTCTGTATCTATCATGAATCAATACCACAAATCTTAATAGGAGCCTCGAGTTCCAGAAGATTTGGCTGACTCAGAAAGATCTGCTTAGCCGTCGAACAGAGATGTTTAATCTCCGCCTCCGTCAACTGCACCTGCTTCGTCGTCTTCTCGTTCTTCGCCCCTAATAACCTCTTTATGACATCATCCACCACACTATCTTCCATCAAACTCAAACACTGAAAACCTCACACCATCGATGGACAAAAACCCTCGAATTCGAAATCACCGGATGAGATAAGAATTTCTGTTTCCGACCCCGTCTCCGATCAAAATCGGAAGAGTACTAAACGCGTGTTTGTATTCTAATTAAACATGGGCTTTTTCGTCAATGACTAAATGAAAAATGTTATGAGTGGGAAGTTTGTAGAGTGTGTGTTATTTTTGTCCCAAAAACTTGTTTTCCTGGTAAATACGAGAATTGTCCATGCTAAAATTATATTGTTTTTTTATGTGGGAGCTCTAAAATTAGAAACCAACGGCTTGGGTTGGTTAATTAGTTTTGTTTTTGTTTTGCTGTCGGTATTCGAATTTCTGGTTTTGAGTTCTCTAAACTTTCGGGTGGTTAGCTAGACCAGCTGAAATCATTAGTTGGTTTAGTTTTTGTTAAAGCTGCAGTTGTAGATTAATTAGTTTGATTTGATTTTTAGGTGTGCCTTATTTGTTGTTAAAATTTGGAATAAAGTGATTTTGCAGTTAAAATTTGTTGACATCATAATATTATTTCTAACTGAAATAAATATTTTTGCACTTAATAAAAATGATTTAAACATGACCAAAACCACTCTTAAACCGGTTAAAGAGGTTAAAATACATAAAGAAAAAAGGTAAATATTAGAGTAAACATGTGAGATATATAATAATATAATACTATATATTATTCATCCATATAACCTCATCATAAAATTAAGAACAACAAAATAAAGAGATATAAGATTAAGTGTTACAATTATAAACTACACATATCAATTTTTATGTGTTTATGTTTTTTTTTTTTTAAATATAGGTGACGCATAGACATGCCACGTGACAGCATTTCAAAATTTACTCTATAAAAAAAACTTACTATATTAGAATATATAATACTATATATTTCAATAGGATTTCAAATCTTTCGCACTAATGAGACTATTTTTTGAAGCGAACACCGTGTGTTTGGAATAACCAGCGTAGTAGGATGGTAGCTCTGTGATTATAGGGGCCATAGAGCTTGTGCTGTTGCAACATTAGCATGGTCAAGACAATTACCATGGCTACTTGGCGTAAACGTTCTTCTTCAATATGAAATCTCCACAGGATTCACCTTTTGACTTAGGAATTATATAATATTTGCTGAGGATTTAGGGTTATTATTTGAAAGAGAAGCAAATACTTTTAGGGTTATCTTCATCCTTGTCAATATATCCAATTGCGTCTTTTTCTATATCATACGCAAAAAGTTTTTATTTAACCTCAATAACAATATTAGTAAATATATGAAAAGCAAAGACTTTGATTATGTCTAGCCTTCTCTTATTCAATTATTTGATGGAGGTATTAATAAAATATTCGATTGTAATAACTATATGTTTCATGAACCAACATTGTTATGGCTGATTTAATACTACGTTTGGTGATTTGTGTTTATGGGGGTAATTAATTGAGTTTGAGACCGTTTTAAAAGTAAAAGGAAAAAAAAAAGATAAGAAAGGATGAAGAACTCAAACGCAATAAAATGAAATAATTGAGTACATAATTTGCAACTATTAACGAAGACTTTAAAATAAATACAATAATGATTTGTTGAGCACGATTCTAGAAAATCTTTCTTCAGTATAGTGTTCATGCATCTTCTTCAAATATTATGTTTCTTCATCTAAGTTAACTAATCTTGATCCATCCAATTGGAAGCATCTTCATCCAATTCTAAACAAGATTCATGTGAGCATGCAGGAGCGGATATTGATGGTGGACGTTGTTGATCCTTGGTGTTGATCATGTTGAGAACTGCTTCTAATCCCTTTGCCGCGTATTTGTCCATGAGATCTCCAATCCAATCTTCTTCTACTTCCTCCATGGCTTCTTCACCTTGTTCATTCTTCTCCATCGTGATGGTTTCTCTTGGTGGGGTGAGTCCCGGAGGAGGAACCACCGGATTATCCTCTTTCAAGGGTTCTTTTCCGGCGGCAAAACGGAGACGTTGCAAACCATCGAGCATTGCCAACATTGAATAGGAATCGATGTGTGCCATTGTATATTATTACGTTTATTCTACAGAATTGAATAAGTATTATTAGTGTTGAGATTTGTGGGATTTGTGATGCGTATTTATATTAGTTCGTGTTTTTTGTTTTCCTTCTCCCAATAGGAATTAATTTTATCTCGCAACGTTGCTCAAGTTTCTTTTTTCCTTTTTTTTTTCTCGTTTTGAATCGTTTATTGTTTAAAATAAATAAATAAATCTATTGCTTTGAATCTCAATAATAAAGATTCGAGTAATTTAAAATAATTTTCACTTGAAAAAAATACTTGGTCGACAATTTTCTAAAACGTCTAAAAAGAAAAATTAGTGTTATCTTAAACTAGTTAAATACAATTAGACAAATATAAGCGAACATATGTGCTTCACTTCTCAGCAATGGCAGAGAGTCGATGGTTTCTCTTCTTCCTCCTCCTCAAGCATTCCATTACCATTACTAAAAAACATTGGCAAAAACATCTGATCAACTTCACAAGCAGACTTATCACCAGAGAGAAACACATTAGCTCTTCCATTAAGCACAATCCAGCTACATCCTGGTGTCTTCTTCACACCTTTAAACCCCATCTCTTTCCTCATCTCCTTCTCCATCTCACGCTTCCCTAAACCCGCATACACGTTGCAAAGCGCCACGTGTCCCGGCGCATTAACCGGATCCAGCTCTAGCAACCGCGTCGCAGCCCTTTCCGCTACGCCTCCCGCATCTCCATCTCTCCAATTCAGCCCACATAAGCCTAGCAACGCACCGTAGACCGTATGGTCTGGAGTAAAAGGCAGAGCTGAGATAAACTCCTCTGCTTCTTTTAGTTTCCCTGCTCGGCCTAAAAGGTCTATCATCGAGATGTAATGCTCGATCCCGGGTTGGATCGAATACGTCTCCTTCATCGCTTTGAACAGATCTAAGCCTTGTGTGATGAGACCAGAGTGGCTACAACCTGAGAGGACTGCAAGAAACGTAACAGAGTTTGGTTTCATCTCTGAATCAAGCATCTCTTTGAAGAGCTTCAAAGCTTTATCCGCTAAGCCGTGATGAGATAACCCCATGATCATGGAGTTCCAAGAAACTGTATCTCTCCTGACCATCTTTGAGAAAATTTGGTAAGCATCGTCTATGGCTCCGCATTTCGAGTACATCGAGACAAGAGAGTTTTGAAGGATGAGATCAGGGTCATAGCAAGCCGTCGTCTTTGCGATCAAACAGTGTAAATGCTTCCCTTGATCGAGATTCGAAGTGGCGCCAGCGGAGCTAAGAAGAACAGAGTAAGTCGAGCTCAACGGCTTTAGACCATGTCTCACCATATCTGACAATAGAGACGCAGCTTCTGCGAAAAGCTCGTTTCTTACTAGACCTGAGATCATCACCGTCCATGTGACCCCGTCCTTATCGTGAAGCTTCTGAAACAGATCAAAGGCTCTCGATACATCTCCCACCTCTAGATACCCTTCCATCATCGATGTCCAAGATACTTTGTCCTGTAAGCTCTCGACTTTCTTGAACAGAGTCTCAGCTCGCTCCAAATCTCCTGTTTTCAGATAACCGTTGATCATAATGTTACAAGACTGCAAATCAAAGCCTTCATCGAGCAGAGACTGCGCTGAATCGATCAAACCAGATGATGCATACATATGAACAAGACTTCTCCCCAACCTTCCATCATGATCCACGCTTTCCCAACCGTTAGATACAACTTGTGCGTGCAATTGCTCGCCAAGACGGCGAAATCCAACACCAAGACCACCACAAGCATAGGCAAGAGAGATGAGAGTCTCACCATTCGGTGATACCGCATCAAGATCCTTCTTCATTTCAAGAAATAGCAGCAACGCTTCTCTATAGAACTCGTTCCAAGCAAACCCACTGATCATCGCGGTCCAAGAAACGACATTTCTCTCAGGCATTTCACAGAACAATCTGTAACCTTCGTCGACATCTCCGTTTCTGCAATAACCATACACCATGCTCGTCCAAGTAACCACATTTCTCTCACTCATACTCTCAAACAAGACTCTCGCTTCTTCCATCCCATCGTTCTCAATATACCCTTTGATCATAGCGTTCCACGACACGATATCTCGGCTAGGCATAGCATCAAACACCTGTTTCGCCTTCTCCATGTCCCCATTCCCAATCAGACCCGTGACCAACGTGTTCCACGAAACCACGTTTCTCTCAGGCATTTCATCGAACAACTCGACCGCATCTTCGCTCTTGCCATCTTCACACAGCGCAGTGAGCATCAAAGTCCACGAAACAACGTTCTTCGGCATTTCTCGGAACAACGTCCAAGCCTCGTTCAGTCTCCTGCGTTTGACATAACCCGTCAACATCGCGTTGCAAGTGACGATGTTCCTCTCCGGCATAACGTCAAACAGAGCCCTTGCTTCGTCCAAGTATCCAGCTTTCGTGTACTTCGTGAGAAGCGAAGTCCAGTAGACGACACGGCTATTGCTTCCTCTCTGAGGGATTCTGTCGAGCAAGTGGCGTGCGTGTACGAGACCTCCTTCAGATAAACATCGAAGGATAAGAGCTTCTTCATTAGAGAAACCTCGACGATTGCTTCCGTGATTCGATCTCGCATTTCCAAAGAATCGACGACAAGGGATTGACGAATTGAGAGATTGTTTCGATAGAAAGCAATAAACTTTCTTGACGACACAGAGAGCTCGCATTCAAACAATTTCAACTTTCTTAATCTCTTTCAGTTTCTCTCCATCTCAAACAAAATACACTCTAACAAAATGATTACAAACCTAATTTAGTATATTCATTCCATTGACACAAATTATAAAAGTAAACTACAGCACCCGCGCGTGAGCGCGGACAAAGTACTTTTGTAAAAATCACAAAAATTTGTAAAAATTGTGGAATCGGGTCTGAAATTTTTATTGTTGTCTTTTATAGTTTTAATAGTGGAATATCAATAACGTAACCAACTATAATACAAAACCTAATAAACAGATTATAAGTTCTTAAATAAAATTGTGATCAAGTGATCAAAATATAGAGTATATATTCTTTACCATAATTATCGGTTGCCTAAAAACGGTTAAGAAATATTAGGCATATAAATATTATACAAATATTTAAGTTTTTAATATCTCAAACAATCAAAAATTTAAACATAATATAGTAACAATCTGAATTATAATCAACATTACGATAAGATTATTTAATAAATAAAACTGGAATATAAAAAAGTCAAACGATCATAACATACGATATTGTTCTTAAAAACAGAAATGTAAATAGTTCAACAAAGCAGGATATTAAGTGCTGAAAATATTCCCAAAGTGATAAGGTTATGAAAAAATAATAACTTAAGAGATAAAGTTTTAAACATATGTGTTCTTCTGATTCCACTCTGGATTCCCTCACTGACCACCATTCATAAACCTGGAATATTATTGTAAAATATAAACATGTTTAGTTATTTTACAAAATGATAACATAATGCATGTTGAATTTTATCAAAACATATACTCACTCAGACTTAAACTCTTCAACACGAGGATCAACTGGGTCATACATGAAATCCGAGCAACCATCTATGTTTCGAAGAACAATAGAGCCTTCGTCTTCTCCTACAAAAATAATAACATAGATATTACTCACTACAAACATTCAAGCTATATACTGAAAGTTTTAAGTCCAAACGAATTTTTTAATAATGATAAAATATTACCTTGACCGTCAGTAGCTTTCCATAAACGAAGAACACATACAACTGGCTTGTTTAGAACCCAAATGTATCCATCACGAATATCCCTAGCAAGCTTACCACGGGCAATACAGACAATAACAAAGTCTCTCCTGAAGGTATATAGCAGAAAATATCAAAAATATTAAACAAAAAAAATATTTTACGTAAAGTAAGATTTGTAGATAAGTACCTAGAGTCCATAAGTTCGAAACGAACAGAAGCAAGATCTTCTTCGTAATGATCGTTGGACACATCGCGAAACTCTCCCATAACTATCACAGATCCCATTACATCTAATATGTAAAAAGTTTAAGTTTCAAATTATTTGTTTAAAATATATGGTTTAACTAATTGTAACAAATAGTTATATTTTACAAATTTAAATAAAGAAACTTACTGATTAGAAAATCATGATCAAAGGACCGCGTAGCGATATTGATAAAATTTGCACAGTTGAGAAAGAGATCGTTCGATCTAGGCCTAGCAGGTCTCACAACAGTCAACGAACAAAACTCAATCCGATACTCATTAGAAGTAGTTCGAAGAGATCCAGATGCTTCGAGTAATTTTAATCCCCAGATTTCCACCCAATCACCTTCTCTCAGACTAAGTTCATAAACATTCAGTAAATCCGATCTTACGGTGGCAGATATTTGCATGCCCTTATCGAGGAATAAAAAAAAATAAAAAATATAACTCAAAACCATCTCAAAAGAATATCAACTCTTAAGGAGACATAAAAATAATACTAACCTTATCGTCACACAAAACCATCTCGATATCATTACCAGCAAACGTAGCCATCTTCCATAACTTTTGAATCTTCACAACGATTCTCCAGCCAAGCTTTGAGGTATCAAGTTTCTCGAGGCAATCTAGGTCAGCCATATTGATAAAGTGAATGGCCTCTTCTGTTCCTTTATTTTTTCTGTTGTGGTTACTAATGTGAAAATAAAATTAAGATGGGTTTAAATAAACCGAAATAAAAGTCGAACAAAGAGTTGGTTAGAATTAAATAACAATCACATCAAATCTTTTGTTTAAACTCACATGATTACCTATATTCACGCGTAGTGGTAATAAATTTTATAACATCGTAAAAATCAATTACCATTTTCGGAGTTTTATTTTAAAAATGTATAAATGGTATACTTAAATGCGACCTAACCATATCTATGCCTTGCATAAAAATTTAATATGGTTTCCAATTGACAGTATTCCCCTTTGGAAATTGTCAAGGAATAAGAAACTAAATCTTTGTATTTTACAATTCCGTAAAAACCAATTACAATTCTTACTGTAAACTTGACTTTCTCAATATCCGTGAGTTCTTCCATAAAAAGTAAAATCATAAAATTTTAAAAAACTTGTGGAATGGGATCTTGGCATTTTTTTTTTGTGTTTTATAGTTTTAATGCTGAAATGTCAAAGTATATTAAAAAAGAGAAAAACTTCTATACATGGTGAATACAAAAAAAATGGAAAGAAGTTTTATATATTTAAAAAAAAAACAGAACTTTCAATCCTCTCTTTGATGAGCTTCTATATTTTCCTGCTTGTTGAGCTTTTGGAAAATCTCTTTGAACACAACGTTTATAGTTTCCTTTTGTGGCTTCCCTTCTTTGTCAACGATTAAAACTTTCAATCCTCTCTTCAATGTAACTCTAGAAATAGCGACATAGAGTTGACCGTGTGAAAACACAGGCCTAGGTAAAAATAGACCAACCTGAGATAGTGATTGACCTTGACTCTTGTTGATTGTCATCGCAAAAGCAACAGAAAGTGGTAACTGTCTTCTACGCATCTTGAAAGGTAGTCGAAGATTTGATGGTGTTATCAACAATCTAGGTATTAAAACTTTAACTCCAACCTTTTCACCGGTTATAACTTTAGCCTCCACCATTAAATTTGCCATCTGAGTAATTTGAAGTCTAGTACCATTCATTAACCCTCCCATGGGGTCAATGTTCCTTAACAACATAACTGGACAACCAATCTTTAGTCTTAAACTATGGTTGGGTAATCCAGATGCCTTGATTTGGTTTAAAAATGCAGGTCCTAGAGCTTCATCATTAACTGAGCTGCGATCGGCAGGATCAATAGAATCAGCACTAAGGTAAATCCTTTCCTCTCCTGTTATATTTAAAAAATTGAGTAAGAAACAGATATTCATTGAAATTACTAAAACTTGAAGAATAGACGAAATTTAACCAAAGAACATACCTTTTAGTTTATCCAGCATATGATCATTAATCCTATTGACATCATCATTCGTAGGACATAGAATAGCTCTTTCCTGGAAAAACTTAGGATCATTACCGTCTTGTAAGGAAGATGTATCTCCATATACTTCTTTGCTGATAGCTTCAATTGGTTCGTCTGAGTCAGTAATAAGAAATTCTTCTGGAATTTCTATTAAAGCCTCACCATCATTTGGTTCAGCAATCTTACCATCTCCAACGGCCAATATCCAATTAGAAAAATTTTCAAGCTCCTTTGCCTCCTTTGCAGACAGATTGTTGGAAAGAAGTCGCATGTTCTTGGTGAGTTTCAACACTTTGCAGTTATCCCAAATATAGGATTCATTTAGTGAAGCCATAACTATCTCAGCTCTAGATGCTCTAGGTATTACAGGGAGTACCTGTCTAAAGTCACCTCCAAAAACAACAACTTTCCCAGCAAACAGCTTTTTAGATTTATTCCCAAAGAGATCTTTTAGGCTACGATCTAAAGACTCAAAACAGTGCATGCTCATCATAGGTGCTTCGTCCCAAATGATTAGATCTGCCTTCTTCACTAACTCAGTTAGATCTGTTCCATGTGTCATATGACATGTTGAAAAATCATCAGGGTTTATAGGTATTTCAAATCTACTGTGAGCTGTTCTACCACCAGGTAACAAAAGAGACGCGATACCACTGGATGCAACATTAAGAACAGTATCACCTCTATATCGGATTGCGGCAGAAAGAATTCTCCAAAGAAATGTCTTCCCAGTACCACCAAAACCATAAACGAAGAAAACTCCACCTTCTTTCCGTAACACAGCTCCAATTATCTCATCATAAACATTCTTTTGCTCTTCGGTAAGCTTTTTAATGTCTTCATCATGGCTTGCTTTCAATTCTTCCCGATTATAATTCGTCTCATCAAAAATCAAAACATTGCCAACATAACCATCATCTCTAAAGTCCTTCGGCATATTATTGTAAAAAGATAATGAACTACCATTACTTTTCATTATCTTCTCAATCTCCTGAAGAGCATATTTCTTTTTATCTTCATCACTTAAGCATAAGCCTGTCAGACACAAAATAGAAATCAAATGTCTATAAAGTACATTGTATACTATATAGAATTTTAATTAAAAACCAAAATACTTATATGTAAAACCGAACTTGGCCTATCTAAATATCATCTTCGATTATATTCAATGTTTTCCGAGAGAATTTCCCAAGTATGATCCCAAACAACCTCTGGATTAGTTAAACTATCTGACATAAGCATGACAACGAAAAGCTGGCGAAGAAAGCTTGGGGAACTGGCAAAACTTCTCCTAACTAAATCATCAATATACTCCTGGTCAGATTCTAACAAACCCCTGGCATAACACGCCTCTCTGTAGCCAGGATACAGAACTCCTTGGTATGTTTTAATGTCATCAAAACTGGTAGGACCAGTTACAACATTAAGGAGAATACGCAAATAGTAAACATCTTCAATCTTCCGGGGAGCATAATTTATTCTCCCAAAACTGAATCCTTTTTGCCTCAACTTGAACTTCTTCAGCTTCTTATCTTAAGTATAATAATTAGGGATTTGCACATAAAGTTTAGTTTTAGCAAATGCATCAACTAAATTCAAATCAAACCAAGCTAAGAAAATCGTATTCTCTATGAGCTTGCGACCTACCACCTTATGAACTTTATCCTTTTTACAGAAAACAATGTTCTGTTTCCCAGGAAGATGGAAAGTCAGCTTCTCCACTGATGTTGATCGATAATGAATAGGATATTTAAAAAGTCTCCATGTAGCCTCACAAGCAGAAACATATCTGAAAAAGCCAAAAAGACAATATTAGATGAGCAAACAAAATTAGAAACTAAATGGCGACTAATGTTAGAAATATTATAATTAACAACCTGCAGTCAAAATAGTCTTTAATTTCATTAGTATTTGATGGAAGATTTCCTTCTACGCCTTTCTGTTGCGGTTCAACAACAATAGCTACACGATCCTGACATTTTGTAATATACTTAAATAAATACTTAATAGAACCAGCTTGGTTGCACCATTCCACATTAATATGTGCTCCGTACCGAATAGATAGTTTCCTGTTGTAGGGTATCACATATCTATTGTCACACTTGAAACCATTCTTCTCAACAAATCTCTGTGATTGTTCACGTCTTCATATACTGGAAAACCTTCTTTATTAATAAAAGTTCTCTCTGTATAGTCCTTTGGGTATAACTTTGAACATTTTCCATTCTCCATACATGGTGAGTTCATATTAGCAGCGCCGCAAGGACCATGAATCATCATGTCCTTCACTACCTCGTACAGCTCAGGATCTTCTTTTTTTGTCTGGAACTTCCGCAGAAATGATATTGTCTATGTCTTGAGTTGTAGGCAATTTTGATGAAGCTTCCATGAAAAGCAAAATGTGAGCATGTGGTAGACCTCTTTTCTGAAACTCAATTGTGTACATTGTTGCATGTTAAATAAAGTAATAACATTGTTAATCCCAAATAAGTAAAACAAAATATACGAAATAAAAATATTGAAAAGTTTGTAACATACATGAAACAGTTTTGCCAAGAAGATGCTTCTTCGTTAAATCAATCATCAAAGAATCGAGTTTCATTTTAAAAATCTGGCATATAATATCTGGTCTATCTTCGGATTTTAAGTTGCGATCCTGAAGATACCTAGTGATCTCTGGCCACTTCGGGTTGCAGGTAAACGTGATGAAAAGATCTGGAAATCCGAAATGCTTACATATAGCCATGGCGTCAAGGTAGTTATTCTTCATGTATCTAGGACTACCAACAAAAGAAGCTGGTAACAAAAACTGATTTCCTTGTTCGTTCAAATCAGTTTTACCAGCATTTTCTGACTCTTTGATAGAGTCATAAGAATCAGAACGTAAAGATTTCTGATTCTTCCATAGATATCGTAGCCGATTAGATTCTACCATTGTAAATGCGTCTACCACAAACTGTTGGAACAGTCGCCTAGAATATAGAATAGTTTGTCCCTCATTCTTTCTTTCCTGAAGACGAAATGCAAAGAATTGTCTCATAGATATAGAACCCTTCTTGGCCTTCTTTGTCTTCTCCGTGTCTCCTTTTTTTTATTTCAATTCTAAAACCATCCTCACCATATGGAAATAAAAGAGGATATTGAAATGCAAGATATGAAGGATGAATTTCAGTAATCCTTCTAAGGCATCCAGTTTTCATTTGAAGAATAATATCACGCTTATCCATTCCTAATTGAAAATCACCTGGAATGAGTGCAGCAACTTCAGATGCCGTTGGAATATTATATGTCCTTCCATCAGACGGACGATCGCTAACTATCCTCATTTGAAATGTTTTCTCTGGATTAGTATCAAATCTTTCTCGGGCTGTTCTGAACTTTTGAACATATGGATTCACAGCATCTAACATTTTAACGATGGCTTCAATCATTTCCTTCTTCAAAGTCTCATTCTTCTTTCGAATTCTTTCTTCATCAGATTTGCTGCAGTTGAAAGTATGCATTAAAATAGTGTTTAACTAATTTGTGTTAGAATTAAAATATTAAAAATCCAAAAGTATACCTCAAAGCTTTTACTCTGTTTTCTACCTCATTCTCCGTGTCAACAATATACAGCTGGGAGAATTTTGGATCATTCCCATCATCTGGTGTTAATCCCCCAATAAGATGATAGTTCTCACCGTGTAGCTGGAACATTTGTGGCCCCTTGCCTTTCAAAATAGACCGGATAACTTTTCCACCAAGGGAAGTAAATGAGAAAACCATATTCGTTCCCCTAATATTTTTTTGGAAATGCTTACTCAATGTATCAATTCCAGTAAGTAGTTTCTTCAACAAATCTGGAGGATCCTTCATTAAGGGCAATATGATTTGACCTTGTAAACAACATAGAGTAAATGTAGGATTACGTGCAGCCTTGTTCCTATTTATACGTTCATTGTACCACATAATAGCCCCACAGTGTTTACATGTGTACGTAGGATCACCTTCATCAATGTAAACTGTTGAAGTAGTTTATGTGTTAGTACAGATAAATATTAGATATATACATATAAATATTAAAGAATGGATTACTTACAATCAAGAATCCCCTGCGTTGTCTTTGAAACTTTTTTGACTTTTGGAGCTTTTATGTCAGAAAATGACTTTTTAAACATCTCGGCCATTGATAGAATTCTTGCGTTTTGCTCTCTTGTTTCTGTCAACTTGCTTTCTGGAGTATTTGTTCCTCTGAACTTACTTTGTGGAGTATTTGTTTCATCTTGTTCGGATTCAGAATTTTCTTGGCTGCTAACGTCATATTCTTATTCCTCTGGAAATAATATAAGATTTTCACAATAAAATATTTTGGGGGTTGTAATTAATAAAACTAAGAATACCTTCAGAATCATGATCAACAAACTCAGTAAAACATTCTTCATCTGATTGCAGCTCGAGTGGATCTTGAATGGTGTCTACATACTGGTAGATATAAAATCGGTCCTAATTCTTGATGAACTTGTCGGGAGGTTTGTAATATCTTTAAGAACCACATTAGCTTTCCTCCTTACTTCTCTAGAATTTCTTATTTGGTTAGTTGTTAATCCGGATAAAATGCTTTAATTGGCTACAAAGAAAAACAATATACATATTAAAAAAATCTAAAAGATGGGTAAAAGAATGTGGGATTAAGTAGTTACACTTGGTCAAATTACATGACTTCCCAGCAGTCAGACGTTTCTTATTAGCAGCTCGAGGTTCATAGCAATTCTCTTTGTCTGCCCCTGAATATATAAGGACCAATGTTTTAATGGAATAAATATAATCATATTATGCTCTAGATAAGTATTTAAACAATTGATCTCTGCAGACTTATATGATTCAATGATAAGGATAAATTTAGAAAATATTCTATTTATTAAATAGACCCTTACGAAACTGTGTCTTCCTTTTGTTTGTAGATGCTTTTGATGCTTCAACTCTGCTTCGAAATAGTGGTTTAGCAGTGCTACCACCAGTTCTTTTGGTAAGGTCTTAAAAAATTCTATGAAAAATAGAAGTAAGTAGCACATGGTTGCGGTCAGTGGCGGATGAAATAGAAATGTTTTCTTTTTCAATGGGATTTCTCATTTTAGACCCTGTTTGTCTTCCGATTGCATTTTAAAAACTCTGAAGAAGACGAACATGAGTTCGTTTTTCTATGAAGAGCATAAAAAAATCCCATTAAAATTTTCCTATATTTTGGGTGTCGAATTTGTGAAAATAATAGGAAGATTTAGTAGATTTTGTGAAAGATTTTGATAACTAAAAAGTTTAAGATCTTTATCAACAAATGAAGTTATCAAATATATTACCTTCCATCTTTTAAATGATGTCTGATATAATTTGCCTAGCCATATTTCTTTTGATATTACGAATTGATATGATTATCCTAAGTTGGTTGTTTGTACATATTAATTAATCAGACATGCTATAACTTATAAAATCTTTGTTTTAAATTGTTTACACTCAGGGCTCATTGTAACTTTGGAACGGGCCTAGTCTCATATCCATAAATTTTGTTCCGTTTCAGAAGTGAGTATTGGAAATGCATATTTTTTAAATACGAAAACAAAACAAAGGACTATACAAATATAACCCACGGCTATATAGGCAAGAAATATATAAATAAGCAGAATTTAAATTAAATATTTATTTTTTGGAACAGTGGAGAAAAGTACTTAAAAAACACAAAAAAGGGTAGAGCCGGTCCAAATCAGTGACAATAATGAGCCACACCACCAAAACTTAGGAATCTGCTGGAGGTTCATCGTCATCGTCTGTTGAAAAATATCCGCCATAAAGTGTATCATGGACCAGCCTGCAAATGAGATGTCTGAATGTTTAAACCTTTTAAATAATAGTCCTAACATCGATATACACTATTATAATAACACCTACATTATGTCTCTGTACTGATCAACTTCTGGCAAATCCGGATTAAATGCAAACGTAGAAGCATCTCCTACATTCTTAACTTGCCAGGTGCCTTATAGAACATGATAAATAGAATTTTGGACCGTTATTTTTTCTTTTATTTGCCTTTAGTCAAAAAACAAAATAAAAAATTATTTTAAAACTACCATTCAAATTGAAGACATTTCAGCCAGTCAATACACATACATTTCCAGGCCCATTATATGGGATAGCTTTTGTTGCGAACTCACGTGCCATTGGTCCATAAACACAGCATTCAAGTTCTTCACCCCTATATATAATATTAAAAACATGTGAAAGTACAAAATTTCCGAATAAACTATCCCACCAAAATCTTTGAGATAAAAAAATCAAACTTACTTGATGTCTTGTAATAAAAAATCAACTTTTATGAAACCACTTCCTTGTGGCGGAACAGTAACTTCTTCAACGTCCCCAACAAATTGAAGATATCCGATGAGGCCTAAATTTTGTAAAATAAAACATCAAAAGATTTCGGAATTTTCCAAAAAATATGACATGCACCAAACGTATAAAAATATGGGTTGTATAGAAAAACTTACCGACGTCGAGAACTGCATCGACAATCCCAGTTTTAATATTAGTAAAACTGGCAAATTCCCGGGCAGGAGGCTGATTAGCAGGAACATTGGACATTTTAAAAAAAAAATTGAAAGGGTTGATGATTTTTTTCAAAAAAGTTACTGAAGTTTTTCGGCCGTAAAAAAAAAAGGGTTTTCAACAATTTATAGAAGGGCCTAGGGTTGTGTTCAATACCTCTCATTAATTGAACGGGTTCGATTTAATTTGTCACGGATAACTGTCAAATAGATTTGACATTTACCAAGTTACGCTTTAAAGTCGTAACTCTTCAGTGCTTTTAATTTTTTACTAATAAATATATGACAACCTATTTGACAACTCTTTAAAGACTTGGCAGGTTCTGTGAAGAAAAACGCACAATATTTATAAGATATTTACGTTCCCTAAGCCTTTTATGTCGATGTGATAGATTTGTATTAATTGAGCAAATATTTATTTTTGGCTCAGCCTGGTGAAAATGTTATTTTATATTTAGAAAATGGTAAAGTAATAAAATACGTGCCCTAAATTCGTGCCCTAAAAAAACTTGTAGTACTCCATTGTCAAATAAAGTATAATAATCGAAAAATTAGAAAGCAACACACCAGTATTAAACTGGTAAATCAACAAAAAAATTAAATTAAACATGAATCAATATGGTCCATCATTCATTCTTCTCTTTTTTTCTGGAAACTTGACATTTTCAATATCTGTGAGTTGTTCCATTTTGATTGACCTTGTGCAGACCTTCTTCGAAGTAGATGTTAAGTCCTCTAACTCCTCCACAGAATCCGAAGAGCGCTTTGTAGAAGGTGTATTCATTAAATCTTTAGAGTCTTGGCCTGTTGAATCAATAAGAGAAACCTGCAATAACAAAAAGAAAAAAACATATTTATAATTTTAAAACTAAAAATTTGAACAACTTATATTATAAAAAAAAACCACTAATTTATTTCTTACCTCTTCACCAGAGAGAAACGATGAAACATTAGTGATTTGGCTGCCTGGATCGAGTACAGTTTCTTTCTTAATTAGGTTTTCACCTAGGTTAACCCTTGAACACTTGTATATCTCTGCTCCATAGAACATGTTTTCCTTCTCAATACAAACCTCAAACTGATAAGTTTTTCCAACCAAAGCATAGATAGCTTCTGGCAAATCAGTAGGATCTTCAATCTGCTTGGATAAAATTAAAATCGTGACTCAATAATATAATAGGACAATTTTATTCATAAAATATCGAAGCAAAATAAGAAGTGTGAATGCTACCTCATCAAACGAACCATTAAGAAGCTGAGACGCAGATACTCCTACAATTGCTTGTGCAACAGTATCCAGCAACATTACTTTCGAAGTTTCATTGTGGCCTGACACCAAAAGATGCAGCTTAAACCTTTGAACATGTAAGTGAACATAACAAATGGTTAGACTCTCGAATGTAATAACAGCAATAATATAAGACGAAGTAATATTATATAAAATACCTTGTTTGCTAAATTGAGAAAGAAGAATTATAACCATACGTTTGATCATGAAGAATTTAGACGAAGTAATATTATAGTTTTGTTATATACCTTGGCTCGATGTGTTCTACTGTTTTCTCACAGGCAGAACAGTAGAAAGTTGGTTTTGCATAGGTCTTTTTGGAATTGGATAATGCATTGTTCGAGTTTTTTCTGGCACTTGCCACATCCAAAATAATACCAAGAATAGTCGGTATCATTAGCATATATGGTACACACGACTTTGCATTTCTCAATCTACATATTTGTAAGAAGATATCAGGCTTTGCATATAATATAGGTATCACATTAATTTGAATCTTTAGGCTGAATTGACCATAAAACTTACGTCAAGTGCGGACCTCACATCTTGCAAGGTTCTAGTGGGAAGAAAATGCCAATCAATATCGTTGTTCCTAGGTATGAAGACCACTTCTGTAGGATCAAGGATAGTCAGAGCACGTTCATCTTCCGGTAAGCTGATTTGAGATTTTATATCAAATTAGTTACTAATTATTAACTAAATAAAGCAATTATTAAGTTAAGTTAAATGTTACTAACTTCTTCTTAAACTCATCAACTTCAGGAAGCTTCGCGTTAATCAGCAATTTCGAGGATTCAAATGCATTCGTGATCTGAAGTTCTCCTGAAAAAATATAATAGATATTTAACTAATCTTTTTATAGATTAGTTATTCGTTTTCGACCTAAGTATACATGAAGAATTAAAAACCCTCGTACCTTTGTAGAAGTTGACTTTTGCAAACCTTAGTACGCAAATAACCATCTCACCCTTACCGTCATCACACGCAGTCCGTATTTGTTCAGCAAATCTATTCCACAAACAACAGGGCAACCTCTCATCGTTGTACCAAAAGTCAGGAAAAATTAAAACACGATAACCTCCAATATTCGAGTACGTTATCTTAGGTAAAAAATCAGCTTAAAAACTTACTGAGAATCGCGAAGTTGAAACTCAACTTTTTTCCTGTCTTTGCCAGCAACCTGAACAGTTTGAATTTCACCCATATCGACGACTTGACCAATAACATCTACAAAATTTAATAGATCTCGTTACTGTTAGATAAGATTTTGAGTTTGTATATGTTAAAGAAGAAATATAAATAGCAAGAGAGACGCATATAAGTTACCAATCAAAAAATGACGATTGAGAGTAGGCTGTAAAATTTGATCGAAACTGGTCAATGATAAAAACAAATCATCTGATTTTTTCAAAGACCGTGTAATAGCGGTCGAGGACGTGAAACTCATTTTGTACACATGATTTGTAGTCCTGTATTGTCCAGACGTTGGAGCTAATGAGAAATTCTCGATAAATTTCCAGGATCCAACAGGAAGGTGCTTCTCAAGCTTCGCAATGAAGGATTTTTTGCATGTAGCATGAATTTTGTCACCCTAATGTCAAAACAATACTGAAAAAGTCAGCTTTGGGATTAAAATACGCATATAAAAGTATTAATTATACACGGATCGGATTTGAACTCACTTTTTCATCCGCTAATATCAGCTCGAATGACTCTCCAGATTGGGGGATGTATTGTTTCCAAGAATGCAAAACTTTGACCTCAACTCGCCAGCTTGATTTGAAAGGTTTCAAATCAGCCAGGGGCGACAATAGTTTAGATGACATTCTCCTAGTAGAATAAAAAAAAAAAATGACAAACTAATGAAAATATGGTGTTATGAAGAGTGAACGGTTGGAGTACTTATAGAGTTTCCTTTGAAAATTAGGTTTAGCCGCGCGTGACGATGAACAACCGTGGAGGTTAAGTAAATTAAGATTTTATCGATCTATAATTCCAAAATCGGAGAGCAGGTAATATTATGATTCGATATGCACAATAATATTAGGAAACTGAAATTATTAAAAAGCAGCAAATACTAAAGGATATGCTTTCTAATAAAAATCTTCGAGATAATTGACGGTTTAGATTTGGAAACATTCTTTCAATACTCATGTGTGGATTTTATTTAAATTGTATTTCCTATAATATCGGCAAAAACCGTCTCGATATAAATCATATAAGATTTATTTAATACAATTATAATATCTTACCAAACTTAAAATGATATTTACTGCGAAGATCTAATATCATAGAGACTGTTTAGATTTGGTTTCGTTTTGGTATATAAAAAAATTCAAATTCCTATATTGTAGGCGATATTTAACCGGAACTGATCTAATACGATGGTTAACTCATAAAACCATTCAATATGATATGGTAAAAACATAATATGATTGGTATAAACATAATTCTGCATGCAATAGTGTAGGTCGTGTATGACTTGGTATACTATGATATTCACGGTCGAATATCACGTTCTCAAATACATTTTATAGTCTTGTCTACTCATATATTTTTGTCAATTAACTAATGTGAATGGGTTGATAAACCAGGATATCATAAGAAATGATATTTTGTGAGTAAATGTCTATTTTCTATATGATGTTTATTGAATATGTACCTCACGTCTTATGCAGGTTGTATTATTCACTTGACATTAGTCTAATAAATTATGGTCGAATACGTTTGTGTTGACATTTTGTTCATAATGGTGGTCCATTTATGACTTTTAAATGAGTGTGGCATAGGTATATATTGCATAATAAGGGTGGCCCAGCCCATGTTGAGAAGCTTCCTACATGTCTGTTTGGCAACAGGTCCATATTTTTTTAACCAGCTGAGTCGACTCAGTTACATCGGTCCATTAATGTAGATTAATATAAAAATCTGTTTGGCAACATGTTTTAGCAAGGAAAAAACGTATTTTTCTCTCTAAACTACCATTAATGAATTAAATTTTTCTGTTTAATGACCAATGGCACAATCCGTAATATAACACGGCACAAAAGGTTTCTTTTTAAGTGTCAAAAAAATGATCCTCTTTTAATAGTATAGATTTATTAATGAGGAAAAATTGATACTTTTTTTCCCAAATAATAAAAATCTGTTTCTGTACACCAAAACCCAAACCAAACCATATAAAAAAATCTCATCTTACAACCATATTCATTCATACATACACTTGAAACATGAAACCCTAAACTTGTGAAAATCCAATCATACAAGTCTTGTGACTAATCCAGGAGCGAGATCATCCATCGCAACAAGACGTTTTCTTTTCGAAGCATCATCAAATGGAACCCAAGAAGTAGTAAAAGGCTGAGACTTTGAGCTTTGAAAGTTGAAACCAATGATGAAGAATTTGTGCGTCTCTCTTTAAATGTAGCTGTAATAGTTGTCACTGCCGTCTCCTATGCAAATGTAACTCAGAATAGCGACGAGGAAGACAACGTAGGACGAGAGATCAAAGGCTAACGCGCCCCAGCCGATGAGCCCGGCGTGTTTTAGAATCGCAGGTATCGCCACGCTTCCAACCGCTGATGCACCAGTCAAGAACTTGGCTGCATTGATCCAGCTGAGTAAACAAAATAACGTTCATGTAAGTTCAGAGACTTTTGAATATGTAAAGACTTAAAAATGAGGAACATGGGTTCGATTGTTTCTTGCAAAATGCAAACGCAAACGCCAAACGCAACGAACAATTAAGGCCTGTGTGTAAATTATGTACCTATTGTCTGACTCGTTGAATAGAGATGTACTGTCTGATCCAGCGAAGAAGAGCAAAGGCATCGGGAGAAGCACATACATTATCACTGCAAACCAAACTTGAAAATTAGATTTCATCGCAAGCAAGAGGTTAAAAGCCACCAACCATCTTAAGTTTTCAAGTTCACTGACAAAACAAGAACTTAAGAAAACGAGTTTCATCGATATAAAATACAGTTACTGTCAAGACTGTTAAAGATCAAGCCAGGCAAGTTATTTGGAGGGCTAGAGAAACAACAACTCACCACTTAGCATTGGCCACCAATTATTGAACAGGGCACAAGCCTGGAACAAAATTAGGGAAAAAGATATAATAAACACAAGAATGAATAAACAGAAAGAGAGACAGTAGAGCTTGTAAGAATTTCTCGGGATACCAGAATCTGCAACACGATCCCTCCTGAAACTAGGATTGCTAAGAAAGCTATCTTCCCCATATCCAAACAAGCACGCAGGTGTCTAGGTAAGTCTGCCATTGACAAGTCTCTTCTCGACCTTTGTCCTTCCACAAGAAAGCTGGATACACAGAGAGGAAAGTTTTGAGTTTCTAATGATAACATCAAATTATTATCATTCATGATAACCCTACGATGTCAGGATTCTATGACTCTCAAACATATAATCATTGAGACAAACTTCAATTAACAGAAGAACCAACATCAAAAGAGATTCAAGAAAGTATCATCAAAGATTTTTTTTTTTTTTTTTTTCAGTGGTAAGAGAGATCAAGCTCATCAGAAATCACCTATCAAATTCGACAACAGAACTCAATTCTACTTCTTCAGTCGCTACCAAACTGTAACATATACAAAAATTAATTTTCAGAAAACTCAAACAAACTTCAATTTCTACAAAAAGATGACCTAATACTTGCCAAGCTGAACTACTTCCGACAAAATTCGACGAAAAATCGGATATTACTGAATCCAACCCCAATCTCAAGAATCAATTTCAATCGGGGCAGTGTTTCACACGGATCCGAAGCTCATCAAAAGCGAAAGTCAAACAACAATAGCGGAAATTTGAAGGATTTAAGACCATATATACGAAAAATCATACCAACCAAAGTTTAGATTTACGCAGGCGGATAAAAACCCTTCACGATCAAATCTTTTCACGAACCCGACTGTTGTTGAATCGTTTAATTTTCAGACATTTCCTTTTTTTTAAATAAAAAAATTGTGTTTTTGTAATATCGGAACTTCTATTCTATTAGCAGTGGTCGGGTGGGTCAAGCTCATCGTAATAATGGTAAACCAGCTAAAAAAACTAACGGTCACGTGTCAAACGGAATTACCCAGTAATAAAACCAAACCGGAGACGGTTTGGGGATATTTAGTCTGGTCCGATTCGATCAGATGCAAATTCTAGTGATTTTCAAAATGAGCTCAAATTGGATTTGTTTAACGGGTGGAAAAAACCCCCGTTTACTAAAACAGTAATTTCTTTATTACTTTTTAGAGAAAAACCAAAAATATATCTCAAGTATATATAATTTATACTGCATCTTCAATTAATATATAGAAAACCTAGTATCCAAAAACTATTACAAAAAATTTTCAAATTAAAATTTACTAGGTGGTGCGGGCAGCCAACACTTTTCCAAAGAATTCATATAAAAACAACACAACTAATTTATCAAAATATCAATTCACATATTATTGAAACATAGAATAGGTTTGAAAGCTGCCATCACTCTTATCACATGTTCTTGACAAACTAAAAAGTAAATGCAACAAAATACAACACATGAGATCTCTTTCACCTATCTCCAAGATTGTTGATATATACCAAAACGATGATTAATAAAGATGATATTTGCTTTGTTTACACGACGAAATACAGTAAGAAATACTACTAATAACTCATCTTACATTATCTCTCTTAACTCATGAGTTTCTTGGAGATTGGGATCAAATAGAAATCTGGATACTCCAAAATATTCAGTAATATGATTTTCCCCTAAGCAAAGATCATTTCGCAAGATGTTATTGCAAATACACAAAGAAACCAAACATTAATTTTCTGCCAAATACATTTTGTTTAATGACATGCCAGTCACTTAAATCACAAATCACCAATACATCATTACGACTACACCACATATCATTGAACTCAATCGCCAAATTTCCATGAGCGACACATTCCAATTTATTACAACTATAAACATGTTAGAACATAACCATTTTAAATACATAACAACTCTTTTGAAAGATATAACAAAAACTTACGTATCATCCCTTAAAGTAAGGTTGATCCGTGCTGTCATCTTTGAATCAAAATTTTCAAATGACGGATCTCGAGCAAGCTCAAGTTCACGAACACTAAATATGGCTCCTACCAAATCTAAATTGTTGAATATATTTCAGAAATAATTGAGAGAAAAAAATTAGGAATTAAATAACATATTATTATTGTGATACAGAAAACATATCAAGTGGATAATTTCTTTCAAAGTTTCCAACCTGAATATCACCAAAACTAACAAACCGCATAAAGGAATGATCAACCCTATATAAATCATTGTGACTACAATCATCCGATACTTTGGTCCTCGTCACAAACTCGATTCTCCAAATATTCGAGGTTAGTCGTCTCGAAGTGTTGTCTGAATTTTTTTTGTACAATTCTCCATTGTCCCTCATGAATATCGCTTGAAAATTTTGTAACCAAATCTTCATTCATAATAGATGCTTGTATTCTAGATCCCTATAAACCGTAAAATTTCCAAATACAAGTCGGAGATGAAAAAAGATGATCAAAGATGATTTACAAAATTTTGGAGAAGATTTGTATGAGAGTATTATTGCATAACACATCGGGTTTAGTTTATTTTGTAAAAATTGATAATATTCATTTAACTTAGAGAAAAATAGTAAAAAAATCTAATTTTATAAGATAGATTTTTTTGAAATCAAAAATGTTTGTAAGGAAAAATAATATATATATCAGCATTGAGATGTATATATGATGTACTACATCTCAAGTTCGCTTTTTAAAAATTGATAATATTGATTTACTTAGAGATTGATAGGTATATATAATTTAGTTTTATTTTCGATTTTTTGGTATTAAATTTTATAAGGTTAATAATAAAAATTGAAAAAAACTTAGCGAAATTAGCCTGCAGTCATCTTGGTGAAATCAGCCTGTAGATATCTTGGGGAAATCCATAATTACAGACGATACATCGTTTTATTTTCACAATTATATATTTTTGTCATCTTTTTTTTATATCTTTTTTTACTTCTCTAATGTCTTGGTTTTTTATTGGGGGAATTGGCAAAATACCCTAATTAAGATTTGGAATTTGAAAAATACATTTGTTTTTTGATTTTTTGATAACTACACTTAGTGATATGTAAAAGGCCTATTTTGACCAGATTTTAATTAGAAGATATTTAAATAAAATCAAAATCAAAAATTATAATTATTATGATTTTAATTGAAGATACATATATCTAATTATTTAATATTTAAAATTTTATAATTAGATAAATCTTAAAATTTAAGAATTTATCTCTATAAACAAAAAATTAGTTTTCTTAATTTTATTAAAGTTTATATAAAGGAAACACGTAAAAAAATTGAAACAACATCGACATAAATTTGAAACTTATAAAAAAAACAGAGCTTCTTTACAAAAATAATAACAAAATATTTTAATAGAATATTCATTCAAAATAGATATCATTCAGTTTTAAAAAGATTTGTTTTCTATTTCTATAATAAAAATTATTATTAACTCAGAATAAGGTTAATTTAGTCATTTTATATATAATCAAATATAATTTTTTGTATAATTTTAATAGGGGTGTAGTTTTCAAATTAAAATCTTATTTTAAGGTATTTTCCCAAATTTTCTCTTTTTTATTCTGGTTTTATTCGTCTTTATCTTCATATTGTTCTTCGTCATTTTGCAACTTCTTTTTTACTCGCTTCATCTTCTTCTTCTTCTTTATTTTCTTCCTCTTCTTTATCTTTTGACTTTTTTTTCTTCGTAGTCTTCTCATTCTTCTTCTTTTTCTTCGTAGTCTTCTTCTTAGATTTAATCTTATCAACGGCTGATAATAAAAGAAGTGTGATCCTTGTCTCTCTATATTAGCCAATGAGAAATCAGTTTTTTTTTTATTCTCTTTGTTCTTTACGTCCCAGTTTTTTTTTTGTCTTAATTTTGTTTTATCTGCATTTTAAAGAGTCATAATTTTGGATTTGAGATTTAAGTTTTTGGATTTGGGATTAATGATAAAAATATAGAAAATAATTAGAAAATATCATTCATATTTTGGCCTTGGATTTAGGTTTTATGTTTGAGTGTAAAGTTTATATAAAGGTTTGAGTTCATAATTTAGGATTTGAGACTAAGATTTGAGATTTTGAGTCTAGGATTTGGAATTTTGGATTTGTGATTAGAAAATGATTAGTTTTGAATATTTTGGAAATCTTTTATAAGTGTAGGTTTTGAATTTTTGATATATATAGAATTTAATTATGTTTAGGGTTTAGGGTTTCATATTTAGAATATGATTTATATTTGAAACTTTTTAAATTTATTATACCTGTTGGAGAATATATTGATTCTATACAAGTTTGGACAAACATATGCTAAGTACTGACACAAAATATATATATATTTTTTATAAGTGTGGTATTTTTCTGGTATATAAGGGTTTAAATCTAAGGGTTTGAAGTGGTTTTTTAAAAGGTTTGGTTAATTATGATTTGATATTTGTGTTTAAAAATTTAAAGTTTAAGGTTTAAATTTTATGATTTACGGTTTATGGTTTGAGTAGAATTTTGGATTTGCATTTTGGGTTTAGGGTTTTGTGTTTAGGATTTGGGGTTTAGAGTTTGAATGTGCTACAACTAGCCACGACTTATTTTATGGCCTACAGATAGCCACAACAAGTAGTCGTGGCTATCCGTGATAACTAAGACACAAATTGTCACAAAATTAATTTCGTGTCAATTTAGCCACGAATTATTACGATTTACCACAAAATTTAAGATTGACCTGCTTTGTAGCTATTTTGATGTAGCCACGACTTATTCGTGGCTCATTTGTAGCTATTGACAGTTTTTCTTGTAGTGTAAATCTAATGCCTAAGCGAAAGAGACCATGAGATGCTATGTTATTTTGTACAAGACACCAACTTGGAGACAAACAAACGAATCACAATTGGTTAATAATGATCTCCGCCGCGTTCAATCTTTGAAACTTGAAAACGTATCTCCATAGGAAGAACTATTCTTGTTCTCCAAGCTAGCGTTCTTGTTTTTAACATAATAGTTTAGTATGGTTGTTGTTAGTTTAGAACTTTAGATTATATATTGCCAAAACATTGCAATTATATTTGAATTGAACCAACAAAATTTCAACGTTAATAGTTGGACCAAATTTTTTTATCTTGTTTTTGCTCGTGGTCAAAGATTCAATTTTTTTACATTTAAACTCTTAAGTCTTCGGATTTGCTTAATTTTAGTAATGAGTTTTACTTTACTCTCTAATATCTTGCTTTTGATACATGAGGGTCTTGTTCTGAGTGGTTTTCCTACACAAAACTAACAGTTACGTGAGAATTCAATGAACTAAACAAAGGTTGATCTGAACCATTTTACAGTGCATATAGAAACTGAAATGTTTCGCCAAATCACAATAATCACAAAAACAGTACAATTTCTCTCAATGGACTAAACTAAACCGGAACACTTGAAACACAAAATTTCCAAAGCTTTTAAAGCTCATGTTTGCTACAAAAGAAAAAGGGGCAAGTAGAGAGTATTGAGAAGCACAAACCTTCTGCAAAGGAAATGTTTGAAGGCGTTCTTTGATGAATGGAAACGAAAGTGAGGTTAATATGAGAGAAGCTATTTTTTTCTTATAAGAAAATCACTTTTCATAACTCCATTTTCAAGAAATCTAAAGGCTAGTTCTACGTCGTGAGTATAGCAAGGAGATCTTCGAGAGAGATGGAAAGTGCTTGCATTCGTATTGGGGACCGAAAGAGAGAGGTTAATATTAGAAAGAGAGAGAGGTTAATATGAGAAGTTACTTTACTGTTTTTAGAAAAAATACTTCTTATAGCTTCGTTTTCAAGAAATATGAAGATTCGTTCTATTTGTGTATCAATCAACTCGCATCTTCCATCATGATAAACTAGGTGATGGTGCTACTAGATTACATACTGTGCGTGGTATTTGATGATCTACATTTGCAAAAATAATTGACTAAACACTATTAACTAGCACATTATTGGAAAATCTGTCGAAATTATATGGTGATTTGGTTTGTGTAACACTGATATGGGAACTGCTTTTTGAATGCATGTCTCATAAAACTAACATGATGTTCCTTGAGACGGAGAAACTTCTTGCGTATCTCGTGGAGACTGTTACACAAACCACGCACAACCAAGGAAATATGATCATTGTTTCTCATTGTTACATAAACCAAATCACCATATAATCTTCGGATCAGAGTACTGTTACACAAACCACATACAATTTGTTACAAAAACTGCTTGATATGATCATTGTTTCTCATTGGTTGTATTATTTCAGACCGAGTAGTCAATTTGTATGTAACATCTACAAACACTCTTGCCTATATATAACATTTTTGAATTTTACAGTAAGAAGGCACATAAAGATCTTTATAGTTCGATCGGTCTGATCCGATTTGAACCAGATTTCAGTGGATTTATATTACTTAATAACATGAGCTGGATTTGTTTAATGGCTGAACTAATCCGGTTAATTAAAATAGTAACTTTACAAAATAGTTTATTAGAGATCTCGCGTTAACTAAAACATTAATTTTATAAATAGTCAGGGCCGGCCCTGAGATTTTGGAGGTTCGACACCAATTATATAATAGGGGCCAATATTATATGTTATAAAAAAATTATATTTAAAAAAGGTTTTTTTTTCTTGAGTTTAGTAGATTTTATAATTTGAGCTGATTTGTATATTTTTTGCTAGACCCATATTAAAAACACTATAAAAATTATTGACTATACATGTACATAGAAAAAAAAAATTAAAATGGGCCACTAAAATTTGGGGGCCAAGCCCAATACCTCATTTGGTTTGGTCCAGGGCCGGCTCTGCAAATAGTGTGGAGGTTTGATATTTGATAATCAAATTGAATCAATAAAGCAAATTTATTAATATTTTCTTGATAATGTAAAGTAAAATTTTCTTTACCTTCAAAATTTTGGTTTATACAGTAAAATTAGGATTAAATAAATAGAGCAATTAGAATTTGTTTACCTTCTAAAGTTTGATTAATATCTATATCTCCACACAAAATACATACAAATTTGGATTTTTTTCTTTTCTTTAGTAAATTACAAACGACAATGAATTTAACATTTTGTCTTGGAGTCTCCTTTCCCTGGCATTTTAGGACATACATTCCATTCCACACAAAACTATTTTTTTATTGCCGACAGATAAATAAATATTTTTTAATCTTATCATTCAACCACAGTACACGTACACATAGTTGGGCTCCTGAAATTAAAAAGGCCATATATCTTGGATAGTCCATTTTCAAAAATTTAAAATGCCAGCTGGCATTAGTAATACAGCAAAAATCCAAACAAAAGGTATCCAAAAAATTTCCATTCCTTCGATTTTTCCTCCCCCTTCCTCTTCCTCTCGACGACAAGAAGATAGAAAAAAAAAAAAAAAGAGTTAAAACCATCACCGAGACCTTGCGCGAAGATCGAAGAATCATCTCGAAACATTCTCCGTAAGTTTCCATCATCTTCTCCTCTCAATCTCGTCCTTCGATCGCGTAATTTCGATTCACCGATTCATTTCCTTGTCCCGATCTGAACTAATTCGTTCGAAGATTTTTGTTTTTCGAAAAAGCTTCGTTGAATCATTTTTCAGTGCAGGTAATCTTAGATTACGAGTTTTATATGTGATTTGATGTTAGTATTTTCCGTTTATGTGTCGTTTAAGGAAGCTTGATTGACTTTGTGTATTGTCGATTGGGTTTGAGCACGCCATCGAATTTCGTAGAATTTCGGAATTTTATCAACATTTATAGCTTTTGATGATATCCGGGAGAGAAGTTAACCATTGATTTGTCACTACGAAACTCATTGAATTGAGTTTTTTGATATATTTTTTTCGTGAACTGTGGTTTTCAATTTCAGGATAATTCTTCGGACTGATGAAATAAGAGAAAATCTGAGTAAAGAATATAGCATCTGAGTCGTGAGAATAGGAAAACAAAAATGGCTTGTAGAGGTTGTTTGGAGTGTTTGCTGAAGTTACTCAACTTTCTGCTGGCTATTGCTGGACTCGGCATGATCGGTTATGGTATCTACTTATTCGTGGAGTACAAGAGAGCAACTGATAACTCTCTTACATTCAGTCCGATAAATGGCGACCAAAGCTACGTCTCGTTCGGTAGGCCCATGCTTATGGCTGTGGCACTGTCTTCGAATGTCTTTGACAATCTTCCGAAAGCTTGGTATGTGTGTTTACTAGTTACTATATATTGTGTCCAAAACAAAACCTTTGCTCTTGTGTTCTCTGTATCTGACAGATCTCTGGATTTGTTTTATCATGTAAAAATGCAGGTTCATATACTTGTTTATTGGTATCGGCGTGGCTCTGTTTGTTATATCATGCTGTGGCTGTGTTGGCACTTGTTCAAGGAGTGTCTGCTGCTTATCTTGTGTATCCTTAATCGCTGAACTTGCCTTTTTTATCCAACTTTTTTCGTTTTAGATAAAAAAATTTGTGAATTTGGTACTTGAGAAAGCTAAAAGTCTTGACCTTTTTTTATTTCCTTAATTGAGAATAGTACTCTCTGCTTCTGATCTTGTTGATCTTGGCAGAGCTTGGAGCTGCAGCATTTATATTCTTCGACAATAGCTGGAGAGATGTGAGTTATCTTTTTCTGTGTGTTTTCTTCTTTGGCTACCTTATAACTTGACATGATCTGAAGACAGGGACTGTACACGTACTTGGCTAACCATTTCGTATAACTGTTCTCTAGGAAATTCCTTCTGACAGGACAGGAAACTTCGATACGATATATAATTTCCTGAGAGAGAATTGGAAGATTGTAAGATGGGTTGCTCTTGGAGCAGTTGTTTTCGAGGTAAGAGCAAGGCAAACTTCCAAAACTTTTGATCATTTCTTCTCTTCTCGTTTGCTCAGTTGTAAAAATTCAGGCTAGAAACCTATGAACTAAACTCATCTGCAACATATCTTGAAAAGAAATAAGCAGAATAATGGCAATAGACACATGACACACTCTCAATGCTGTTCTTTGTTTACTCGCAGGCTTTGCTTTTCTTGCTTGCTCTTATGGTTAGAGCAGCTAATTCACCAGCAGAGTACGACAGTGATGATGAGTTTATTGCTCCAAGGCAACAAATCAGGCAGCCATTCATCAACCGCCAGTCCGCCCCTGTCACTGGTGTCCCGGTTGCTCCTACTTTGGACAACCGCCCGAGCCGCAGCGACCCTTGGAGTGCACGTATGAGGGAAAAGGTAACATGATTAAAGAAGCAAGAAGTAGAAAAAGCATTATCAAGATACCGTGATTCACTGATGGTTTTTCTTATAAAACAGTATGGGCTTGACACATCAGAGTTCACATACAATCCCTCAGAGTCACACCGGTTCCAGCAAATGCCGACGCAACCAAATGAAGAAAAGGGCCGATGCAACATCATGTGAGTCCATGTTAAAAAAGTCTTCACTCAATTCTCTTTTCGTGTTTCTTTGTTCAGTGTGTTACAATCAAAGAGTGTCAGTGAAATTAGAGGTTTGTTTCTGGGTTGATGATGATGACTCTGGTATTGGTCATCTCTAATCAACCTAGTCACGTTTTCTTAAGACTCGATCATATTGTTGTGTCTGTGTAGCCTTTTGTAAGGGATTCACCATCATGAATATTCATCTTGGTTTGTCTGATTCGGTCCGATATAATTCTTATTATTATATAAAATTCATCTGCTTCATCATGTCATCTATATTTTTGAGACGCGAATTGTTCTCAACGTTCTTATTCTATACCCATTAATTTTTTTCTTGTTCTATATCATAAAACCAATAATAAGGTAAGATTAGGTCCTATGTTAGAAACTGTAACATCCAATGTGTGAAAGTTGGGTTTGAAGAAACTCCAAAATTGATGTATGAGATATTTCCTTAAACATGGATGTAGAAAGAGTCTTTCGTGTTCATGAGATACTCGCAACAAAGATATTAAAGAGATGAGATTGAAGAAGATGGTGGATAAAGCCATATAATCCATATATTTGATGAAAGAAAAAATGCTGCCGATATGTATGGGATGAGTCATGGAGAGTTTCTGAATTAAGCCTATAAAATTGTCACTTACAAAAGTTGAGTCATGGAGACTTCAAGGGTATTCCTCGAGAGGACGAACCTAATTATGTAAACTTAAAGCCTCAAAGGAAACCACAAATGGACACAACATATTAAAATTGGTCCCGAAGTAGAGACATTAAGCTACAGAGAGAGAGAGAGACAAAAGAACCACGTTTCGATATGGTTTATGCCTTAAAACCGAAATAGAACCAAATTAAGCAAACCGATCTGGTTCGGTTTGGAACAAATGACCTAGTTCTCTGCTATGACATTTGTAACTTCTGTAGTCGTTCAGTATTGTATCTCTCTCTGCTTCCGATCAGCAGAATACAGAGCGATCATGAATTCGCTCCCTCTTGATCTCGTTCAAGAGATATTCTCTAGATTGTCTGTCAAGCCAATAGGGAGGTGTCGTTGCGTGTCGAAGCTATGGGCGTCCTTACTTTGCCGTCAAGATTTCACCGAGCTGTTCTTGACCAGGTCCTCGGCTCGTCCACGTCTCTTATTCTCCGTCGAAGGATTTGGAAACGGTGAGTGGCACTTCTTCTCGTCGCCTCGGCCTCATAGTCCATCTGATGAGAAGAAGTCGTCGTCTCTTGTAGTAGCCGCCGATTCTCATTTGAAGTTCCCGGGAGACTTGGGGATATATTTTTGTAACTATGCCTCTGGTTTGGTCTGTTTCCGTTATACTCTTTCGGAGAAAGAGGATGCAATGCATGTGATATGTAACCCTAGCACAGGACAGTGTGCGAGCTTACCTATACTAAGAAAGGTCAGATGGTCGGTAAGCTTTTTAGTGTTTGATCCCATTGACAAGCAATTTAAGGTGTTCGTCATGACTAAAAATAGTCATAGAATTCTGACGTTAGGAACTGGAAAGATGCATTGGAGGAAGATCCAATTCCCCTTGACCCATGATCCTTACCCCCAAGGGATATGCATCAATGGGATTTTCTATTACTCAGCATATAGTCAAATGTCAGATTTGAAGATAGTTTGCTTTGATGTTAGGTCTGAGAAATTCATCAAGTTTGTTGACGCAGATATCATTGATGATTATGAGGAACTGGTATTGATATGCAATAAAGGTAAATTAGGTGTGATCACATGGAAAAGTCCTCCTTATCAAAGTGACACCCTTAAGCTGTGTGTGTGGGTTCTAGAGGATTTCAAGAAACAAGAATGGTCGAAGCATGCCTACACTCTGCCGGATAATGTACTCGCGTACCGCATTGTTGAACTTGTTGGAGTGACAGCTACAGGTGAAATTGTTTTCTCGAATCGTTATAAATGTAAACCGTTTTATGTGTACTCTTTCAATCCCGAAAGGAACGCTCTCCAAAGATTTGAAATCAAAGGTAACCATCAAGAACTGTTTGGCATTCATGACCTCAGTGTTCGCGTGTTTCTAGACCATGTAGAGGATCTTAGGTTTAATATTATGTGGACAAGCCCTCCAGAGAAGAAGCCTAAAGCCATGACTACATCAACATCATCATCTAAAGCTCACCTGAAAAAACAAGATCCTCGCACGTTTGATAGTATGAAGACAACATATGCTGCATCATCTATAAGCCCACCAGGACAGAAGCCTAAACCCACGAGCACATCAACGAGCTTTATCACTCCGATGGCTTTAGCTATTTTGTTTTTCTTTTTGGTCTTTTTTTTTCCTCCCAAGTTTATTCTTTAATAATCATCACGTAATGATAGATTTCATATGAGAGCGATTTGCTGATTTTGACCCCAATGTCACTTTGAAAATCAATGAGAAGTATTGAATGCATGGAAGCTTTTGCTGCTTTTGACCCCAATGTCACTTTGAAAATCAATGAGAAGAAGCTAATCGGTCCAGGAAGAACTCAATTCTCAATGCAACATCATGTGAGTTCATTATAAAAAGTCTTCACTCAATTCTCTTTTCGTGTTTCTTTGTTCAGTGTGGAACAATCAAAGAGTGTCAGTGAAATTAGAGGTTTGTTTCTGGGCTGATGATGACGACTCTGGTATTGGTGATCTCCAATCACGTTTTCTAAGATTTGATCTTATTGTTGTCTGTGTAGTCTTTTGTAAGGATTCACCATCATGAATCTTGGTTTGTCTGATTCGGTCCTATAATTCTTTTTATATATAAAATTCATCTGCTTCATCATGTCATCTAAATTTTTGAGACGTGAATTGTTCTCACCGTTCTTTCTTATTCTATACCCATGAATTTTTTTTCTGGTTCTATATTATAAAACCATAGCCAATAATTAAGGTAGATGATGTCCTATATGTTAGAAACTGTAACATCCGATGTGTGAAAGTGATAAGCCGAAGCAAGTATATGCTCGTAAGAAGAAGAAGAGAGGTCACAAGGAGAGACAAGTTGCAATTGCTGAGCTGGAGGAATAATGCCAAGCTGGAAGAATTTATAAGGAAAGCTTTCGTCTTATATAGCGAGAGGTTTGTTTTAGGTTTTAATTATCGATTAATTGGATTGTAATTGAGACGAGAGTCTTGCGGCGGTCGTTTGATCGTGAGGGAAGAGAATCGGAGAACTCATTGTGGGAGTGATCCGATTTTTTTCATTGTTACATTCATTATTCTTTGAGTTCTTTGATTCAATAAAAAGTATTGTTTAGTGAGATTAAAGATAAGAGTGAAACAGAGAGAGTTTGTGATTCATATCTTATCAATTGGTGCGTTTGTGAGCTCGATCTAACATCGCATTGGATTCTATGGTGGCAGACGAGACTCAAGATACGTCGATGATGTTTCTCGACAAAACCGTGGCGGAATTGCAGAACGAAGTCTTACTTCTCTCTGGTGGTTGGTCGCAATTGCCGGATTCGCAGAAACGGACGGACGAGCGCCTTCACTCTATGGAGCTAGAGATGATGAAGTCGCGTTCGGAAACGGGTCAGCGATTTAGCACCTTGGAGCGACATATGGTTTCGATCTCTCAGGCATTAGCTCGTATCGAAGCTTCGTCGTTTACGGAGCGCCCTCACGGTAAAGCGCTTGCAACGTCTTCCAGTCCAGAGTTTCAGGTACCTCTAGAATCTGTTACCTCTCCACCGGATGATCAGAATATAGGTTATCGGGGAATGAATATTGCTTTAGCTTCTCGGGAAAGTTTATTGCGCAAGATTGAGCTACCGGTTTTCGACGGACACATGCCGTATGGGTGGATCTGTAGGGTAGAGAGGTATTTCCGAGTTGGACAGTATACTGAAGATCAGAAGTTGGAATTGGTCTCTTTGAGTTTGGAAGGTCGTGTCTTGAATTGGTTTGAAGGTGAAGTGATTGATTCTCCATTCACGAATTGAGCTGAATTCAAGCGTCGTATGTTAGCTCGTTTTGTTGTGTCGATTGATGATGAACCATGAAAGAGACTGTGTGGTATTATGCAAACGGGTTCAATTCAAGATTATATTAGTGAATTCGAGGAGTTGTCATCACAGGTGACAGGTATTGATGAGCAGAACCTAATTAATATCTTCTATAAGGGCTTGAAATCTGCAATGAAAGAGGTGGTGAAGATGAAGGAGCCTATTGGGTTGACGAATCACAAGGCGTCTGTTGCGAAAATGGAGGAGAGTATGTTTTGCAAAGTTGTTAGTGCAGCGCCTGTTTCAGAATATTCGACATCTCATGCTTCTTCAAACCCTTTTAAATCTTCATCCCGATTTAATTCTCAAAGACCTGTGGTAGCCAAGCAAACCAATAATTATACAAATGGAGATAAGTTTAAGATGCTCGAGGGAGGGCAACCTGTTCCTAAACCATTTGAAAGACCTAGACAACATCTTTCGGAGGCAGAATTAAAGTATAAGAAGGACAATGTGCTATGTTTCAAATGTCCAGCAAAGTGGTCACATGGACATTAGTGTCCGAATGTCGAGTTACAAGTACTTACTCTAATCAATGGCTATGAAATGGAGGTGTTAGCGTCACACATTGGAGAGGAAGACGATGGCGAGGAGGAGACTGCTCCTCATTTAATGGCATTGTCACTAAACGCTTTTCTCGGGCTCGACTCACCCGCGACGACAAAAATACGGGGGTTCTTTGGCAAAGTTTCAGTGGTGATGCTCATTGATAGTGGGGCGACGCATAATTTTGTTACTCCCTCAGTGCTGGCTCGTTCTAAAATGAAAGTACAGAATGATCCAGATATGCAGATTTTGTTGGGAACTGGTGTGACTGTTCATGGTTTGGGCTTGTGTCGCGATGTTGCGTTTGAGCTTCAGGGGCTGTCCTTTGTCAACGACTTTATCTCCTTAGACTTGGGAGGTGTTGACGTGGTTTTAGGGGTTCAATGGCTTCGCATGTTGGGCAAATGTCAACATGATTGGGATCTTCATGAGATGAGTTTCTTATATCAAGGCTCAATGGTTACAATTTATGGTGATCCAGATCTGTATTCGAATAGGCTCTCACTTAAATCAATGGCTCCAGGTCTGGCTGCTCAGAATAAGGGAATCTCTATTCCGTTGGATAGTTCACATTCACAAGGGGTTTCTCTAATTCCAATTCCGTCTGAAATTGATGCAGTGCTGAAACAGTTTGAAATGGTTTTCTCTAAACCTCCAGGTCTACCTCCTTTCAGGAATAGAGAACATGGCATCTGTTTGAAATCAGGTATTACAGCGATAAGCGTGCGACCATATCGGTATCCTCATGCGCACAAAGAAGCGATGGAACTATTAGTCATAGAGATGTTGCAGAGTGGTATCATTAGGCCGAGCAAAAGTCCTTTCTCTAGCCCGGTTCTACTGGTTAAAAAAAAGACAAGAGCTGGCGTTTTTGCGTAGATTATCGAGCATTGAACCGTGCTACGGTTCCCGATAAATATCCTATTCCGATGATTGATCAACTCCTAGACGAATTGTATGGAGCCACAGTGTTTTCCAAGCTTGATCTTCGTTCGGGATACCATCAGATTCGCATGAAGGTGGCGGACATTGGGAAAACTGCGTTTCAGACCCATGAAGGCCATTACGAAATCTTAGTAATGCCGTTTGGGCTTACAAATGCGCCTGCCACGTTTCAATCATTGATGAATGAGCTGTTTCGACCTTACTTGAGGAAGTTCGTTCTTGTATTCTTTGATGATATACTAGTCTACAGCTCTTCTGTTTTGGATCACCAAGACCATTTGCGGCTGGTGATGAAAGTTTTTGCAGATAACCAGTTGTTTGCAAATCGCAAAAAATGCTCCTTTGGTAAAAAACAAGTTGATTATCTTGGCCATATCATTTCCGAAGCAGGAGTAGCCACTGATAATTCTAAGACCGAGTTTATGCGGAACTGACCAACACCTAAGACTGTTAAACAGCTGCGAGGGTTTCTGGGTTTGACAGGTTATTACCGTCGTTTTGTTAAGGGCTACGGTATGATGGCTAAACCCCTTACACAGCTACTGAAAACGGATCAATTCGCATGGTCATCAGCGGCACAACTTGCTTTTGATTCCTTGAAAACAGCTATGAGTTGTGCTCCGGTTTTAGCTTTGCGGAACTTTGACAAAGTTTTTGTCATTGAGTCTGATGCATCAGGTTTTGGCTTAGGCGCGGTATTGATGCAGGAAAAACGCCCTATTGCTTTTTTTCAGCCATGGTTTAACCCCACGAGAACAGCTGAAGCCAGTTTATGAGCGAGAATTGATGGCTGTGGTTATGGCAGTCCAGAAGTGGAAGCACTACTTGTTGGGTCGAATATTTGTGGTTAATACGGATCAGCGTAGTTTGAAGTTTTTACTTGAGCACAAGGAAGTCAATATGGAGTACCAGAAATGGCTGACTAAGCTCCTTGGCTTTGACTTCGACATTGTTTACAAACCTGGAGTTGATAATAAAGCGGCAGATGGCCTCTCTCGGATGCTTCAACCCTCTATTGATTCAGTTCCATCATCACTTTTGGCTATGACTGTGCCGCAGGCGATCCAGTTACAAGATGTGTATAAGGAGATTGCAGAAAACACTCGCTTACAGCTCTTGATTACTCAAATTCAGCAGGGTACACAGTTTAAAATGGGTTATTCCGTCTGAGAGAAGATGTTATGGTATAAACACAGGTTGGTTCTTCCTTCTACTTCTCGTTTCATTCCGTTAATTCTCAACGAATGTCATGATGGGTATTTGGGTGGTCATTCTGGTGTGTTGAAGACACAGAAGAGGGTCCAACAGCTCTTTCATTGGGATGGCTTATACAAAGATGTTCAGCGGTACGTTTCCGAATGCCAAGTCTGTCAAACTCACAAGTACTCGACGCTGTCTCCAGCGGGATTGCTCCAGCCTTTACCCATTCCTACCTTGCTTTGGGAAGATATATCCTTGGATTTTGTTGAAGGGTTACCCACTTCTCATGGATTTAATGTGGTCTTAGTGGTGGTGGATCGTTTGAGCAAGTATGGACATTTCATCGGTCTCAAGCACCCTTTTACGGCCATGGATGTTGCAAAGAAGTTCATCTCTGAAGTTGTCCGCCTACATGGATTTCCTCAATCGATTGTTTCAGACAGAGACAGGATATTCCTTAGCTCCTTTTGGAAAGAACTTTTTCGTTTGGCAGATACTAAACTCAAGTACATTACTGCTTTTCATCCCCAGACAGATGGGCAAACAGAGGTTTTAAATCGTTGTGTTGAGACATATCTGCGCTGTTTTGCATCCTCTCACCCGCGCACTTGGTTTAAGTTTCTTGCGTGGGCTGAATTGTGGTATAATACTTCCTACCACACGTCCTTAAAGACTACTCCCTTTAATGTTGTGTACGGTCGGGATCCTCCGGCTATGTTGCGTTTTGAGCATGGATCCACTACTAATATCGATTTGGCGACTATGTTGGAGGAGCGAGATGCAATGTTAACCCAAATCAAACAACACTTGACTCATGCGCAGCAGCTCATGAAGAACAATGCAGATAAGAAGCGCCGAGATGTTGAGTATACGGTTGGAACGTGGGTTTATCTGAAGCTCAAGCCTTACCGTCAGCTCACTGTTGCGAGACGTTTCTGTCAGAAGTTGGCAGCAAAATATTTCGGACCCTTTGAAATTGTTGAGCGAATTGGGAAGGCTGCGTACAGATTGAATCTTCTACTTGATGCTAATATTCATTCTGTTTTCCATGTCTCTCAGCTGAAGCAAGTCTTGGGACAGCATAACCAGGTTTCTTCTCTTCCACCTACTTGTGCTGATTTGTAAGATGTTATCGTGGCACCAGAAACTGTTTTGGATACTCGTTACGACGCTGCGGGTGCACTTGAATTACTTGTTCAGTGGGTGGGACAATCTGCACAAGACGGTACATGGGTTCTCGCTAAAGAATTTTGCATTCAGTTCCCTGATTTTAAGCTTGAGGACAAGCTTGTTGGTAAAGAAGGGGGTATTGATAAGCCGAAGCAAGTATATGTTCGTAAGAAGAAGAAGAGAGGTCACGAGGAGAGACAAGTTGCAATTGCTGAGCTGGAGGAATAATGCCAAGCTGGAAGAATTTATAAGGAAAGCTTTCGTCTTATATAGCGAGAGGTTTGTTTTAGGTTTTCATTTATCGATTAATTGAATTGTAATTTAGACGAGAGTCTTGCGGCGGTCGTTTGATCGCGAGGGAAGAAAATCGGAGAACTCATTGTGGGAGTGATCCGATTTCTTTCATTGTTACATTCATTATTCTTTGAGTTCTTTGATTCAATAAAAAATATTATTCAGTGAGATTAAAGATAAGAGTGAAACAGAGAGAGTTTGTGATTCATATCTTATCAGAAAGTTGTATAAAATAATTCCTTAAAAAATGGATGTAGAAAGAGTCTTTCGTGTTCATGAGATTACGATCATTCATGAGAGAACTTTATGAGTTTCGACGAATACTCGCAACAAAGATATTAAAGAGAGTCAAGAAGATGGTGGATAAAGCCATAGAATGCTTTTTACCTGATGAAGGAAAAAAATGCTTCTGATATGTGATTAAGTCGGATTGTGCAAAAGGCCAAGGAGTCGTGGAGTCTTTGACTTAAGACTATAACCAGATTTGGAGAGGACGAACAATATGGTTATTTTACAACCAGATTTGGAGACTTTACAACCCAATTTCTGTATCTGAGGTGGTGAGGGAGATGAAGGAGATGATTTTTTGTCCGGGACTCTGTTTTCTACTTTATTTTGATCTGCGGTTTTGTAGTAACAAAGGGAATTTGGAGACAGCTTTTGCTTACAGGGATGAGATGGTGGAAGAAGGTTTTGTCCTGATGATAGTGACATACGATTGCTTGATCAGAGGGCTATATATGTGGAGAAGAACAAATCTGAGGAAGCTCGTGAGCTGATGGGGCTTTAATCCCACGTACTCTTCTCACCTACACAATGAGATTTTAAAATAGGTTTTGAGCAATGAGATTCTAAAATGTCATTAACTCTGGTGTAGTAACTTACAAACCAGTAAATGAATAAATTTATGATGATTGATTATCCTTAGAACGTCAAAAAAGTTTCCTACATAAAACTTTATTAGCATCAGAAATCATGAAAACAAGATATATCATATCTGCTCAAAGAAGAAAATTCATGTTAGAAGAACACTAATCATCAGAGAAAACTCTCTCTGCACTTTTGCTAAGAATAGCAAAGAGTTTTCTCTATCTTATATTAGGACCTGTGGTCTAGAGCAAAGAATCAGAAACATCAACAATCTTGTCCAAGAACTTGTATTATTAGTTCTAGTGGAAGCAATTAATCCCATGCATCTATAAATATGTGACCTCAGGCAAATTAAGGGAATAATAACTTTAACAAAAGAACCCAACGAACATAAAGAAAATATTTGAACCAAAGATGGCAACATACCTGAGGAAGAATGTTCTTGTGTCTTCTCTGATGTTTTTTGTAATGATTGGCTCCTTGAACGCACAAGTGGCAGACATAAAAGCGATTTGCAGAAGAGCAAAAAACCCGTCCTTCTGTTTTAGCTACATGAAATCTAACTCAAAAACCTCTGGGTGCTGACGTTATAACGCTTGCAAAGATCACCTTAGCTTCTGCAGAAACAAGTAAGTGCATCGGGAGCTTTAACGAAAATCCAATCTCTAGCCAAGACAGAAACCAACCCTAATTTGAAGAACATCTACACCCATCGCGCGGGGACTTATCGTGAGGTAATCATCAAACTCAATGAAGCTAAGCGTCGGCGATATTTTGACACAGATGTTTCAATTGCTAGGGAGATCAATTCTTTTTGTGGTCGTAACCTGAGCTATTTCAAAGCTGATCCTTCAGTTGTGAAGAACAATGATGAAATTGATAATATTTGTAGCATTGTGATTGTTCTTAGCGTCTACATGCCAGTGAGTTAAGGGGCTTGAGGCAAAATAAAAATGAATATTATATATATATATATAGGATTCAGTTCCGGTAATCTCCTCGATTATTCAATTCACCGGAGAAATACACCAAAGAATAGACTTGATTAACGAGACAAGTCTCTAACTCTTGAGTCTTGACCAATTCCCAAACCAATATCCTAAACCAATCCAGAATACACCAAATCGTTGATCTAGCTTTCGTTCAAACCTTCCGCTCTTAACTAGGCTAGTTACAAAAGTCTTGCACTAGACTTAACAAGAACACCTTATCAAACTATCACAAGAGAAACAACCACGATATTGTCTACCAGGTTTACAATAAGGTTTACAAAGTCTTGCACCAGACTTAAAAAATACGACCACATTAGCTAAATCACATCTTTAAGATCCCAATAAGGTTTACAAAAGCCAAACCCAAGATCATGAAGCCTCTAACACAATCAACAAAGTGTCAAACCAAGCATATTCACTAGATGCAGCTAAAAGTTACTCAAATTCTTCAAATTTCCAATTTGGGCAAAACATGGAAGCTCTCAAAATCAATGTAGAGAGAAGAAAAAAAGGAAAATTCTTAAAATACCAGGACAATAAGCATTAACATTGGCGCCTAGCTCGATCACTTTGAGGACGGTACGTCTACCGGAAGCCATCGAATCAGAAAGAGATGAAACGGTCGACGGATCTAAAATCGGAAAGAGGTTGATTTCGTGTACACCTCTCAAATCAGAAACCACAACCAATTGTGGAAGAAATCTTAGCATGCAATGAGATCGGCCAATCCTTGTAGCTTCTTCGCCGAATCGTTGATTTCCTGTAGACTTCTCAAAGAGGTTTGATTTCGTGTAGTTTCTTCTCAGATTTTTCATAATCAATGAGTGATTTCGCGTCTAAAACCGATTCAAAAGCGTAGAGAGACAAGGCCAAAATCGAATGGAAAAAAAAATACGCTTTTGTCTTCAACATATTCTCTATCCAATCACAACTTCACACCACACCTGTCACTTAAAAATCGATTCTTAAATTCCTTAATTAAGATTCGATTCTTCGGTTTTTTGTTATTTTTCCTTTTAATTAATCCCTTTTAATCATAAGAACTCCCCCCGTAATACACCGCATTGATCATGGTCTACACAGATAGAGCAATCCACTAGACAAAAGAAGCACGTTTCGATCTGTTTTTTGCCTTAAAACCGAAGTAGAACCAAATTAACCAAACCTTGATTTGGTTCGGTTTGGAACAAATGACCTTGCTAGGCACACCCCAACTCTATATATATTCGTTTATTCGTTAATTAGTCTCTGCGATGATTTTCTGACTATTTTTTTCCTTAAAACCGAAGTAGAACCAGATTAACCAAACCTTGATTTGGTTCGGTTTGGAAGAAATGACCTAGGCACAAACCCCTAACTCTATATATAGTCTCTGCGATGATTTTGTAACATTTGTACTCTCCCTGCATCCGATCATGAATTCAATCCCTCTTGATCTCATTCACGAGATATTCTCTAGATTGCCTGTGAAGCCAATAGGGAGGTGTCGTTGCGTGTCGAAGCAATGGAGGTCCATACTCTGCCGTCAAGATTTCACCGAGCTGTTCCTCACCAGGTCCTCGGCTCGTCCACGTATCTTATTCGCCACTGAAGGATTTGGAAATGGTGGTGAGTGGCACTTCTTCTCGTCGCCTCGTCCTCATAGTCCATATGATGAGAAGTCGTCGTCTCTTGTAGTAGCCGCCGATTCTTATATGAAATTCCCTAGAGACTTGCAGCTGGAATTTTGTGGCTATGCTTCTGGTTTGATCTGTTTCAGTTATGCTATGAGCATCTCAAATGAGGTTGAGGATATAGTGCATGTGATATGTAACCCTAGCACGGGACAGTTTGCGAGCTTACCTAAACTGAGAAAGGACAAATGGTCGAGAAGTGTTTTAGGGTTTGATCCCATTGACAAGCAGTTCAAGGTATTAGTCATTACTAAAGATGTTCTTACAATTCTGACGTTAGGAACTGGAAAAATGAGTTGGAGGGAGAATCAATTCCCCCTGACCCATGATCCTTACCCGTACCCAGGGATATGCTTCAGTGGGGATCTGCATAACTTTGAAGGGATATGCATCAATGGGGTTTTCTATTACTTTGCATCTTTTCTTGAAAGGTCAGATGTGAAGATAGTTTGCTTTGATGTTAGGTCTGAGAAATTCAAGCTTGTTGACGCCAAATACATTTATGTAGGAATGACCAAATTGATAAACTATAAAGGTAAATTAGGTGTGATCACATTGGAAATAATTAGGTGTGGTGGTGAAAGTGATACCCCCTTGAAGTTGTGTGTGTGGGTTCTAGAGGAACAAGAATGGTCGGAACATGCCTACACTTTTCAGAATAATCCACTCGCTTTCCGCCATGTTGACGTTGTTGGAGTGACAGCCACAGGTGAAATTGTTTTTGCGGATCGCTATATATGTAATCCGTTTTATGTGTTCTACCTCAATCCCGAAAGAAACGTTCTCCAAAGATTTGCAATCCAAGGTAACCATCAAGCTTTTAACCTTAATTACGATATAGTTTACACCTTTTTAGACCATGTAGAGGACCTTCGGTTCAATATTAGGAAGATCACAATCCCGCCAGAACAGAATCCTAAACCCACAAGCACATCAACATCATCATCTAAACCTCACCTACAACAAGATTGTAGTACGTTTGATGGTTTGAAAACAACATATGCTGCATCATCTATAAGCCCACCAGAGCAGAAGCCTAAACACACGAGCACATCAACATCATCTTCTAAAGCTCACCTGCAACAAGATCCTCGTACCTTTGAGAGCATTAACAAATTTGATACTCTGCGTCTTTTAGACCATGTAGAGGACCATAAGTTTACTATTACGAAGACAAGCCTGCCAGAACAGAAGCCTAAAGCCACGAGTACATCAACATCATCATCTAAAGCTCACCTGCAACAAGATGGTCGTACGTTTGATGGTTTGAAGACAGCATATGCTGCATCATCTATAAGCTCACCAGAGCAGAAGCCTAAACCCACGAGCAGCACATCAACGAGCTATATCACTCCGATGGCTTTAGCTATTTTGTTTTTTTTTTTGGGTTTTTTTTTCCTCCCAAGTTTATTCTTTACTAATCATCATGTAATGATAGATCATATGAGAGGGATTACAAATGTAAACTTGGTTCTTCTTCTATAATATATCTTTACTTTATTATTGTATATTGGTTTATTGTGATTCAGCTTGTATTCTCTGATTCACTTACACGCCAGATTTTGATGCGGATCATCACCTTCTTGCGAATCTATTTTGGATATGAAGCGAATTTTTCAAACAAAAACTCTATTAAACAGAAAAATAAAATAGAATGCGCATCATCACCTTTTTGCGAATCTAAATTGGGTATGAAGAAACTCCAAAATTAATGTATGAAATCTTTCCGTAAACATGGGTGTAACAATCAAGAGCGTCGGTGAAATTATAGGTTTGTTTCTCGGTTGATGACTCTAGAGTCTCTAGCATTGGAAATCTCTAATCAACCTAGTCACGTTTTCTAAGACTCCATCTTATTGTTGTGTCTGTGTAGTCTTTTGTCACCATCATGAATATTCTTCTTGGTTTGTCTGATTCGGTCCTATATAATTCTTATTATATATAAAATTCATCTGCTTCATCATGTCATATAAATTTTTGAGACGTGAATTGTTTTTCCACGTTCTTTCTTTTTCTATACCCAGGAATTTATGTTCTTGTTCTATATTATAAAACCATAGCCAATAATTAAGGTAGATTATGTCCAAGGAGTCATGGAGTCTTTTGACTTACGACGACTATAACACATGTCACTTACAAACGCAATGGTTCAAGGGTGGTATTTTGTCCCGGACTCTGTTTCCTACTTTATTTTGATCTGCGGTTCTCTAGAACCGGGCCTGCCTGCATCCGATCATGAATTCAATCCCTCTTGATCTCATTCAAGAGATATTCTCTAGATTGCCTGTGAAGCCATTAGGGAGGTGTCGTTGCGTGTCGAAGCAATGGAGGTCCTCGGCTCGTCCACGTCTCTTATTCGCCGTCGGAGGAATTGCACGCTGTGAGTGGTACTTCTTCTCTTCGCCTCGGCCTCGGCCTCATAGTCCATATGATGAGAAGTCGTCGTCTCTTGTAATAGCCGCCGACTCTTATTGGAGATCTCTAATCAATCAAGAATATATTCACTCGTTTACGGGTTTTACGTGAGCTTTATCACTCCGTTGGCTTTAGCTATTTTTTTTTCTTCTACTGTAGTTACCATAAGCCTCAAGAAAAAATACGTTAAAGCATCGACCAGTAGTTCTATATTATAAAACCATAGACAATAATAAGGTAGATTAGGTCATATGTTAGAAACTATAACATCCCATGTGTGAAAGTTGGGTATGAAGAATTCCAAAATTGATGTATGTATGAAACAATTATGCAGAAAGAGACTTTCGTGTTCATGAGATGATCATTCATGAGAGAACTTTATGAGATTGCACGAATATTACGCAACAACAATATTAAAGAGAATCAAGATGGTGGTAGTAGATGAAGCCATAGAGTGCTTTTTTTTACTTGATGAAGGGAAAATGGTTTTTGATCCCAAACCTGTAATTGCATTTACAGCTTATTATCAAGGTTGAATCTCACAGACAAGGCATGCTGATATGTGTATGATGAAGATTAAGTTGAATTTCCAACATAATGAGGAGGATCAACGTATTGTGCAAGGAAGCCTGTAAAATTATCACTTACAAACGCAAAGGTTCAAGGGTTTCTTGAGAGGACGAACCGAAGGTTATCAACCTTATTTCTCTATCTGAGGTGGTGAGAGGGATGAAGGAGATGGGTTTTGTTCCGGACTCTGTTTCCTACTTTCTTTTGATCTGCGATTCTGTACTAACAAAGGGAATTAAACTAGATTTTGAGTAAATAGGTGGTGAGAGGGGTGAAGGAAATTGGTTTCAAGCAAAAGGAAATACAATTAAGCCCATAAAAAGCGAGAACCAATAACCATCCTGGAAGACACATTCGGACTATAACATTAGTTGGTAGAATCATAACCATTTATCATTACTATTATAACATCAAATCTAAGAATGTGAAGTTAATGGTCCTTGTTCTTCTCTTTTTTTTTTTGACATCAATGTTCATTACTCCTCTTCAATTCTAGAATTTACTACGTCCGCGTCTCTTTTTCGCCATCAAAGAAGTTGGAAACGATGGCTGGCACTTCTTCTCGTCGCCTCGGCCTCATAGTCCATATGATGTGAAGAAGTCGTCGTCTCTCGTTGTTGCCGCCGATTCTAAGTTCCTTGGATACTTTGACCTAGAATTTTGTGGATATGCCTCTGGTTTGATCTGTTTACGTCATTATATCCGCATCACAAAAGAGTACGAGGATACAATACATGTGATATGTAACCCTAGCGCAGGACAATGTGTGAGCTTACCTAAACTGAGAAATCACAAATGGCCGTCAAGCTTTCTAGGGTTTGATCCCATTGACAAGGAATTCAAGGCATTAGTCATGGCTAAAATTGGTCATAGAGTTTTGACGTGAGGAACTGGAAAATTGAGTTGGAGGGAGATCCAATGCCCCTTACTCCAAAGGGATATGCATCAATGGGGTTTTGTATTACTTTGCATCTTTTGCTGAAAGGCCAGATGTGAAGATAGTTTGCTTTGATGTTAGGTCTGAGAAATTCAAGTTTGTTGACGCCAAATTCATTGATGTTTGGTCTAGGAAATTGATTTACAATAAGGGTAAATTAGGTGTGATTACATTGAAATAGCTTGGTGGTGAAAGTGATACCTTTGAATTGTGTGTGAGGGTTCTAGAGGATTTTGAGAAACAAGAATGGTCGGAACATGCCTACACTTTGCAAAATAATTCATTCGCTTACCACATTGTTGACGTTGTTGGAGTGAAATAGTTTTGTCGTTTTACCATACGTATAACCCGTTTTATGTGCACTACTTCAATCCCGAAAGAAACTTGAAATCCAAGGTAACCATCAAGTGTTTAGCATTAGTGACCGAAGACGAGCACATCATCATCTAAATTAACCTCACTTGCAACAAGATCGCCGTACGTTTGAGAGCATTGACAAATTTGATACTCAGCATCTTTTAGATGAATATTAATTTACAGGCGTCATAACCTGATTGCTTACTTTGCTCCCACCAATCTGCTAAAAACTCTATTTAGTTGTATTCTCTCTAGTTATCAAATTAATAAATTCTTTANATGCCCCTTACTCCAAAGGGATATGCATCAATGGGGTTTTGTATTACTTTGCATCTTTTGCTGAAAGGCCAGATGTGAAGATAGTTTGCTTTGATGTTAGGTCTGAGAAATTCAAGTTTGTTGACGCCAAATTCATTGATGTTTGGTCTAGGAAATTGATTTACAATAAGGGTAAATTAGGTGTTATTACATTGAAATAGCTTGGTGGTGAAAGTGATACCTTTGAATTGTGTGTGTGGGTTCTAGAGGAGTTTGAGAAACAAGAATGGTCGGAACATGCCTACACTTTGCAGAATAATCCATTCGCTTACCGCATTGTCGACGTTGTTGGAGTGAAATAGTTTTGTCGTTTTACCATACGTATAACCCGTTTTATGTGCACTACTTCAATCCCGAAAGAAACTTGAAATCCAAGGTAACCATCAAGTGTTTAGCATTAGTGACCGAAGACGACTTCGCGTCATTGTAGACCATGTAGAGAATCTGAGGTTTAATATTATGAAGACAAGCTCGCCAGAACAGAAGCCTAAACCCACGAGCACATCATCATCTAAATTAACCTCACTTGCAACAAGATCGCCGTACGTTTGAGAGCATTGACAAATTTGATACTCAGCATCTTTTAGATGAATATTAATTTACAGGCGTCATAACCTGATTGCTTACTTTGCTCCCACCAATCTGCTAAAAACTCTATTTAGTTGTATTCTCTCTAGTTATCAAATTAATCAATTCTTAAGAAAATAAATTTTTATTTATATGCCGGATGAAGTTGTTTTTATTATCTTTTTATCACTTTTCACTCTTTTACGGGTCCTGCGTGACCTTTAATCACTTCGTTTGCTTTAGCTTTTTTCGTTCTTTCGCCCAACTAAGTAAAAAACAAGGCGCGTTGTTTCAGATTTATGAGAGTGATTTTATAATCATAAACCATCTCCAATGATATGGAGAGGCGCCCAGATATCAAATTCGGTTTTCAGAGATCCATCAGCTTCTTTTGAGGAGAAATTTCAAGCGATTCTTGATAACCATAATAATCACAGTCTCACACCTTTAATGAGACAATTACCGTTGTGGGTTCTTTGGAGGATTTGGAAGAGTAGAAATCTACTAGTATATCAACAACACGGTGGTGACTGGAGGAAAGATTTATATCATGCAAATCGAGAAGCAAAAGAATGGGTTGATGCTTGTTTACATGGTGAAATAGAAGGACAACACAATGGCAATTTTGCTATGACTGGTCCATATACACCGGAATCTACTAAATGGGAAAGACCACAAGAAGGTTATGTAAAGTGTAATTATGATTGTGGGTACGGAGCAAATGGAAATATCTCCAATGCAGCTTGGATAATTAGAGATTCCCAAGGTTTCTATCTTGAAGCAGGGCGAAGTTCTGGGAGTGTGTGTCAATCAGTTCTAGAAGCAGAGCTTCAAAGTCTTTTACTAGCTATTCAACATGTTTGGATAAAAGGATATCGAAAAGTATTATTTGAAGGAGACAATATTACTGTTAAAAAGCTTATTGATGGTACAGACATAAACTTTCGAAATCACAATTGGGTCCGCGAGATACTAAGGTGGTTACAAAAATTTGAAGATGGCGTTATTCGATGGGTTCCAAGAAGTGCAAATAAAGCTTCAGATAAGATTGTTCAAAAAACTAAATATTTGACAGATTTTAGATCCTATTTTTATGTACCAAATTATCTTGTACAAATCCTCCATGAGGACTACACTCTTTCATTTTAATGATATGATGAAGTTAAAACAAAAAAAAAACCATCTCCAATGATAAGAACCATTATTTTTAATACAAATTTTGAAAATTCTAAAATTAAAAATCTCTTTAAGAGTTCTTAAATTTGTCCTCTTCCAATAGTAGAACCCAATTGGGTTCTTAAGAATAAATAAAGACTATTTTTAAATTATAACATTTTAAGTAGAATTTATTTTGTTTAAATTTATAAACATTTTATAACTTAAAAATTATTGCATTTCATAAATTTTAAACATACATGATTTTATTTTGTTTAAATTCAAAGCATAAGCATACAAAACCAAATTTGTTTTGTGGTGTCGACACGAGAACACAAAACAAGTGGTGTCTTGCATAATTGGTGAATGCATGACTTGTATTGCACATTTACACAAAGAAAAAAGCTGATAACCTTTCCTAACGCCCAAATGCTTTTCACCAAGAAGATTTCATCTTTGTTGGTTTTGTTTCTATAACATAGCAACGTAAGGGATACCAAAAATAGAAAAATAGAGAGCGACTTGACGAATGAAAACTTATGTAAGTGCATTAGATAGTGAACAAGCTCTCAACAATGGTCTTTTAACTAGAGAACCAGTCATACAAACCCTCGTCATCTAAAAATCAAAGACCTTCACGGTAGAAGAATAAGAAGCAAACACTCTCAGGGGTTTATCTTTTTTTCTAAATTAATATTACCAGAAGCAGTCAAAGGAAGCGATCATTAAACACAAACATTCAAGCATTTGACAACATGTCAGTTATTAGTTTGTTCTTTAAAGCCATTTCTAAATCACTAAGTGGCTCTGTTCTTGCAAGTAGACTCTCCAACAACTTATGCTTACTATGCTTCTCTCTCAAAGCAAACTCCTTCTGCTTTATCTCCCACATGCTCTGAAACTCCAACAGAGTCTTCCCGTCTCCTTCCACAGTGGCTGCATTGGTCACATTCCTTTTAGCTTTAGCCTTTGATGCCTCAACACCGGGAGGACGAGCCGTTGCTTCATCCTCAGTCCTTGCTCTTTTTGACATTCCAGTTCTTTCTTTTTGACACCACCTCTGATCATGTCGAAGCTCTCTCCAAGCATGCTCCAGGGTGAACTTGGACTTGTGAGCATCGAAGTATATCTGGTTTGCCAGCTTCATAACATCATTCTCATTTTGGCCACTCGAACTCTGAGATGATGCAGCCTCATAGCATCCGACGAACTTGCAAACTATATCGTTTATCTTCTGCCACCTTTGCTTACAGTGACTTGCCTCTCTCTTTTGCAGACCGGCGAGCTTTGGACTCTGTGAAACGTAAGCTGCAATCCGTTTCCAAAATGCTTCAGCTTTTTGCCCATTCTCAACTATTGGATCCTTGCTTGTGTTTAGCCACGCGCTGATGAGCACAACATCATCTGTGGGAGTCCATTTCCTTCTTGATCTACGGTCGTCGGTTATGCATTCACCTTGACTTGGAGCATCAGACCATTGGGTACTGTCTTGTTGAGTAGCTAAGAGGTTCATGAAGCCTGAAGAGTGACTATATGGATTAAACAGCGACCTGAGTAGACAGAATCATATATCAGAAACTTGGATTAACAGCGACCTGAGTATCAAACCAATCCACTTGTTTTTTTTTGGTCAACCGATTTACAATCTCAGAGACCAATACAGATTTATATATATATATATCCTTTAAATCTATGCGAGGAAGAAAACAGCGAAAGTAAGATTATCCAGGGAGAATCGGATCGAAATCCACCGCAAAATGAAAGTCCAAAGCCGAGATCTGAAAATAGACAAAAAGAAAAAACTATAGCGACGATTTATAACCTGATTCGGAGCTGAAATGGCTGATTGATCGGCAGCGAGGTAGAAGCCAACGGGTCTGGCGGTGGCGGCTATAGATCAACGAGGCGAAGAAGCGGCGGCTAGGGTTTTAAAATGTGTCGTGATCTCAGGTCACACCTCCAATGATAAGCGAACGAAACACAGCGCGATGAAAAAACGAGTAGATAGATCGTTTGCTTCGTCACCGATGCTTGGAATTGGTCACACAAAAAAAATAAATAGAAAAAGCTTTATCCAATAACAATAACAGCGCGACACGTCAGAGGTTCTAATTGGTTCTAAAAACTCTCTATTTAGAACCAATTATCCATTTTTTTATTTAATTTTGATCCATTAAGCTGGTGAATGTTTGTATGGTTTTTGGATTTTAGTTTTTGGCTTTTATTTTTAGATTTTGGTTTTTAGATTTTGGTTTTTGATTTTTGTTGTAGATTTTGGTTTTTCTTAAAACTTGAATGGTGATTTATTTAGTTTTTGGTTTTTAAGTATTTTTTTTGTTTTTTTGTTTTATTAATTTAGATTTATTAATTTTGGTTTGAAGATGTATTTAATTAATACAAAAATATTATTTTTATAGTAATAATAAATAATACTAGAAAGAGATTTTTTTTTTTTTTGACAAAAACTATTCTTTATTAAGTTAACCGTGATAAGACATAGTCTTTATACAAAGCTGGAGTTAACCATTCCGGAGGATATAAGCTATTAGTATAAAAACTTGAAATTAAAGGCTCATGCTTCCCCAAACAATGTGTTGTTTTATTTGCAGCTCTCCTTATTTCCAGAAATCGATGAGAGCTGAAAGCATTAGCCCACCTTGAAATGTCTTTACACAGATTGTTGATGCTGAAATCAAGTGATTCTCCATTCAATTGTCGAATTAAAATTTGACAATCACCTTCAAAATCTACATTTTGAAATCCCATGAATCTCGTATACTGGATTGCCATTAGAAGGGCTTTACCTTCTGCCTCAAGTGGTGATATTGCTTCTCCCAAAACCACTGACCCCCAAAATTTTGCACAGCCTGTGTAATCCCGAATGACCCAGCTTGCAGTTACTTGTCTTGTCTGATGATTATAAGCCGCATCAAAATTACACTTAATTTTTCCCATACAAGGTCGACTCCACTTATAATCATCATCAACCTCAGAAATTCCATTTAAAAATGTCGTTCTTCTCTCTATAACCCCATTCTGATGCATTTCAATCCACTCATTTATATCTGCTAAAGCATAATCAACCACCTTACTTGTTGCAGTCTTCTGTTTTCGAAATATAAGATTATTTCTGGACTTCCAGATGCGCCACATTAGCCAAAAGGGAAGTAGTTTCTGTTGAGGAGAAAAAATAGTTGAATTTTGAAACTCCAATATTTTATTGATTGTTACATCAATGTCTGGCGATGGAGAAACCAATTCCGTAATCGGAAGATTTAAGAGACGCCAAATGGAGTTGGATAAAGGACACTGGAAAAGCATATGGTTTATGGTTTCTTCTTCCAAACAACATCTTTGGCAAATCATGTCCATCGTAATCCCTCTTGTTTGAAGCTGTGATGCCGTGGCAATAGCTTTAGAAAGTACACGCCAGAGAAAATGCTTCAGTTTTGGAAGAATATTGAGTTTCCATATTCTTTTCTTCAGTTCAGGATCACCATGAGGCGGAATGATTTCATCATTTGATAAACTTTGAGCTAAGTAATAACCCGATCTGAGTGTGTACTCTCCATTCCTGTTGTGAGTCCAGACCAAAACATCGTCTTCAGATTGTTGTGCTAAAAACATACTTTTTACCAGAGCTTTATCCTCCTCATTTAAGTGATGATCCAACATATTATCATCCCAAAAACGATGATTTCCTTCAATACGAATAAGATCTGCCACTCGTAAATTATTGTTATTATGATCCCCAGTAGCTGCTCTTGGTGGATTTGTAGGAAGCCAAGTATCCTGATAAACACGAATACTCTCTCCATTCCCCACCATGAATCTAACACCTTGTTTTATAATATTCAAACCCACAAGAATTGAAGACCAACCATATGACTGGTTCCTTTGATTCTTTGCTTCAAGAATTGAGACATGCCTGTAGTATCTTGTTTTAAAAAGTCTTATAAAGAGAGTATTAGGATGATGTATTAACCTCCAAGCTTGTTTTGCTAGCAGGGCATCATTAAACTTTTCAAGATCACGAAATCCCAGGCCACCTTCTGCTTTTGATAACTGCATTCGCTTCCATGGACCCACGGTATCCCTCTATTATCTTTATTTTTCTCCCACAAAAACCGAGAAATCAGACTTGTAATTTCATCAACCACCGTTATTGGAATTTTAAAACAAGTCATTGAAAAAACCGGCATTGCAATGGCAATGGACTTGAGAAGGATCTCTTTGCCGGCCGGTGACAAAGTCTTTGCGCTCCAAGTATAAGTTCTCTTATTAACCTTTTCAATGATATAATTAAACATTTCAGTCTTCTTACGACCAAATTGCTTAGGCAGGCCTAAATATTTGCCACCACCACCATGATTTTGAAGTCCCAGTATTCCTTTCAAACGCATCTGCTGATCCCCAGGTATTTGAGAGCCAAAAGTTATCAAAGACTTACTCTGGTTTATCTTTTGGCCTGAATATAGTTCATAAACTACAAATATCGATTTGAGGGTCCTGCAGTTCCTTGTGTTTGCTTGACAGAAGAATAACGAATCATCAACGAAAAGCAAATGAGTGATTGTAGGGACCCCATTACCAATCTTGATTCCTCTCAACTTTCCATTCTAAGCGTTGATTTTAATCAGATGACTCAATACATCCGCACATAGAATATATAAGTATGGAGAAAATGGATCCCCTTGTCGCAGCCCACAATTTGGTGTAATGAAACCTTGAGGGTTGCCATTTATAAGCACAAAATAGGTAACACTTCAAACTGTACCGATAATCCATTGGATCCATAACTCTGAGAAACCAAACGCTCGCATCGTTGATTCCAGAAATTCCCATTCGACCCGATCATAGGCTTTAGTGACGTCTCTCTTAACAGCCATGTAAGTCTGAGAAACCGTTTTTTCTTGATTTCAGTGAATGCATCAACTCATTTGCCACCAAAATATTATCAGAAACCATCCTTCCTAGAATGAAAGCAGATTGAGATTCAGAAACAATTGAATCAATACATCCTTTTAAACGTAAAACCAGCAACTTTGAAATGATTTTGTATAAGACATTGCAAAGAGCAATTGGCCTATAATCTGACAAAGTTACCGGTTTGTTGATCTTTGGAATCATACAAATATTTGTATGATTGACTCCCGGCTTCATGCATTTTGTTGAAAAATATCGTCTAACTTCAGCTCTGACATCATCACCCACAATACTCCAACATTTTTGGTAAAACCGAGTTGTAAATCCATCTGGCCAAGGCCCTTTATCCGCCCCTATAGAACAAACCACAGCATAAATCTCATCATCTGAGAAGTCCTTTGTGAGAGCCTCATTGATTGAATTTGTGACAGTCTTGGTAAAGCCTGAAAAAATATTGCTTTGCGATTGGAAGTTGTTACTTGAATAGACATTTTTAAAGAAATTCTCAGCATGCTTTCCCACATCAATATCTCCACGGTAAACTTGGCCAGAATCATCTTGAATAGAGATAATTCTGTTTTTAGAGAACCTTGTTTTTGCACGAGCCTGATAAAAGGCAGTGTTACGATCTCCAACAGTTAACCAAGAGTTTCGGCTTTTTAGATGTCAATAGGTTTCTTCATCCCGATATGTTGTAGCCAATTGATGCATGAGGAAGACAATCTGATCACGTGAGCAATTATTGTCCAGAGAAGCAGCTTTGAGATCTTGTTTTAAAGATTCAATCCGTCTAGCAGAATTCATATTTGAATTTCTTCTGCACAAAGAAAGGGATCTTCGACACTCCCTAATCTGATCTGTAATTGAATAATTACTTCTCAAGGATTGAATTCCATCCCCGCCTCACATATTCTGAAAATTCTGGTTGGAGAAGTAAACGTTTATCAAATCTGAACTGATTACATCGCCCTTGTGGAACAATAGCAACGTTAGTCACAACTGGCATGTGATCTCATCCATAAAGACTTAAAAATTCTGCTTCTGATGCATGAAAAGTAGCAAGCCATTCGGAATTTGCAGCAACGCGGTCCAAACACTCCTGAATGGTATGTTTATATATGTTTCCAACCCATGAAAATCGATTTCCTTTAAACTTCAAATCAGTCAGATCGCAAGAACAGTACATGTTTCTGAGATCTCTAAAACTCCACTCATCTCTTCTAGGACCCCCCCATCTTTTCTTCATTAGACAGGATGTCATTGAAGTCACCAACTAACAACCAAGGTCTCGTTCTTATCCTTCCAATTCTCTCTATCCGTTCCCAAAGTTCATGTCTATGCTTCTGAACCGGATGGCCATAAATGCATGACAAATAGAAATCCATACCATTAAATTGCACAAACAGATCAACGAGCCTTACATCTTCATAGAGACTACTAACTACTACATATTGTTTCCAAAGCACAGCTAAACCTCCGCTTCTACCAATTGGAGGAACACATAAAACATGATCAAATTCTAAAGACACAGCAACACCCTTAACTACATCTGAACTATTTAAAGTTTCAACTAAAAAGAAGATATCAGGAGCAACTTTGCGACACATCTCCTTCAATCTTGGTTCCGTCACCTCCCCTCACAAACCCTGACATGGGGGGAACAATGGGGGTACCGGGCCCCCCGCGCCTCCTTCTATTATTTGATTCACCGAGCATGAATCGTCAGATTCATATCCACGGTCGACTCTCTTTGTTGGGCACATGACCGTCCTAGCATTCTTCATGAAAGGGTCTTGAAGCATGTCTTCAATCAATTGTCGCTTCCTCTTGTTGAAACCTTCACCCTCTCTCGCAAAGTCATCAAAGGCATCCGTAAATTCCTCTTCCCTGAACTTTCCTTTTGCACGCCTAGCCTCAAGAATAATAACTTCTTCAGCCCGCCTTATCTCTGCTTGAGCTTTAGCAGCCGCTTGAAACACATCATTGTTCTCTTGTACTTGCTCGATAACCTCTTGATCTGTACGATGTATCTCCAAAGGAGCCACCGCATCCTTGTCACCACCCTGGCCCGGGTCATCACCCATCTCATCATCATCATCCTTGTCAAATCCTGGGGCATCGTCTGGATCGTCAAAACGCAGCGGGCAATCTATAAACTAATATATAGAAAGGGATTATTTGGTGAATAACCATAATAAAAAACATAACCTATAAACTAACCATTTTATCTCTCTAACCCTTCCTATCTCTCTCTACCTTTTTTGGTTACTTTGTAAAAAAAAAAATTTATTATGGTTATTCACCAATTCATCCCTACTAGAAATTATGAGTGAAAATGCACTTAAATTTGTTTTATTAAAAAAAAATTCATAAATTTATTTTTAAAGAAAAACAACAAAGATAAACTACAATTATTGTAGAGATGTTATTTCTGAGTTTTTTGTGTGTTTAGTTGATACAAAAGATTTGTGTCTTATATAGAAAAAGTTGATACCTAATATTACTAAATTTTTGCAAAAATAAAAATAAAATTACATGTGAAAAAAATATCTATTGTACCTAGTATTTGGGAAAACTCCCAAAAAATAGAGATTTTGATTTTATGAATAAAAAAATCTACCAGTAATTGATTATTTAGTGATAAAACAATTGTTTTAAAAAAAAAAAAAAAAGGTGGCTTATGTTTAGAAACCCATAAACCTCCTTTGGAGATGCTCTAAGTATGAGAGTGATTTCAGATGTAAAATTTTGCTTTTCTTCTAAATATAATATATTTGTAGGTTATTGTTGTATATTGGTTTACTGTGATTCAGCTTGTTTTACTTCCTCCAGATTATTCTTTTATATATCATGAGAGCGGTTTCAGATGTATTTTGTTTCTTCTGTAATATATTAATTAGTTTATTGTTGTCCTATGTTCGAAACTATAACATCCAATGTAAGAAAGTTGGGTATGAAGAATTCCAAAATTGATGTATGAAATAATTCCTTAAACATGGATGCAGAAAGAGTCTTTCATGTTCATGAGATGATCATTCATGAGAAGAAGGATGTTAAAGAGAATCAATATGGTTTTTGATCCCAAACCTGCAACTGCATTAATCAGAGCTTATTATCAAGGTTGAATCTCAAGAGAAGGCATGCTGAGATGTGTGTGATGAAGATTAAGTTGAATTTCCAACATAATGACTTTACAACCCAATTTCTGTATCTCATGTGGTGAGGGAGATGAAGGAGATGAGTTTTGTTTCCTACTTTCTTTTGATCTGTGGGTTTTGTAGTAACAAAGGGGATTTGGCGACAGCGTTTGCTTACAGATATGAGATAGTGAAAGAAGGTTTTGTCCTGATGATAGTGACATACAATAACTTGATGGGGAAGACGAATCAACAACACTCTAATAAGTGGATATAGTAAGAAAGGAGATACAAAGCATGCTTTCATGCTGTTAAATTGGAAAGAGAAAGCAAATTCAAAGCCTCAGGGATACAAGTTTGGCTTTGAATTTGTCTTCCTCGAAAAGAGATATTCTCTTATCTTTCTCGATTGTTTTAAAAACATTATTTCTTGTTGATGTATTATATTAGTGATGCACCTCCCCGTGTTCATTGGTTGAGATATATTGAAACCTATGAAGCAAACTTGGTAGTATATAATAATATATAATCATTGTCAGATGCAAACAACTCTGCTCAGCTATTCAGTTTCTGTAAAGAAGTCGTTAGTTAGTTGTCGTAACAATTCTATTTTTAAGATGGTGAATGAAGCCATAGACCTCTTTTAATATTACATGATGAAGAAGAAAATATTAACTTTGATATATATGGTATAGGATGCAATTTGAATTTGTTGCCAACGCTGATATATGGTATAGGATGAAGATTAAGTCGAATATTAATATAGTTCTCTTGCAACATTATGTGATCAACGTATTGTGCAAGCAATGAACCAAAATCGAACCGGATTCTGCCTTTAAACCGAAGTTAAATCAAATTAACCAAACCTTTATTTCGTTCGGTTTGGAATGAATGCCCTAGGGCCCCGGAGTATATATAAATAATATTAGAGATTGCCTAGGTTGATTTGCATTCTTAGATCTCTCCGTCTGATCAATGGATTCAATACCGATTGATATCATTCAAGAGATATTCTCTAGATTGTCTGCCAAGTCAATAGAGAGGTGTCGTTGCGTGTCGAAGCTATGGGAATCCATACTTTGCCGTCAAGATTTCACCGAGCTGTTCTTGACCAGGTCTTTGGCTCGTCCGCATCTCTTATTCGCTTTCAGAGAAGGTCAAAACCAGTGGCACTTCTTCTCGTCGCCTCAGCTGCATAGTCCATATGATGAGAAATCTTCGTCTCTGGTACTAGCCGCTGATTCTAATATCAAGTTCTCTGGAGACTTTGGTGGCTATGCCTCTGGTTTGATCTGTTTCCGTCATACGAATTCGAAATATGTGATATGTAACCCTAGCACCGGAAAGTGTGCGAGCTTACCTAAACTGAGAACGACGAATTCAGATTGTTTAATAAGGTTTGATCCCATTGACAAGCAATTCAAGGTATTGGTTCCATATTGTGTTGATGATCACAGAATTCTGACGTTAGGAACTGGAAAGATGCATTGGAGGAAGATCCAATGCCCCTTAACCCATCGTCCTTACTCCCAAGGGATATGCATCAATGGAGTTTTGTATTACTTAGCATCTATTGGTCAAATGTCATATTTGAAGATAGCTTGCTTTGATGTGAGGTCTAGGGGTGGGCAGAATAACCGGACCCGATTATCCGAACCGGAACCGATCCAAAAAATCGGGTTCGGATTATGTTCGGTTTTATAGGAATAACCGATTGGGGCTTGAGTTAGATGTGGTTCGGGTATCGGTTCGGATCGGATATACCCGAAATCCGATCGGTTTATCCGAGACAAACCGAAGCTAGATTACATCTTTGAGGATCTATGCTTTCCCGATTATCTCTCCGACAATATTCTCGGATTCGATTTTAATCAACAACGTTAATTCCCAAAATTCAAGCTGGAATCCCTAAATCCCCAATTCTCACTTTCTCCTCCTTCCGAGACATCCAGAAATCGATCCGAGGTACGTTATTTTCTTCTTCTTCTTCTCGATGTTGCTGTAATCAGTTCTCCTTTTTTATATGATGTTGATTTCATTTGTTTATAGTTCGATTTGTGTTTTGAATTAGATTAGAATTACGGTATAGATTTTTATACCATTGGATGCGTCGTTTGATCTGATTTTGGTCTTTCCTCTATGCGAATGGTTGTTATCTGTTTCCTCTTTTGTGCTCTGGTTTTTGTTTCCTTCATTTGATTCTTCTTCCGCTGTGAGAGACAGAATAACTAGTGGCTTGTAGTTGTACGATGCAGATAGGAAATGATCAAAAGTCAAAACTAGAAGCGATTTTTTTATTGGTGTGTGAATCTTTGTTCTCAGTCACATTTGATTCTGTAAGGTTAAGCATGGATACAATCATGACGTTTTCAAAGAAATTAAAATACATTAGGATATCAACGAAGTTATTAAAATACATTAGGATTTTTGTTTGCTCTTCTCTCGTTATCGAACTCCCGGTTCCTCTGATGTTGACGATGATGCCCTCTTAGTGTCGCTGTAAATTTTTTTGATTCCGTTGCAGGTAGGTTTAGGGAGGAACGAGAAAATGTATAGTTATAGCTTTTTTTTTGTTGGTTACATACACTGTTAGAAAGTAATATTGTTAGTCTCAGAGAAAGAAAGGAGAGATATCTTTGTGATTTGTATTTTTGGCTTTTGACCAATATTGTTTATGATGATTAGAAAAGTAATAGAAATGAAAATCAAATGTAGTTAGAAAGTAAAAGTTTTTGTACCAAATATAAGTTCATCAAACTCAAAGAGTATTGCATTTCCTTTCTATCGGAAGTTGAAAACTCTCTGCATACCATTGTGGCTAATACTCTTCCTGAATTTTAGTCGAAATAACTATTAAATTTGTCGACAGATCATATAGTGATAAGTTATTTTGAAATTCTACAAAATGCATGGTATTACAATTGATTTCATTTATAATGAAGTGTGCTATTCTTGGGGAGTTATAATTGGCGTGAGTTACTCTCTTACATATTTTAGTTTTTTTTATTTGGTTTCAAAAACATAATTCCCTATTTTCTTTCTTGTTCCATTTATGTATTGTCTATGTTGGATCATTTCTTTAACGTTATTCTCATCTATCTTTTATATACAGATGGATTCTTCTTCATCTCAAATCCAGAGAACAGTCAACCCGACAATGATGCTTCTGATGGTCAAAATAAAAGAAAAGAAGTTCTGGGTAGAAGTGAAGCTTCTTCTCAGCCAGCAAAGCCAAAGAAGACACTCAACCCGAGGTCTGATGTTTGGAACTACTACACAAAGACGAAAGAAAATCGTGACAAATGCAATTGTAATTATTGTAAGAAGCTTTTTGCATGTCCAACATCTTCAGGGACTTCAAACCTGTTAAAGCATCTAACCACATGCAAAAAGTTCAAGGCATATGAAGAGAGGGAGACTCAGAAAGTCATTGATGAGACTGGAAATACGAAGAGTGCCAAAGTGTCTGAGACTATATTCAGGGAGGCTACAGACGAGATGCTTGTGATTGGAGAATTGCCACTTTCTTTTGTTGAAAGTATGGCTTGGAAACACTTTTGCAACAAGATGCAATTGTACACGCCTCATTCAAGAAGAACAGCTGGCAGAAACATTGTTGAGATGTATGTGCAGAGGAAAGAATCTATGAAAAAGTGGTTTCAAACTAACAAGCAAAGAGTCTCTCTTACAACAGACATATGGGTGTGTCAGCCTACAGGTAATTCAGATTCTGATTTCTGGTCGTATACAGATTTATGGTCTTTGTTCCATATTGTAAGTTGTTTCTGATTTCTGATTTGACTTGTTTTAATAGGGGCGAGTTATATGGTGATCACATGTCATTACATTGATGAGTCTTGGAACCTAAAGAAGCTCATAATTGGGTTCAAGAACGTCATAGATCACAAAGGTTTGACAATCTCAAATGTTCTTCTAGAGTGTTTAGCTGACTGGGGTATAACTAAGATTTTTTGCATTACTGTTGACAATGCAACTGCTAATACTTCTGCTTTGAAGAGTTTTCACACGATTTTTTCAGAACAGTCTAATGATGCTTTTGTGTTAGATGGGAGTTATATACATGTTAGATGTTGTGCTCATATCATTAACTTGATAGTGAAAGAGGGTTTGGCCGAAGTAAGTGATAGTGTCTCTGCTGTACGTAATGGGATTACATATGTCAGATCATCTACACCTAGGTTGAAGTCATTTGAGTTGAGGGTTGATTCATGAAAGTTGTCAAGAGGCAGTTTGCCGCTGGATGTAAGAACACGCTGGATTTCGACATTTACCATGTTGAATAGGGCTATTAAATTCAGGTTAGCATTCCAGAAGATGAAGGCAGAAGACAAGTTGTACAATGACTACTTTATGGAGTTCGAGAATGGGGCAAAAAGGATTGGACCTGCTACTAGAAGTGATTGGAGTGCGGTTGAAAGGTTAGAACGATTCCTGATCATCTTCTATAACTCCACATTGGTTGTCTCAGCTTCTAGTTCTCTAAACTCGTTCAAGTGTTATGGTGAGATAGTCACAATAGAGAAAAATCTGATGAATTTGATGACTAATCTAGACTCGGAATTGAGGAAGAAGGCTGAGGAAATGTTACGTAAGTTTGATAAATACTGGGAAGGAATGAAGGGAATCAACAAGATGATGATTTTAGTTACAATCTTTGATCCTAGGAAAAAGATGAAGTTTGCTAGGATGTGTTGGGAGAAGCTGTATGGAGAAGATAGTTTAGAAGGTAAAGAGATGAATCAATTGGTCCTTGATGTTCTGCGTGACATGTTTGATGAGTATAAAGCTCGATTTGGTAAGGAGCCAAATCTGAATTCGTCTCAGTGTACTCAATCATCATCTCAGTCGCAGCAATCACAAGAAAAAATGGTATTGGTGGATGATGATTCAGGGTATGAAAGGATGGATTTCATGTATAATGAGATGGTTGAAGAAGTGGGAATTCAAGACAAGGATGAGTTGGACATATATTTGAAGGAGAGTGTTGTGAAAGCTAAAACTGTTCTTGGAAAAGAGTATGATGTACTCTCTTATTGGAAGGTCAACAGTGGCAAGTTCCCTATTCTAGCAGAAATGGCTCGAGATCTACTTGCAATGCAAGTGTCATCTGTCGCGTCTGAGAGTGCTTTTAGCACAAGTGGTCGGGTCATTACTCCATATAGGAGTTGTCTAACTCATTATATGATTGAGGTTTTGATGTGTACGGAGCAGTGGATGAAAGCAGAGATTCGATTTAGTGAATCAAGAGTGGTTACAAAGGAACAAATCATCGCTGAATTTTAATATGAAGATAACCTTCAGAGAGGTATTGTTTTCTTAGGCTATTAACTATAATTTGTCATATTTGGTGTCTTAACAATCTGGTTCTCTTACTAATTTCAGATTATGATACTCCATTAATAAGAGAAGAATGAAGTCGGCTATAAGGTAACAAATAGTTTTTTCTAACATTTCATCGGTTTTGTCATGTTTCTTTCATAGTTTGCTTCTGATGGAATTTATTTTTGATGTTACAGGAAGGATGAAGGACGTGCGTTCTTCATTTGCACTCTTTATCAGATCTTCTCCATCTTTTGTTCTCTTTTTATCAACTTTTACACATTTTAGTTGAACTTTTAGTCTTATTTTTGGTTTTTGAAACTCTTCTTTAGAGGTTTTTTCTTTCATTTGTTCCTTCTTTGGTTGTTTGAATGATTGAATTACACTTTGAAACTGATTTTTGGTGTTTTATTTTGGTCATTTGGTTTTATGTTATTCGAGTATTACTTTCGAATTTCGGGTAATTTCAGCAGATTTGATTACTTTTGGATCTGTATACCCGAACATAACCGGACCCGTTTAGAACCGTAGTTGATCCGAAAAAATTTCCGGTTCTCTTATACATTACAAGATTCTACCCGAACCCGATTATAAAAGAACCGTACCCGCCCCGAAACATACAAAATATCCGATTGGGTCCCAACCCTCCATACCCAAAGAACCGATATCTGAAAGAACCGACCCGATTGTACCCGAGTAATCCGAACGCCCACACCTAGTCAGGTCTGAGAAATTCAAGTTTGTTAGACACATTTATTGAACCTTGTTTTAGGAAATTGATAAACTATAAGGATAAATTAGGTATGGTTGGTTTCAATGATCTCCATAATACCCTTCGGTTGTCTCTGTGTGTTCTAGAGGATGTCGAGAAACATGAATGGTCGAGATATGCCTACACTCTGCGGTATAGTGAATTCAGCAGTAGTGTTTCCGTCGCTGGAATGACAGCTGCGGGTGAAATTGTTATGTCGGTCTACCGTTCATGTGCACCGTGTTGTGTGTTTTACTTCAGTCTCGAAAGGAACACTTGCCAAAGAGTTGAAATCCAATCTAACCATCAAGTGTTTGGCGATAATTACCAAATAGTTCACATCTTTTTAGACCATGTAGAGGATCTTAAGTTTGATATTGAAGCTCACCTACAATGAGATATGGTCGTAAGGTTTGAGAGAATTAACAAAATTTTGATCATGCTCTGCGGTTTTTAGATGATGATTAGATTTACAGGTCTCAAAAACCTGATTACTCCCTTTATATCTGTCTATTACAAGTTGTAATCTTCTCTAGTTATCAAAGAAAAGTCTTAACAAATTTTATTATATACATGCCAGATGAAGTTGTCTCCGTTATATTTATATATTTATAACAAAGTGTGACTTCTCGAGTTCTCGTTTACAGATTTTGTGAGAGCTTTTTGACTCCGTCGGCTTTAAGCATTTTTTGTCAATGCGCGATTGTTTGTTCTTGTTTTTCTTTTACTTCCTCCAAAGTTTATAATCATCAAATCCATCATATTAAAACGATGTCAAAGATCTCAAAACATCAAAAAGAATATTCAAACTTTACTAGTAGAAAACGGGAACCACCCTTGCTCTCCCCGAGAGCTTACAAATTGTATTCTGCTTGTATCGCAAGCCTCTGCAAAGCAATCTGAAGTTCTTGCTCGGTTTTAGGTTGAATCACATGTTCCGTCGTACGCAAGCTTCTTGTGCATGCAAGCGCATGCAATATCTGTCACTGATGGATCTTGGTAAGCACAGAATCCGAATCCCTTTGGTTATGTCCGGTTTAGGCTTATATCTAATTAAGCGGCGTATTTTACATCTTTTGGGAATTTAGATTCTCAACAAAAATGCTACCAAACTAATTGCGATCAAAAACTAAACAAAGATGACTCGAAGATGAAATGCAAATTTGGAATTAATGTCGGTTTCATACCATACCGGAAAAGAGCCAAATTAATGTTGGTTACATACAAAATAGACATTTGATCATGTGGTGAGTCCATTATAAAATGTCTTGAAAAGTCTTCACTCAATTCTCTTTTGATGTTTCTTTGTTCCGTGTGTAACAATCAAGAGTGTCAAGTGAAATTAGAGGTTTGTTTCTCGGTTGATGATGATGACTCTAGTCTCTAGCATTGGAGATCTCTAATCAATCAAGAATATTCACTCGCTTACGGGTTTTACGTGAGCTTTATCACTCCGTTGGCTTTAGCTATTTTGTTTTCTACTGTAGTTACCATAAACCTCAAGAAAAAATACGCTCACGTCAAGAAAAAATACGTCAAAGCATCGACCAGTAATAGTCATGACTTCTTCTTTTTCCTCGTTTTATATTATAAACTAAAGAGAATCAATATGGTTTTTGATCCCAAACCAGCAACTGCATTAATCAGAGCTTATTATCAAGGTTGAATCTCACAGAGAAGGCATGCTGATATGTGTATGATGAAGATTTAAGTTGAATTTCCAACATAATGATCAACGTATTGTGAAAGAGAGAGATGGGTTTTGTTCCGGACCCTGTTTCCTACTTTATTTTGATCTGCGGTTCGGTAGTAACAAAGGGAATTAAACTAGATAGATTAAGCCCATAAAAAAAAAAGAACCATTGTTGCATCAGCCTAGAGGACACATTCGGACTATAACAATAGTTGGTAGATTCATAACAATTTATCATTACTATTATAACATCAAAACTAAGAATGTGATGTTAATGGTCCTTGTTCTTCTCATTTCAGAAATCAGTGTTCATTACTCATCTGCAATTATAGATTTTACTCGTCTATTGTACTACATTTCAATGGATTCTAACCGACGGTTCATGAAATTTCTTATATTATTGTTGATTTTTTTTTCTCGTCTTTGCACACAATTCTTTGTAACCCCAGATCCATCAAACAATTTTTCTTACATATTAACGCAAATAAGTGTTGTCATGTTAATCAACTGATCCTCAATTTCATTACAAGGAATGAATAAGATACACACAAAGGTTAAAAACCTAGGACCAGTTTCATTCTATGCTTTGAAATTAAAGGATTAGTTGTTTCACATGGTTGTTGCTTTACTGGACTTTTCAAACAAGAATATCGAATAAACAAGAAACGGACAGATAAAATAGAAACCGGACATCAGTTCTCCAAGGTGAAAAACACATCAATGTAATTTCAGTCGCAAATTACCCATTTGTTTTATGAGATTCATCATATGCCCAGATCCAACAGCAAAAAACAAAAACAACTTCTTTTTTCATCAAAAACTAAAAAAAAATTAATCGAAAAATCATTGGGAGAGTTTTTGAGTCGATCAGAACCTGTCGAGATATCACAATAACATCACTCAATGTTGTCAGTGGATTGACAGACTGTGAAATTTTTATCGTCACTTCGACCCCAAAAAAACCATAATTTCGATTTCAAAATCTAATTTAAAAGAAAAGATGTGTAGAAGCTCAGAACTTCTTAGAGGGTTGTGTTTACCGTCAGCGATGAGGTTACATCTCTGGACACGGTTTTTTTCATCATAGCAACTACACAGATTTCGAAAAAAACGAATTGAATCAAGCAAATCTAAAACTAGTTATTACAGAAAAAGTAGACACCGACCCCTAAGACTAAAGAGACGAAGAAAGACTTATCTGTTAAGAGATTCGGTGTAAAGACTATATATATGCAAAGACGGGCTTATGAAAACCCTAATTTATGCCGCCTCTTAGGTTTTTTTTTTTAATAACTTATTTATTTTATTGGCTTTTAAAAATATTTATTTCCTTTTTTCGCCCATATATTATTTCCGATAATTCCAAGTTTTGTGCTCAAATATAAAATTTGTGTATCAAGTGTGTTGTTATCAAATCTTGAGAAATTTATAAATTATCTATGTTTTTAAAAATGTAATTATTTCACACAAATCAAAAAAATATTAATTTTTATATTATTGATCACTCTAAACTATAGATGAAAAGGTAGAACTCAGACAAGTGACAAAGTTTTGGGCGAGAAAGAGAAGCAAAAACATGGTTAGGACAGAAACCTGTGAATAAAGAAGAAAGGAAGAACGTAAACCGATCCCTAAACCGAACCTTAAACCAAAAATAAACCACCCAATGAAAAGAAACATCAAAGGAAAATGCTACTAACGGAGCTATCATCATGGACACGCCAAATGGTCTCACCAAGAAGATTAGCCACCGATAAAATCGTTAACTGCGGGAAGTAATTCTTCTCCGCCACCGGTAAAGTATTCGTCACTATCACTTCTTGCAGCAAACCGCTCGATAACCGCTCTATCGCAGGCGGACTGTTGTGACATTCAAGAAAAAGATCGTCTCTCATCATAAGTTTTACATGAGACAATGTTTTCATGTTTCATACTATAAGATCAAAACGCAAGAAATGGGTTTTACCTGAAAACAGCGTGTGTGCAGCAAGCGTAAACCTCGCGTGCACCTTCCTCATGTAGAAGAGCTGCTCCTTTCACAATGGTTCCTGCAAATAAAGAAAAGAATCTGGTTCTTAGTAATGTTGTTTGAGTCTGCAAATCACGGAACCATCTCAGTAGCAAACATGACCATAGAAAATGGAATTTCGCGCCGTTTTTTAACTAACCAGCGGTATCAATCATGTCATCCACCATTACTGCAACTTTCCCTTTAACATCACCGATTAGGTTCATGACCTATGGGGAAGAGTATTTATCAACACACGCGAACTTGCGTGAAGGCAAGAAACTGAGTATTTCGAAAAGAAAGAAAATGGTGAATCCAAAAATTTACCTCAGCAACATTGTGGCCGTGACGCCTTTTATCGACAATGGCGAGTGGTGCATCAGATAGTTTCTTAGCAAATGCACGTGCCCTGGCTACTCCGCCGACATCAGGAGAAACCACCACCAAATCCTCTGAGGAAATTGACTTGCTAGCTAGATAATCAAGTATCACAGGCTGCAATGTAACCATAGATTTCAGAAAAATCATTAAAAAGGAGAAGCTCGTCTCTCAAGAGTCAAGAACGTTGAAATTTGAGGTACCTGACAATAGACATGATCCACGGGAATGTCAAAATAGCCCATGGACTGTCCTGAATGAAGATCACAAGCAAGAACCCGATCTGCACCGGCTTCGGTTATAAGGTTTGCAACCAGTTTGGCAGCAATGGATTCACGCCCTTGTGTCTACAACAATTAGATACATAAAGCTTTAAACTGCTTGAAACCTGATCAAAGAGTAATGAGACCTATTCACAAAGAGAGACCATACCTTTCTATCAGCTCTCGCGTATCCAAAATAGGGAATCACGGCTGTTACTTTCTTAGCTGATGCTCTTCGGCAAGCATCTACCATGATCAGTAGCTCCATGAGATTCTCATTCGTCGGAGTGCAAGTAGGCTGCACCAAAAACACGTCGCAACCTCTAACACTCTCTTTCAGCTGAACGTAGATCTCTCCATCAGCAAATCTCTTTATGCTAATCTTCCCAAGCTCCAAGCCCATATACCAAGCGATTTCCTTCGACAAAAAATTTGCAAACATTTTACTTTTGAGTTTTGATCATCAACTTTTCAACCAGACGAAAACTTTATCAAGAGACCGAGAAAACTACCTGAGAAAGTGCTGGATTCGCAGTACCAGAGAACAGCTTCAGCTTCGTATTGGCTCTACTGACCGATTTCTCCAACCGGGAAGAATCAAACAGTTTTGGAAGTGTCGACTCGTTGATAATCGGAACACGAGCGTTCCCGTTTCCAACATTCAGTGCCTTTGGCAAATTGCATTTCTGGCAAAAACAAGAGGCAAGGATTTGTGAAACCAAAAATTCACAAGACTGGACACAGATTTTAACTATCCCTCCTTCATTTCTTCTACAAACACAAAGTTTAACCCAAAGATTCATATAGTTTCCAACTTCCATCGTCACTTTCATCTATACAAATTCTCACGAAAGAAACGATTACGTAGCGCATAAACGCACTGCTAAATAGCATCTACTCAATCCAGAAAGTCTCACAGATCAAAAGCATTGATTCAACCAGAAACTTGTGAATTCTCAATATCAAAAACATCCACAAACAAATATAAGAAACGTAATGTAAATATCGAATTCATGTATTAACGGGGGATAACTGCTCACCGCGAAACCGGAAACGCGAATTGGGGAGCGAGACTCGGTGGTCCTGAAGGAAATCGAGGAGCGGGAGAAGAGAGACGAAGACGACGAGGCAAGGTACGACGGAATCTTAACGCCGGGAGGAGAAGTCAGAGCCAGCGACGCCATTTGTTAATATACGTCTACAACACCTAAAATTTATATATGCGTCGGGGAATCTCTCTGAGTCACTCAGTATCAGATTCTCGCCGTGAGAATTCCGAGAGAGACGAGAACTGATTCTAAGGGAATTAGGGATTCAGGATTCGAGTGTAAAACGAAGAAGAAGAAAAAGCTAATAATGGCGGATTTGTTCTTCTGCGGGAATCCAAATTCGAATGTGGACTCTTCTCTCTTTTTATCAAATCTCAGGCGGTGCGGCGAAAGTTTTTCCACACTTTCTCGACATTACAAAACAAAACAAATAGATAAATAAAATATTGTTGGAAAGTTCAATGTTACTAACGGTGCCGTTTTGGTGGAGGCCCACTGGTCTCTGCGGGTGGCTTTCGGCTTACGTGTCAGGTGGGGACTTAACGTTAAAGGAGTCAAAAGACAAATTGTTTTTATTTTTAGGTTTTCGTCTTTCTTTTTTTTCTCTCTTTGGAATGTCCAATTGAGTCTTATTTCTTTACTCTATATACTCGTGACACTAAATTTGATCCAATCGAATGATCACAAGTCATATATTTGATCTAATCAATTGATTCCTTTATAACTTGTACCTAATCATTTGGGAATTTTGATTGATTTTTTTTTTTTGTTAATATAAATACTATAAAACATTGACATCTTCATATATATATGTATATATCTACTACAAATATTGTATAAAATAGTGTTACTAATTTGATATAATCAAACAATAAAAATTATAAATTTGATCCGATCAAAAGATTCTGTTTTATCGCTGTGAAAAGAAAAAGATTCTATTTTATCTACCAATTTGGAAAATGTGTGTTGATTTTTCTAAACATGCTATAAACATCTTACATCTACTACTACAAAGAGTCAAAGAGATAGTTATATGAAAGAATGTTATTTGATTAAATTCAATCAAATGATTTACATGATTAACGTAAGAATATTTGAAATATACCACCTTTAGAAAAGAAAGACTACACAAGTTGTACTATAATATGAAACGTCAATAAATTGTACAACCCTAATTGAAGAATTTATCATTCGTTCTTACGGCAATTCAGATTAGACACTATAGTTGAGTGTACAGAGGACTTTGTCGACTCGCGAGAAGAATCCAAACGCAAACTCTAAATAATCTCATAATACTTGTCTGATTCTTCTTAATGCCACTTGTTTCTAAGCAACTTTCATGCCACTTTAGGATTCACCTAAAGCCATCACTAATTATGGACAGAAAATTCATAGAAAGAAAAAAAACTTAAAAAGAGAGAGGGAAAAAAAGGAGACCATTCGTTTTTTTGATCCTTTTGGCCGCTATACAAGTAGATTGGGTCACATTCTTAAATATTGGCCATTGAAAACATGGAAAAGCACAGATTCTAAAAGAACAAGTCAAATCATTCAAAAGTGAAGATGTGATTCTTCTTCTAAATCAAAAAGGTGTCAACTTACAAAAGACTTCTTCTAAAACACTACGAAACAACACAGAGATTGCCGAAAGGCTTGCTTTGACACGTCAAGAACGCCAAATCGATAATACTTGCAGTCATAAAAGTAAAACATGAGACCAGAAAGTGATAAATATTGATCAGAGAGACTGTAACTCATGAAGAAGTTTAAGGATTTGAACATATATACTTATCTTGGAGTGATCACTACTTGTCATTTGTCTGAGATGTTCAACTGGGCTCTGGAGATTGATTGTCCTATTGAGGAAACCGAAGAAAACACACAGAACAGATATGATCCATCTCAATCGCTTCATAAAATAGAAAAAAGTAACAGAATGAAGAAAGCAGTTATTGCAAATAAGAGATTTGAGTTTATACCACAGGGGATATATTAGATTGCCGAAGAGCACGAAGCTGCGTGCTTTCCATGTTTTCAAGTAATTGGGTTACTGTGTTTAGATGAACGCCGCTGTATTAGAGAAATGAAACTTGAGTTAGAACAACACAACATCTACAAACATAAAAATTATCGATACACATTTCTCAGCCATTGGTTTTGAAGTTATCTATTAGTATTCAACTCAAAATGCAAATCTATAAAGAGAACAAGATACATGCTCTCTTGACTAAAACTGGATGCTGCTCAGAACTGAGAATATGTCAAAGGAGATCAAAACCTGCTCAATCCGCTTTCTATATGAGCATCCAGAGATGAAATCACTTGAGGAAGCTGCGCCAACGCCTTAGAGAAAAAATTGGGAAAACACATAAGAAACCATTCATTATTAATGTTATATACACATACTTGTCCAGGATTTACACATACTTGTCCAGTTGCCTTAGTCAAGGAAGCTTTCGCCAAAAGGTTCTTCGGGAGCTTTGCTAATTGAGCCTACATATAGCCAATATTCAAAATTGGAGATAAAACAATTTTCATTAGATATCACCACAAAGAGAAAGGCAGGTGAAAGTAAAGGAGATACAAAAGCTCATCCTAATACAACTTGTTACATGCTCCTTCTTTATTAACCTTACACAGTGTTTCATTGTAGCATATATCAGCATGAAACAGAAGGAGATAAACTAGTTCCCAACGAAATTGAAGGTATCTTCTGCTTAGAACAACAACGAAAGTGTTGCAGAAACAGTTAACACAGTCTGTGTTTTTAGTTTGTATCTAATCTTACACAATTACAGTCTCAAGTAGTCATTAACATTGTATTAAAATCAAGCCACAAGGTATAGACTAGAATCAAACTATCCCAATGAAGAATGCGTATTGGATCAAAGATTCCAGAATTTCGGGCATTTGATAACCAGAATTGTTGAGAACAAGAACGTGAAAACTCATCTCTCCTACCAGCCCAATCACTAGAACTTTATTCAAAATTAGAATTGTCCAATCAAAATCATGATTCATCAAAAATCCGACTCACTCACACAATCGCACGATCTCCATCGGTACTACGGAAGCACGCGTAAAAGGGTTTTCATCGAGAGTGTGCGTACCTGAGAAGAAGACGACTGACTCATCAGGTGGAGAAGATTAGCAGTAGAATTAACGGCTTGTGTGATCTGATCGGCGACGATTGCTTTCGCCGTTCGATCACCTCCGCCGATTCCTCTTGCATTTCCCGATGCCGTCGCCATGTTATCTTCCAAGGATGGTGCTTTGATTCACCTCTCTCTTTTTAAACAATTATGAAAATATAGGGATCCTCTCTACTTTCGATTAATATCCTATGTTTCCCAATATTATTTTTCTAATAAATTGGCACCACATTTCAAACCGGAATTGGTTTGCGGTTCACATTTTCGGTACATGAGAAAACAATCGCATCAATCAGTTACTTGTATTTAAAAGTATAGTATGGAAAAAATGAGAATTTGAGTACAGACATTACTACAATCTTCAACATCTTCTATTTGTATAACCTATGGTATAAAATAAATTACAAAATTCTGCTGTTCGATCCAATGGACGATGATATATCAGGCAAGCCAATTTCACATTTTCAGGCTTTTATCCTACGGAGTAAGTTCCCCTAACGCAATACAGCTTTCTGTTTGGTAAAGTCCTCTTGTGATCTTCAAATTGACATTCTCCTGAAATCTCAATATGTATCTTAATCTCTTCTTTCTCTTCTTCTTCTTCTCGTTGCTCGTTCTCGGTCTTAACTACTATAGAATGTCCAGTAGAATGTGACCTCCAGAACCGCAAATTCGATTCTCTCATACGTCTTTCGTAGCTTTCGATTTCGTCTGTCTGCTCTAAGCTACCAATAGTAGTAGTATTAGGATGCTCCTCGTGAACGATGATCGTCAATGTGTCACGGGACAAAGGCTCCTCGTGGCTTTCGGATCTAACCAGATCGATTTCAGGAACAGCAAGCGGTTTTTCTACCGAGGTCTGGTCTACATCAAGCTCACGCCGGCATACAGGACAAGTCTTGTGTGATTCAAACCAAAGATCGATGCAAATCGTGTGAAAGAAGTGGTTACAAGTAGCAATGAGCCTCATGGTGTCATCATCCATAAAGTCTGTTAAGCAAATGGAACATTGATCCATGCCACGATCTTTAACTGAATAAGGAAACTCAGGGAAAGATTCAATGATCTTGGTGTCAAGACCGGCGTTTTC